>JAULUF010000052.1:12687500-13887500 GCA_031834385.1 Semotilus atromaculatus
GAGCAAGTTACAGGCTTTTGCAGGTAATCCATGGTGCTGTTTGTACAGATTACTGGTTTGCAAATCTTAAGGATTATTCAAGAAGTGTACAAAAGTGACTTTGCCTAAAAATTACTGTTTGTCCATACTCTATAAAATTCTTTAAGAAAGTGAAAACTTAATTCATGAAATAATGACTCATCTTGACTGTTTTGTGGTGTTATTATTGTATTTTTCACTTCTTGATTTAAAATATTGTCAGTACATTTATTTGCCTGTTACATTTTTATTTATTTATTTTTACTGTGTCTGGGGTTGGGGCTAAAACTATTTAGTAATAGCTAAATACATATAGTTATAATGGCCAGGATTTATGGCACACATGATTCTTATGTATTAATCTAATTAATCGTAATTAATCTTTGCATTTATCAATAAATAAAAATGCATTACTATCTTCATTGGTTTGGTTTAATATCTTTATTTGTCAGTATACTGAGTCAGTGCAAGGGCTTAGTTATTTGGCTTAAATATCAGTTGAATATCCTCTTTAGCTAAAATCTCATTTTACAAACATAGCTAAAATTGTTAAAGTTATTTTTTTTTATTAAGACTTGAAATGTGTGTTGTAGGAATGGACCAGCCTGGTGACAAAGAGGTTCAAACAGGAAAATGTTTTTATGGGAATTCTAAAGGAAGAGATAATGTACCAACTTTTATGTATCAGAGAGTAAATGTAATGTCCTAATCAATGTGATTTTTGTCAAATAGATTTTTTTTTTTTTTTTTTTTTTTTTTTATAAAGTCAAATTTATTCTGTTTGGTTAAAAGTATTCTTTTGTTATGGTCATTCCAGGGTTTGTGTTGTTACCGGTTTGAGAATTTGTAGGGTTTTGTCTTTGTATTTTATTTTTTTTACCCTCTGGGGTCTGAGGTGTTTTCTGGGTCCTGGAGGTGTTCTGACATGCTCTGACATTTGTGCTTATTTCTGATACTTGTGACATTTTCATGGCTAAAGTCTGATTACACTGTATTCAGCACAAACTCTGCTACAGTAAGATGTCAGAAGCATGTATGTAAAAGTTTGTAGTTTTGAGATAATAACATTTATGCGTGGTTTGTGGTAAAAAAAGAATCCTTCACTGAAATAAGGTCATGGAACCCATTCTGATAATTTCTTCACAAGACTTTGGAAAATTGTATCACGTAGCCTAGAATATTTGCTTCAAAACTATGTGAAAATCATCCTGTGCACTCATTCAGATAAAACAATATAATGATTTTAAATTTGTAAGACATGTTTTGTGCAAGAAAGCTTTATGCGAGGAGGACGTGAATCATCATGAATATTGATGTGTGTCACACCTGAAACAGACAAATACCCTCCCTTAATGGCCCTATCAGGTGTTATTATGCACTGCACAAAGAATGAGTAGATATTTAAAAAAGAATAGCTTTTTGATTGTCTGGATTTATTTACAACACAACATAATCCAAAGATACACAACAAAGGACAAAAAAGCCCATTATTGAACACACTGATCTAAAGACAGAGACTTTAGTCACACACCTTTGTCCCATTCCTGAAACATAGTACATACCTGTCATTTCCAAGGTGTTTGATTTTTGAATGATTGATTTTTTTCATTGTCATGGTGCTTTTAGGATGGTGCTGTTTTTGGTCCTCTGTCAGTTTGAGAGGCTGAAACATGATTATGTCCCTTGCAATACTTTCTATTTCCTGTGATTTAACCTGAATGGAATATGAATCTTGATATTTTTAACTGTTACAATTTTTGTTTCTTTTTTCTTAATGATGAGACTTGAGATCACAAGATTCAACAAAGGGTGTCATAACTGAAGCTCACTTTATTCCATGGGTGTGGCTCTGCAGTTTTTTCTTTTTTATCCTTTGAAACACGATGGCCATCTTTAAAATGCATGATATTGTCAAGTTTTTTTTTTTGTTTTTGTTTTTTTATTAGTTGAGATGAGAATGTCAAAAGGTGCAGGTTAGGTCAAAAGGTTTCCCTTATGATACTCCGCTGCATGCTTCTTTGTACAACACACTTTCTTCTGCTTTCAAGATGCTATGTATGATTCACACAACCCCTCACACCGCCTTTTAATGGAAATACATGTCAAATTACAGCTGAGGGTTTGAAAAAATTAATATGTGCTTGCATACATTTTTTCCGCTTTTTTGTCTTCCTTTTCCTGAAACTCCAAAACAACACTGCGCTGCTATATTTATTGACCTTGCAAAAGCCTTTGACTCCGTGGACCACAACACACTCATCCACAGACTTAGCAGCATTGGTGTCACTGATCACTCACTGGTTTGGTTCTCAAATTATCTTTCTCACCGGGTTCAACGTGTAAGATTTGAAAACCTTTTTTCCCATTATTCTCTACCGGTCACCAGGGGTGTCCCCCAAGGCTCCATCCTTGGCCCTACACTTTTCTCAATTTATATTAATAACATTCCCCAGGCAGTTGGTAATTCACTCATTCACTTATATGCTGATGATACAATCCTTTATGCCACGCGTTCCTCCCCTGATGCTGTTCAAGCTACCTTGCAAGATAGCTTTTTCCAACTACAGCAATCCTTTACACAACTCAAACTCACTCTTAATACCTTCAAAACAAAAACCATGTGGTTTTACCGTAAGGGTACTACGCCTCCTCCAGCCCTAAAAATCACCACTTGTAAAGGGGCTATTCTAGAACAAGTCACTGCATATAAATACTTGGGCATCTGGTTGGAAACTTCACTTTCTTTCTCCATCCACATATCAAAGCTGCAATCTAAGGTGAAGGCCAAGCTTGGTTTCCTTTACAGAAACCGCTCTTCCTTCACCACTTCTGCCAAACTTACTCTTATTCAAATGACCATTCTACCCATGTTAGACTATGGAGACACTATATACAGGGTTGCTTGAAAGTCCACTTTATCAACTCTTGACACTCTTTATCATTCCGCTATCAGGTTTGCATATATGGTTTGTATTTAATGTAATTGTTAACCTGTATTTATTTCTAATGTACTGTATTTATTTTAGCCCCATTTCCTGTCCCTAAGTGGTTATTCCACTTGTCAGGCCGCCATTGTGAATAAGAACTTGTTCTTAATGACTTGCCTGTAAAAAAAACAAAACAAAAAAAACATATATATATCTTTGCACAATTTATTATGCAGGAGTATAGAAAAATCCATCCACAGCTCAGTTGTATTGCTCCAATCAAAAGAAAACCATCTGCAGTAGAAGTCTCTACACATGCTGTGATCCTCAGGATCCATGGGGAACATTAAAAACAAACAGACAGACTTGCCCTTGATTCCCCCAAATAGAACATCAATATGATGCATTGATTTGAAATACTGATAAATGTCATCCTCAGAACTGCCTGAGGTATTACAGATTTGTAGAATGAATGAAGGGATAACACACAATGTTATCTTAGAAAGGGAAAAGTTTTTTTTTTTTTATCTGCTTTTTGTTTCTTTACACATGCACTTCCTATGTTGTCCTGTTGTCTAAGACATGTAAAGAGCTCATTTTATAAGCTGTGTTTGAAAAATTCTAAAGCTCATATGAAAGTTAAAGTATAAGGTATGATTTGAGCCATCAGCATAACTAGTTCCTTTCAGCTTAAGAACAGTAAGTCAGTTTAACTTTGAAGGTGTTTATCCTAAAGGGATGGTTGATTATGATTTCACTTTTCTAACTTTAGTTAGTGTGTAATGTTGCTGTTTGAGCATAAACAACATCTGCAAACGCTAAACAATGCTCAAAGTTCAAAGCAAAGGAAGATAATATTTTATTGAGGACAACAAACGGCTGGTAGGGACTACACTAGCTTCCTCCCATGGTTAGTGACATTACAAAGCCTAAAATGTACATAAACCCTGCCCCGGGGAACATGTTGTTGTAGTAGAGCACATTGTTGAGTCTACTCAAGCTGTCGCATCCTTCTTTTCACATGCAATACAGTATAACAAATCCAGTAACATGTCAATCTGTAGGAATTTTAGGCGTACAACAGTTCCCACACAAGTGATTTTAAAGATTATCATGACAGAATATGCTAATCAATGACTTGAAGATAGTTAACTCCACGTCAGAAACATAAATTCATCAACTAACCATTCAGAAACATTCTGTTACATTCTACATGTTGTCACTTATTCTTGAGTCTCTCCGTCATTGTCCAACTCCAGTTTAAATATAAAAGGAGAACAGTTTATGAAATGTTAGTGCATGTCTGCTTGAGGTAATCGGAGCTACTAACTAACACACAGGAGCTCTCTTGAAGCTCCGCCCTATGTGCCATTATTCCACCCCTTTAAAATAATGAGCTGAATAAAAGTCCCGATGCCTGAATGATTTATTCAGTGAGGTTCAGATGTAATTTAGTTTCTGCTTGACAGCCAAATTTATCACCTTTTAAAAACTTAAATTTTAGAATTTCTTAAAACCAGTCTGTCATTGTCTCAGAAGAAACCACTGGGTTTGGTTACATGCAATTTGGTTCCAATTAATATCCTGTTTCAAATATTGGAGATTTCTGGTAATCAGCCCACGCAAATGTTGTATTAAGAGTAACATATTTACCACTTTTGTCTTCAGATCAGAAATGTGGAATTAGCTTACTGTGAAATTGTTATATTTGGTCTGTGTATGCTTGGTGACCTATTAATACAGGGTTACTCATAATGGTGCCTTTTCAGATACATAAACAGCATATTCTGAATTACATATTGTAAAAATGATATTTTTGACTTTTTTGACTTTTTAATATTTTTGATTTTTTTTTTTTTTTTACCAAAAGCATTTCAAATAAATGCTGTTTTTGTATTTGACTAAGTTAAATTCTGTTAATTATATCTTATAATATATTACCCCCTAAAACAGCCCCCATGACACCGACCTTTTTAATCCTAAATATAAATGACATGGTGGATTTTATTTGGATTCTGAGAGGAATCATGCCACTTGTAACGTGGAGGCAGGAATGAAACGGAGAGAGAATCCAATTGCAAGCACTATTTTAATTAAACAGGTAATCCAGGGTAAACGACAGAACAAGGAACTCAGGACAGGAACAAGGACAAGAAACCGCTACAAGCAACAGCAAACAACAACTGACAAACAACAACTGAAGCACAGGGGTTTAACATAGACAAACAAAAACTACAAAGGACTACAAAACAAGGCACAGAACAGGAAATAACAAAAGTCCACACAAGACAAGGAAAACACAAGACAGGAATCGTGACACCACTAATTAGAATCACTTTAATACTGTAGCCAATAATTTTAGTGGAGTGAAGACCAATTAAACAAAGACTGACAAAACAGTGACATGTTGGCAAACATGTCACTTTTCTTGTCTTCTTTCTTGTCACACAAAGGATTTATAATTTAGGGGCATAATTTGTTTACTGCAGCAAGATAACCATAATGTTACAAATGACTGATTCTGTGATGGTTTGGCTGTTATTGTTGCGAAAACTCTTAACTGACAGCAAAGCCGTTGACCAAAACACTGAACAAACACTTGTTTTTGTGATTTTTTAAAAAGCATGTCTTGTAAAGAGCCTGTTATTAGTGTAATGTTTTCTATCTTTTTCTTTCTTTCTTTCTCTCACACGATCTATCCATCTATATCTCTATATCTGACAGTGGTCTGTATTTTGAGCTAATTGCCTGCCCGTCTCAGGGGAGATGTAAAGGATAATTTGACGTAGAGGCACAGCCAGAGCTAATAATCCATCCGCTATTTCAAGGTCTGTGGCACCTGTCAGATACGTCTCTTATGCTCAGGAGAGGAGAAGATCGTTTTCATTGCTACAGTACCTGCCACTCGCCTATTGCTCTTGCCAAAGTGAGAGAAGATTATATAAGCCAACGTCACTCTATCCCCAATGACCAATTTCCACCAAATAATGGTACTGTAATAAAATTCATAATGCATTCAAGACTGTATAATATATTTTTTTATTGATGAAAACATGCAGGTAACCAAGACACATTCTCCTAAGCCAAATGCACTCTACAAGTCAGAAGGTCTTCGGGAGGTTGACAGTTTTTTCACTTTTGCACTTTTCACAACTTATCGCAGTCTACATGTATCAATACATCATTCTCCCACCCTGTCTGTAGTTACAGAACTGAAATTCATTATCACACAAATAAAATGAGAAAATGTGACTGACACAGAGCGGGTGAAATGTGCAGCAGTTTGACGGGCTTTTTTTGGCTCCTGCTTCCCACTGCCTTGGCCTCCTCTTTTGCACTTTTATGCTTTTGCTATCTCATTGGCTGTTGCTCGTTGCTGTTTTCTTGGTGGTCAGGATTGTGCGCATACCTCAAAACGTGGTAAGCTGTTTTTTTAAATCAGTGTGTCAGCGCCTGTGCCTTGTCTAACAGGTGGGCCAAGTTGGTGACAGAAATGCAGTGCAAGTTGACCATAATGTTTGTGTGTGCGTATTTATTTATTTGTCTCAGACTACATGTCAGAAATCAAAGAATGATGTTGTTAAGAACAGATTTGCGCATTACAATTCTCTGAAAAACTTTCATAGTCCTAGCTCTAGAAAGCTTATTTTCCCTCCTGTCTTCTCTCCAGAAGGATGGTGAGTAGTGTACAGGCCAGTTGCCACATTCTTTAAGCTAATGTATGCATAATAGAAAAGCAATTCATCTCAATATTCCCTCAAATCCTCTGCAACAAATCATGTGCACTATCCATGTTGGCTTTGAAAATCTTTGGTAAATTGGATGAGAAAAATTAGCTTACCTTGAAAAGATTACTTAAAAGGTATAGTTCAACCAAAAATTTAAATTCCATCATCATTTCCTCACCCTCAAGTTGTTCCAAACCTGTATGATTTTTTTGTTCTTTTGCTGAAAACAAAGAAGAAATGTTGATGAATATGAGTAACCAAACAGTTGATTGACCATTTATTTCCATATAATTTTTTTTTTATTATTGAATGGGGTCCATCAATTGTTTGGTTACCGGCAGTCTTCAAAATAGCTTATTTTTTTGTTCAGCAGAAGAAAGAAATACAGGTTTGGAACAACTTGAGGGTGAATGATGACGCAATTTAAATTTTTGGTTGAACCCTTTTATAGAGAATTTATACTTTTGGATTGTGCACACTGGCATGCAGGGACATCATCCTTCCTTCTCTAAACTTTACATCTTTCGTTTATCTCTTAACTGTACAACATTTTTTGGTAACGCTTTAGATTACAGCCCGGAAAGTACTGTGTAATTAAAGCAATTTTACAGCGTAACCGTCTGTAATTATAGTGTACCTATAACGTACTTACAATATAAGTATAAGGGAACAATATTGTAAGTTTGGGGAATAAAGGGGTAACAACCAGGAGAATTAAAAAAAATATTTATACTGTAAGTATTATAGAACTAAGGGGTACTTATTCTACTATTATGATACAACAATCTTACATTTGGGAACAATTTAGCAAGAACATACACTGAGTGTTTTTTTGTAATAATGGTGAACCAGTACATACTGTATAGGCTTTTTAAAAATTACAGGGTACATATCTATGCATTTAGAAAGTAATATTTTTAACAAAAGTGCACTGAAAACTAAAACTATTGCAACTTTTGCTTAAATCTTGAGGAAAGATACTCTTGTTTCATGTAGTGGTGCTTGTTACCCCCTTGTTCCATGTAGTTACAGGGTAAGTGTGACATTGCGGGCCGTAAATTAAAGTGACGCTTGTTACCCTCTTGTTCAATGTAGTTACAGGGTAAGTACAATAAAAATGCATACACAATTTTATACCACTTACTCGGAAACCTTTATTTATTATACAAGCACCACTTACCCTGTAACCACATGAAACAAGATTTATTTCCCAGTATTTAAAAAACTGCAATAGTCTTAGCTTTTCTTGCCTTGAAACATCTTAGCCCAAACTTAAACATCTGCACTTTTGCTACCAAAAAAAGGTATAAAAAAGCTAAAAAAAAAAAAAAAAGTATCAATGCATAGATATGTACCCTGTCATTTTTAAAAAGCCTAAACAGTATATTGGCACACAATTATTACAAAAAGATACTCAGTGTATGTTCTCGCTAAATTGTTCCCAAATGTAAGATTGTTGTATCATAATAGTAGAATAAGTACCCCTTAGTTCTATAATACTTACAGTATAAATATATTTTTTTATTCTCCTGGTTGTTACCCCTTTATTACCCAAACTTTACATATTGTTCCCTTATACTTACATGCAAGTACTTTATAGGTACACTATAATTACAGAAAGTTACACTGTAAATTCCTATTAATTACACAGTACTTTCCGGGCTGTAATCTAAAGCGTTACCCATTTTTTAAATACAAATATAGTTATGAACGAAAATAATTGAATTATATGCATAAAGAACAATAATTATGTCTCGGTCGAATTTTAAAGCGGTCATAAGATGCTTTTTCATGTTTCCTTTTCTTTCAGTTTGTTATGTAGCTGTTCATGAGATCTGCAAGGTTCCAAAGCTCAAAGTCTCCCACAAAAAAGATTTATTCTATCTAAAAGAGAAGGCAGATCCAGACCTAGCTAAAATGCCTCGATTGAATTCTCCCTCACATACATGTCACTATGTGGAAATATTTGGATAAATGGGGCAAAAATTGGGCAATTCCAACTTTTGCTGAGGTAATCTGTCGCTTCTGAATCAGAGTCTGTAAGTATGTTTTATTATTTGTTTAAGTATTTGCTATTCACATATTCAAATGCAGAGTTTTGTGCAGTGTAAAGTAACGCATATTGTTTGTCATTCTCTGCAAAAGTGCAGGGATGGGTTTATGTTTACAAACATAGTATCCTCTGTTCTCTGCTTATAACTTAGATGCACTATGTGTTCTGTTTCACACAGGCCGCTCAGCCCGTTCTCATCCCAAGGCGTAATATAATGACGCTTTTGCCAAAGCGTCTATATCGAACGCGCATGGCACCCTTTAGCGTCAATATGAGACGCCGATATATATGGGTCAGGAGGCGCCTCCTAGCGGTCTAACCCTAACCCTACACCATACCTAAACCTACCCATCTCTCTGCGTGTTATATTGACGCTAAAGGGTTCCATGGGCGTTGGATTTAGACGCTTTGTCAAAGTGTCAGAATATGACGCCTTGGGATGAGGATGCGTTGGGCCGCTCTAGCAGAGCGTACAACTTACCATTGTAAAACGTTCTGCATTTGTTGCACTTGCAAAGTTGGTTCCGGCTTGATCATCTGCATTTTCAGAATCCAACTTGGGAAAGAACTGATATGGTAATGCTGACAACATTATTAACTGTCTTTATAGTTGCTTTTGATGCTGAAGCTCACGAAAATGGTAAGGGGAACTTGATTTCCAACCAAAGCTTGAGGTGTTCGACCAATCACAACACACTGGATGAGCTGGCCAATCAGAGCACACTGCACTTTTCGGAAGGCGGGGCTTTGTAGAAATAGATGTGTTTTAGAAAGACTGGGCATATAGAGGAGCTACAATAATGTACTGTACAGTATGTGGAAAATAATGTATTTTTTGAACATTAAATCATGTTAACATATTCTATTACACCAAATACACCAAATAATGTGATCTTTGATCATATCACATCAAATGACTCCTTTAGGGCATTATAAAGCATTATAATTACTGTATGCTCCAACATACTGTATGCTCCAACTTAATTACCGTAGGCTTTATTGTACCTTCTTTTGGCCAAATCCTAAAGCAACTTTGCATGTATCCTTAGCAGTAGAGATAAGACAATCCCAAAATGCATAATATCATGATCATTTAAAAAATAAATCCAAGATGGCAGACAAGAGAATACATTTTTCTTGAGCAGCAATCAGCATACAATGATTTCTGAAGGATCGTGTGACACTGAAGACTTGAGTAATGATGTTGAAAATTCAGCTTTAGCATCAAAGGAAAAAATGACATTTTAAAATTAGAAAACAGTTATTTTAAGTTGTAATTATTTTTTGCTGTCAAAAAAGGTCAGCCTTGCTGAGCATTAGAGACTTATTTCAAAGATATGAAAAAAAAAAAAAAATCTTACTGACCCCAAACTTTTGAATGGTAGTGTAAATATATTTCTTTCAATCTTGAAAAGTATAGCTGAACATAATTAAATAAATAAATCTCTCCATCCATTCTCCATATCGCTTATCCTCTCTAGGGTCGTGGGAGACTGGAGCCTGTCACAGAATTTCAGGCCGCAGGCAAGGAAACACCCTGGACAGGGGATAATTAAATGAATAATTACATATAAGTTAAATTAAAATGAATGAATTTAGTGAATTTAGTAAGTAAGGAGCACTGTGTGTGTGGTGGAATTATTTTTTCAGGAATTATATATATATATTGCTTGGCTTTCTATTGTGCTTAAACAACAGTGAAATCATTTGCAAGTTCCAAGTTCATATTAGGACATACTGCTATCAAGTATGAAGTAGAACATGGCTTTCTCAGAAGGTACAGTGGTGCACAAAGCTCTTTCTTGAAACACTGAGGTTCTTCCTGCCAAACCCGCATCTGATGGACATGATTTAGACAATAGCATAATCATTGATAAGCGGGGAACATTAGTACCAGGCAATCAGAGCAGTGGACACTCATTTATCTCAATCATCTTCATTGTTTTTATTCTCTTCTGGACTTCAACCCATCATCAACCCTTTCACCATCACCTTTCAATCCATTCTTAAAGCCAAGTTTGGAACATTAATCCAACTTTTCTGCTCCAATTAACATGCCTTGTGGGTCTAGCAGGGATGAATGGTCAAGGACAATAATACTTAAGAAAAATGTTCAGAAGTTACATTCACCATGGTGGTGGAACTCATATTGTACAAGTTTTCTGGAAGGTTCTCGTCCCTGAGGAAGAAGAGCTTAGGTGACTCAGGAGAGAGTCGTGTTGTTCATTTTAAGAAGTCATTCTGAAGACTATGTTCTGCATCATGGCCTCTATTCTTCCTTTGTTCCGTTCATTTTTCCCCTCTATTTGGTCATAGCTGGTGGCCGATGTCTCGGCAGAGACACTTCAGTGATCCCTGGCCCCCTGGAGTTCGATCACCTTATCTGACCAGGACACATTTCCTTGGGGAAATCTTTCACATACTACCTTGGACCTTTCTCCAACAGGAAGAATGCTGCACATGTTCACCATCTCCAGCAACCACTCTGTTGCTAATCAAGACAGCTAAACGGATAAACACAGTTTGATACCATGGGTTCTGCTTCCTCTCCTCTCTGATTCCCTGTCTTGTTTTATTGGACATACTTATTGCCCTGAACTAGAGGTTAGCTTCGAATTGTCATTACTTCTTCCACCTCCGCATTTCAGTTTGGCACTGAGAACAGAAGACTTGTGTTTAGAACCAGATGAGGTGAACTGTTTTGTCTGCTAATTAGTTAGTAAGGCCAGCAGGGGCCAACTGGGATTAAAGTCGTTGGCTCCCCTTTGCCTGTCTGAAGTTCTGTTTTAAGTTAAACTGTTCTCTGCTATATAACCTCACATATGGTGGTGTGAAATGATGCTTCATTCTCCAACTGTTATACATTTTGGTTTTAAGTAAGGTAAAGTTTAGGCTTTTCTGTATTTTTGTTTAAGGAGTTATCGTTTTGATACAACATCCGTTTCAGATGTGACGATATCTGATAATGCTATACACAGCACTTTTTGGGTTGTTTACCAGCTGCCATTGGTGCAACTGACATGTGCATATAATCATATCACATTGTGCAAAGCAGATGCAATGTTTTGCCCTTATTTTGGGTTGGTAGGCTGCGAGAACACTGAATATGTAAAAGCTTATTGAACTTCTGCTCGAGTGATTTCTCTTAATTATTCAAATTGTCAGATTCAAGAGGAAAGAGAGGCAGAAATTAATGGATTACAACAGCCCATTTCTCTGCGGGCACTCTCTCTCTCCTCTATTGTCTCACTCCATCCCCGCTGATGCTCAGAGCAGCTGGACTTGCTGTAACATTTGTGCCATGATGGGTGGAGGGTGGGGGCTAAATAATGGCAACCAGGGAGCAAAGAGGTATTAGAAGAGATCGATAGCTGGCAACCCAGAGAGCCAGCCCATAATCTCCGTCCGCCATGTAGGAAAGTACATTATTGCGACTACAAAGCCTATTAACAAACCCACAGGTCGTGCATTATTGAAATGGTGGTGGTTTTATGAGGCTCAATTCAAAGAGGAAGGGAAGGAAAAAAGGGACAAACATAAATTATGCAGCCTCTCCATGATCTGTGCAGCAGCTTTCTCTTGAAAATATTGCTTTTGTTTTGGCTTTAATTGGATTCATAGTTTGAAAGCTTTGTCAACTGGCAATTTTGGTGTGTGTGTGTGTGTGTGTGTGTGCGTGCGTGTGCGTGTGCGTGCGTGTGTGTGTGCGTGTGTGTGTGTGTGTGTGTGCGTGTGTGTGTGAGCGTGTGTGTGCGTGTGTGTGTGTTTCTGTGTCTAGTCTGTGTAGATACTTAAGTGGTGTAGCAGTATTCTCCATTAGTCAATTCTCTTGATAGAGAAAGAGAGAAGAAAAGGTCTCAGAGTAGGAGAAACTTACAGATTGCTCTCTGTGGCCTGGGGCTTAGTGGTTAGATGATATTCAAAAGAGATTCTTTAACAATATAGATCTACCATTCATTATTGTGTCATTATATTAGTTGCCGACTTGACTTGCTTCATTTTGGAGGCCTAAAATTGTGTTTTCTTTCCAACACAGTTTGTCCAGCTCATTATCATGTAATCAAATTTCAAGTCTGTTGGTAACATAAATGTTCAAATTAGATTGAATTACAGACAAACCTAATTTTTTTTTTACAATTCTTAAAACCCTAAACTCCTGTTTAAACAGTCTCATATAACATCTTCACATATTAGTTGCTCGAAGACAGACGTTTATAAATTCTAATTTCTCAGAATAGCATGTAACTATTGTAGTAGTTGGCATTTATTATACACTTTTAGAAGAAATGTTTGTATGTACAGTAGAACCGTAAAGGGTTCTTTTAGGTGTTTGGAACACCCCAAACATTTTATAAACTTTATAAATTCTCAGTCAAATAACTCAACAAGTTATTTGTTGCCAAGTAAAAAGGTTTTACATTGGAGCATAACATTTTATTAATGTGTTTTGTTATACTGCCACAACATGTCATCCATGTTCCTGTTCCTTTAACACCACTCACTGGACATTTCACTTTGAAACTGTCGCGAAACGTGCACAACACAATGTATTTTGTGTTTTGCAAAAAATGTTGCCACAGGTAAGTTTTTTCCAATTAGCCTGGGCTGACTAATAAAAAGTACACCGTCTGCCAAACGCATGAATGTATTGCCATGGATATGTGTAATTCACACATATGTTAAGTTCACAACATCATATCAGATACTTTTATCATTAGATGTTGTTGAAATAGCATTAACACCTCAACATATTCTTACATGTGTGTGTGTGTGTGTGTGTGGGTGGGTTTGTTTATGTGATTTATGAGGACACAAATTTGTTTAATGACATGTGTATTACACTGGTATTATAACTTATGGGTGGTTTATGAGGACATTTCAAAAGTCCTCATAAATCAAATGGCTTTAAAAAACATAAAAAACAATGTTTTATTAAAAAAATAAAAATGCAGCATGTCTCCTGTGATGGGTAGGTTTAGGGATAGGTGCAGTGTAAGGGGATAGAATATATAGTTTGTCCAGTATAAAAACCATTACGCCTATGGAGAGTCCTCATAATGCTGTCGCACCAACATGTGTGTGTGTGTGTGCGCGCACGCATGTGTGTGCGCGCGCGTGTGTGTGAGACTTGAATACTTTTGTACAACACATAAAGATACTCTCTGGGATGTATTTATAGAGAAAAAAATATACAATGTGGGGTCATGCATCTTGTTTATTATGTTATTATTATCAGCTAATCAACAGTGCAGTATATTATAATCAGCACAAAGCCCCAAAGCAGTTGTTTCCAAAACTCGATCAAGGGAGGTGACCTTAGTGGTGATCTCTAACAGTATCTTGATATCATTACCAGATAGGAACCACAGAATTCCTAGGAACTCATCAGAAACAGAACAATCACAAGGCCCAGCATTCAGCTTATTGTGCTGGTCTACGTCACATCATAGAAGACAGATAGAGACATGTGAACACCCACACATTTCACCTTCTTGACCCAGCATTCTAGTCTGATATTGTAATACAACAGATGTGTGGTGATAAACAACAGGCTAAGTAGGTGGAAACAGCTTGAGAGGTAAAGTTTTAATAATGTAAAATTCATTCTGCAGTGGCCTTACACCAACTTATGGTAAATTGTCTTTCTATTTTTGTTGGAGATACAATAGTTATGTTAGTTATGCTCTTGAACTTTGAACGTCAAACTTTCATTTCAGTTCACTCTAATGCTAAAGTACCTGCCGGACAGCTGGCCTCCTGTGTCCAGGATGATTTTGCAAATGTCCATTTTGTTTCAGCTGCATTACTTGCGACCATCAGAATTCCTGTAATCTGTTCATCTTTCTCATATATCTTTAGCTAACGGTTATTGTTGTCTTTTGCAATCAAAACAGACACTAAAGTAATGCATTGTCTCATTGAGATTGATGATCTAAAGAATCATTTGAGCTAACAAATATGAACACTAGCAAGATTTAAGCCAAATGAAGGCTATGCGGGGTTTTTTTTATTTTTTTTTATTCTATTCATTTTATTCTGTATTTTCTTGTTGCTAATTGGTCAATTTGTGGAACCAGGATGTCTTGAAGAATGACATTGGACATTAAAAAAAATAATAATAATTAAACAAAATTCTTGAGACTTAAGAACGTTTGTACCTTCTAACAGCATATGTTACATGCAGATTATATACAGTGATGATAATAATAATGTGCTTTTTTTTTGGTACACTAATATCAGATCAATAGCAAATAAACAAACTAAATTCCTTAATTAACAAAAGCAATCTCTGAGCTCACCCATTTAGCCTAGTTTGGATGCTTGTTGTTCTTTTCTATTTCCTTGCTCCGTGGGTCAGGGCACCAGACCAAACCTCTCCTTTTTGCTTTATGAACATCTGGTTGCAGGGATCTGATACGCCTGGATCAGTGTAAGGAATAACATAAATCTGTGAGCAGACAGCTGAACGAGAGAGATCTCCCAACCCCATCCTAATCTTCGCAATTTGCCGTAGCTGATAAAATTTTAATGAGGAATAAACACAATGGGGGCCCCTGAAAGATTACCATAAACTGAGAGGGATAGATGCTCAGCTGTGCTACAACAGGGCCTGAGTGCATGGAAGATAGAGGCATCAAAGAAACTTGCTTTTTATTACCATACAAATCATCTGACCATAGTGTATATTTACACAAAGCACCAAATGGCCCAGTATCCCTAAGGCAAGATTCCCTTTTGCTGTGCACTTCAAGAAGGTTCAGGAGTTTGCATATGAAACTTCCTGCCTGTTCACTGCTGGACCAAAACTGCATCAAGGGTCTTGACAGTGCAACATGTTCTCATAAACTGTTTTACATAAATTGTGCATTCCTTGTGGTTTAAATCGCCTACTCGCATCTTCTTTTTCTTTCTTTTCCTTTAATTTCCCCTTTGTTCTCTGTAGCTAATGATTAAATGCTCATTAATATTTGCAATGTAGCCTACAACAAGCATAAGACACTGCAAACTACTTCCTCTGGTAGAGTAAAGCATGTTTTTAATGATGGTTAGTGTTAAGTGTGATTAAAATAAAGGAGACGGGGGAGTCGATGCAGTGAGCTGTAACACCATCAGTTTAACCAACAAAAATTAACTACTTGGGTGATATCTAGGGATGCACGGATTTTTAAGGCTAGGCAAGGCAAGTTTATTTATATAGCGTCACCTTCCTAAAATAATTGCCTAAGTAATTTTTTCAGGTTTCTCAGACAACACAAAAAACGGAACCTAACTTCAGAGGCCGAATAGATTTGTGTTCTTCTTGATGCAACTGCCATCTTGAAAAGCTTGTAAAATTGCCTAAGTCTACCTTAGGCAAAATAAAACGGCCTAAGTCACACTTTTGACATAGGCCATTATACTACAGGGGTAGAATTGCATGATCTGTTCAACTAAGGATGTGGGCAATTTTACCAGATGTGGCCAGCATCATGAGAAGATGACTTATGCAAAAAAATCATTTTTGTCAAAAAATGACTTAGGCAATTATTTTAGGAAGGTGACGATAGCACATTTCATACACAATGGTAATTCAAAGTGCTTTACATAGAAGAAATTAAAATAATCAAAAGAAATAAGAATAATTAAAACAGTTTAGAATAAAGACATTTAAAATAATCAAAAGAAATACAAATAATTAAAACAGTTTAGAATAATTTAAAACAAACAAACTGATGGTTCTAAAATCACCATGAAATCAAAACTGACCATTCTTATTATTATTATTATTTTTTTATATATTTTTTTTAAATAAAAAATGGCGTGATTACTAATGAGCGACACCTGCGCGACGCACTGGCTCAGTGAGACTCATATCTCTCACGGAGGAGCAGAAGCATAAAAGGAGGAGTGACGACAGTGGAGATCGAGAGAGGCCAGGCCTGGATTTTATTTGATATTTTATTATATGTGACAGCAGTCATCCGTGCGGGGCTGCTGTCTTTTACTTTCGTTTTTGTATTTGTTTATTTATGTATTAAAGTTTGTTTAATATTCGCTGGTTCCCGCCTCCTTCCCATAACATCTAACCGTGTTACACTGGTGCAGAAACCCGGGAAGAAGGAGGAACGCGCTGTCAAAGAGCGAGGGCCGGATTAAGAATTCAGAGGCCCACAATGTCTTGTAAGCCCTCCCTAAGGCAGGCCAAATATATAGTTTGTCCAAGGACATTTTAATTTGCCACTAATAGTTGTACTGACTTAAAAGGAACTTTGTTGTACTATGCTGGAGTAAAGTTCATAAATGATGGGTGGTCCCTCTAGGGGGGTCCGGGGGCATGCTCCCCCACAAGAAAGTTTTGTATTTTAAAGTTAAATGCATCAATCTGGTGCACTTTGAGAGCTTCCACCGGCTTCAACCCATGAACTGTGCACATTGAACAAAGAAAAAGCATTGACTTGTACCTAGCCATTAAAGAGGGCTCAAACATCTTTTTAGTTATGATATAGTCTCTCTGTCTACATTACATTATCACTGGTGTTTTAGGATGCCAAACAATTATTATAATAATGATTTATATAATTATATGACGCAAAATCCATATAGCCTATAAATGTACTGTATAAATGAAAATGAATATTCCAAAAGTATATTTTACATTACACTATAGTATAGGAAAATTATAATACCTTTGTTCAAATTTCTTGACTTGCAAGAAATAAACCCTTGAGCTTTTATTTTGGAAAAAAAACACCAGATCACCATTGTAACGAATGTACATCAATAATAATATACATAAAATGTATTTAAGGGGGGCCGGGAGGCCAATTTAGCTCAAAAGGAATGATTCATCGATTTGCAATGAATCTTGACCGAATCACTATGGAACCGAGCAAATGACTCGTTTAGAGTTCATTTGAACGGGCCGTAATTATAACCTTGGCACAGATATAAATATCCAATCTATAGTGAAACACTATGTATTAGCAAGGTAACTTTAGATCGACAGTACAAGACATTAAATGTGCAAGCACAACACAAGGCAAATATCTTTTCAAATATAAACAAGACTTTATTGATTATCCTAAAACATAAAACTAATATCTAACACAAACACACGCACACGCATTCATACAAGTTGCAGAAAGAAAGAGAGTGAGGAAAGAATGAGTTTTAAGAGTGAGATAGTGAAATCCCAAGTTTCTATATGCACTTATAAGACATGACCTGAACGAACCATTAATCATTAATTTAACCCTTCTATCGTTTCTCAGGCAGGTTATTAGATATTACATTAATGCACCAGTTCAGTTAAGAGTCTGGAGTGTTACTTGCATGTCCTTTGCGTTGCTTTTTGCGGTGCTTGGGTTTCCCGTTCGTTGCTTGGCTGGCTGTGCCTGGAGACGTCTTGGGGCGGCCAATCACGTGGCGTGTTGGCGCGGATGAATGAAGTCTTTGAAGTTGAAGCAGGCTTTGCAGTTGAAACGTTAAAACGAAACTTTGCAGCAAAACTTAACTTAGAACCGAGACTCACAACGGAAAATAAAGGAAAACTTAGGAAAGAAAGAAAGTGAGACGAGTTAGATGGCTTGAAATGAAGCTGTTGAACCCGTTCTTCTGATCTTAATTTGGGTTCTTTGTCTCTATGCGTCTACATGGTTAGGCTACCACAACCATCGTCTGCTGTCTCCACCCGACTTGTTGTTCTGCCGAGACCTTTTCGAGAGAGAGAGCCCGCCCGACTTCTGTGTTCGGGTCTAAGATTTTAAACTCAAATGTTTGTCCCGCCTCCTGGAGGAATTTGGACAATAAGATACTTGTAAGGTTGTTTGAGAAGGGGGTATTTTCCATCACCCCCCCTCGCATCGTAAATCATGTGGTATCTGTGGTTTGCTTTACTTCTGCAGCTGAGCAGAGGCTTTAGTTTAGACATAATTTCCATTTTAAGACCATAAACATTTTACACAGATTTCAATCAAGCCATCTTTTGAATTAAGGGCATACGATTCTTTTGATTGGAAGCACGGTACTCTGTCATTCATACCCACGGTTATAACACAATTACATGATTTATATGTGATCTAAGCATAATAGACACATAGGGGTCATATATTGTAGAACACATAGAAATATGGTTGAACGATTATATTTGATTATATCAAGTCCATCAAGAATTGTTTTGGGATGAGTTTTATGGATTTTGATATGTAAAGTCTCGTGTCTCTGTGGGTTTTAATGGATCTCAACACTGAGGTCATTCAACGGTCTTCAAGAAGGGGGAAGTCTGTTTTACATCTCTGTCATGGGATCTCCTGACCTCGTGGCGTTAATTTAGTAGGTCCTATCCCGTGACATCTCTTGGTCCTTAAGAAAGAAGGGGTCTGTTAGTCGCAGGTGACCCCTGCTAGGGCCCTGAGCAGTACCATTTCTGAACAGATCTGTCTTTCACAATTACCAAATGTAGACAACATTATTCCTTTAGTTAAACAATAAAAGGTCTTTTTGGTTGTAGACTCTCTGGGTCTGGTGATTTGAATCTGGAATGTGAAGACTCTTTGTGGGATTATGTATGAAGTATGAACAAAATCACCCAAAAGCTTCAATTGTGTTTGGGTCCATTCTCGTTGTCGCTACACCATGCTGATCGTGTGAGCAAAGAGCGCACTTCCCTTTAAATCATGTAGCACAAACATAATTCCTATATAGGCTACTTAATAAGTCTTGTGCTGTATTATAAAGGCACAAAGCCATATCACGGTTTCTGCAAAATATAACTCTAGAGACCTTTATGTTAGGCTATACATTTTACATCTCATATTCGTTGGGAAAAGAACGAGTTCGGCAAAAGGCGGATTGGAACTCAGGTCAAACGCGTCAAAAGCTACTATCAAGTACCTCATAACTCGTTTTTGTTTATTTATTTATTAAAGTTTGTTTAATATTCGCCAGTTCCCGCCTCCTTCTTCCCATTCTATCTAACCTTGTAACAATAAGTTATTGTCTTTCAAAAGTAAGAGTCAATGAAATGAATCAAACCGGCAGCTGATTCTGAGAAGATGCTGTGCTCTATAATGTGAAGGTAAAGACAGTTTTTCTTTTAGGACGAGCATGTGAAGAATCAGTGGTTAAAATTAATCTTTACCACGATACCACAGCAGAATAATCCTAAACTTTTGCTGTGTTCCCTTTATTTTACTGACAACTGCTTTTTCAATGCAGGATTCACAAACCGCTTGCTCTTGAAAGATGGTGTTCAAAATACTTAGTTTTGAGTTTTATATTGTGTAGGTCTCCTGCTAACTGGATAACTCACATTATTACTGTCTTACTGGAATACTTCCACTAATCAGTTGTGGACAGGGCTGTAGTACTCGAGTCCGGTCTTGGACTCGAGTCCGGACTCGAGACCGTTTTTCTATGGTCTCGGACTTGTCTCGGACTCGCTGGTATTCGGACTCGGACTTGTCTCGGTCTCAGCCACTGGTCTTGCCAAATATGGCTTTTGGTCTCGACCGAGTCCAACATTTTTGTAATTTGTGTTAATTTATTACTAGCCTATTAGGGTAAGTTACGTTAACTTAGAAAATGCCAAAATTAACCGACCAAATGCTCGCAACAAAGGAGCGCGTCTTCTCATGCTGTTACTATAGTTACTATCTTACTACTACTACTACTTAAAAATCCTGGGTGTTGTGACACTTTTGCATTTATATCAACAAATAATAACCCAAAAATTACTGTCTTGATAATGTCATGCATAAGACCAGGGCTCGAATTTCGGCGCGGGCATCAAGCATCAAGCGCTGCCGCGATAATACACACTCGCGTTCAGGAGTCGGGACATGGAATATTCACTTGCACAATCGGGCCAGCAGTGCATCGTGAATAAAGTTTACCATTTGCTCGTCTTTTTAAGTCTTACCAGTTTAACATTCAAGCAATTTTAAACTATCAGTGCTCGCGCGCTCTCTGGGATGACTATGCGCACATTCATAGAAAATCCGCCTCAAGAACAGCTGAGCTGGCCAAACAAAAGTTATTTTTCACGGATTATATTGCTTTAACACGCAAAACTGTGTCAATGTCGGTCTTCGTGAGTATACTCTAAACATAGTCGGTTTTGTCTTTAATAAGCATAAAACGCATGCCAGTATAATGAACACAGAATCTGTGCACTAGCTCTTAAAGTGACAGCAACCATATGTGTCGGTCATTAATTTTGTCGTCAAAACAACAAAAGAGAGCTTTAAGTTAAAGGAATCAGGATTGATAGCCTATGTGTTTATTTATTCAGGACTAAAATACTATCCAGTGTTATTTTCCATTTGATTACTTTATTCAGTTTCTGTCTATGAATACTAGTGTTAGACCTATTCAAAAACTTTACTCTTTATTTGTCTTTATTTGCATCTTTATTCTATTGTATTTATTTGTGCAACTTTTTTCAATTTAATTGAACAATTTAAATCAAGCCTTGTGTTGTGTAAATTCTTAACAACATTACCCCATTGTAAAAATGCAATGAGCACAGACATTTAGGCAAGATCAATTTAATAATTTTGTTTGGCAAAAACGAAATTCAGGCCCTGGAGACTTTTTTTTTTTCCTGTCCTGGACTCGGTCTTGACTCGGACTCGAACCTTTTTGGACTCGGTCTTATCTTGGACTCGAACCTCTTTGGACTCGGTCTTGACTTGGACTCGAACCTCTTTGGACTCAGTCTTGACTTGGACTCGACTAGTCCTGGTCTTGGACTCGACAAAGGTGGTCTTGACTACAGCCCTAGTTGTGGGCCACTATTACCTAAAACTGTCTATTAATGCTTATTATCTGTCATTCTCACTACTTTGAGGAAAGATTAAGCATGGAGCAAGATTTGTTTTACCAATGTTTATGTTACATCAGTCATTCACGCTAGAGTTCGGCTAATGTATGCACTGTTATTGATACAGTTTCCACATGTTCACCGCAATAAATTAGAAACATACTCTGTAAATAAATAAGTAACTTACAAGTAAAATAATCGGTTTGTTGATAGACATGCACTTGTTAATGCTGATGGTGAGAAATTACTGTTGCAACATCTCACAATGTACCTCAAACTGAGTAGTGTACTGAGAAACGTCCTGCTCAAGTCGTCCTTGCTATGGAGGTTCAGGTTGAATAACTAGTTCTTCCAGTGTTTCGTCATCGGACTCGCACTCGGACTGATATGGTAAAATCAACGTCATTGTTCGTTACTGTGTTTAGTTTACGGTAGGAAGCTTCAGGACAGCTGACGTTGTTATGGCAATGGGCGTTTTTGTTTTCGACACGTGCGCTGTACACGGTAAACTAATCACAACAGACTGAGCTGTCTGGCCAATCGGACCAGAGTTGCTCACGGAAAGGAGGGATTTAGAGAGATTGATTAATCTGATGAGTCGTTTGAGAATCATTGAAAATGTGATGACCTGCAAATGTATAAAAAAAACGTTTTCGTCTTTGTGTAAACTACAAAAATGCAAATTTGTGAATACGGTGATGCATGTGCATGCATATGCAGAGAGAATGAAACAGTTTTTAGACCTTTGATGCATGTAAACCTGTTGTAGGACACTCCAAAGCTACATTAGGAAACTTTAAAATAGCATAATAGGGGAACTTTAATCAAAGGATATGTTTACACATCAACAATATACTGAAAACGGAAAAGTTTTTCCTTTGCGTTTTTTGCATACAAACAGCAACTTTGTCCAAAGATCCCTGTTCAAACTGATCTGCGAAAATGACTAAAAACACTGTATTATGCATGCCAGGCCAGTAGTTGGTGATGTCAATTTGTAAAGAAATGCAACCCACCATATGCATGCACATGCATCACCATATTCACAAATTTGCATTTTTATAGTTTACACAGAGACGATAACGGTATCATTTTCAAAAACTTTTATTTTGAAACCCGTATTGAAAAGTTAGCTTTTTCAGGCCACCAAAACACATCTGTTGTGAGAACACATACAAAGTTTTCAGGATTTAGTTGAAAATGGTGTCATGTAAACGCCCCCCCCAAAAACGTTATCCTCCGCCAAACGACATCTGCTCTCTTCATGACGTATGTTTCGGGGAAGTTTGGGACTAAGGGTACGTTTAAACGACAACGATATGCTTAAAACAAAGTTTTTCCTTTGAGTTTTCCACGTCAGGGTTCCCACACCTTAGTTAACTTCAAATTCAAGAACCTTTCAAGGTCTTTCCAGGTACAAACCCTCAAATCTAAGGACTTAATGGAGGGACACATTTCAAGTGAGAGCAAGGATACATCGTTTTACCTTGCAAGATACATTTACATGTAACAGTTAGGAATGTGGTTTTAAGTTTTTCTTGCCTCATGGGTTTGCATTATCTTAACACGCATTCTTTGTAATCTTCTTTGGTGAGCCAAATCTCTTGAAACGTTTCAGCGGTTTCAGCCTATTTTTGCAGTGTTTCACGGTGTGTCTTTGAAACGCTGTGAAACCATCGTAGTAGTTTCGTGTGCAAGTTAATGTCATGGGGGACATTTCACAGGGAACACTTAACGTAACACGTAAACAACGTGTAAGCAAAACGTACATTTATAATAATAATAATATGCATTAAAGGGGCCAGAAGGTCAATTTAGCTCAAAAGGAATTATCAATTAATTTATAGGGAATCTTAAAAGATTCAGTTATACGTCCGAGTAAATGACTCATCCAGCGTTCATTTGAATGGGCCGTAGCTATAACCTTTGCAGCGGATATAAATATCCAACTATAGTGAAACACTATTTATTAGCAATGTAACTTAGATCAGAAGTTTAATACTAATTACATCTGTAAGCACATAACACAAAACAATTATCTTTGAAATATAAACAAGACTTTATTGATTATCCTAAAACATAAAACTAATATCTAACACAAACACACGCACACACACACACATTCATGAGCTGCAGAAAGAAAGAGAGTGAGGGAAGAATGAGTTTTAAGAGTGAGATGGTGAAATTCCACATTTCTATATGCACTTAAAAGACATGACCTGAACGAACCATCAATCATTAATTTAACCCTTCTATCGTTTCTTAGGCAGGTTATTCAATTTTATATTAATGAACCAGTTCAGTTAAGAGTCTGAAGGCTGCTTGTCTTTGGTTTGCTTTGGGGATTCCTTTTGTTGTTGTAAAAGGGGGTTCCCGGGTCCGTTGATCGGCTGGAGGTCTCCGCGTGCCTGTATAGATGTCTTGGGGCAGCCAATCACGTGGTGTATTGGCGGATGGATGAAAGTCTTTGAAGTTGGAAGCGCTTTGCAGTCGAAACGTTAAAACGAAACTTGGCAGCAAAACTTAACTTAGAACCGAGACTTTAACTGGAAAAGAAAAGAAAACTAAGGAAAAGAAAGGAAAGTGAGACTAGTAGTTAGATGGCTTGAATGAAGCTGTTTAGACCCTGATCTTGATTTGGGTCCCTTTTGGTCTGCTCGTCTACATTGCTTGTCCGTCTGTTACTTGGTCATGGCTCTCCCTAGAGCATAGCTTTTTTAACTCTAACTCTAAGGCTTTGTTCGGGTCTAAGATTTTAAACTCAAATGTTTGTCCAGCCTCTTGGATGAATTTGGACCAATAAGATACTATAAGGTTGTTTGAGAGGGGGTATTTTCCCCACCTCTCATCGTAAATCATGCGTTATCTGTGGTCCCTTTACTCTGCAGCTCGAGCAGAGGATTCAGTTTAGACATAATTTCCATTTTAAGAACATAAAC
This sequence comes from Semotilus atromaculatus, assembly GCA_031834385.1. Classification (NCBI taxonomy): domain Eukaryota; kingdom Metazoa; phylum Chordata; class Actinopteri; order Cypriniformes; family Leuciscidae; genus Semotilus; species Semotilus atromaculatus. The sequence goes on from JAULUF010000052.1 coordinate 12,711,968, forward strand.
ATTTTACACAGATTTCATTCAATCCATCTTTTGAATTAAGAACATATGATCGTATTGATAGGAAACACGATACACTTTCATTCAAACATCTAATAGTTATAACAATTACATGACTTAGATGTGGTCTTTAGCAGAATAGACATACAGAAATTGTAGACAATATAGAATTATGTAGTTAAACGTTGGTTGATTATAAATTCGTCAAGAACTGTTTTGTGATGATATTATGCATTTTTATATGAAAAGTCTCTGTCTCTGTGGTTTTAAGAGGTCTCAACAATGAAGTCATTCAGAGGTATTCAAAAAGGGGGTGTCTGTTTTACGTCCCTTGTCTCTGGGATCAAACAACCCCTGCCGTTATCTTGCTTGGTCCTATCCTGTGCCATCTCTGAACCAATCAGTCTTTTCCAAACTATCTAACTTTGGCAACGTTCTAACTAAAGGCACCCTTTAGCGTCTGTTATTGAAGCATGGTCAAAAATCTCAATTAAATGACACCTTGGGGTGAGAATGGCCTGTGAATTCTGTTTGAATGAATCACACGGAAGATTCATTTGTGTTTGGTTCATTCTCAAATCCTACAAACGGCATTCGGTATTCACATTCCTGAAGGATGAAATCCAGTCAAGCCCTACATTTATTTTCTCATTCCAGAAGCCGTTTCACTCGGATACATCGCAATAGAGAAAAGACAATTGCAGCTACCGTTTAATTAGCCACCACGTAAAATTCTTACAAATTGCCGTGAGATTGGGTTGGACACACTAGTCAACAATATATTTTGACGAAAGTGACTGCCTCTTGTCTGTCTCCCTTTAAAAGCTTTGACACAGATACGGCATATGAGAAGTGTCAGCTGTATCACATGTACATGACTCCGGGCATAACTGATGTTATACAGGATTGGGAACCAACAAAGGACACATTTCCACACTTTGAAAGCTGTCACAGGACCATGCTAATACATCAATCATGATTTTACTGAATCAGACATCAGGGACATAGTCGTTTCAGACCTCTGAATAAGTTAATGTAATAATTGTGCTGGTACAATTTAAATTGCATTAGTAACCACCCTATATGTACAGATTAGTGGCAGTGCTATGACATTTTACAATAAGTACAATGTTAGCACTGACAATCCCATTAGAACAGGATCATTACTTTGAGCATATAACGTAGGTGTATATTAATACAGCTCATATTGTGATACACAACACAATACATTAAGATTAAAAGAATAATACAAAAAGCCTATAAATTATATATATTAGTAATAATCTGCAAAAGATTTGCTAAATTGGCAAACGCTTTTAGTACTTTTAAATATATAAATTAATTATCAATCCTTAAGGAAATTAAATGAAGTCCTTATTAAATACTTCTGCAGCAGTGTAGTGCTAAAACTGCATTGTGGGGTACAGTAACATACATACATACATTGCTAATTGTTTCTTTTAAAGCTAACCATAACCTGGTGTCAACAGCATTTGAGTTTTCGTTGCAGGCTCATTAGAAAAACATACCATGTGGCAACATTTTTGCAAAAACCGTTGTATCGTGCACTTTGCATGACAGTTTCAAAGTGAAATGTTCAGTGAGTGGCACTAAAAGCGTGTTTATTATTTTCCGGAACAGATGAAAGTGAATATGGCAATGTTTTATTACGTTGGAGTTTGTACGCATCACCGCAGTTCTGAATTGAAATGTTCAGTGAGTGGCGCTAAAATGCTCCATCACGTTTTAAAACAATGTAAACCTACACAAAACCCCAAACCTACCCGATAGTTTTAACAAAAGCAAATGTGACATTAAAACGCAATCTTAACCAGCCAGGTCCTGTTTTGAAGTCATAACATAATTGTGCAAGGAGCCGCGTGAAAATAAGTTTAATCCATAATCTGCCCCTGTAATCATAATTGTGTCTGAAGACAATTAAAAGTGCCTGCTGTTTTACTGCCTTGCTTGCTGTTCATTTCTGTTAGAAACTGCAGTGATATGTATGTATTGGCACGCGTTTTGCAAAAATGTTGCCATGTATGTTTTTCCAAAGAGCCTGTGTTGGGTAATAACGTTTGCAGTTTACGAAGAGACAGAAAGCTCTCGGATTTCATAAAAAAATATCTGAATTTGTGTTCTGAAGATAAACAAAGGTCTTACGGCTTTGGAACGACATGAGGGTGAGTAATTAATTACATAATTTTCCTTTTGTGGGTGAACTAACCATAAAAATAACTGTTATACATACAGTCAAAGTTTCTGGTCTAAAATAACATTTGACAACTCAGACATTTTTCAAAATGTCTTCTTTTGTGTTCTACAAAAGAAAGTCAAATGGTTTTAAAATAACATGACAGAATATTTATTGTTTGGGTGAACTACCCCTTTAAAATCGCACTTCAGCATCCCAAAGTGGCATTAACGACTTCAACAGAGTTTGCTCATTTCTAAGACAAGATACAAACATGGCATAATAGGTTAAAGCTGTTCTGATCTTTCTGTTCAGCTTAATACTTTGTGAACACTTTCTCCACCCTACAAGACTGAATGATGTTGACATATTATGTTTTCCCAGTGAGTAAAGCGAGATTTTAAGTGGTCTGACCTAATGCTGAATAGGATGCATTGCAACCTCTGATTATTAGTGTGCAAGACGCATTTTATTTCTGGATCGCAAATAAGAAAAGCAGTTTTTCCGTGTCTGTTTAAACATGTTCTGTGTCCAGATGTCCAAATTTAAATACACAGGCAGCAGCACCACAGGCAGTACAATATCTACAATAACAGTAGAGATTGCTGAATGTGGCAAATGGTTGCCAAGCACATGCATCTTCCCCCAAAAAAGATTTAAATTAGTGTAACTTTGGAAGGAGGGATGACTTAGGAAAAGTAGATGGAAAGAGATAAAGATGTATAGTGCTGACACTATGATAACCTCCTTGCTGCCAAGTGCATCTTGCTCAGATTTACAATGCCAAACTATATATAGCACTGCAAAAATATCCTGCTCATGTAATAAACTGTCGAGATCATGTTTTATGTTAAATTGTTTCGGCCACAGCTAAAATACAACACTACAATTATTATCAATTCAAAGCCATGTTTTGAATGGCTAAATATTACTTTACGGTCATAGTGAAATATTACATTAGAAATAATAATGTTCATTGGTTTATCATTTGTTTGTGTAATGGGAATGTGCATGTTGGAGATTTTAAACCTGCTTTTCACTATCCCTTCAGATTAAGGCCTGCAGAGATGTCATCTGTCTGAACATGAGTTTTGTTTGAAAAAAAAATTCAGTCTTGGAAAAGACAGTTTAGCTGATATAGTATCAAAAGTATGAAATACTCAAACATCGATTCAAGGAAGAACATCTACAACTTGATTACTGCAGGTCTAGTTCTATCAGTTTTACATAAACATCATAATTCACTTATTAAAATCAAATCACTTTACTCAAGTAGGGGCACAAACTTTATATGAAAATAAAGTGTAAAATGAACTTGGGGCTCAACGTGCTTCTCTTTCTTAACATTCACTTTACACTTCTGGTGGATACTGTATAAGCCTACTTCTCTAGTTAGCAAACCCAGAAAGAAGGGAAGTGAACAGCATGTTGTAACATGACCACATGACAGCTTAAAATCATTCTAACAACTGACCCTTCGCAAAGAACCGCCCTCCTTAGTTACAGTCGCTATATCCGACAAGCTACGCCGCTCTCACGCACACACCATGTTCTCACGCAGGGAAAAATTCATTGCGGAGCAGAGAGGAGACTGACAACACGCTGACAGACAGGACAGACCAGGTTACTTTTCGGTTACTTTTGATATTAAACATATTAAACAAAGTCTCACCTTTCAAATATGGTCTTTTTTTTTTAAAGAAAATTAAACAATAAATACCGTTTTGTGGCTCTTTAATGTGTCGTGACAGATCGCTGTAGAGCATCAGTTAAAGCTGCACGAGAATCGATCATCTGTTCCTTCTAGTTAATTTATAGCATCAAATAAACATGAATGAACATAAGAAGGAATGTTGTTTTAACCGCGGAAAGGCGTCAGTATATTCAGTTTTTCAAGTTCAATTCCTCCCATGTTAATCTACTATCTCTCCTGACTGCTTTGTCGGACAAAATGGCGGATGGCGAAGTATGATTGGTCAGATCACCTGTCAATCAAGCTCCACGCGAAGGGTCAATTGTATCTGATCTAGTTTGAAAACATACAAAATAAACCACAATAGATTGTCAATAAAAGTAATTTATTAACTTTGTCACAAAATAATGACACATTTACATTTGTCCATTCACTTATTTGGCGCTTAACACTGAATACAATAAAGTAAATACACTCACCTGCCACTTTATTAGATACACCTGTTCAACACAAATATCTAATCAACCAATCACATGGCTGCAACTCAACATATTTCGGCATGTAGACAGTCAAGATGTTCTGCTGAAGTTCAAACTGATTATGACAATCATATGGGGAAGAAAGGTGATTTTAAGTGACTGAACATGGCTTGTTGGTCCAAGAAGGGCTGGTCTGAGTCTTTCAGAAACTGCTGATTTACTGGGATTGTCATGCACAGCCATCTCTAGGGTTTACAGAGAATTGTCTGAAAAAGAGAAAATATCCAGTGAGTGAAAATGCCTTGTTGATGCCAGAGGTCAGAGGAGAATGGACAGATTGGCTCAAGCTGATAGAAAGGCAACAGTAACTCAAATAAAACTGAGGTCTCCAAAAGATCCTCTCTCAACGCAGAACACGTCAAACCTTCAATCAGATGGGCTTAAGCAGCAGAAGACCACACCGGGTGACACTCCTGTCAGCTAAGAACAGAAAACTGAGGCTATAATTCATACAGGCTAACCAAATTTGAACAATAGAACATTGGAAAAACATTTCTTGGTCTAATGAGTCTTGATTTCTGCTGCGAAATTCAGACAGTAGGGTAAGAATTTGGTGTAAACAACATAAAAGCATCCATCCTGCCTTGGCTGGTGTTTGTGTAATGGTGTGGGGAGATTTTCTTAGCACATTTTGGGCCCCTCAGTACAAATTAAGTATTATTTAAACACCACAGCCTTCATGAGTATTGTTGCTGAACATAACCACCCCTTTATTATGGCAGTGTGCCCATTGTCTCATGGTTTCTTCCAGTAGGATAACGCACCATGTCACAAAGCTCAAATCATCTCAAACTGGTTCCTTGAACATGACAATGAGTTCACTTTACTCAAATGGCCTCCACAGTCACCAGACCTCAATCCAACAGATCACCTTTGGGATGTGGTGGAGGAATGGGAGATTCGCATCATGGATGTGCAGCTGACAAATCTGCAGCAACTGCATAACACATGTCAATATGGAGCAAAATATCTAAGGGATGTTTCCTAGCACCTTGTTGAATATGTGCCACAAAGAACTAAGGCAGTTCTGAAGGCAAAAGGGGGTCCAACCTGGTACTAGCAAGGTGTACCTAATAAAGTGGCTGGTGAATGTAGATGAACAGACATTCAAAAAAGATAATTGTGTGCATTACATAATATGAGGTACAATGTGCTCCACACCTGCACAACAGGGATTTAAACCTGAATAGCCACTGTCCAGCTGGCAGGCTAAACATGCCAGCTAGCTTAGCATTTAAAGACTATGCAAGTTGCTTACTAACTAACAGGAGATTAAAATTATACAACGTTTGGCTCCTTGTAAATAAGCACTTAAAAAAAAAGAACTGAAATTTAACTCCAGTATGACATTTTACTAATGGTTAAATATATGTTCAGCAATATTCTTAAAGGTTTTTATTTATCTGTACACACTGTTAATATGACAACTAAACAAAGTTTTGTCATACCAGAAACTTTTATACCATGCTTTTTATTTTCAAATATAATTTTGGCTTCCAACAATTAGGAAAACAAGTTAGATAAATTAATTATTGTGCCTCTTTCTGTTTCATAAAAGTTTTTTCTGCATTTAGCTGAGCCCCAGTAGATACTGATTTATACATTAACTCAACATTTAAGGGAGAAACAGTCTGCAAGAACTGTTAAAATACAAAAGCAAAATAAGTTATCTTGACAATCATGACAGCGCAGGAAACAGAGAGTGATTCTGTCAGGATTCATGTGACCTGTTTTTCAAAACAGACAACATCTGAAGGAAATTTCATTTCAACTTTTTAATTGAATTGTCTGATGAATGGTCTTGTTTATTTGGCAGATCATACTCCAGACCCATTTGTCTCTCTCATATGCACTCACACACACAAAAACCACAAACGTACACAGCCACACAGACCTTTTGGTTTGTTGGGTTGGTTGCTAGTGCATAGGGCTGTGGGGCAATGGTGGTGTAATGGTTGCTAATAAACAGGCTGTGGGCGGTGTGTTGGCTAAGGCTAATGATATCCATTAGCGAAGGAGCACGACATGCCCATGAAGCACTGTGACTAGTTCCCTCAGCTCTCATTGCAGCTACACCTAATCAGGCAGTCTGCTTGCTTCTTGCCCTTAACTACCCACAGGCAAGCCAATGCTGGCTCTCGCGGTCCCATTACCCGTGCTGGTCTGTGCTCTGAAAAACACAGAGTCTTATAATTACAGAATCTTCCATCAACATTGATAAGTTTCATCATTGGTATAAATCGAGACTGGCAACACCAACAAAAGGAAGTTTAAGAGAGATGAGCTCTTGATCCCACTGAATGAACCTTCAGTGTTGTCTATAACTTAAAATGAGGTGAAAGCAACACTCAAATAAATGTATTAGGACTCAAAACAGACCGAGTATTAGCATGTCTCAAATGCGTTTATATTAGGAATGTACCGATTGAAATTGAAATTCTGGCTGATAACGAGTCAATAATATCTTTCATGCTATGTAATGAAAAATCTATATTATCGCCTAAATTAAGCATATGCGTCAGTTCTGGCAGGTCACGTTAGTAAAGCTCACATCAGCTGACTCCCAGCTGATACGTGTCTACCTATAGGAATTCGACGCCTATCACTGTATACATATATAAACTCCTTCAGTATCATCAGCTCCTATCACATTTCTCAGGAGCTAATTACCCTCCTCCATCCCCAGCCTCTCCTTTCGTCCAGTCAGTATGGCATTCTGATTCCCCTTGAATCAGAATACATTCTCGAATTGTTGTACTTTAAAATCTTGAATTAAGGATATCTGTAACACATTCATGTTGGTTCTGTACTGTTTACCCTAAAGGGGGTTATTGCTTAAAAAAGATGCATGTACAGTAAATTGCACAGTTTAAGCACATTGGGTTGATTGACAGACCAATTTTTGACCTAGTCAAAAATACAAAACATTTTGTATCCCATTATTATCTATTTAGCATTGTCCATTTGCGATTGATTATAATAAACAGATTTTAATACTAGATATGAATGGGGTCTGGTTTATGGAATAAACATGCCACTCAAAAAACAAAAAACAAACAAAAAAACAAAAAAATAGCCTCAGTATCTGATTGAATGCTGCATCTACACGTATCATCAAATCCCTATCTCATTCTTGTAAACAGTGAAATCCAGGAGGTCTTCTTTCAAGCAGTGACCCTCTGTGAAAGGAAGCAGTACTGCCGGGCACTTAATTGGCCTATTGAACCCTTATCTCACCTCACTTTGCCAGGAAACCCAATGCCATTATAAGGCTGACATGGTGATGACACCTGAACACCAATCACAGGACAATACCCCCCATTCAACAGCAGGCATTAAAAGAGAAAGTTGACATATCTAGCCTTATCATCCTGACTGGAGAAAAGAAATGGTCCGTGATGCAAGTGAGTGCTGAATTTAGTGGAAAAGGAAAGTCGGAGAAAAGGAACATGATGTTATGGCAGTTGGATGAGGACCATCAGAGTGTCATTGCAGGTTTCTTATCTCTAAACCTTGACATCTTGAGACACCCTGTCAGAGTTCCCAAAGGCTTGAGGAGATTGGAGTTTTTCGTGACAATCACATGGGTCAATTCTTTAAAGGTTTAAAAAGTACACTATGAATATTACATCACTAAATAAATAAGCATCACAAAAGTTATTTAAAAAGTTAGTTAGTTAAAAAAAACAATGTGCAGAAGTGAATAATGCATTATTTACAAACTTAGGCCTACAAATGACTGAACCAAAGAAACAGAAGAATGTCGTATCTTAAATCTTCAAGTGGACGGTCACTTCTTTGAGAACGACTCGCATTTTCCGCAACTGAGGGCTTGTGGTTCAGATAATGTAATCTTTGAAGACTGCTTTATCACAGGATCTGTGAAAGGGAAGAAGAATTTATATCAAATTAACCAATGATTAAGATTTTTGTGTTTGAATGTGTATTATAATTTGCAGAAATGTGCATTAGAATTTCTCAGTTTACTTTTCAAAGCTTTGACTATATCAATATATATTTGACATGAGTGTCCACTTTTATCCTCTTGTTTGTCGTCACTATACAGCACTCTATGAGTTACATTGAACATAAGATTAGAAGCCCAACAGCAATAAAGCAACAGGGGATGTTGTTGTATTTTGATAATTGTGTTTTATTTAAACCTAGGGTATTTCCCATGAATGTGTCTATTGTGGTCATGCTAGCATGCACTCTCTTCATCTAAAGATTTAAGGAAATTAGAAGTTGTGCAACATATTGTATGCCAGGACAACTAGGACAAGTGACTTGCAGCTTTACCAAAAAAACAATTAAAACAGATTTTTACATGAATGACTCAAAGGAACCATAAATTAGCCACCTGAAATGGACACGTTGCTAACATTTTCTTACCAAGACCTACAGAATCACCATTCATTAGGACTGATTAAAAGATCTCTGTAACAGAGGAGATATAAGATTAAACCACTCTCTTCTTTGCTTGTCTCTGCACTCAGATTTCAGTTTTTCTTCTTTAGCAGCTGGTCTGAAAAACAACACACATTAATATTTCACAAAAAAGTTATATATAAATTCTTAATTATATATAACATATTTTTTTTTAACTTTTCAATTATCATTTACATCATAACAATGAAACCAAATTGCTCAGGAAATTATAAATAAATACACACCTTCATTTTTGCAAATAAAAATAATGTTAATGTAGTTTTGCACATGTTATAATAACTAATTGTGTTTTAGATGCATTGGACAATGTTTTATAGTTGTTTTAAGACCACATAGATTTCAAAATCTCCTCAAAATCCACATAGATTTTAAACAGATTTATCAAAGTCTTTAGACCTATCCACCTAGGAAAAAACTAAACAGTGAGCTGTTTTCCAATAGCAGTATTAACATTAAGTGACATGGCATCTGACGCACAATGGCACGTCACTATATGTGAATTGGCACATCCGGTGGCACATCCAGTCTTCATTGGCATGTGCCAGTAGATAGTGGCATATGTCATTGACATTATCGCAACACACTGACACGACACCCGACTGCAGAGTCGCGGAAAATGTTTGCAGTGTGTTGTGACAGGCAGATTAATCGAGCACCTGACGTAATTGTGACACAAAATCCTAATTAAATAGCGTCATTTTGTGATATTTTAAATATCAATTAAACGCATTAAAGTCAGTAATATTTTTTCAAACTGTTATTTGTCTGTATTTGATTGGCATGTGCCACTGAACGTTTTGTAATTCCATTGCTACTTTATTTATTTAGTTTATCTTGCAAAGTCACAAACTGTCCATTAGGAAAGACACAAAATTAATCTCTTATGGGTCACATAACGTATTAACAGTCGTGTCCGTTACTGTAAACCTTTATTTTTGCATTATGCTGCACGTACACATGCCAGTAGGTGTCAGTATAAGTAAGTGTAACACTGGCCAGCGCAAGATTCTCATCTGTGGCTTTAATATTTGAAAAATAATTTTATCGAATTATGTATAATAATGTTGTACACATTAACTCAGCGATGTAATAAATCATATGTTTGACAGCATAAAGCAAATTGTTATGCAAGTGGCATATGACGCAATCCATTGTCACATCACACGTTTTAGTGGCACATGCCAGTTGGCCTGTGTCATTAAAACTGACATGTCTCTTTATGTTGTGGCACCTCCAGTAGTGACACCTGCAGCTGTCTGCCTGAGTATAATGTAGATTATGTAACATATGCACATAGTTCATTTGTACAACAAAAATGGATTTTATTTATTGAATAATTACATAAAATTATTTTTTAAATATTAAAGCTACTGAGGAAGGTCCTGCGTGACCGAATTTTTTTTTAAATGCACTGAGCACTTTTTTGCATGCACTTATATAAATAAAGATTGCTAGTAGCTCGGTATGTCGGTATAAACCACAATAAATAAAACAAATGAAGTGATGTCTCATGTCTCAAGTGAATTAAGGGTCATTGGATAGGCGTCCAATCACAACTGACTTCCGGAAAAGGGGAAGTAACCAATGACATTTGAGGTAATTAAAACAGTAAGTCCCGCCCCTTGACTGACAAAAATTAAAGTGTTTCGAGCTAGCAAAAGCAGCAGGCGGGAGAAGATCAAGCGCAAGAGCGTGGGGAATGATCATGCGAGCGCTTGTATTGCATGCAGAGGATATGTCATGCGCGCACGCAGGGTTTGAATGAGCTCGTGAGTTTTCCTCACGGGTAGGCTTGTAAGGACCACCCATTGATCCAAAGACGGAATCCAATGGCCTGGTTGAAAGTATAATGCGTGCTTTTCAGAAAATGTCTTTTCAGCGCTCCAGTGAAGTTCACTTAATTTATTAGAATTTAGTTTCAATACTACTTTAGCTCTGCGCTTAATCTGACTCCAATTTTGAATGATAATCAAATTTAGCCCCTCCTTGAACTGCCACCTTAACGTGGTGGAGGGGTTTGAGTACCCAAATGACCCTAGGAGCTATGTTGTCCGGGGCTATATGCCCCTGGTAGGGTCTCCCAAGGCAAACAGGTCCTAGGCGACGGGTCAGACTAAGAGCGGTTCAAAAACCCCTTATGATGGACAAAAAAACGAGGACCGTGACGTCGCCCGGTATGGCGCTGCCGGGGCCTCACCCTGGAGCCAGGCCCGGGGTTGGGGCTCGTATGCGAGCGCCTGGTGGCCGGGCCTCCCCCCACGGGGTCCGGCCGGGCTCAGCCCGAAGGAGCGACGTGGGGCCGCCTTCCCGTGGGTTCACCACCTGCAGGAGGGACCGTAAGGGGCCGGTGCTTAGAGGATCGGGCGGCAGTCGAAGGCAGGGGCCTCGACAACCCGATCCCTGGACACAGAAACTAGCTCTAGGGACGTGGAACGTCACCTCGCTGGCGGGGAAGGAGCCTGAGATTGTGCGTGAGGTTGAGCGGTTCCGACTAGAGATAGTCGGGATCACCTCTACGCACGGCTTGGGCTCTGGAACCACACTCCTGGAGAGAGGATGGACTCTTCACCACTCTGGAGTTGCCCATGGTGAGAGGCGGCGGGCTGGTGTGGGTTTGCTTATAGCCCCCCAGCTCAGCCGCCATGTGTTGGAGTTCACCCCGGTGAACGAGAGGGTCGTTTCCCTGCGCCTACGGGTCGGGGATAGGTCTCTCACTGTCGTGTGTGCCTACGGTCCAAACGGCAGTGTAGAGTACCCGGCCTTCTTGGAGTCTCTGGGAGGGGTGCTGGAAAGTGCTCCGACTGGGGACTCCATCGTTCTACTGGGGGACTTCAACGCCCACGTGGGCAGTGACAGTGACACCTGGAGGGGCGTGATTGGGAGGAACGGCCCTCCTGATCTGAACCCGAGCGGTGTTCAGTTATTGGACTTCTGTGGTAGTCACAGTTTGTCCATAACGAACACCATGTTCAAGCATAAGGGTGTCCATCAGTGCACGTGGCATCAGGACACCCTAGGCCGTAGGTCGATGATCGACTTTGTGGTCGTTTCATCCGACCTCCGGCCGTATGTCTTGGACACTCGGGTGAAGAGAGGGGCGGAGCTGTCAACTGATCACCACCTGGTGGTGAGTTGGATCCGATGGCAGGGGAGGAAGCTGGACAGACTCGGCAGACCCAAGCGTACTGTAAGGGTCTGCTGGGAACGTTTGACCGAGTCTCCTGTCAGAGAGATCTTCAACTCCCACCTCCGGCGGAGCTTCGACCGGATCCCGAGGGAGGACGGAGATATTGAGTCTGAGTGGACCATGTTCTCCACCTCCATTGTTGACGCGGCCGCTCTGAGCTGTGGCCGTAAGGTCTCCGGTGCCTGTCGAGGCGGCAATCCCCGAACCCGGTGGTGGACACCGGAAGTAAAGGATGCCGTCAAGCTGAAGAAGGAGTCCTATCGGGCCTGGTTGGCTTGTGGGACTCCTGAGGCAGCTGACGGGTACCGGCAGGCCAAGCGGACTGCAGCCCGGGTGGTTGTGGAGGCAAAAACTCAGGCCTGGGAGGAGTTCGGTGAGGCCATGGAGAAGGACTATCGGCTGGCCTCGAAGAGATTCTGGCAAACTGTCCGGCGCCTCAGGAGAGGGAAGCAATGCACTACCAACGCTGTTTACAGTGGAGGTGGGCAGCTGTTGACCTCAACTGGGGATGTCGTCGGACGGTGGAAGGAATACTTCGAGGATCTCCTCAATCCCGCCATCACGTCTTCCATTGAGGAAGCAGAGGCTGAGGGCTCAGAGGTGGACTCGTCCATCCCCCTGGCTGAAGTCACCGAGGTAGTCAAGAAACTCCTCGGTGGCAAGGCACCGGGGGTGGATGAGATCCGCCCTGAGTACCTCAAGTCTCTGGATGTTGTGGGGCTGTCTTGGCTGACACGCCTCTGCAGCATCGCGTGGCGGTCGGGGACAGTGCCTCTGGGATGGCAGACCGGGGTGGTGGTCCCTCTTTTTAAGAAGGGGGACCGGAGGGTGTGTTCCAACTACAGGGGGATCACACTTCTCAGCCTCCCTGGGAAAGTATATGCCAGGGTACTGGAGAGGAGAATACGGCCGATAGTGGAACCTCGGATCCAGGAGGAACAGTGCGGTTTTCACCCAGGCCGTGGAACACTGGACCAGCTCTATACCCTCTACAGGGTGCTGGAGGGTTCATGGGAGTTTGCCCAACCAATCCACATGTGCTTTGTGGATTTGGAGAAGGCATTCGACTGTGTCCCTCGCGGCGGCCTGTGGAGGTTGCTCCGGGAGTATGGGGTCCGGGGTCCTTTGCTAAGGGCTGTCCGGTCCCTGTACGACCGAAGCAGGAGCTTGGTTCGCATTGCCGGCAGTAAGTCAGACTTCTTCCCGGTGCATGTTGGACTCCGGCAGGGCTGCCCTTTGTCGCCGGTTCTGTTCATAATTTTTATGGACAGAATTTCTAGGCGCAGCCAGGGGCCGGAGGGTGTCAGGTTTGGGGACCACACGATTTCGTCTCTGCTCTTTGCGGATGATGTTGTCGTGTTGGCCCCTTCAGACCAGGACCTTCAGCATGCACTGGGACGGTTTGCAGCCGAGTGTGAAGCGGCTGGGATGAGAATCAGCACCTCCAAATCCGAGGCCATGGTCCTCAGTCGGAAAAGGGTGGCTTGCCCACTTCAGGTTGGTGGAGAGTCCCTGTCTCAAGTGGAGGAGTTTAAGTATCTTGGGGTTTTGTTCACGAGTGAGGAAAGGATGGAACGGGAGATTGACAGACGGATCGGTGCAGCGTCTGCAGTAATGCGGTCGATGTACCGGTCTGTCGTGGTGAAGAAGGAGCTGAGCCGCAAGGCGAAGCTCTCGATTTACCGGTCAATCTACGTTCCTACTCTCACCTATGGTCATGAGCTTTGGGTCATGACCGAAAGAACAAGATCCCGGATACAGGCGGCCGAAATGAGCTTTCTCCGCAGAGTGGCGCGGCGATCCCTTAGAGATAGGGTGAGGAGCTCGGTCACTCGGGAGGAGCTCAGAGTAGAGCCGCTGCTCCTCCACATCGAGAGGGGTCAGCTGAGGTGGCTCGGGCATCTGTTTCGGATGCCTCCTGGACGCCTTCCCGGGAAGGTGTTCCGGGCGCATCCCACCGGGAGGAGACCCCGGGGAAGACCTAGGACACGCTGGAGGGACTATGTCTCCCGGCTGGCCTGGGAACGCCTCGGTGTCCCCCCGGAAGAGCTGGAGGAAGTGTCTAGGGAGAGGGAAGTCTGGGCATCTCTGCTTAGACTGCTGCCCCCGCGACCCGGCTCCGGATAAGCGGAAGATGATGATGATGATGATGATGATGATGATGATGATGATGATGAATCAAATTTAGATTGTGTTTCTTATTAGAAAATAATCATAAATATTGATTATGGTTTAATTTAGATATTTGATTATCCTGAGTATCCTATACTATCAATTATTCATTCATTAAGGGACCCAATGCCAATGCAGTCACACGCCCCGGGTTTGTATGGATCTCACGAACACAGCCTCGCCAGTCTGATCTTGGTCAGAGGGTGCAGGGTTTGCTGCTCACTCATACAAAAAAATTGTAGTTTATTTAGCCACTTCCATACAACTTGCCAAGTCAGTGATAAACAGAAATCAAAAGGTCTTCAGATGACGTGCCTACTTGGAGGCAAGATGTTGAGAACCCAAATGCAACTTTAATTATCAAACACAAGATTAAACATAAAACGAAAACATGACGAGGCATGGAAACTGGAAACTGGAAACTGGAAACAATTCAACATACAGCATACAATCCAAGACAAAGACACAGGGCAAACATGAGGGCTTAAATACACTGACTAATTACAAGACAAGAACCACCTGTGAACAATGATCAGACAATTAAGAAATGACAAGACACATAGCAGGATCACATGACAAACAGGGAATCACGTGACAGACAAGAAAAAGGAACAAGACACAAAACCCACACCGTGACACTACTGCTCCATTCACATGCACCTTTAGTTTGACCTATCCTGGACACAGAGCTGCGGTAGCAGCAGCTACTAAAATAATGATTTCAGAATACTTCAGAATAAATCAAGATGTAGCATTTATTTGTCAGGTAAAAATGTATCATGCCAATTACACAAGTAATTAACAGCCAATTCAGAAATAATAAATACATGACATAAATTACTCAAAGATGATTTTAAAAGTAAGCAATGCATTCCTGACAGACACACGCATTGGTGTGTGTGTGCTGTCCAACAATAAAACATGGTTATGGTTCCCCAAGACTGCTCTGTTACCTAGCCTTAAATACCCAGACCAGAACAAAAGGGTTGTACCAATATTTTTCAGTTTGTTTTGAGCCAATTCCTGTACCCCAGGGGGTAGCACCTGGTCTCGGGTGAGAGGGAAGATATCTTCAAGAGACATTACCCAAAGAGGAACACGGGATTCTCCTAAGTCCTCAATCTTTCTCATATTACCAATGACTGCAATGCAAGAACATTTTACCAATCGCACTGAGACACTTAAAATTATACCAAATGTGGCAGTTCGCTCTTTATAGCACAATACAATACCAATTATGGCACAAAACCAGACTACGCCAACCTGGAATAGGGGCTGGGGACCCACCTAATACAGCAAGTACAAAGCACACAGATACACAGTGGCTGAGTCAGATATCAGGCAATGGAAAACTTTTCGCATCGTTTATTAAATACAGGTAAGAAGAATACAAAAAGGAGACATATTTAACACACATTAGAATTACTACATCAACCATAGTACATACTATACCCACGATTCAAACACTTCAGAATTGGGGTTTCAACTCGCCTGCCCAGCAAACACTGCAACTATTCGTGCTCTCACCACACAACACCAAATCACCCTCTGCACTCTAAAAAATAATTCAGGGGCTTAGTAAATATCACAGTAATAATTAACTGTATTAACTTAATAACATCTCTGAATATCATTTACTTGATTGTTTGAGTTGAACATACCAAAATAATTGACTAAAAATCCAACAGTTAATTTTGTCTAGAATTTACAGTTATATATAAGTTTTTTTCACTAAAAGAATTTAGTATTTGACTAACCAATTGTTTCTTTTAAATAAACTTAATATATTTGTGAAATTTCTATCAAAAAATTTGAGAATTGAGAATTAAACAGATCTGTTTCAAGAACCACAAAAAATACTCAATTTAAGTCAATATTATTAATATATTTAACACACTTAAGAAATTGAGTAAGTTTACTCAATTAAAACAATGCACCCCTCCCCCACCCTCTGAAGTGACGACAGTTCAACGGTCGAGTCAAGTGAGCGCGGGCTGTTTGAACTCTTCAGTCTCAGAAGAACAGTTCCCCCTTTTCTTCTCAGTGTCGCCGAAACTTCCCAGTCTCTGCGAAATTCAGGTTTGTGTATGTTTTATTTTATCTATAAAATCATTACTGTGCTTTAAATCATTGTATTTAATGCAAAACAACATACAAAGGCGTAGTGTGACACCTAAACGACCTTTTTTCACCTTTTTTCGCATGATTGAAACGCCTTGCATAAACCACACGAGTTTATTCATCATAATGATAATGAATATAATAAATTTGGATGATAAAATGTCCTCAGAACTGTGCACTGTTTGTTTATTGGCAGGTTATGGAGTCAGTCGTGTCGCAGCATCTTTCGGCTATGAGTGAAACGCAAGACGGCGGTCTGGAGTCCGAAGTTCACCCGCAGAGCCCGAGTCCATCTCCGGCACAAGGACCAGCGCTGATACGATGGATATTGGATAACAGGCCTGTTGATTACTCTTGAATTAGGCTACCTAAATGTTTAATGTTTAATTTTTACTTCTAAAATGTTTGTTAAATTAGTTTAAATGTAGGCAATATTGTATGTTAAAACAGTGTAAAATATGCTGTATTGCTGTACTCATTGACAATAAAGGCCAATGTCATGTATACTGGTGGTTGTATGGAATATTATTTTACAAAGGTTTAGAGGAAATAAAAAAGTTAATTTTACTCATAAATAAAAACAGCTAATATTACTCATAAATATTGGTTTTTAAAGGTCCCGTTCTTCGTGATCCCATGTTTCAAACTTAAGTTAGTGTGTAATGTTGTTGTTAGAGTATAAATAATATCTGTAAAATTATAAAGCTCAAAGTTCAATGCCAAGCGAGATATTTTATTTAACAGAAGTCGCCTACAGTGAACGGCTCGTTTGGACTACATCACTCTACTTCCGTTTTTAATGACGTCAGTAGAACAGCTCTCTGACTAACCTCCGCCCACGGGAATGCTCCCTCAACTCCCTCAACCACTTCTTATAACTTACTGTGTTTACTCAGGTCTTACGGTGATTTTCTGAAGTAAAACTGACGCTTCATCTTTTGTGTGATGTACAATAAACTTTATTAAACTCATCAGTATATGTTTGATCATCATTTGGACCTGGTCTGACAAAGCAGACTTGTAGGCTATTAATAAATAATGGATACATACAAGCAGATGACAAATACGTTATAATAACCGTAATTAAACTACTAAACTATACCTGTTCCATCTCTATACAGCCCTCTGACTCTGTAGGCATTATTGTCCGACTCGAAATGAACACCGTTACTGAGAGTTGCTGATGTTATCATTATTCCATGAGATGAAATTGTCCTAAGAGTCTGAGTGCGAGCTCTTGAAGCTCCGCCCCCTGTGTCGTGCAGCAGGAGCTTATTTGCATTTAAAGGGCACACACTAAATCAGCGCGTTTTTCTGAGTCCTCAAAAAAGACCATGTAAACATGCTCTAAAAAATGATCTGTTGGGTATTTTGAGCTGAAACTTCACAGACACACTCTGGGGACATCAGAGACTCATTTTACATCTTGTGAAAAGGGGCATAGAACGGGACCTTTAAATGTTTAAATGTTAAATTATTTCTACTCAATTTTATTTGTTGATATACCAGATGCATTTACTCAGATTTACTTAATATTTTTACTTGCATTTACTCAATTCATACAGTATATTTAATTGATTTCACAGCTTTAAAATTTACTCAATTTTTTTAAGTGTAAAAATGTTTCACCAAAAAAATTGAGTAAATCATGGTTAGACTTTTTAGAGTGTGTGAACACTGCAGATCGATAAGCAAACCACCACCACACCAGAGGACTTTGGCGTTGAGCTGTCACCCCAATTCTGAATGAAGTAAAAGAAGAGAACAATATGAGACATAGGCAACCACTCACACACACTCATTCCACGTAATCATCTGTTGCTTGAACCCGTATCACATACAGACAGAAGGAATCAATTGGTCACACAAAAAAATAGAGGCAACCACTCGCTGGTTGACACTCATTAATAACTTTCCAACACTGCGTCGCTCTATAGAGTGTAATCCAAGGTTAGATTAGAAAAGAAACATGAAAGACATTCAAAACATACAAAAACAGTTTCAGCAACCTAACCACTTTAAAATGACATAATATTAGCTCTTAAAAGAACAAGTAGAAATTACAACACATAGTTATTCGCCACTGTTCTCATGTCCAGAGATCAAATACTAAAATTCAACATTGCTAAATTTGGAATGCGCCACCACAGGCTGTGGGCACGCTATTACTCTGGTCGTCTCAGAACTCCTTGTCACAGAAATGAGAACTAAAAAGTTTAGCTAAGTGATCACAATCAATACGCCACTCGGGAACTAGGCACCGAGAAATGGTAGAGGAGTTGCTTGCAGAGGGAGACACAATCCAACCGGTCCAGCAAAGGGTCGTCACCACACCTAACTGTACTCACAAAGCCTGTTTACTTCCACCAAGCCTGCTGCAACACCTCCCCCGTATCACGATTGATGGGGAATCATACCACCCAGTGCACTCAATAGAGTGCGAATTACAGGTTCGCCATGACGGACGTTTAAGCAACGTGTCTACAGTACTCCTCAGTCGCACTCCCAGATATAAACACTGTGCGCCAAGATGACGTCACGTCCAGAACCCAGAATGATGCGCTCCTTAGACGCCATTCTCATCCCTTTTATATCCGCCGAAAATACTGAGTCCGCCCCTAATCATTATCGTGCTGGATTGCATCACCACACAAACATGAAAAGGAAAAACAATAGATTCACAAGATACATCATGTATGATATATAGGCATTCTTAGTGAACTTTTGGTGACTTGACTCAGGGGGAGAGGAGACGAGGGAGAGGGGAATGCAGAGATAAGGGAAAAGTGTTTGGACAGGACGATGTCCTATGCTCTGTCTTTGCGATCTTCTGTCCAGGGTGCGTTTTATTGCTTTAAGGTGAGTTTTATCTCAGCTTTTGTCTTAGCAGGAAAATCAGGTCTTACAGGCTAAAGCTGTGTCCCAATGTGAAGGCTGCATCCTCCGAAGGCCGTATTTGAAGGCCGATTGGCCGTGATTGAAGGCCGATTGCGTCACAGCAGCGCGACGAAGGATGTCCCAATTCAAAGGCTGCACCCATCGAAGGTCGCATTTGAAGGCCGATTGCATCACCACGGCGCAATGATGGATGTCCCAATTCAATTCTGCATCCTTCGAAGGCCGGTTGCGTCATCGTGGCGCGACGAAGGCTACCCTGATTCAAAAGCGACGCCAAATTCACCCTTCATTTTCCCGTGAAAGAAAGGATACATAAATTGATCCTTATCGGCCTATCCTATCCCATAAGTCATTGCGCTGGTGACGACAGCATTTTTATTTAAAAAAGTGGACGGCAAATTCACATTTAAATGTAAGTATTATGTTTTTATTTTAAAAATAGCTAGCGAAACCAGAGTTAAAGGGATACTTCACCTCTGGAAAGATGAATGTGTATTTAAAATGGGTCATTTATATAGAAGAAATGTAAAATTGTTTTTGAATTTGGAGCTTTCTAGACTGAGAAAAGCCAGAAAATTTATTTTTGGCTTACTCCCAGAATGCACTTGCTTCGCTGCCCTAAGAGACCACGCCTACCGGTAACAGAGCGCAGTAGTTAAACAACAAAACTAGGCTACTAGTGAGTCTCCATGATGTGTCTGCCCGGGATTACGAGATCGCCCAAAATGTCGGAGATTCGGCTTTTGCGTTCTACAGTCGCCATTCATTATGTTTACTGTGGCAAGCAGGACGAGACTGAGGGCCGCGGGAGAACGGCGCGAGGCCTGTGTCGTGATTACTGATGAGCAACACCTGTGAGACGCACCGGTCTCGTATCTCTCACGGAGGAGCGGGAATTTTCTTAGCAATGTTAAAACGCACATCAACCGATCACTTGTTTAGCGTTCATGTAAACACTACATTCAGATTCACCAATCGGAATGAATTCAGTTAGATTGAAACAAAAGGTGTGCATGTAAACAATGAATGGCGACTGCAGAAAGCAAAAGCTGAATCCCAGACATTTTGGACGATCTCGACGGCCGGACATGTCCGGGAAAAAGAGGATGGTAACCCCTACTACTCAGCTTTCTCCACAGAACAAGAGCCTGCTAGCTTAGCTTCCAAAAGAAGATGGCTGACACTATGTGTACATTCTGTGACTGAGATCCCACCCTCTATGGGCGGGTTGAGAACATGCGGGACAGCCCCTACTACTGGCTGTAGTCTTTAGCCTCTGGCCAAAAAATCCTCAGATGACGCAAAATGACGATTTTTGCGTCATCTGAGGATTTTTTCCAGACAAAAAATACATAAATCTCTGGTCTCAGGGGGATATGAGGGTGGAAAGCACAGTAATTAAGTTGGCTTGGAAAAGCCAACTTACTGAAATCCTATTTAAACTTATTATTATTCTTCTTCTTCTTCTTCTTCTTCTTCTTTTTCTTACCCAAAAAATTCTGACTCTAACTCGTCCTAGAGCTTTAACTCTACAAACTCCAAACTCGGGTCAGACCTTCAGACTGTTCTGACTCGGTGTGCTATATCTTTTCAAACTGATTTGACTTTCAGATTTCTTAAAAATTAATATTAAAAATCATAAAAATCCCATTGACTTTCATTGCAACAGTTCAAATTGAGCCAAGACTACGGTGGCCCAGTAGTGAACAACACAAAAACTCAAATCTAAACTCCCTGAAGCCCTAGATTCAATTAAACTACCATTCTATATGTACTAATGAACTTTATCTATCTATCTATCTATCTATCTATCTATCTATCTATCTATCTATCTTTCTTTCTAACTTATCTTTCTTTCTTTCTAACTAATCTTTCTTTCTTTCTACCTAATCTTTCTTTATTTCTTTCTTTCTTACTTACTAATCTATCTTTCTTTCAAACTAATCTTTCTTTCTTTCAAACTAATCTTTCTTTCTTTCTAACTAATATTTCTTTCTTGCTAACTGATCTATCTTTCTTTCTTTCTAACTAATCTTTCTTTCTTTCTAACTAATCTATCTTTCTTCTTTCTAACTAATCTATCTTTCTTTCTAACTAATCTACCTTACTTTCTTTCTAACTAATCTATCTTTCTTTCTAACTAATCTATCTATCTTTCTTTCTTTCTAACTACTCTATCTTTCTTTCATTCTAACTTTTCTTTCTTTCTAACTAATCTATCTATCTTTCTAACTAATCTCTTTCTTTCTAACCAATCTTTCATTCTTTCTTTCTTACTTTCTTTTATTCTTTCTTTCTAACTAATCTATCTTTTTTCTTTCTAACTAATCTTTCTTTCTTTCTAACTAATCTATCTATCTTTCTTTCTTTCTAACTAATCTATCTATCTTTCTTTCATTCTAACTAATCTTTTCTTTCTTTCTAACTAATCTCTATCTTTCAAACTAATCTATCTTTCTTTCTAACCAATTTTTCTTTCTTTCTTTCTTTCTTTTTTTCTTTCTAACTAATCTATCTATCTTTCTTTCTAACTAATCTTTCTTTCTTTCTAACTAATCTTTCTTTCTTTCTAACTAATCTATCTTTCTTTCTTTCTAAATAATCTATCTTTCTTTCTAACTAATCTTTCTTTCTTTCTAACTACTTTATCTTTATTTCTAACTAATCTATCGTTCTTTATTCCTTTCTTTCTTTCTTACTAATCTATCTTTCTTTCTTTCTAACCAATCTATCATTCTTTCTTTCTTTCTAACTAATCTTTCTTTCTTTCTAACTAATCTATCTATCTTTCTTTCTAACTAATCTATCTTTCTTTCTTTCTAACTAATCTATCTTTTTTTTCTAACTAATCTATCTATCTTTCTTTCTAACTAATATATCTTTCTTTCTTTCTAACTAATCTATATTTCTTTCTTTCTAACTAATCTATCTCTTTCTTTCTAACTAACTAGTCTTTCTAACTAATCTATCTTTCTTTCTTTCTAACTAATCTATCTCTTTCTTTCTAACTAACTAGTCTTTCTAACTAATCTATCTTTCTTTCTTTCTTTCTTTCTAACTAATCTATGTTTCTTTCTTTCTAACTAATCCATCTTTCTTTATATCTTTCTTACTAACTAATCTATCTTTCTTTCTAACCAATCTTTCTTTCTTTCTTTCTTTTTTCATTCTTTCTAACTAATCTATCTTTCTTTCTTTCTAACTAATCTATCTTTCTTTCTAACTAATCTATCTATCTTTCTAACTAATCTATCTTTCTTTCTTTCTAACTAATCTATCTATCTATCTATCTATCTTTCTAACTAATCTATCTTTCTTTCTAACTAATCTATCTTTCTTTCTAACTAATCTATCTATCTTTCTTTCTAACTAATCTATCTTTCTTTCTTTCTAACTAATCTATCTATCTATCTATCTTTCTAACTAATCTATCTTTCTTTCTAACTAATCTATCTTTCTTTCTTTCTAACTAACTAATCTTTCTTTCTTTCTAACTAATCTATCTTTCTTTCTTTCTTTCTAACTAATCTATGTTTCTTTCTTTCTAACTAATCTATCTTTCTTTCTATCTTTCTAACTAATCTATCTTTCTTTCTAACCAATCTTTCTTTCTTTCTTTCTTACTTTCTTTCTTTCTAACTAATCTATCTTTTTTCTTTCTAACTAATCTATCTATCTTTCTTTCTAACTAATCTTTCTTTCTTTCTAACCAATCTATCTTTCTTTCATTCTAACTAATCTTTCTTTCTTTCTTTCTAACTTATCTATCTATCTTTCTAACTAATCTATCTTTCTTTCTTTCTAACTAATCTATCTTTCTTTCTAACTAATCTATCTTTCTTTCTAACTAATCTATCTTTATTTTTTTCTAACTAATCTATCTTTCTAGCTAATCTATCTTTCTTTCTATCAAATCCATCTTTCTTTGTTTTTTAAATAATCTATCTTTCTTTATTTCTAACTAAGTTATCTTTCTTTCTAACTAATCTATCTTTCTTTTTAACTAATCTATCTTTCTAACTAATCTATCTTTCTTTCTAACAAATCTCTTTCTTTGTTTTTTAACTAATCTATCTTTCTTTCTAACTAATTTATCTTTCTTTCTAACTAATCTATCTTTCTTTCTAACTAATCTATCTTTCTTTCTTTCTAATCTATCTTTCTTTCTTTCTAACTAATCTATCTTACTTTCTTTCTTTCTTTTTAATTAACTTTCTTTCTTTCTTTCTTTCTAACTAATCTATCTTTCTTTCTTTTTAACTGATCTATCTTTCTTTTTCTTTCTAACTAATCTATCTTTCTTTCTTTCTAACTAATCTTTCTTTCTTTCTTACTAATCTATCTTTCTTTCTTTCTAACTAATCTATCTTTCTTTCTTACTAATATTTTTTTCTTTCTTTCTTTCTAACTAATCTATCTTTCTAACTAATCTTTCTTTCTTTCTTTCTTTTTAATTAACTTTCTTTCTTTCTTTCTAACCAATCTATCTTTCTTTCTTTCTAACTAATCTATCTTTCTTTTTCTTTGTAACTAATCTATCTTTCTTTCTTTCTAACTAATCTTTCTTTCTTTCTTACTAATCTTTTTTCTTTCTTTCTTTCTAACTAATCTATCTATCTTTCTTTCTTTCTTTCTTTTTAATTAACTTTATTTATTTCTTTCTTTCTAACTAATCTATCTTTCTTTCTAACTAATCTATCTTTCTTTTTCTTTCTAACTAATCTATCTTTCTTTCTTTCTTTCTAACTAATCTATCTTTCTCACTAATCTATCTTTCTTTCTTTCTTTCTTACTAATATATCTTTCTTTCCTTTTTTCTTTCTAACTAATCTATCTTTCTTTCTTTCTTACTAATCTTTTTTTCTTTCTTTTTTTCTAACTAATCTATCTATCTTTCATTCTTTCTTTCTAACTAATCTTTTTTTTCTTTCTTTCTAACTAATCTATCTTTCTTTCTTTCTAACTTATCTATATTTCTTTCTTTCTTTCTTTCTTTCTAACTAACTAATCTATCTTTCTTTCTTACTAATCTTTTTTTCTTTCTTTCTTTCTTTCTAACTAATCTATCCTTCTAACTAATCTTTCTTTCTTTCTTTCTTTTTAATTAACTTTCTTTCTTTCTTTCTTTCTAACTAATCTATCTATCTTTCTTTCTACCTAATCTATATTTCTTTTTTTCTTTTTAATTAACTTTCTTTCTTTCTTTCTTTCTTTCTTTCTAACTAATCTATCTTTCTTTCTTTCTAACTAATCTATCTTTCTTTTTCTTTCTAACTAATCTCTTTCTTTCTAACTAATCTATCTTTCTTTCTCACTAATCTTTTTTCTTTCTTTCTTTCTTTCTAACTAATCTATCTCACTAATCTATCTTTCTTCCTTTCTTTCTTACTAATCTATCTTTCTTTCCTTTTTTCTTTCTAACTAATCTATCTTTTTTTCTTTCTTACTAATCTTTTTTTCTTTCTTTCTAACTAATCCATCTTTCTTTCTCTCTAACTAATCTATCTTTCTTTCTCACTAATCTTTTTTCTTTCTTTCTTTCTAACTAATCTATCTATCTCACTAATCTATCTTTCTTCCTTTCTTTCTTACTAATCTATCTTTCTTTCCTTTTTTCTTTCTAACTAATCTATCTTTCTTTCTTTCTAACTAATCTTTTTTCTTTCTTTCTAACTAATCCATCTTTCTTTCTTTCTTTCTAACTAATCTATCTTTCTTTCTTACTAATCTTTTTTTCTTTCTTTCTTTCTAACTTATCTATATTTCTTTCTTTCTTTCTTTCTTACTAATCTATCTTTCTTTCTAACTAATCTATCTTTCTTTCTTTCTTTCTTTCTTTCTAACTAATCTATCTTTCTTTCTTTCTTACTAATCTTTTTTTCTTTCTTTTTTCTAACTAATCTATCTTTCTTTCTTTCTAACTTATCTATATTTCTTTCTTTCTTTCTTTCTTACTAATCTATCTTTCTTTCTAACTAATCTCTTTCTTTCTTACTAATCTTTTTTTCTTTCTTTTTTCTAACTAATCTATCTTTCTTTCTTTCTTTCTAACTAATCTTTTTTTCTTTCTTTCTTTCTAACTTATCTATATTTCTTTCTTTCTTTCTTTCTTACTAATCTATCTTTCTTTCTAACTAATCTATCTTTCTTTCTTTCTTTCTTTCTTTCTAACTAATCTATCTTTCTTTCTTTCTTACTAATCTTTTTTTCTTTCTTTCTAACTAATCTATCTTTCTTTCTTTCTTACTAAACTATAAACTAATTAAACTTTAAACTTCTTTAAACTTCTTCAAACTTATTGGTCCAAACTTTCACAAGCCAACTTAAAGTTTGTCTCGACGAACTTTTTCTAGTTTGAAAATACTACAGGTTTTCTACTAAATCCTGAAGTATCCCTTTATAAGCCACATGTTTTTCTTTCTTATAAACTTCATCTTAACTTTTTTTCACTTATATTTTTTAAAAGGAAACAAATCATTTCTGTTTATTATTTATTTTTTTGTGCAACTTTAAATGTGTAAATAAAAGATAATTCATTGCTCTGGACATTGTTTGGTTTTGTAATGACAGTCATAATTTCTACATGAAACAAATTATTCTATACCTTTTTTTTCCCAATTAAAATTGGTAAATGAAAATAATTTGTTCTAGGCTGCATAAAATTACTTTTTCCAACTATCCCAAAAAACAACATATATATTTTTTTAATTTACAGTACATAAAATAAGAAAAAATGATGTAGACTTTTATTCAGCTGAGCAGGGAGACCCTGGTGGTGCTGGACCGGGATGGGCTCCACAATAGAGACCCTGGAAAGGCCTCCTGCTGGTGGGACATCATCTAGGATGATATCCAGAGTGTTTGAGTGTATATTTCCACTATCCACTAAGTTGTCTACCAACAGGTTTGCAAGGCTGACTCATGGAATAAATATTAAGATACTTTATTACGCTAAAGTAGTCTCTAATCATATAGAGACTGTGTCTGTTCCCCGAATTTGGAAATCCAAAAAACTGCCAAACCTTTCTAAGGTTAAAAGTTTAATTGATGTTCAACAAATAAAAAACAGATATAATACAGATGAGCAAACGATAAAGCTTGGGTTGTTGAATATTCGATCCCTTAATTCAAAAGCGCTCATAGTTAATGATAAGATTACAGACTATAACCTAGATGTGCTGTGTTTGACAGAAACCTGGCTAAAACCAAACGATTACGTTACTTTAAATGAGTCCACTCCGCAAGATTACTGTTATAAACATGAGCCTCGTCCGAAAGGCAAAGGGGGAGGTGTTGCTGTAATTTATAGTAATATTTTCAAAACAACTAAGAAATCTAGTTTTAAATATACTTCTTTTGAAGTGTTGGTGCTTAATGTAAAAATATATAGTGTAAACAATAAATCACGTTTGAGAATTCTGCTGGCTACTGTTTACAGGCCACCAGGGCACCATAAAGATTTTATCAAAGAATTTGCTGACTTTCTATCAGAATTAGTATTGGCTGCCGATAAAGTCCTAATTGTTGGTGATTTTAATATACATGTAGATAATGAAAAAGATGCATTGGGATTGGCATTTAAAGACATTATAAACTCAATTGGAGTGAGACAACACGTGTCAGAACCTACTCATTGTCGTAACCATACTCTAGATCTAATATTATCTCATGGAATAGATGTTGATGCCGTTGAAATTCTGCAGCAGAGCGACGACATCTCAGATCATTATCTAGTCTCGTGTAAATTACATTTAGCCAAGGCTGCAAAGCCGACTCCGTGTTATAAATATGTTAGACCTATCACTTCTGCCACTAAAGATGGCTTTATTAATAATCTTCCTAATCAGTTTCATCATCTCAGCATCCCGGATAGCTTAGAAGAACTTGATATTGCAACAGAAACGTTTGAATCTCTCTTTTCCAGCACTTTAGACATAGTTGCTCCATTGCGCTTAAAGAAGATTAAAGAAAATAGTCCAACGCCGTGGTACAACGAGCACACCCGGGCCCTTAAGAGAGCAGCCAGAAAAATGGAGCGAAACTGGAAGAAAA
The DNA here is from genome assembly GCA_031834385.1 of Semotilus atromaculatus. Lineage (NCBI taxonomy): Eukaryota > Metazoa > Chordata > Actinopteri > Cypriniformes > Leuciscidae > Semotilus > Semotilus atromaculatus. Next base: position 12,739,270 of record JAULUF010000052.1, read on the forward strand.
CAAAACTAGAGGTATTTCGGATTTCATGGAAGGAGAGCTCGATTGTTTACAGAGAGGCATTAAAAGATGCTAGAACGGATTATTTTTCAACCCTATTAGAAGAAAATAAACATAATCCTAGGTATTTATTTGAACAAGTGGCTAAACTAACGAAAAAGAAAGCTTCAAGCCCAGAAGTTTCCAAGAAACACAGCAGTAATGACTTTATGAACTTCTTCACTTATAAGATCTATAATATCAGGGACAAAATTATAACTATGCAACCGTCTACTACAGTAGCGCATCAGGGAGAGCATTGTAGTCTCCGTGAGGAACATTTTGATTCATTTGTTGCTATAGGAGAGGAAGAATTTTGCAAACTTGTTAATTCATCTAAATCGACAACTTGTATGCTAGACCCTATACCGACTAAGCTACTGAAAGAGATGCTTCCAGAGGTCATAGATCCTCTTCTAAATATCATTAATTCATCTTTGTCTCTAGGATACGTACCAAAAACCTTTAAGTTGGCTATGATTAAACCGCTTGTTAAAAAAACGCAACTTGATCCGACAGAATTAGTCAATTATAGGCCAATCTCGAATCTGCCTTTTCTGTCAAAGATACTAGAAAAAGCAGTTTCATCACAACTGTGTTCCTTTTTAGAAAGAAATAATATCTGCGAGGATTTTCAGTCCGGATTTAGACCGTACCATAGTACTGAGACTGCTCTCATTAAAGTCACAAATGATTTGCTCTTATCATCCGATCGTGGTTGTATCTCTCTATTAGTGTTACTTGATCTTAGTGCTGCATTTGATACTATCGACCACAACATTCTTTTAAATAGACTAGAAAACTATGTTGGCATTAGTGGAATTGCACTAGCATGGTTTAAATCATACTTATCTGACCGTTTTCAGTTTGTAGCAGTAAATGAAGAGATGTCTTATCGATCACAAGTTCAGTATGGCGTACCACAAGGCTCAGTACTAGGACCGCTGCTGTTCACTCTGTACATGCTACCATTAGGATATATCATTAGGAAATATGGAATTAGCTTCCACTGTTATGCTGATGATACTCAGCTGTATATTTCTTCAAAACCTAACGAAACTTACCAATTCTCAAAATTAACGGAATGCATAGCTGATATAAAAAATTGGATGACCAGTAATTTCCTATTACTAAATTCTGAAAAAAACAGAGATTCTAATCATTGGACAAAAAACTGCCACACGTAATAACCCAGAATACTGTCTAACAATCGATGGCTGCTCTGTTAAGTCTTCGTCGTCAGTTAGGAACCTGGGTGTGCTCTTTGATACCAATCTTTCATTTGAAAGCCATGTGTCTAGTATCTGTAAAACCGCATTTTTCCATCTTAAAAATATATCTAAATTACGTCATATGCTCTCACTGACAAATGCGGAACAATTAGTTCATGCATTCATGACATCAAGGCTAGATTATTGTAATGCTCTACTGGGTGGTTGCCCTGCACGCTTAATAAAGAAACTACAGCTAGTTCAAAACGCAGCCGCTAGAGTTCTTACCAGAACCAGGAAGTATGACCATATTAGCCCGGTTCTGTCAACACTGCATTGGCTGCCTATTAAACATCATATAAATTTTAAAATATTGCTGATTACTTACAAAGCACTAAATGGTTTAGCTCCCCAGTACTTGAGCGAGCTCTTAGCGCATTATAGTCCTTCACGTCTATTGCGATCTCAAAATTCTGGCCAGTTGATAATACCTAGAATATCAAAATCGACTGCTGGCGTTAGATACTTTTCCTATTTAGCACCAAAACTTTGGAACAATCTTCCTAACACAGTCCGGGAAGCAGATACAGTCTGTCAGTTTAAATCTAGACTAAAAACACATCTCTTTGGCTTAGCATACACATAACACATTATAGATTTCAATGTTAGGCTGCATAGTTTAGATCAGCCGGAACCGGGAACACTTCCCATAATTCCTGATGTACTTTGTACATCATAAGAAGGATGGCGTCTACGCTAATATTAGTCTCTCTGCTTATCCCGAGGTTTACCGCGAACCGCCGGATCCAGGCCATATCCAGATCTGAGGAAGGACCATCACATGGACACGACGACAACGCATTCCTGATGAGCCAGCCCCATCAACACTGTGAAGGCCCATGAACACCTCAACACAGAAAATCTCCTCACCGGCCGGATGACCCAACCCAACCAGATGAACTGGATAAATATCGTGAAAGTTCTGATCACATCTGACTCCTGACATTATGCTGCCTAACTCTTAATCATACACTGTTTGTTCGTTGGCCAAAGGAGGACTGGCCCCCTGACTGAGCCTGGGTTCTCCCAAGGTTTTTTTCTCCATTCTGTTACCTGATGGAGTTTTGGTTCCTTGCCACTGTTGCCTTTTTCGCCTCTCTTCGCTTTTGTCGCCATTGGCTTTTGGCTTGCTTAGTTGGGGACATTTAACATTTAATTTTGAATTTAACAATACTATTACAACATTGTTTTCCTGTTATCTCTGTAAAGCTGCTTTGAAACAATTTGTATTGTAAAAAGCGCTATATAAATAAAGGTGACTTGACTTGACTTGACTAAAGTACTTTTAATAACCACAAATACTGCATAGGTGGAAAAACTACTAGTCATATATTTCAAACCTTAGTTAAGCAAAATTATCTTGCATACTCTAATGTACTTAAGGTATCAAGAGTAAAAGTAAAGATATGTATTCTGCAGGAAAAAAACTCCTTGTCAGGGTTTTTATGATGGTTTTGCATTTATATTACTACTGCATTACTGTGTATTTTGCATTTTATTTCTGAATATGTTCAAGGTTGATACATTTAAACTATATACTTTTTTGTAGTTTCATGTAAAACAATGCATCATATTGTAAAATAACATCATTTTGTAGTGTTGCTGTCCTGTGGGGAAAAAGTACTTCACATGTACGTGAATATTAACGAAGTATGTAGTTCCTTATATTCCACCACTGGTTATTTTGAAAATTGAAGTAACAAAATGTAGGACTATTGTCACAATATTAACAATTGTTGCTAACTACAGCTGCATCCCATATCAAAGCGTGGATCTGAAGCGCTCGGACCGGTCTAGCCTACAGATAATTGTTCTTGTCGCCTAGCAACTATGACTGATAGCTGCCAATGACAAGCGGGAGTAACATTTGCACTGGACTTTTTTATATTCAACTGGTTTTTATATTCAAATAGGGTTGAAAACCTGTGTAAACATGTTCACCATGATCCATTTATGTACATTATTTTAAAAAAAATACACTAGCCTACAAAATCGCATCAAGGTAAGCTTTAAGTGAACATTTGAACCTTATATGTATATGTGCCTATGTATGTTTTCTTTTCATATTTCATTACATTATTTACGTAAGTTAACACCCGATACTTGAACAGTTTAAAGTGTAATCCGTCAATTCAGGACACAGCCTCTGAATTGGGACCCAGCAACCCATCTTAATTTACATGGCCATAGTCTTGGCTAAACCGAAAATGACCGGGCAGCGCAGGGGCTGAAACATCCTCACAATTTCCTCCAGTAAAATATATGAAAAAATGACAATAGACAATTCTGGCTCCATAGATGTTTACTCAATTATATCAAATTAACTATCAGGATGACAGCTCAGTTGTACTCTCGCACCGTTGCTTGGCGCCAGGAGCGATAATCCAGCCCGTTCTCATCCCAAGGCGTAATATAATGACGCTTTTGCCAAAGCGTCTATATCGAACGCGGATGGCACCCTTTAGCGTCAATATGAGACGCCGATATATATGGGTCAGAAGGCGCCTCCTAGCGGTCTAACCCTAACCCTACACCATACCTAAACCTACCCATCTCTCTGCGTGTTATATTGACGCTAAAGGGTTCCATGGGCGTTGGATTTAGACGCTTTGTCAAAGTGTCAGAATATGACGCCTTGGGATGAGGATGCGTTGGATAATCGGGAACACCTGGTTGCGCAATTAGGAAATCCTACGAAGGCTACATGGTGTAACCCAATGACCTGGGTTACATTGACAACATGGCTAAGTATTTTGACTATCTTGTTTGTGAACAGTGACACAATGACATTCTGATGACACTGATATGTTCATTGGCAAATATTTGCTTTTGTGCAAGTTACATACGTTTGCAAGTAAATTAATCCATTGTGTGGTGCTGTTTATACAAATTGTTTTGAGAAATGCACTGGTCTGCAAATCTTAAGGATGATTCAAGAAATGTACCAAAGCGACTGAGGAAAACTGTAATACAAACACATTAAGATTTAACAGCATTTTCAAAAGTAATCACAAAAGTTAAATTACTTACAGTGCATATTGTCTCCTGGCACCAAATAAACACAAAAAGAACAGAATTTTTGCCTGAGGAGGTTACCATAACAACTCAATTATCAAGCATTTTCTACTAGGAATCCAAACATAAGTTACTAATCCAGATTTTCATAACACGAACACAAACATAGTATTTTTTGTCTGTTGTGAAGAAGGATGTTCTTTGGATACTTTGGCCTTCCAAATTGCAGATTTTGTATCACAGAAGCAAAATATGTTTACAAAGGGGATGCTATTCAGGAAAACAACACTGTTCTGTTTAAGAGGTAAACATTCCCTGTGTAAAGTAAAACAGATTGTATGGGGAAAAAAAAAGGTGGAATCATCAAAACATATAAAACCCCAAATTATAACCACCCACTGATGTCCCATAAAATCTGAGAAGTATGACGAACATCATAAAATCATCACAAATCCCAAAAGTACATAATTTTGTACTTAGTTTAGGTAACAAAGAAGCTGTCAATTTATTTCACCCTCATGAATGGAATGATCTAAACTGGATAAACACTCCCAAATTGAATTGAATGATGTTTGTCCATTCTTGCTTCAACAGGTCAACAAAACAGCAGAGTTCATGATTAATTGCAATAGACAGGTAGGTCTCATGTGGTTCAGTCACCCTGAGACATCTAAAATTTGCAGTCTAACATAGCTTCATTTCATCAATAGATTCCTGGAAAACTCATCTGAAGCACATTGCCACATGGATTTTTCTTATAGGCTACAGAAAAATAAACCTTGCGCTCTAATGGGTGAGCCGTGATGGGTGTCTGTTCTAGCTGATATCAAGTCTCAAAATAAAGTGAAAGAGGTCAAAAGAAGACCATCTCAAAACAAACCTATAATATGCATGTTGGGACTGAATCACAGTCAATCAATTAAGTGAGCAATATCAAGACCATCCTTGTGGTCTTGAAATAATGCCATTGTTTTTATTTAAAACAGGAATCTGTAGCATGTCACTCTTCTGTATCATTTATTTTTCATCTTTATTTTATTTATTTTTTCATCAATACACTTTTTCATTGCAAATGTTTGTGATGTGTGATACAAAGATACTGCCTTTGGAGATGAAATGTGCCTTTGTGGGTAATGCGATTTTAAAATGCTTTGTGTATATGGAATTCTATGACTTTGGGGTGAATCTATTTTATATTTTGTATATATAATAAAACGTATTTATAACAAAAAACATAATTATTATGTATAGCTTTTGTAACTACAATGGGGTTTAAAAGAATCAAAGGCTCATGAATAATTTAAAATTTTCCTCTGCTGATTGCTATTTTCTCTAAAGCAAAATCATTGTCACTAAGTTCTGTTGCAGATAAATTACCTTAATCCTTGACTTAAAAGCCTTTATGTTTTTAGACAGTCCATGCATACAGGGGCCAGTTGCATAAACATAGCAATTATGTTAAGTCTTAAGAGTATGACCATCTAGAAGTTAGTTAGGGATAATCAGTCTTACTTTTCGGTATCAAATAAGATATATCAAAATTTTTATGTAACTAACTTAAAGTAATGAACAGTCTTAAATAAAAAAAATATATGACTAGTTGTATGACTAGTTTGTAAGAAACAGTTTATGCATCTGACCCCAGGTCTCTGTCAAGATAGTAATTAAATGAATTCATGCTACATATTGTGGTCTGAATATATATATATATGGGCAGAGAATGCTGCAACACAGGCTAAAAACGTACCTGAACAAGCACTTTAATCGTTTTCACGCACAATTATGATTACAGGGGCAGATTATGGATTAATAAAGACTTGATTTCACTCGCCTTCTTGCACTATTATGTAATAACTTTAAAACATTTTTTACCATAGTACATTTATATTAAAACTAAAATATTTTGGAGTTTGCATCACTTAACCAGCTCCATATCTTCGGCCAGCCCGATCTCATGAAAGTGCGTATCAATACCACAAATGTTATTTCTCGCGCCATTTATACGCCAAAAATGTTTTTTTGCATGTATATGATACGCAGTTTTCGCGTGCATATGATACGCACTTTTTGGCGTGTAATACGCACGCAACCCCCTTCCCCCCTCCCCCTAATCCTGCGCAAGCGGTTTTCTGTGCGTAGCATTAAACACGCAAAAACCATTGTGGCGTATAATTTTTATAAACCATTTTTGGCGTATAAATGGCACGAGAAATAACATTCGTGGTATTGATACGCACTTTCATGAGACTGCGTTGCTTCGGCTTTATTGATGTGCTAAGCTTGCTCGGTGTATAGCTCAGCTGATAGAGAATTGTACTTGTGATGCGGAGAGCTCGGGTACAAATCCCTTAGACGAGTCACGATAAAAGAGCTCAAAGACATGAGTTCAAAAAACAAGCTAAAATGGTATGGTTACGATTGTGTTTTTATGCCACATTTGCTTTTGTTAACACTTTCGGGTAGGTTTAGGGTTTAGTTTAGGTGTATGTTATTTTAACACTAGAACTACCAAGGCGGTCATTTTGACCGTTTTTAAATTTTACAGTGTAATAACTTTGTTAAAATAAAATCAATGTGGCTGTAGGACTCTGACTTTTCCTAAATATGTGTATATTTTATTCTGACACTGTTATTTTATTAAAATCACAAAACACAAAACAGTTCTGACTATTTCTACCTAGAATGGCCATGGCGGTCATTTTGACCGCACGCATTATAGATATCATAAGTCCGCTACATTTCCCGCCATCAACGCGCACATATTGTTCAAGAAGTGCACAAATGAGCAAGTTTCTCAGAGGGACTTCATCACGCGACTGGCAAGCGAACTTCGCTCCGACCACATGAAATCAAAAGCCCCACGACTGGTGGTGCGATAGCCAGGACGCGGGCAGGAGCAGCAGCTGATGGAGAGAACGATCAGTGCCAAGTAAGGAGGAACTGCGAAAAAAATAAAACCCAAGGAGACATGTGCCCAATGTCACAAAGTATTGTGTGTGGGAACTGCACACGAAATGCGGTGTTTGTGTGGACTGCGTACGCGTTAGTGAATGATGCGGGGGGTTTTTGTGCCGTTCAAATTAGCCCTTTATAGGCTACCTATCGTAACATTGTATATCCATTTATTTTTAGATTTTGTATTGATTATTGAACTTATTTACAAACACGGCTGTACTAAACGGTATGAAGCTTTGACGTTTCCTAACTTTTTTGCATGTCTATTCACGTGGTGAGTGTGGTGAAAAATATATTTTTGACGCAAAATTTTCCTTACATTTCCTAGACCTGTCGGGGCAATCTTTCTTTTGTGCTTGTTTTAAGTGCGATGACGTTATAACATGACGACAGGAATTAAAAGCATCATTGGAAAACTTAAAGAGAAAGGTTAAAATGTAGATATGACATGACGAAAATTATGTTCAGTACGGCCATATGACCGTCAAAGTATGAACGGTCAGAATGACCGCTGTGGTCGTTCTAGTAGTTATGGAATTCCGGTAGTTCTAGTGTTAAAATGTGATTTTAAAATTTCACTCACCATTGCAATTCAGAACTGTGGTGATTCGTACAAACTCGAAATGTCATAAAATGTTGCCTTATTCACGTTCATCTGTTCTGGAAAAAAACTAAATGTAGGTTACTTTTAGCGCCACTCACTGGACATTTCACTGGAAACTGTCGCAACTGTGCATGACGCGACATATTTTGCATTTTGCAAAAATGTTGCCACAGGTATGTTTTTCTAATGAGCCTGGGTTGTTATAACCTTTTTCAAGGCCCAGAAAGGTAGTAAACATAGTAAAAATAGTCCATGTGTCTAACTGACTTTATTCAACAATCTCTTCTTCTCGATGTCAGTCTGCTATACTGATCACACAGTAAACACAGTTCAGCACTTCCAGGTTCATTATTTGCTATATCTCCTGTGTCAGCATCACACGCATGCACAGTGGTGCTCACGTGAACAGCGTCTCCAGTAATGAGCCGGTGTTCTGACGTAGAACCTGGAAGCGCTGCACTGTGTTTACTACGTGAACACCGTAGCAGACTGACATGGAGGAGAAGAGATTGTTGAATAAAGTCATTATTTTTGAGCTCAAAAATGATTCTCGCCTATTCATAAAATTAAGGTTAATATCTTTACTTCTTTTCTGGGCCTTGAAAGTGGTAATAACTTTGCAGTATGGAGGGACAGAAAGCTCTCGGATTTAATCAAAAATATCTTAATTTGTGTTCTGAATAATGAAAAAAGGTCTTACGGGGGGTCTGAGACGACATCATTATCATTAGGCCTTTAACCCTCTGGGGTCTGAGGTGTTTTTAAGGCCTTTGAGGTGTTTTGACATGCTCTGACATTTGTGCTTATTTCAGCTACTTACAACATACCATTGGCCAACATGTAATTTGGCTGTATTCAGCACAAACTCTGCTACAATAATATGTGAGCAAAATAGATGTACATGTTTGCATTTTATAGAAAAAAAATATTATGCGTGGTTAGTAAGTTTTGGGAAAAAAATTGTCACCGCAATAAGGCCATATAACACATACTGAACAGTTGTCCACAAGACTTTTGAGTTACTATTCTTGTAGGCTAGAATTTTTACTACAAAATGATGTGAAAATCATTCTGACCACTCTTTCACAAACAACAATATAACAATTAAAATTTTGTAAGTCAGTTTTTGTGTCAGCACTGCTGTATGCGTGGGAGTGTCAATGGCCATGAATATTAATGAGATTCACACCAGGGGAGACAAAAGACACTCCCCCAAAGGCTAATGCCCCCATCAATGTGCTGTGAGGCAACCTGAACAAAGAATGACAGGAGATGCAAAGGTTTGGTTTTTCAATCTGTTTTATTGTAATTCCTAGAACACATTACTATTTTTTATATATTTTTTAAATATTAAGCAGCACAACTGTTTTCAACATTGATTTTTTTAAAATAAATCATCATATCAGAATGATTTCTGAAGGATCATGTGACACTGAAGACTGAAGTAATGATGAATCACAGAAATGAATAACATTTTAAAATATACGGCTATTTTAGACTGTAATACTATTTCACAATATTACTGGGTTTTTTGTTTGTTTGTTTTTTAATCAAATATACACAGACGTGATGAGCATCAGAGACTTCTAAAACATTAAAAAAGTTTGCAAACTTTTGATGGATACCTGTATAAAATTCTACATATACCCATCCATTTATATTTGCTGATAACACAATCAAAGAAGCTGTATTATTATCATTATCAATCACTAATGGCCATGGATAAAAAAAAAGACAAAAAGTTTTTGTAATTTCACACAAGAATGGGTACTTGTATATTATGACGATGTAAACACAATTACATTTCATCTGTAAATATTACGTCTGTGCACTTACTCAGTATGATTCTCGATCGCACTGAGAACTGAACGACACCTGCGTGCTCCTCTGCGGTGCTGGAGAAGGAGAGCGTGATGCAGACACAATCCTACAACAACAACAAAAACTGTTAGCATACATAATCCAAAGTAAACTGTGGGCAATTAATGGGTATGGACGCACAATGTATATCTCTTGATGGGCCATAGGACGGAGAAATATCTATTTATGGGCCATACACCGCGAGAATCTGCTGATGGGCCATAACGTATAGACCGCGCGCATTTAGAGCATTTCAAACATTTACACCTGTATTCACAATCATCTGTGCAGTATTTTAGCAGGATAAGCAGTGTCATAGGCTAACCAAAACAGAACATTTATATATAAAAATATAATGTCTAGTATTTAGACAGTATTTTACCGGAAGCTGAAATATATTTGCACTAAATCACATTATATTTAGGCTACACCTAAGCAGATATTCGCAAATAAGCTACATTACGCATAAGCTAATCAAAACTGAGTGAAATATATTTAATATACAAATGTTTAGAGAGTAACGTTATCATATTGAAAGTTTACACTTGAGCATGTACACGAATGTTATATTGTAAGGCAATACTAAGCAAAATATAGTCTGAAAACATGAGTTCTATGATCAGAAAAATAATTATATAACACTAAACAATATAACACTTACTCTGAACTTGTATCCTCGGCGGGATCAATTCTCTCTTCAAAATGCAGCCGTTTGTCGTCTTGAGTTGCAATAATCTTCCTCTGAGGAAAAAAGGTGAATTCTTCCTCGCTGTACAGAATCATCTGGCGGCCTCTTTATCGGAGTAGCGTGCCCGCTGTGCCATCCTCAAAACGCGATGAACTATCAGCGAATCTCATGAAGAAACTTTGTGTTTTCATGGCATTGATCGGGGGCGTGTGCGATGCATATAGATCACCTAAACTATTTACATGTGAATAGCGCCGGGGGCGTGGCGGCCTCAACTCATTAAAAATAATGAGGGGAGAAAGAAAAAACTGGACCTCTCCTTGGTTTCAAACGGATTACATAAACTGTGAGTATTTGTTTTTTATATAAATTACTTCATTTAAAAGAAGAGAATTCAAGCTTCATAAAGAAAAATCTCTCGTGCCTGTGTGACAAGTATTCGCGGAGTTACAGTTAATCTTAGGACGTGTTTCAGAATGGACTTCACAGACAGAGAGAACGCAGAACTCGCATCATGTTCGTTTTTCTTTATTTGGCGAAAAGCACAACACTTTGTTTTTATTGCGAGTATCCACAAAAAAAATAGACACTTAACAGGATCTAATGATGTATAACACTTAAATGTAAGATCAAAATCAACAGAGTATTTTGAGTCTCTTTTGCACTGATAAGAAAAAAAGCGAGCAAATCACGCCGGCGTGATTTCAGACCCCAGAGGGTTAAATTCCCATAGGAACATAGGCCATCGACGAAGCTCTTCCATCCTCTCCGGTCTTGGGCCCTCCTCTCCAGATGTTGCCACGTCAGCCCTTCTTTCTTCATCTCCTGGTCTGTGGTTCTTCTCCAGGTGATTCTCGGTCTGCCTCTCTTCCTCCTGCCCTGTGGGTTCCACGTCAGCGCCTGTTTAGTGATTGATTTCTTTTTCCTGAGTGTGTGCCCTATCCACTTCCATTTCCTCCTCCGGATTTGCATTTCTATTGGGTCTTGTTTGGTGAGTTTCCAAAGGTTGGCATTAGAGATGATGTTGGGCCAGTATATTCCTAGGAGGCGTCTGAGGCTTATTGAGTATGGTGGTGGTAATTTTCCAGGTTTCTGAGCCATAAAGTAGAGTGGTCTTTACGTTTGAGTTGAAGATTTGCAGTTTGGTCTTGAGTGACAAGTTTTTTGCCTTCCAAATATTGTTTAGCATGTTGAATGTTGTCCTTGCTTTTTCCAATCCTGGCTTGGACATCGTCCTCCGTGCCACCTTCCCTTGAAATGATGCTACCAAGGTATGTGAAACTATTTACATCCTCTAGTGCATTTTGATCCATTATTATGGGTGTGTTGTTCTTGCTGTTGATACGCAGTACTTTAGTTTTTGATGAGTTTATTTTGAGACCGAGCAAAGCAGCTGTTTCCTCCAATTTTTTAGATTTTTCCTGCATCTGTTGGTGTGTGTGAGCCAGTAGTGCCAGATCGTCAGCGAAATCGAGATCTTCTAGCTGCTCGGTCAAGCTCCACTGTATGCCGGTTCGTCTATTGTTGGTTGTTTCTTTCATCACCCAGTCTATGCAAAAGGAGGAAAAGAAAGGGTGAGAGCAGGCACCCTTGCCGCACACCAGTCAGGACCTCAAAAGCCTCCGATATACATCCTTCGTGGAGGACTTGACATCTCGTCCCTTGGTAGGTGCTCCTTATGATGTTGATGATCTTTGCTGGGATCCCATAGTGAGCCATCAGTTTCCACAGCCTTTCCCTATCCACACTGTCAAAGGCTTTTTCGAAATCTATGAAATTCACATAGACAGGAGAGTTCCATTCGATGGACTGTTCAATAATAATCCTGAGGGTGGCAATTTGGTCTCCACAGGATCTGTTGTTCCTAAAGCCAGCCTGGTTTTCCCTCAATTTCTCATCGACCCCCCGAGCAGGATATGGTTGAGCACCTTCCCAGGTGTTGAAAGGAGCATTATTCCTCTGTAGTTTTTGCACTGCCGGAGGTCTCCTTTCTTGGGGATTTTCACGATGTGGCCATCTCTCCAGTCAGATGGGACATTTTCTTCCTCCCAGATGGTTTTCATGAGGTGGTGGAGCATGTTGGTGGAGGTTTCAGAGTCGACCTTAAGAGCTTCTGCTGGAATCCCGTCTGGTCCCTCTGCTTTCCCTTCTTTCAAGGCCTTAATGGCTTTTCTAATTTCCATCTTGGTGGGGGGATTGCAGTTAATATCCAATGGGTTTGGGGCCATTGGGATATCTGCTGTCAGTTGGGGAGGCTGTCTATTGAGCAGGTCTCTGAAGTGTTCAGTCCATCTCTTCACCTGGTCTTCCTTGGTTGTGAGGAGTACACCCTGTGAATTTTTAATGTGTGCCTGTGCGTGTCTGAATTTGCCTGTGAGCTTTCTTGTAGTTAGGTATAGGTCTTTCAGGATGTTCTTCCCTGCCGCTTCTTCTGCCTGTTGTGCTAAATCCTCAATAATTTTTTTCTTGTCTCTCCTTACACTTCTTTTCACTTCTTTATTTGCTGTTGCATATTCTTTCTGTGCTGCCGCCTTGGTCGCTCTGGTTTTACTTCTGTTTATTGCTTCTTTTTTCTTCCTCCTCTCACTCACTTTGCTATCTGTATCTCTGGATAGCCAGGGCTTGTTGTCTGTCTTCCTCCTCCCTACTACTTCTTTGCATGTGTCTTTCCACAAGGTTTTCAGTCATTTCCATATCTCTTCCACTTTGCTTGGGGTTTCTATTTCTAGGGCTTGGTACCGATTGTGTAGTGCCACTTTGTAGAGTTCGGATGTACCTATATCCTGAAATTGCTGTGTGTTGAATTTAACCCTTTCTTCCCTGTGCTTCATGCATTTTCACTTCAGCTGGATCTTTGCTGTGAGGAGGTGGTGGTCAGATCCTGCGTCTGCACCTCTTCTGACTCTGACATCCAGCAGAGAGTGTCTAAACTTCTGACTTATGCAGATGTGGTCTATCTGATTTTCTGTGGTGTGGTCAGCAGACACCCAGGTGGCTTTATGGATGTTCTTGTGTTGGAATACTGACCCACCAATGACCAAGTTGTTATCTGCACAAGCTGCTGCGAACCTCTCTCCATTCTCATTCATGGTCCCTAGTCCTTCTCTTCCCATTACTGTCTCAAAGCCGTTGTTATTGCCCCCTATCTTTGCATTCATGTCTCCCATCAAGATCATGACGTCCTTCCTTTTCCTGGCCTGTAGAATAGTGTATAGTTGGTTGTAAAATTGGTCCTTTATTTCATTATCCGTGTCATTGGTGGGAGCGTAGCATTGTACCACTTGGAGGTTTATTTTCTTGTGTGTGGTTTGAAATTTGGCAGTGATGATCCGTGAGTTGATGGGTTCCCAGCTGAGAAGGGCCCTTTGTGCTTCCTTGGACAGCATGAACGCTACTCCCTCTGTGTGTGGTGCAGAGTCATCGGGATGTCCTGAGTAGAGTATGGTCTCTCCACTCGCCAGCTTGACCTGCCCTGACTGGAGCCACCTGGTTTCTCCCAGACCAAGGAGGGATGTCCCGTACCTCCTCATCTCCTCTGCTATCACTGCTGCCTTTCCACCAGCATACATGGTCCTCACATTCCATGTCGCTATGGTGGTGGGTCGCTTTGAGGACAGAAGCCGCTTCAAACGTACAGTCTCCTTGCGGTTTTCCATGCACGTCGTCATATTTTCTTTAGCTTGGTTCGCTGCAGAGGCTTCCTTCCCAAGGCTTGAGGATTTTCTGATTTTCGTCGATGTTCCCGTAGCTGAAGGCTTTTTACAGGGTGGAGTAGCTGGTCCCACACCCAACCCCCACCTTTGGGGGAATGTTTTGGAGTTGGCTTGTTAGTCCTCTTCCCTCCCATATTGTCTTCCAGGTAATGGGTTACAGCCTCCTACCACGGGAGGCCAGACAGGCTTTGGGTCGTGTACAAGCTGTCTCGGCACATCAAGCCCAACCAACTCCTGCTGCTGTGTATTGAAAGCTGCACTAGGCAAGCTAACCCTACCAGCAGCGCGAGTCGACATGAGGGTGAGTAATTAATGACAGAATTTTTGACAGAATGACAGAACTAACCCTATAAACAATTTTCAACTACCCTTTTAAGGAACAAAGCTGCAGATGGTATATAACTAGAGTTGTTCCGATTCCGATACTAGTATCGGAAATGCCGACGATACCAATAAAAATTCTGTCATCGGTATCGGCGAGTACTTCTACCCATGTACCGATCCGGTACCATTTTCTTAAACAATACCTATTTATGCACGCAAGCTTTGCTTAACGCTGCAAATCGGAGAGAAAGTCTTCTTCACTGCTCTAAACAGTTGTTGCTTGTGGCAACACAGGAAGCTGTGCTGTTGCCACAAGCAACCACTGTTTATATCAGCGAAGAAGAAAACACGCGCGCGCTAGGAGTACGTCCGCTGTTTGGCAGTATTTCAGACTGGACCATCCAGCCAGTAAAACGACGACATGTCTCATATGCCATACTGCAATTTCGAGTGGTGGAACAAGTGTTAGCAACTTCAACACGAGTAACTTAAAGCATTTGAAGACGCATCACCCCGCAGAACACAATGGTTACACAAAGGCAAGGGCAGAGAAGAATGAGCCGCGCCAGAATCAGCAATCTCTGGAAGCTTCATTCAAACAAAGAGAAAAGTTTTCAAAAGACAGCCAACGAGCGATAAATATAACCGACAAAATTATCAAGTTTATTGTTCTGGATGAATGTCAAAACTGAAATGCCGTTTATTTAACAAAATTGTTTCTGGACTTTAAGTTATAAAGAGATTATTTTCTTATATTATTCATATGTCAGTGTTTAGATTCCTAGATTTATTTGCTGCACTTTTTTATACAGTTATATTGTAAAACTAAAAAAAAACTTTTCAGTTTACAGTAGCTATTAAATGTGTGGCTGCATTTGAAGTTCTTTTTCTCTTAAGAAAAATAAATAATATATTGCTGTGAAATGTATGTCAGATAAGTAAAAATACTCTAGTTCACTGTATGTATTTGTTCATGTTTAATTAAGGGATAAGTCTGAAGGACACCATAAAATAATTATATCAATTCATACAGGGCTAGTATGAATTGCAGCTGTATAGGTACACACCCAGGTATCGGTTCAGTAATCGGTATTGGGAAGGGAAAAAGGGTATCAGAACATCTCTATATACAACCACACTGGAAGAGATGTGATTTCAGTTACTTCCCTTACTTGTACAAACCAAAAACATTTCTGACACTCAGTAGAATAGAATTCAATTGAAAACCAATTGCAAATGAATAACACATAGGAATTGAGTACTTGCTGACTTGTACAGGAAATACATAGCAGCACAGAAATAGGAAAAAATAACGCCTTGTAAAGAAACACACGGCTGACGTGAGGTATAATATGTACCTCGTCCCTTTGTTTTAGAGTAGGCAATTAAAGGAATTAGGTCACTGGTTATTGAAACAGTGCTTGCACAGAGCTACATTGGTAGCATTGCTATTGCAAACAAATAGAGTATCTATCTCTAGTTTCTTGCTGTCTAAAATCAGTAGGGCACATGAATGGGGTCTCTGTATTTTAATGCGGATTTCTATATTTCATATTTTCTATCATCTTGCACATTCTTCTATTTGATGTATACCAAGACATCCATTAGCTCTCATCGTTGCTTCCACAGTTCAGGTATGAATCATGTTTGATCAATGAACTAGGCAGATAAATAGACACTTTGATTTTCATGATAAATAAGAAAAAAATATTTTCAGGACTTGCATTCAGAATGAAATAAATGACTTAGAGTAAATAAATACCCAGAGAGCCGTGAGAGAGAGGAGCCCTCACTGTTGCACTGTTTTGGTGTCTGTTTGTTTTCGGGCATTAATTAGCCATTAAAATGCATTTGAGCTCTATTGTCTATGAATGAGTTTTTTAAAAACGCACTCCTGAGAGTCCCACAATCTGAATGAAACAGATGTAAGCCACTTTCTGCCTCCCACCACTATCAGCTCCACCAGCAAGCCCTGTCTTCATGGTTAAAGAATAAAAATATATATTTAAAAACAAAAAAAAGATACAGAGTAAACATTGAAAACAACAGGACAGCCACCCACATTAAATAAATGTAAACTTTATGTTCAGAGGAGGGTACTTGAAATAGTTTTTTGAAGGTTTTTTCAACCTGACATCAACCATCCTTAGACCTAGAGGGAATGTTCTGTGTTGCTCTGTGGTTTAAGAAAGGCTCTGATGCAAAATGAACAGTGTTGGAAGCAGCTTTGAAACTGTAACTTGTCAAGATACAGACTATTAATAATTAAAAGTAGTTAAACTACAGCCAGGCTGCCTACACACAGTATTGTACAGCTAGCACACAATACTGTATTTTACATTTATGTTATTGTTTTTTTTATTTATTATTATTATTATTAAAGCACACTACCGCTCAAAGGTTTTGGGTCAGGAAGTTCTATTTCAAATAAATGTTGTTCTTTTGAAATTTATATTCATCAAATAATCTTTTTAAATCAGCATATTAGAATGAGCTCTGAAGGATCACGTGACACTGAAAATGTTGTCGTTTAAACCACATTATCTCGTGTCATACCTTGTACCCTGTAAATCTATTTAAAGGATTAGTTCACTTTTATAAAAACTTTTGCTGATAATTTACTCACCTCCATGTCATCCAAGATGTCCATGTCTTTCTTTCTTCAGTCGAAAAGAAATTAAGGTTTTTGATGAAAAGATTCCAGGATTTTTCTCCTTAAAATGGACTTCATTGGGAACCAAACAGTTCAAGATGAAAATGAGAGTTTCAGTGCAGCTTACCAGACGATAAACGATACCAGACGATGAATAAGGGTCTTATCTAGCGAAACGATCGGTCATTTCAAAAATAAATAAAAAAGTTTAAGTTTTATAAGCACAAATGCTCGCCTTGCTCTGTTCTGTGATGCGCGTTCGCGACGTCATCGTAATACGCAATTACGTGGAAAGGTCACGCTTCTGTCCTGACGCTTCTTTTAGCCTTTTTTATATTAAAACACCCAGGATACGCACACGAAATGGGCATTTTAAACGATAAACTGACACAAAGACATTTGAATATGTGTATATGGTCCTCCTTCGTCACATTTGTAAACACTGACTCGGTACTTCCGCCTACGCGTGCCGTAACCTTTCAACGTAATTGCGTATTACGTGAGTCAATAACGCGCATCACAGAACAGAGCAAGGCGAGCATTTGTGCTTATAAAACTTAAACTTTT
The DNA here is from genome assembly GCA_031834385.1 of Semotilus atromaculatus. NCBI lineage: Eukaryota > Metazoa > Chordata > Actinopteri > Cypriniformes > Leuciscidae > Semotilus > Semotilus atromaculatus. The sequence continues at coordinate 12,756,956 of JAULUF010000052.1, forward strand.
TTATTTGTTTTTGAAATGACCGATCGTTTCGCTAGATAAGACCCTTATTCATCGTCTGGTATCGTTTATCGTCTGGTAAGCTGCACTGAAACTCTCATTTTCATCTTGAACTGTTTGGTTCCCAATGAAGTCCATTATATGGAGAAAAATCCTGGAATCTTTTCATCAAAAACCTTAATTTATTTTCTACTGAAGAAAGAAAGACATGGACATCTTGGATGACATGGGGGTGAGTAAATTATCAGCAAAAGTTTTTTTTAAAAGTGAACTAATCCTTTAATTGCCTCAAAAAATAGATATGATCTGCACACAACATTTTAAATCCTTTTATTCACTTTTTCACATTTCCCCCTGTGATTTTTGAGTGAGGAACACAGCTAAATGTTAAAAGTTATCAGGAATAAGTTACATTCTAAAATATATAAAAATAGAACAATTCATTTTAAAAATGTAATATTTCACAATATTTTTACTGCATTATTGATCAGATAAATGCAGCCTTGAAGAATATAAAATTAACAAATTTTTTTTTTTTTAAATCTTAACAACAGCAATTTTTTTTATATTACAGTGATGACCATTAGGAGCTGTTTAGTGTAGAAACTCTACTTCCAATTTCCTCCCTCAGATCTCTAGTACTACTTCTACTGTAGGTTCAACAACGTGTGGTTCTCGTACTTCCAGTGTTGGTTTAAGCATTGGTTCTTCCCTTGGTGTCAGACTTCTTCCACCAACACACACTCTACATCCAGTGATGGCATCTCCATCTCCAAAACTGGGGTAAGTTTATCCTTAATATGGTTCCGAATCCTTGGTGCTGGCACCGGAACCTTATTCATCCGAGGTCTGAGATTTTATCGGTGTACCCTTCTTATCATCCTTCTATAGGCACTACCGCATATGTTGATCCTTGGACCTCTATCACTTTATACACAGTATATGACCAAGCGTCTTGGATTTTTTTCCTCCCGGGAGGATGATGACGCAGGTAAACATACTGGCCAATCTCCACTGCTGGGCAGTACACTCTCTTCTTGGTGTGCCACTCTGTCTGCCACTTTTCACTAGGCATACTCTTTTGCTCAGACATGTGCATCCAGAAGTCTGTCCTTTTGTGCATTCAGCCAGTCTTGCCCTAAGTCAGCATCTGGTTCTAAGCCCAGCTATGCATCGCTCGAAAGATGGGGTTGAATGCCAAACACCAAATGGTGTGGTGAATAGCCTGTGGAGGAATGTGGCATCTCATTATAGGCATTCACAATCTCCGCTAGGTGCTCTGGCCATCTGCGTTTTATCTCTGGTGGGAGCGTTCGTAGGAGGTCATGGAGAGTTCTGTTGAAACTCTCACATTGTGGATTTCCTTGGGGGTGATGTGGTGTGGTGTGAATTTTCTTTACTCCATAGAGCTTGCAAAGCTCAGCAATGACAGCGCTCTTAAAACGTCTACCCTGGTCGGAATGCAGGTGTTGTGGCACTCCATACTTGAAAAACCATTCCTTTAGGAGGATCTTATCAGTATTCTCTTCCTTTTGGTCGCGGGTTGGAAATGCCTGATTAAATTTGGTGAATATGTCTGTCACCACAAGGACATTTTCACGGCCATCTGTAGCCGGGTATAGGGTGGTAAAATCTACTGCAACAACTTCCAGTGGTCGGGAAGCTGAGAAAGGTGTCCAGGGTACTTGGAATTTAGGCTCCCTGATTTTCTTCCACTGTTTGTACAACCCTATCCTCTCCTGGTAAGTTGGCTTTTTTTTCTTTCTGAAGACACAGAGAGTCGGTCTCCTGAAACTGGCAGAGATCTGCTTTTGTGTATCCCTGCAAGGTAGGTGTATTCTCACAATCGACATTGCCCTCACCTGCAATGGACGGTTGCATCTGCCGAACTTTGCAACACTCAATCCCTGTGGCCACCAGATCTGGCCCTAAAGCTGGTTCCGGTTCTAAGTGAGCTACAGATGGCGACACAGCCATCATACTCTATGTCCTCACTTTCAGGCTCAACCTCAACCAATCCTTTTTCTGTCACCGCCCACTTGAGAGCCAACAGCTCCAATTTCATACTTCTATAATTACGATCATTTCACTCCGCCCCGCATAGCCTCCTGCTTGCATACGCTATCACAATCTTTTTTTCCTTTCTGGTGCTGGTATAAGACGGCACCTAACTCAAGGTTGCTCCAGTCTTCAAAACAAACAGGAGGGTAAAATCTGCATATCCCAACATTGGCGCACTAGTAAACTTTTCTTTAAGCTGCACAAAGGCTGACTGAAAAAGGGGAGACCAAGAGTCCTTAAACAACTAATCTGTTCTACAAGGACTAGGTTATTCCATCTGAGGCAAGCATTAACTACGTCATGCAGCGGACCAGCTACCTGGAAAAACAATCAATAAATCTTCGATAATAACTGCAGAAACCCAAGAATGACCTGAGATCTTTAAGGGTGCTAGACTTTGGCCACTACGTTACCACACTTACTTTGCCAGGGCTCGTGTTCACTCCCTGAGCTGAGACATAATGTCCAAGAAACCTGACTTCTGACTGCGGGAAATTACTTTTCTCCACCTTGCCATTTAGCCAGTATCTCTCAGCCTTTTGAACACCGTTTCCAGTCTCACCAGATGATCCGAGAAGGTAGACGAGTACACTAACAAGTTGTCTAGGTAAACATGGGCAATGTGAAACATAAGGTAATTCATGATAGACTGCATGAGGTGCTGAAACATTGCGGGTGCATTACAAAGCCCGAAAGGCATGCAGTAATACTCACATAGCCAGAACAGAGTGATAAATGCAGTCTTGTGGCAGTCTTTCTTATGTACGGCAACTTGATGGTAGCCACTGGCGAGGTCTATTGTCAAAAAAAACTCTGCTCCCCCCAATGCATCCAGACTCTCATCTATGCATGGTAATGGGAAATCATCACATCTGGTCTTAGCATTTAATTTACTATAGTCCACACAAAGTCTGAGACTCCCATCAGCCTTCCGCACCAGCACAATTGGTGAGACCTCTTCACACAGAGTCCAAATTACCTCCTAGAGTCTTATCAAACTCAGAAAGAACAAGTTGTCTGCATCTTTGAGCTATATTCATTTAAGAATGGACATTTAAGATGAATATTATGAATATATTCATATATTCATTATGCCAGGTGGAGTCTAGTCTGGCTCTGGACCATCCTCATCCCTGACTCATCCACATTCCAGTATGGTCAGTCCCATAATTTATAGTAGCTTATACTTATAGTACTTAATTTATAATTTATAGTAGCTTGTTGGCTGCGGTTATCTTGAGCCACTTAGCTGTACAGTGAATGTCTTGATAATCACCATGGAGATGCTCTCTGAAAAAGTGTGCTGACGTTACTCCCCGTGTTCAATAAACAACAAACAGGCTCACCACCAATGTAGATATTTACCTCTGGACATGTGCCTACTGCACGCCCAAGAAACCTTTCTTTGGTCAATGGGCTACTGTTTGAGCTCACTGCAATGGAGGGATTTTCGTGGTACTGCAGTCACTGAGGCAGAACTGGAAGCTGCTTTCTAGCCATGTGGTGCTGTCTAGTTTCAAGCTAAGTGTCCAAATCCCTCACATTGGTATACCTTGACCTGAATTTAGGCTTTGTGTTCTTGTCGGGAACAAAATTGGCTTTCTGCATGGTAAGTTCACATACTGCACTGGTAAACTCACGAATAGCTTTGCCTTTCTGAGTGATAACTTTGACCACTCCCTGCAGGGTTGCAGCTAGCTCAGTTGGCACTGTCCCACCCCTAGTTAGCCTGCTCTGAAATCTCAACCAGCCATGCACCCAGAACTGCACCTTCGAGCAACATTGGCAGTGCAAGGTTTGTCTTCTGGTTTGTCGCACCACATCATAGCCTCATCATGTATGTCAAACAACGTACAGTATGGCCGCTCTCTCATAAACCTGCGCAGTTCCCTGCGAAGCGTAGAGTCTTGCACCCCTTCAATGAACTGGTCTCTGAGCGCTAGCTGTGGGTCAGCCACAACATGAGAGGACTGTTGGAGAGCAGAAAGGGAATAGTCGCCAATCTTCCCCATCTGATTGTCTGCATGAATAAAATACATGTTACAGCTGTGGTGTTTTGCATTTATCACTAAAAGCTCCAAATAAGAAAACAGCTCCTGAGGTTGTTTTATCTCTAATTTTTCTTACTCATGTTGGCAAGAGCAGACAGTACTTGGTCATTTTTTTGCCCCAGCTCCAAAATATGTCACTGGAACTGTGCTAGGTTACCTCTATCACCATGGTCCACATCTTCTGCCCCATCCTCGTTGTGGCTGGTTCCAGCTTGAGCGTCAAGCAAACTTTGGTCCTGGTCCATGTTCCGATGAAGTCTCTGGATCAGACTGCACCACTGCCTCACAACAGTAACAGTTTGCACACAGGTTCACTTGAAGCTATCTGCTTTGCATGGTCCCCTTCACCCTCTTCGACAATGTGAGCAACCTCCTGCTTTAGAACACCAATGCCTTGCTCCCTCAATATCTCTCCAGGCACGCCACACCACTCGTTGTAGACCCTTTTGGCGATGGCTCTGAACTCCTATTATTATTATTATTATTATTATCATTATTATTTTATTGTTTTTACTGTAAAGCACTTTGCGACCCTTTTCTTGTCTGTGAAAGGTACTATATAAATTAAATTGACTTACTCTTCACCAGTACCATTGTCTATATCGGTATACCACCAACCTAACTAAAACCCCAACAGCTAGCAAGGAGACCACTCCTGCTACCAAAAACAAGTGTTGCCGGGCTAACAGCTTGCTGTCAGAGGAATAAAAGGTCCAATATACAGGAAAACTTAAATTTTGTGTCTTTTATTTCCTACTATGACTGTAGGGACACAGCATTAAAAATAGCTTTGGCTTTTTGGGGTTGAAAATGTTTTAGGAAACAGAGCAGGGAAAAAAAATTAAAGACAAAAAAAAAAAAAGAATTAGTTTCCATTCTTAAATCTAAGAACTCACAAAAGTTCAAAACATTAAAACCCCATTAATGTGGCTTTTATTTTAAGGATAACAAAAGACAAGAGTAGTGGCCTTTACACTCCTGAAAATACACAACTGCATTTATAATGCCACATTTATCATTCAAATTGTCTCTTAATTATACAAAGTAGTACCACTGTATCAGTTTTACAACAGAATATTCTTGGAGTTGCAACACAAATAATTCAAAAAGCACGTCAAAGTTCCATAATTTCCATAATACTTGCATGAAATGTATAGAAAACTTCCATATTAAAAATAATTATCAACAGCAATTAATATTGGACTAATACAAATAATATAACTTGGAGTCTAACTCCCAGATGAGATCTTATTCACCGAAATCTTAAATGACCAGCGTTCTTTATACATTCTTTATACAACAGGTATCTTTATACATCATATACAGTGCATCACTAGAACTACATGACATTGATCTCAACATTTACAGGTAAGATTTTTTTTTTCTTTTTTTTTTTCGGTTACATTAGTAATATAAATATGTAGAATTATTGTAATAATATATTACAATATTGTAATATATACTATTGTATATTTAAATATATTAATATGAATATATTAAAATATTGTAATAGCTTCAGAGAAAAAGGCAAAGTGCTCTACTGGGACTTTTTGAAAACTGATTTATTTTTTAATGAAGCATCTGAATTGCTCAAAAAAAAAGTAACTTGCAAAAGTTATTCTTTTGAAAACAGCTGATATGGACAAAATAACTTTAGTTAGCAGCATTGCTACTTTTAGTTTATTAAAAGCCCCACATTGAATATAAACTTTCTCTGATCAAACAGCATCTGCTAAAATACTCTGGGGATTTACAGTACAAGAAATAACAATGAAAAGAGACAGTTTATTTCAATGTGGCTACTCCTTTCTAGAAATTGGCCTTTAAAAATTTAAATCCATAGAAATGTTGGTCACTCTATGAGTACAACATCTTTGTGAAGTTTGCACAGCATCTGAAGTTAAGTTTATCTTGGCAGCATTACTCCTGTCTAACGTTCCGCCATTTGACAAGATTCCAGCGGTTCCAAGCTGAGTTTAAATCTCACTCTTGTAACAATCCGATAATAATTATCTTCCCAGGATGAGCCATACAGCAGCTGAAATGACTGCTGGTGGGGATCGAAGTGTAGAGTAAATTAAACGAATTGATCAGAATAACTGATCTGCACAGGGGTTCAGCCCCCAATGCAGAGAGGAGCTTTCTGGGACAACAGCCATGATGACGATATTGAATACTTCAGAATTGTTTTTGTACACAGAAGCAAAGAAATTTAACAGAACATTTACTCCATGCTTGCTGATTAGTTAACTTGAATAAAAGTATTTAATTGCTGGGTAAAAATGAGATTAATGGTTGTGGCAGCTTGTGCTTTTTTCCAGAGACATCCTGCCAATTTGAAGTAAAAAAGGAACTGATGCTGTCTAATGATATCAGAAATAAACATTTTAAACATTTACATATGAAAATGTACTAATTAGCTCTATTTCTTCATTCACTGCATGTAAAAAATATATTTTTTAGTTATTATATATTTTTTTGTATGTTCTGCTTGCATCAGATTGATATTCGGAAATGAGACAAATTAGTGAGGGTGTATTGTTTTCAAACAAGAGGTGATTGCAAAAAAAGGGGAAGATAATTAGGTAGTGTGAGATGAAAGATCCTTGTGTGTCCCTTCACACCGTGGTCACAAGAAAGGAGCCGGGCCAAGTTTCCTCATAGCCCTTTGATGTCATATACTTATTTAGATTGTTTTTAATCTTTTAAAAAATATGCCTATGTGGGTATATTTAGATTTTGTTTATCTCTGTTACTTTACCACCCTACACTTTTTCTCATACATATTGTGACCCTGGACCACAAAACCATTTCTTAAACTGCACAGGTGTATTTGTGACAATAGCAAACAATGCATTGTATGGGACAAAATGAACAATGAAGAAAAATTAGATTTTTCTTTTTTGCCAAAAATCATTAGGATATTAAGTAAAGATCATGTTCCATGAAGATATTGAGTAAATTTCCTACCTTAAATATATACAAATATATATATATATATTCTGTGAGTGAATGCAGCAAAATCGCGAACTAAAATGGACAACTTTAAAGGCGATTTTCTCAATGTTTAGATTTTTTTGCACACTCATATTCCAGATTTTCAAATAGGATCTTGGCCAAATATCGTCATATCCAAAAAAAAAACATACATCAATGGGAAACTTATTTATTCAGATTGACCCTAGTGGGTCACGATGAGCATGTAAACTTCAAAGCTGTGTGCGTTCGTGTAGAAAAGTGAGTTCCCTATCAGGAACATCGAGCTGCGTGAAAACGCTGCGGGAACGCTTCTAGCGTTGTGCGTCTTGAAGCATAGTATGGAATCAGCCAAAGGCGAGACGGAACGTCACGAGTGACGTCATCGACCAGGAAACTATAAAGCACACCCATGAACACAATGGCGACAGCTTCTGTTGTCTTCAGCAAGCGATTTGTGTGTGAATCTGTCCCAGTGTTTTTGTCTGTCTTTAGTGATTGCTAGGCAGGAGTTTTTCACTTAAAAAAAAAAAAAAAGGCTATATATATGTATTCACATATCTAAGCGAGCAGCATTACAGAAAGTGTGTGTTCCCCCCTGTACTCGTTATTTCACGGGTGGGGATTTACACGATCTGTGTGTTGTTTGTTTGGGAGTACAGCATGCCCGGTCAGCTCTCGAGGGGGCTGATTGTGAGCATTGCGAGCGTTTTCCAAAGAACGCTCTGCTCCCGCCGATCACTCTTTGAGGAGAGTGGTTCGGCTCGCGCTCCCCGCGGCTCGGGTCCCGCTTCTGTCGAGGCAGCGCGGCGGCGCGTGTCGTGGGGATCGCGGGTGAATCTGACAGCGGGGTTTGAGACGGGCCTCGCCCTATCTCAGCCTTTAACTGTTAGATTCAGTGCCTCAGTTTAGGGTTGGAAGCACGCTCTGCGGTTTCTTCTGCCCAGGCTGTGGCATTAATATTGCAACTATCCAGTTCTGAGGAGCTGAATGTTGTTGCTATTAAAAATATAATAATAATAATATTACATAAATTATTATAAAATAAGGGGATTATGAGGACTCATTCCCCTGAACAGAAATAAATGAGGAGCTTATGGAGGTGCTAACTCATGCTGTAGAAAAATTAAACATTGAGTGGTCAGCAGTTTGGCAGGAGTTTTTTATATAAAAATATATTGTATAAACTATGTTTGCCTTCCCGAGTGCAACCTCCACGAAGGTGCCTACCATTTTTCCGGATCTCCACACCGAGGTGTCGAAGTCCTGGAAGAAAACGATTTCATACTGTATTTTTAGCCATCAGATCTCTACAAAAAATATTTTAATACTGCTGAGGCTTATTTACGGTTATGAGGCGATGCCTAGAAAAGCTGGAGAGATGCCTACTGCCATCTCTCCGCTGAAACGAATTCGTCTTTTAAGGCACCGGCGTTTAAAGACAGGGACTGATGGGCGGGTCAGTCCTGACTGTCGATAAGCTCCTCGCATGGGCGCAATAAAATCAGAGCGTCGCGTCTTGTGCTCCCCTGCAAAATAGTGGAACCAGACGCGACACTCTCAGATGAAGTTTTCGGGGGTTAAACTGATCTGAGGACAGTCATTATAGCCAAGTGGCTTCATCTAAAAAAAAAAAAAAAAAAGTAGTTCTGACACCACCGGTGTCAGGATGCTGAGGGTGGTCCCCACCGTGAGAGAAAGGTGTTCACTGCATCTGACGGTGCCCATTCTCTCACGGTGCCCTCAGGGGTCCCTTCTGCCAACCCCGCCTTCGCGTCGGGGCGTAGACGGGCCCAGCGAGCGCTTCCCGAGGGACGCTCGCTCCCTCTACAGAGTGTCGCGTCTTGTGCTCCCCCTGCAGTGGGACCAGGCGTGACACTCTCAACCGAGGTCTTCTGGATATAAGACTGATCTGAGGACAGTCATTATGGCCAAGAAGGCTTCGTCTAAGAAGTCCTGACGCCGCTGGCGTCAGGATGCTGAGGGTGGTCCCTACCGTGAGAGAAAGGTGTTCACCGCATCAGACGGTGCCCGTCCTCTCACGGTGCCCTCAGGGGTCCCTTCTGCCAACCCCGCCTTTAAGACGGGGCGTAGACGGGCCCAGCGAGTGTTTTCCCGAGGGACGCTCGCCCCCTCTGAGGAGGGGCTTAGGGCAGTTAGACCAGTTGTTCCCTGCCGGTGCGCTGTTACAGGGCGCTGTGTCTGCTGCTCAAAATATTCCAGAGGCCAGCCTCGAGAGGCTGGTACCCTTAGTAGATTTTCTGGCAGAGTGGAAAAGTCTTCCAAAAGTATCTCAGTGGGTTCTGCAGTCGATAGAGAGGGGTTATGCCATTCAGTTCAGATCTCCTCCTCCTCGATTCAACGGGGTCCTGCCCACCGTGGTGGGCCCCGAGCAGGCTCTGGTATTGGAACAGGAGGTGAAAACACTCCTTCAAAAGGAGGCTATAGAACGGGTTCCTCCTCCCAGCAAGGAGTCAGGTTATTACAGCCGATATTTCATCGTTCCAAAGAAGGATGGGGGGTTGCGTCCAATTTTAGATCTGCGCCTATTAAACCGTGCTGTAGCCAAGCTCAAGTTCAAGATGCTCACGCTAAAGCAAATCGTGTCACAAATCAGGTCCGAGGACTGGTTTGTCACGATAGATCTGAAGGACGCATACTTCCACATTTCCATCCTTCCGCAACACAGGAAGTTCCTGAGGTTCGCTTTCGGGGGCGAAGCGTACCAATATCGTGTTCTTCCATTCGGTCTAGCTCTATCTCCCCGCACGTTCACGAAATGCATGGATGCAGCGCTATATAGTTCCACTGCGACTCCAGGGCATTCGTATATTGAACTACATAGACGATTGGGTGATTCTAGCTCAATCGCAACAACAAGCGGTTCGGCATCGAGATGTCGTCCTCGCGCACATAAAGAAACTGGGGTTGAGGCTGAATGCCAAGAAGAGTGTTCTATCTCCATCACAGAAGACATCTTTTCTGGGGGCATTTTGGGATTCAGTAGCAATGCGGGCGTGCCTGTCGCCGGCCCGCATCACTTCAATTCTCTCAGCCGTAAAACGAGTAAAGCTAGGCCAGTTGCTCACTGTGAAGCAGTTCCAGAGACTGCTGGGTCTGATGGCAGCAGTGTCCAATGTTATTCCCTGCGGCCTGTTGTACATGAGACCATTACAGTGGTGGCTCAGAACCAAGGGGTTCTCCCTGAGGGGAAACCCCCTCCGCACGATCAAAGTTACGTGGCGCTGCCTACGTGCTCTGGTCATGTGGAGGGATCCTTGTTTTCTGTCCCAGGGACCTGTGCTGGGAGCTCTTTGTCGTCGTGTAACGCTAACGACAGATGCTTCCCTCACAGGCTGGGGGGCGATCATGAGTGGTCGCCCAGCCCAGGGTCTGTGGCAGGACCATCATCGATTATGGCATATAAATTGTCTAGAGATGTTGGCTGTGTTTCAGGCTCTGAAACACTTCCTACCAGACCTGAGAGGTCATCATGTTCTTGTCCGGTCCGACAATACATCGGTGGTCTCTTACATAAACCATCAGGGGGGTCTGCGCTCTCGCCCGTTATACAATCTGGCTCGCCAGATCCTTCTATGGACCCAGGGGAAGTTCCTTTCATTGAGGGCGATTTATCTTCCGGGGTATCTAAATCAGGGAGCGGACATCCTGTCGAGGCAGGGGCCGAGGCCCGGGGAATGGAGACTCCACCCCGAGGTGGTGGAGCTCCTGTGGATGCAGTACGGTCACGCCGAGGTGGACCTATTTGCATCCAGGGAGACATCACACTGTCCACTGTGGTTCTCTCTCAGTTATCCAGTCCCTCTGGGGTTGGATGCTATGGTACAGGTGTGGCCGAGGTCACACCTGTACGCCTTTCCCCCGATTGCTCTGCTCCCAGGAGTTCTGGAGAGGGTTCGCCAGGACAGGGTCAGTCTACTATTGGTAGCCCCGTACTGGCCGGCCCGAGTTTGGTTTGCGGACCTTATATCTCTCCTCGACGGTTCTCCTCTGGAGATTCCGATCAGGAGGGACCTTCTCTCTCAGGCGAGCGGGTTGATTTATCACCCCCGCCCAGAGTTGTGGAAGCTATGGGCTTGGCCTCTGAGGGGGCCCAGCTCGTAGGTGCTGGTCTCTCAACCGAGGTTGTTGAGACCATCCTTCACTCCAGAGCTCCTTCCACAAGGAAGTTATACGCCTTGAAGTGGAGGCTCTTCACTTCTTGGTGTGGAGAACACCTGTTGGACCCAGTTAACTGCCCAGTGGGTGCAGTGCTGGAGTTCCCGCAGGAGCATTTCTCCTCAGGGTTATCCCCCTCCACACTAAAGGTGTATGTGGCGGCACTTGCTGCTTACCATGTCCCTTTTAGTGGAGTCTCTGTGGGGAGACACCCGTTTATAACTCGCTTCCTTCGTGGTACTTTGAGGCTGAGGCCTGTAGTCCGCACGAGGGTGCCAGCATGGGACTTGGTCATCGTTCTAGAAGGTCTTTCCCTAGCTCCTTTTGAGCCTATTGAAGAAGTTTCTGAAAAGTTTGTTACTTTAAGGACTATTTTTCTCCTTGCTATTTCTTCTCTTAAGAGAATCGGAGATATTCAGGCTCTCTCGGTTGCTCCTTCGTGTTTGGAATTTTCGCCTGGGATGGTGAAGGCCTTTCTCCACCCCAGGCCAGGTTATGTCCCTAAGGTTCCTACCTATGTGGCCAGACCTATAGTTCTGCAGGCCTTCTGCTTTACATCGTCTGATCAGGAAAAACTCAATCTGCTCTGCCCTTCCGGGCTCTAGATACTTATGTCCACAGAGCTGCCCTGTGGAGGAAATCAAAACAGTTGTTTGTTTGTTTTGGACCACCTAAGAAGGGGTCTCCAGTGTCTAAGCAGAGGATGAGCAAGTGGGTGGTCGAGGCCATCTCACTTGCTTATGAGTCGGCTGGTCAGCCTTCACCTTTGACTGTCCGAGCTCACTCTACCAGGAGTATGGTGGCTTCCAAAGCCTTATTGTCAGGAGTTTCTCTTCATGACGTGTGTGATGCGGCAGGCTGGTCCTCACCGCATACTTTCGTCAGGTTTTATGACCTAGACCTTAGCTCCACTCCTGGGGCGCAGGTGCTTTCGGCTGAATTTAATCCTTGATTCACACAGTCGGTCACTTGCTCTTATGGCGACGTGGGTATTAGCGTTCCCGCAGCGTTTTCACGCAGCTCGATGTTCCTGATAGGGAACGTCCCGGGTTACGTATGTAACCCTAGTTCCCTGAAGGAACGAGACGCTGCGTGTCGTTGCCATACTCCCAGCATTCCCTTGATCGACTTGCTTCAGACTTTTCCAGAAGCTGTCGCCATTGTGTTCATGGGTGTGCTTTATAGTTTCCTGGTCGATGACGTCACTCGTGACGTTCCGTCTCGCCTTTGGCTGATTCCATACTATGTTTCAAGACGCACAACGCTAGAAGCGTTCCCGCAGCGTTTTCACGCAGCGTCTCGTTCCTTCAGGGAACTAGGGTTACATACGTAACCCGGGACGTTCATTTCTCATTTCAAGTACAAACGTGCACGTTAATAATGTTGTTGATATTATTATGATGGTGTATTACAGTTTTTTTCAGTCGCTAACAAGCGTTTGTCCAATCAGTTGTCACATATTCAAAACTCTAAACACAATGACCCTCATTTATCAAAAGTGCGTACACCAAATTTCCAGCGTACACCTGGCGTACACCCAAAACCACGGTGACTTTGAGATTTATCAATATGGACGTTGGCGTACGGCAGTGAGAGATGCAGTGAGAGATGCAGTGAGAGATGCAGTGAGAGGTGCAGTGAGAGATGCAGTGAGAGATGCAGTGAGAGATGCAGTGAGAGATGCAGTGAGAGGTGCAGTGACAGATGCAGTGAGAGATGCAGTGAGAGATGCAGTGAGAGGTGCAGTGAGAGGTGCAGTGAGAGGTGCAGTGAGATATGCAGTGACAGATGCAGTGACATATGCAGTGAGAGATGCAGTGAGAGATGCAGTGAGAGATGCAGTGAGAGATGCAGTGAGAGATGCAGTGAGAGGTGCAGTGAGAGGTGCAGTGAGAGGTGCAGTGAGAGATGCAGTGAGAGGTGCAGTGAGAGGTGCAGTGAGAGATGCAGTGAGAGATTCAGTGAGAGATGCAGTGAGAGATGCAGTGAGAGGTGCAGTGACAGTGTCCCTCCTTGAAGCCATGGATGCTGGCTGCAGGGACATCAGTTCAGGATTGCCAAGGGTGGATCCGACATACCAAAGCGGTTTTATCCCAGGTGCATCGCCTTGGAGAATATCAGATGTTATGTTGATGAAAACATGTGGCCTAACCCTGAAGATCGCAGAGATTAGATGCAGTATTTTTGTGCTTTTTTTAGTTCCCCCCCCCCCCTTTTTGTCTGGGCTTTTTGCTGTTGTTGTTTTTTTTTTGTCCAGAATGCTCTTGTGTGTTTCATGGATATTTTGTTCACTGTAAGCAATACTGTAAAACGTTTTCTGTTCTATCATGTGAACACTACTGTATATGTATCATGTGAACATTACTGTGTATGTGGACATACAATTCCCAACCAATAATTTTTATTTAAAAACGGTGGATTGCATGTTTTGCATGCAAATTCCTGTAAAACTGAAACATAAAAGTCTATGCAGTTTTTGTAATGTCAACAATAGCCAGTATTTTGAAACCTGGTGTACTTTGATTGACTGCATGTACTTTGTGAAGTGAAAACAAGTGTTATTCTTTGACAGATTAATTTCATTTTGAGTCAGATTTTCAGTGTTTTGGTAAAGTTAGTGTGTGCAGAGAAAGATGTGTTCTATTTTGAAATGAAGAGTTATATATATAAACTATACACTCTTAGAAGAAAAGGTTCTATATAGAACCTTAAAAGGTTCTATCAGCGCTACGTATTTGGAACCTTTAAAAGGTTCTAAACAGAACCCTTTATAAGGGTTCAATAAAAATAACCCTTTAGGGTTCTTTGTAAACAGGAAAAAGGTTCTATATGGAACCTAAAATGTATTTATGAATGTATGTGAATGATCACAAAATTCAAGATATGGGGGTTAGAAAATTGATATATTTATATAATTTTATGTAGTTAATCAATATCACGCGAAGAGTGCCATTTCAGTTTTTCTCCTCCAAAAATCAGCATGATTAAAATGTGATATTAAGTTACAACAACAGTTTAATAAACAATAATTTAATTACAACTACAAAATGTTGCAGAATAATGTAATATATAAATGAATAATAGCCTATAAAGAACCTTTGTGCCAAAAGGGTTCTTTCTTGTCATTATAGAACCTTTTTAGCATAAAAGGTTCTTTGGAGATGAGTAAAGAACCCTATGCTTCATATATAGAACCCCAATGAACCCTTTTTTCTAAGAGTGTATAAGAGTTTGTATGTGCACCAGATAACGTTATTTGATAATCTATGAGTATAATACTTGACCCTAAACATCAGATTATAATGCTCCTAATCAAAGATAATGACAACCAGCTTCTGCATCCAGGTCCAGAGAGGGACTTGGGTGAGATCAGATGCAAGTACTGGATCCTATGGGGCAGAGAATCAATCAAGAAGCACCAGTACAACTGTAAGAAGTGTCAAAAATGGAGAGCAAGTCCTGTAATTCCGAAGATGGCAGATTTGCCCCATCTCGACTTCGGCTATACAAACCACCTTTCTGGTCCACTGGTGTAGACTGCTTCAGACCGTTCACAATTAATCTGGGTAGACGTACTGAGAAACGCTGGGGCATTATATTCAAATGTATGACAACGAGTTGTATATGCACCAGATAACGCTATTTGATAAACTATGTCAGAAAGCTAACGTGCCAGTTCCTCAGACACGTTATAATGTGCTGTTGTCATATTAACATTCAAAATGTTGATCTGTTGCCATTTTATGGTTATTTGACATGCTACACTATTATAATTGTGGAATTGCTTGTAAATTGTTGATTGTTTATCTTATGTTCAATATGAAAATGCATAATATCTGTAGCATTTTAACAATGTCTGTAATATTATTTTATGTCTAATTTGTACTATTAACCTTTGTTTCAGACCACACACACACACACACACACACACACACACACACACATACACACACATACATACATGACATGTCCTACCTTCTTTTCTCCAACGCTGGCCCTGATTCGCATGAGGGGGATGGGGGGAGGGGTATGGTACGACCGTTTGATTGACGGACTTACTGTCCAATGATTCTCGGTGGTCTTGGAAATGATTGGCTGGAGTCCTGCCCGTTCCACAGATGATTAAATTGCTTCATTTTCATTTCAGTGCTTCTAACTCAGTGGCTGTAAGTGGGTTATGAATAGGATTTCAAGTGATTTTAAAAAAATGGACAAAAAAAGAGAATCACATACCCCACCTTTAAAGGATTAGTTCACTTTTAAAAAAAACTTTTGCTGATAATACTCACCCCCATGTCATCCAAGATGTCCATGTCTTTCTTTCTTCAGTCGAAAAGACCTTTTCAATGCAATAGCGTATTACGTGACGTCGCGAATGCGCATCACAGAACAGAGCAAGGCGAGCATTTGTGCTTATAAAACGTAAACTTTTTTTTGTTTTTTAAATGACTGTTCGTTTCGCTAGATAATACCCTTATTCATCGTCTGGTATCGTTTAAAGCCCTTTGAAGCTGCACTGAAACTGTCATTTGGACCTTGAACCGTTTAGGATCCATTGAAGTCCATTATGTGGAGAAAAATCCAGTAATCTTTTCATCAAAAACCTTCATTTCTTTTCGACTGAAGAAAGAAAGACATGGACATCTTGGATGACATGGGGGTGAGTAAATTATCAGCAAATGTTTTTTTTTTAAAGTGAACTAATCCTTTAAGGTCACCAGTCTTCAAGGACTATCCGAACAATCCAGAGTTCCATCTCTACATGTATCTTATTTTTGTTTAATATTTGTATGTGTTTATTTTAATTTCCTCTTCGTCTTATGCATATTTTTACCCAATTGATATTCTGTATTCTCTAACAGGCCTATTTATAGCCTACCATAGCCTTTGTTTTGTAAATACTGTAAATGCTTGAAAGTCATGCCAATAAAACTTTGACTCTACTTCTGTTAGAGTACTTCTGTTTTAGTACTTCTGCACACTTATGGGAAATTTACGGGAAGTTCACTTTACAGAATTTAACTTTATTTTGGCTAGTGATTAATAGGCTATATAAGTAAATATAATCACAAACATGAAATTAGCAGCGTTTCATAGATGCAATCAGTGTTTTGTGTCTGGTTCACGTCCTTTGTTTTTGTTGTTTTTATAAATAAAAACGGATGCCCATTACAGTTTTTTTTTTTAAATTGCTTACAAGTGCTTACCCATACTTCAGACACTTTTTCTAAACTCTTAACACAGACTCACACCTATAAAACACAATTGGCCAAATGGATAATTTTCTTCTCAAAAACATATTTTGTTAAATATATCTTATATAGATATATCAATCTTCATTTCAAAATAGAACACATCTTTCTCTGCACACACTAACTTTTACCAAAACACTGGAAATCTGACTCAAAATTAAAATATTCTGTCAAAGAATAACACTTGTTTTCACTTCACAAAGTACATGCAGTCAATCAAAGTACACCAGGTTTCAAAATACTGGCTATTGTTGACATTACAAAAAACTGCATAGACTTTTATGTTTCGGTTTTATAGGCATTTGCAGGCAAAACATGCAATCCACTGTTTTTACACTACATTTCTTGGTTGGGAACTGTATGTCCACATGTACAGTAATGTTCACATTCAAAAGCGATCAGTAGAAAGTGCACTGTACAGTAGAAACACGGTATGATAGAACAGATTTTTTTTACAGTTTTGCTTACAGTGAACAAAATATCCATGAAACACACAAGAGCATTCTAAACAAAAAAGCATAAAAAATATAATAAAAACACAAAATTACTGTTTATAATCTCTGCGATCTACAGGGTTAGGCCACATGTTTTCATCAACATCACATCTGATATTATCCAAGGCGATGCACCTGGAATAAAACCGCTTGGTATGCACCTCTCACTGCACCTCTCACTGCATCTCTCACTGCATCTCTCACTGCATATCTCACTGCGTCTCTCACTGCTCCTGCATCTCTCACTGCATCTCTCACTGCATCTCTCACTGCATCTCTCACTGCATCTGTCACTCCATCTCTCACTGCATCTCTCACTGCATTTCTCACTGCACCTCTCACTGCATCTCTCACTGCATCTGTCACTCCATCTCTCACTGCATCTCTCACTGCATCTCTCACTGCATATCTCTCTGCATCTGCATCTCTCACTGCATCTCTCACTGGGCCTGCTCTTTTCCCTGGGCCCCTCACTCTTACTCTTCCTCGTCCATACATTACAGTGTTTGTCTTTTTCTGTTTCTGTTTCCAAAAACATCACTCCTCAAAGTCCTCCTTTTACTGTATATGTGTCAATGTAATAGAAAAAATAACCCCTGCCACTGAGTCTAAGCCAGACTGGAATCAGCTGTGGTTGGCCCAGTTTACCCAACATAAATCAGCTGTGTGTCAATTATTCAATTGTTTGTTTATTATCTGCTGAAATATATAAATATATTGTTTTTGAACTGATATCATTGCAGAACCAGAGGTTTTTATACTGTATCTATGGTTTGGAATATTGTTTTTGCTATTGTGGGATGGTGTGTGTTAACATTCGTAAATACTACAAAAACAATACATTATTTTGTTGGAGGTATAGCTTGTCTGTTAAGAAAATGTAAGCATTGTGGAAATGTGTTCTCTGTCTGCATATTGTGTGAAAACGACATGAAATGTGTGAATGGAATGCACACAAAAGACCGATGCTGTGCTAATTGTGTTTAGAGTTTTGAAAATGTGACAACTGATTGGACAAACGCTTGTTAGCGACTGAAAAAAACTGTAAAGCAAGTAAGTGGTCATGGGTTAAGTGTTTGTGAAACCAAACAAAACTGACACTTGTGATTTGAGTTTTCCTGCACAGTGATTGCATTATGTTGAGGAGCTTGGTGCAGCAAGGGTGAAGAGACACGCTACACGATTTTATGGGTGATGAGTGCTAGAGAGCATGTGCACAATTCATTTCTGCGCTTGACTGTCCTTCACAGAAAAAAACTAAATGTAGCAGATGTGTGATTATTTGACTCATATTTGACAGGTGCATGACATAAACACATCCTCCATGCCAGTGAACGTTTATTCCTAAAATTGATTGTTGTTTTTTTCTGTCTTTGACTGATAAACTTAAAAGTGAAACCAATGAATAAATGAATGCCATCCATCGCACAATATATATATATATATATATACACACACACACATTATATTTATTTTATACATTATTTATATATATATATATATATATATATATATATATACACTTATATTATCTCTCTCTCTCTCTCTCTCTCTCTGTGAGTGTGTGTGTGAGTGTGTGTGTGTGTGTGTGTGTGTGTGTGTTTGTGTGTGTGTGTGCTCGTGTTTATATTACATTGTGGGGACCAAATGACCCCACAAGTATAGTAAAACCTGAAATCACCTACATTGTGGGGACCAGTCAGCGGTCCCCATGAGGAGAACAGCGTATAAATCACACTAAGTAATGTTTTTTGAAAATGTAAAAATGCAGAATGTCTCCTGTGATGGGTAGGTTTAGGGACAGGGGCAGTGTAAGGGGACAGAATATACAGTTTGTACAGTATAAAAACCATTACGCCTATGGAGAGTCCCCACAAAGATAGCGAACCAGACATGTGTGTGTGTGTGTGTGTGTGTGTGTGTGTGTGTGTGTGTGTTTATGAATGCATACTATTTTGTGTTGTATCTATGCTGTTACTTGAAACTTATTAAAAATCACACAAAAAAACATCCTGTGGATTAAACCGCAATTCCCTGTGTATGTTGCCGGCGGCAACTTGCCGCAATTCCCAAATGAACAAGTGTAACATTAAGGATACTTACATTTTCCTTATTGATTTATTGTTACTAATTAAACATATATTCAATGATATATTGGTCATTGTAGTGTGGGTATAACTAAAGAGTTCACAATACCAGTGAATGTGTTGTCTATAAGACAGCAATAGGGCCTAAGGTTACTGTCAGTGTCCTTTTCCTAATCAGTTTCCTTTTTCAGATATAATTTTAAATATAACTTGTAACCAAAGAGTCAGGGTCAGAGTCACTTAATAGCATCAATAAAAGCCAAACAATATTCAGCACTCCATCATTTTGACTAGCATGTGCTAAGGTGTGATTAGTACCATTTAATTAGGTTCCCTACCTTGTAGACACAGAGGATTTGGTCTACGTAAACACAACATTCAAACAATTAACCAAGAAATTGACACATAAGCCCAGCTACCTTTAGCCTCCATAATGAGAAGATTTATTTATTTATTTTTGCCAATGAGGCGTGAAACATCTTTTTTGCTGTATTTTTCCTCATTAAATCTTAATGCTGTAAAACTTTGTTATTGCATCTATTTCTTCAAAGTTCCTGTGTTATTCCAGAGCTAGATGCAGTCATCTTTGAAAGTCTGGCCACAGATGAATCGCTTGCCACTGGTCTCACAAGTTCCTTTTGTCCACCCCATTGCAACTCTCCAATTATTCTCTTTTTCTTTTCTTTTTTTTTTGTGGAGAGAGTGTGTCTGTGCAAGATGACTTGTTGGGATAGGGTTGCAGGAGATGCCTGGTTTCCATCTAAGAGTAAATTCAGTATGGATAACAAGCTCCAACTACTGTGTATTTGTGTTAGGACATGGCTTTGGGCACTTCACATCTTCTCTCATTTCACTTTTCTTGTTCTGTGCAGCTTTTTAAAAAGAAGCAGCAGAGGGGAAAAAACTATCCATAACATCTATATTCCAGTTATTGTGAAATCAGCTGGGGGCAGTCCATCTGCCATCATGCATATGGTTTCTAATAATAATTACATCCTCCACCTTTATCTGTTCTATATTGTTTATTGATATCATAACGCTTACCGTTATATTGCAGTATGCATGTTTATATTTGATATGTGTAATTTTAGTACGCCTGTTATTTACTCACCCTCAACTATGTTTGTATTGTCTACATTCTGCTCTGCTCTTTGACTCATGTATGTTTCAACGCTGTAAAGCATCTTTGTGACTTTAAGATATATTAGACTCATGATTCACAACAATATCATGAATGTTAAAGAACAATCTGTCAATAGTAGGCATAAATCAGACTATGTCAGTTCCACACACACATATACGTATATATTTATTTGTTCCATTTATTGGTTATCTGCCATAAATGGAGTTGACTAGTTTACTAAGGTTCAGGAGCGAGTCACCTTACTTCTCAAAAACTTATTATTTCGGGCCGCCCCTTACAGTGCTGTTTGGCTCGTTCTCTCAAACCCTCCCTTCCCAACCCTCTCTCATCCATTCAACCATCCATATCATCCCCTCTTCTCTTCTCTTCCCTTCCAGGTTGTATCGGGGGGTCCTAATCACTCGGCCTACATTTAACTGAGATGATGCCCCCTCTCTGCAATAGTATCCAGCTGCAGACCCGGATACTTTACTTGTTCACTTGTTCACCACCAGCACCAGCGCCAGCGCCAGGACCCACCAGCGCCAGGACCGGAAGTGAGGGGCGGAGTTCCCTATCAGGAACTCGAGCTGCGTGAAAACGCTGTGGGAACGCCCCCTGGCGTCGTGCTTCGTGAAGCGCGTATGGAATCAGCCCCAATGGCGAGACGGAACGTCATATGCGGGTGACGTCATCGACCAGGAAACTATAAAGCACCCCTAGATCACAGCCGCGATAGCTTCTGTTGTCTTCAGCAAAGCGCTCTGTGTGTGAATCTGTCTCTAGTGTTTTTGTCTGTCTTTAGTGATTGCTAGGCAGGAGTTTTCACTTAAAAAAAAAAAACTATATATATATATATATATATATTTATTCACATATCTAAATGGCGAGCGAGCAGCAATACAGAAAGTGTGTTCCCCTCTGTACTCGATTATCTCATGGGTGGGGATTCACACGATCTGTGTGTTGTTTGTTTGGGAGTACAGCATGCCTGGTCAGCTCTCGAGGGGGCTGATCGTGAGCATTGCGAGCGTTTTCCAATAAGAGCGCTCTGCTCCCGCCGATCACTCTTCGAGGAGAGTGGTTTGGCTCGCGCTCCCCGCGGCTCGGGTCCCGCTTCTGTCGAGGCAGAGCGGCGGCGCGTGTCGTGGGGATCGCGGATGAATCTGACAGCGGGGTTTGAGACGGGCCTCGCCCTATCTCAGCCTTCAACTGTTAGATTCAGTGCCTCAGTTCAGGGTTGGAAGCACGCTCTGCGGTTTCTTCTGCCCAGGCTGTGGCATTAATATTGCAACTATCCAGTTCTGAGGAGCTGAATGTTGTTGGTATTAAAATAATAAATAATCATTAATAAATAATCATTATATAAAAT
Organism: Semotilus atromaculatus; assembly: GCA_031834385.1. Classification (NCBI taxonomy): domain Eukaryota; kingdom Metazoa; phylum Chordata; class Actinopteri; order Cypriniformes; family Leuciscidae; genus Semotilus; species Semotilus atromaculatus. The sequence continues at coordinate 12,778,548 of JAULUF010000052.1, forward strand.
GAGCTAATTTTTCTGAACAGAAATAAATGAGGAGCTTATAGAGGTGCTTTCTCATGCTGTAGGAAAATTAAGCATTGAGTGGTCAGCAGTTTGGCAGGAGTTTATATATAAAAATATTGTATGAACTGTTTTTGCCTTTCCAAGTGCAACCTCCACGACGGTGCCTGCCGTTTTTCCGGGCCTCCTCACCGAGGTGTCAAAGTCCTAGAGAAAAACGATTTCATACTGTATTTTTAGTCCTCAGACCTTCACGAAAAATATTTCAATATTGCTGGGGCTTTAATTCACAGTTATGGGGCGATGCCTAGGCTTAAGAGACGCTTGCAGCCATCTCTCCGCTGAAACGACATCGTCTTTTAAGGCACCGGCGTTTAAAGACAGGGACTGCTGGGCGGGTCAGTCCTGTCTGTCGATAAGCTCCTCGCATGGGCGCAAATAAAAATAAAATAAAAACAAAAGCAGAGCGTCGCGTCTCGTGTTCCCCTTGCAAACATGGGACCAGGCGTGACACTCTCAGATGAAGTTTTTGGGTTATAACTGATCTAAGGATAGTTATTATAGCCAAGTTGCTTCATCTAAAAAGTATTTCTGACGCCACCGCCGTCAGGATGTTGAGGGTAGTCTCCACCGTGACAGGAAGGAGTTCACCGCATCACATGGTGCCCATTCTCTCTCGGTGCCCTCAGGGGCCCATTCTACCAACCCTGCCTTTATGCCGGGGCGTAGATGGTCCCAGCGAGCGCAGTCCCGAGGGACGCTCGTCCCTTCAAAAACACAGTGTCGCGTTTCGTGCTCCCCCTACAAAACAGTGGGGCCAGACGTGACCCTCTCAGATGAAGTTTTTGGGGTATAACTGATCTAAGGATAGTTATTATAGCCATGTGTCTTCGTCTAAAAATTTTTTAAAAAAGTTTAGTTCTGACGCCACCGGTGTCAGAATACTGAGGGTGGTTCCCACCGTGAGAGAAAGGTGTTCACTGCATCAGACGGTGCCCATTCTCTCACGGTGCCCTCAGGGGTCCCTTCTGCCAACCCCGCCTTCGTGCTGGGGCGTAGACGGGCCCAGCGAGCGCTTTCCCGAGGGACGCTCGCCCCCTCTACAGAGTGTCGCGTCTCGTGCTCCCCCCTGCAAAACAGTGGGAACAGGCGCGGCACTCTCAACCGAAGTCTTCTGGCCATAAGACTGATCTGAGGACAGTTATTATGGCCAAGAAGGCTTTGTCTAAGAGGTTCTGACGCCACCGGCGTCAGGATGCTGGAGGTGGTCCCCACCGTGAGAGAAAGGTGTTCACTGCATCAGACGGTGCCCATTCTCTCACGGTGCCCTCAGGGGTCCCTTCTGCCAACCCCACCTTCGTGTCGGGGCGTAGACGGGCCCAGCGAGCGCTTTCCCGAGGGACGCTCGCCCCCTCTGAGGAGGGGTTTAGAGCAGTCAAACCAGTCGTTCCCTGCCGGTGCACCGTTTCAGGGCGCTGTATTTGCTGCTCAAAATATTCCAGAGGCCAGCCTCGAGAGGCTGGTACCATTTGTAGATTTCCTGGCAGAGTGCAAAAGCCTTCCATGATTATCTCTGTGGGTCCTGCAATCGTTAATAAGAGGTTATGCTATTCAGTTCAGATCTCATCCAATTCGATTCAGACGGGTCCTGCCCACTGTGGTAGGCCCCAAGCAGGCTCTGGTAACGGAACAGGAGGTGAAAATGCTCTTGCAAAAGGAGGCTATAGAACGGGTTCCTCCTCCCAGCAAGGAGTCAGGTTTTTACAGCCGATGTTTCATCGTTCCAAAGAAGGATGGGGGTTGTGTCCAACCTTAGATCTGCGCCCTTTTAATCGCTAGCTCGATTTCTAGATGCTCTCTCTTAAGCAGAGTGTGTCACAAATCAGATCCGAGGACTGATTTGTCACGATAGATCTAAAGGACGTGTATTTCCACATTTCCATCCTTCTGCAACATAAGAAGTTCCTGAGGTTCGCTTCCGGGGCCGAAGCATACCAATATTGTGTTCTTCCGTTCGGTCTAGCTTCACGAGTGAAACTGGACCAGTTGCTCACTGTAAAACGGTTTTAGAGACTGTTGGTTCTGATGGCAGCAGCGTCCAACGTAATACCTTGCGGCCTGCTGTACATGAGACCATTACAGTGGTGGCTCAGAACCAAGGGGTTCTCCCCGAGGGGAAACCCCCTCCGCACGATCAAAGTTACACGGCGTTGCCTCCGTGCTCTGGTCATGTGGAGGGATCCTTGGTTTCTGTCCCAGGGTCCTGTGTTGGGTGCTCTTTGTCGTCGTGTAACGCTAACGACAGATGCTTCCCTCACAGGCTGGGGGGCGATCATGAGTGGTCGCCCAGCCCAGGGTCTGTGGCAGGACCATCATCGATTATGGCACATAAATTGTCTAGAGATGTTGGCGGTGTTTCGGGCTCTGAAACACTTCCTCCCAGACCTGAGAGGTCATCATGTTCTTGTCCGGTCCGACAATACATCGGTGGTCTCTTATATAAATCATCAGGGGGGTCTGCGCTCTCGCCCGTTATACAAGCTGGCTCGCCAGATCCTTCTATGGTCCCAGGGAAAGCTTCTTTCAGTAGGGCGATTTATATCCCAGGGTACCTAAATCAGGGAGCGGACATCCTGTCGAGGCAGGGGCCGAGGCCCGGGGAATGGAGACTCCATCCTGAGGTGGTGGAGCTCCTGTGGATGCAGTACGGTCATGCCGAAGTAGACCTATTTGCATCCAGGGAGACATCACACTGTCCACTGTGGTTCTCTCTCAGTCATCCAGCCCCGCTGGGGTTGGACGCTATGGTACAGCCGTGGCCGAGGTCACGTCTGTACGCTTTTCCCCTGATTGCTCTGCTCCCAGGAGTTCTGGAGAGGGTTCGCCGGGACGGGGTCAGTCTATTGTTGGTAGCCCCGTATTGGCCGGCCCGAGTATGGTTTGCGGACCTTATATCTCTCCTCGACGGCTCTCCTCTGGAGATTCCGATCAGGAGGGACCTTCTCTCTCAGGCGAGTGGGTCGATCCTTCATCCCCGCCCAGAACTGTGGAAACTATGGGCTTGGCCTCTGAGGGGGCCCAGCTCGTAGGTGCTGGTCTCTCTACTGAGGTTGTTGAGACCATCCTTCACTCCAGAGCTCCGTCCACGAGGAAATTATATGCCCTGAAGTGGAGACTTTTCACTTCTTGGTGTGGAGAACACCAGCTAGACCCAGTTAACTGCCCAGTGGGTGCAGTGCTAGAGTTTCTGCAGGAGCGTTTCTCTACAGGGTTATCCCCCTCCACACTAAAGTTGTACGTGGCGGCACTTGCTGCTTACCATGTCCCTTTCAGTGGAGTTTCTCTGGGGAGACACCCACTCATAACTAGATTTCTTCGTGGTACTTTGAGGCTGAGGCCTGTAGTCCGCACGAGGGTGCCGACTTGGGATTTGACCATTGTATTAGAGGGTCTTTCCCTTGCTCCTTTCGAGTCTATTGAGGAAGTTCCTGACAAGTTTGTCACTCTGAAAACTATTTTTCTCCTCGCTATTTCATCTCTCAAAAGGATTGGAGATATTCAGGCTCTGTCGGTTTCTCCCTCGTGTTTGGAATTTTCGCCTGGGATGGTAAAAGCTTTTCTCCATCCTAGGCCAGGTTATGTCCCTTAGGTTCCTACTAATGAGGTCAGACCTATAGTCTTGCAGGCCTTCTGTCCTCCTCTGTTCACGTCATCGGATCAGGAAAAACTCAATCTGCTCTGCCCTGTTCGGGCTCTAGACGCTTATGTCCACAGAGCTGCCCTGTGGAGGAAATCTGAACAGTTGTTTGTTTGTTTTGGACCACCTAAGAAGGGGTCTCCAGTGTCTAAGCAGAGAATGAGCAAGTGGGTGGTCGAGGCTATCTCACTTGCTTATGAGTCGGCTGGTCAGCCTTCACCTTTGGCTGTTCGGGCTCACTCTACTAGGAGTATGGCGGCTTCCAAAGCCTTGTTGTCTGGAGTTTCTCTCCATGATGTCTGTGATGCGGCTGGCTGGTCCTCACCGCATACATTTGTCCGGTTTTACAACCTTGACCTTAGCTCCACTCCTGGGGCGCAGGTGCTCTCGTCTGAATGTGCTTCCTAATTCACACAGTCGGTCACTTGCTCTTATGGCGACGTGGGTATTAGCGTTCCCACAGCGTTTTCACGCAGCTCGAGTTCCTGATAGGGAACGTCTCGGTTACGTATGTAACCCTAGTTCCCTGAAGGAACGAGACGCTGCGTGGCGTTGCCATACTCCCGGCATTCCCGCGAGCGACTTGCTTCAGACTTTTCAGAAGCTATCGCGGCTGTGATCTAGGGGTGCTTTATAGTTTCCTGGTCGATGACGTCACCCGCATATGACGTTCCGTCTCGCCATTGGGGCTGATTCCATACGCGCTTCACGAAGCACAACGCCAGGGGGCGTTCCCACAGCGTTTTCACGCAGCGTCTCGTTCCTTCAGGGAACTAGGGTTACATACGTAACCGAGACGTTTACAGTTGTTAAGATTTTAATCTGGAACATGTTTATTTTTTATGTTTTTCGGGTCATCTTCTTAAAAAGGGTCCTTACCGCAACGTTACAATGACGTTAATTTTATACATTTTCCTTTAGTAATTTCTATTAAAAATGTAATATATTTAAACAGCTTTTTAAATACTGATATAAAAAAATCATATCCAAAATTGGGAATTTCATGTTTTTTTTTTTCTATGCCATGTAAAAAATTTACAGTAACCTTAGCTGTCAATTGTTTCCATACAAACAAAAGATAACATAATTAACTTTTTATGACAGATGTTGCCATTTCAATTTGTTAATGATCTCAATTTAAGTGTATTATTTATTATCAGTAAATAATACAAAGAATTTTAAGATGCTGTAAATGAATCTATATATTAAACAATTCCATTTGAAATAATGTCATATTGTAAAAGAATGAGCTAATTTTAAGTATCTCAACATTGAAACCACGGGTGTGGGACATGAGCAAAAATGGTGTTTGGACATAAATGCTTCATAATTTTACATTAAGAAGATGACCCGAAAAACATAAAACATAAACATGTTCCAGATTAAAATCTTAACAACTACATTCTATTATCTGTACATTTTTATGTTTTGCAGACTGTAAATTATAAATTACATTACACACGTATATTAATGTATACATCTTTATTAATATACACTTATATTCATGTATAAATTTATATTAATGTATCAATTTCGTGTAATATATAAAATGCCCATAAGTTTCAAGCATTATTTTTCAACAGCGTGATCAGGAAGTAACTCACAATACAATGAAACCGATACTCGGCGGTAAACTCCGCCCCTCACTTCCGGTCCACACACAATTAACACAAATTTAAAATGCTTGAACTTCTTTTACACACAAGCTCAAACAAGACGAAAACAATGGATTTTTACTGCCAAATTTACCAATGCTTTAACACTGTACATCAGAACAGATAAAACCATGTTCATAACCTAACCTTACAGGCTAAAGTCAAGGTTAACAGCTGTTTATATTGTGAATTGAAACACAAATATATCCCCTGTATTTTATTCTACTGTTACTGAGAAACAGCTGATTGAATTATGCAAATATATATATTACTGATTCCCATCTAGGAAACACACTCAGGTGTTGAGGTTCATTCAGTCGCATGACCATATGGTATACTGTAACCGTACACTATAAAGCACTCTGAGATGGGGCTTTTTTATTGAATTTCTGCAGCAAAAGACCTAAACCCAACAAAACAGAAATGTAGAGAGGCTTCAAAAGAAACTGCAATGCAAAACACAATCTATGATCAATACAATATACTGTCTGTTGTATAAGGGCATACCTGACACATATAACATAATGCAGTTTCTGTAATCCCATCTGATGTTAGTGTTTCTTTTTTCTTTTTTTTTACACACAGACATACAGACCAAAATAATCTGCAGAAACGAACAATCTAGTGATTTCATAATTCCAGAAGTGAAATAAAAGTGTGTAAATGTATAGGTGTGTACGGGTGGCTGTGAGTGTGGGTGTGTGTATGTGTATGTGTATGTGTATGTGTATGTGTATGTGTGGGTGTATGCATAAACAAAGTAACCATTTACATTATTTATTACCATCATCAGCACCACCACTCCTCACCACCATCATACTGCCAACATTGTATTACTGTAGTAAACTTTTATTTTTTATTCTTATTTTCTCCTATGTAACAATTACCATTGTCAGCATGATGTTACAGTAGTGTTTCTATGACATTGTGTTATGATTAACTAAATCTTCCTGTTGGACAAGAACATATGTTAGTGTTTTGAAAAAATATTTGATTCTGAGACATGTTTGCAGTGTTTTGGTAGACATAGTGTTGCTAGTGTATTACAGTATTGTATTTTGAAAATTAGTGTTGGAGTTTAGTTTACAATGTGTGATTTTGAGCATGAAATTAACTGTTATGGCAATTGTGTGTTGTAGGTGTGTTGGTGCGTTAAGAGTTTAGGAAATTTGTTAAAGGTATTGAAAAAATTGTCATAGCGATTGTAAAAAACTGTAATTGCTATAGATAGCCTAGTTGTCAGTGCACTGAGTGCTTTTGGGCTTTGGGCGACCCGAGTTCAAATCAGGCTCATGGACTTTTCTTGATCCAATTCTGTCCTATCATAAAAAAAAAAGCAGAAAAATATATTTTAAATACGGCAAAAAAATATTATTTGAACTGATGCTGTTTAAACTCCATCCACAGACAGAATAGAATCAGCATTTTTAAGCAACTACATCAACATCTCTCATTATGGAGGTGTGGGAACGGATTCCAACCACTGGATTGTTTGCCGTCAGATTCTGTTCCCCCCATGTTTCTTACACAATGAGGTTATAATATTGATCAAACTGATGTTATATAAATGCTTCCAATAGCCTAGTGGTCAGTTTTCTGACATTTAGCGCTTTTGGGATTTGGGCGACCCGAGTTCAAAACCAGGGCTGCGCTTCCCAAAAGCATCGTAAGCCTAAATTGATCGTAAAAACGATCGTACGACTGATCTTAATATTATGGTCTGTTTCCCAAAAGCATCGTAACTTAAGTAGCACTTGAAAATCTTCGTAGAACTACGAGTGCTCTTGAGTAATCGTAAATCCTCAAGTGCATCGTAAGAAGACAGAGTTATGAGGTCACCTGCAGGACAACCGGCAGATTACACTTTATCTAGATTTGACAGATTACACTGCAACGTGAGTATAATATAAGGTTTTGATTGTACTTTATTGTACACTTTATTATTGTACTCGTGTTTTGTTTTGATTAATTTATAAATTAAAATAATTAAAAAAGGGAAGAAAAAAATAGAAATACAGATCTAAATTAAATTAATTTAAAAAAAAATCATAAAAGAAGTACCGGTAATGTGGGAATTATGTTTTTAAGACTGGGATGAAGTCAAAAAAATCTGTCAATGACTTGCTGACATGCATGAAAACCAGCCATGTATTAGGCATTTCTTGCGGACCTCCTTCCCAGATCTTTGAACACCCCTGGTTGCAGTTAGTTTGCAATGTACTCCCCTGATGTTTTGTTTTTCCTTATTTGTATGGTGTCCTTTAAATCTGTTAAAAAAAGTCTTTGTTTCACTCTATCTCCTCTAAAAGGACATTAATTTTATCTTTTTGAAAGGTATCTTCTCTTGTTTTTTTGTTTTTGTTTTTTTTTGCCATTTTGTCAGTGCCTCCGCCTGTATAGATGCTTTAGACTTGTCTTGATTTCTAATCCACAACAAATGACGATTTTTAGGTCAAACGTTCAGAATACGATTCCATATAAGGTTATATTTCAGCACCTCGCGAATGGACAGCGACGCTTAAGTAGCACGTAAAGCACGTTCATGTTAAGTGCATTTCCGGGAAACCCGGCCCAGGCTCGTGGACTTTTCTTGATGCAATACTGTCCTATCATTATAAAAAGACGCCACAAATAATTATTTAAACTAATGCCGTTAATGATCCATCCCCACAGAGAATAGAATTAGCATTTTTAAGCAACTACAACATCTCTCATTGTAGGGGTGGGGGTACAGATTTCGACAGCTGATCCCCCCATGTTTCTTACACAATGATGTTCTAATATTTATCAAACTAATGCTGGTTAATCTCCATCAAGACACAAAATAAAATAAGCATCTTTTAAAGGGATAGTTCACCTAAAAGTAAAAATTCTGTCATAATTTACTCACCCTCAAATTGGACCAAACCTGCATGAATTTCTTTCTTCAGATGAAGACAAAAGAAGATATTTTGGCTTCCATAGTCTCTTTTTGTTCTACTATAGAAGTCAATGGCTACCGTCAACTGTCTGGTTACCAACATTCTTCAAACTAATATCTTCTTTTGTTTTCAACAGAAGAAAGAAACTCATAAAGGTTTGGAAAAACTGAGGTGAGTAAATGATTTTTGGGTGAACCCAAAATGAACTTTAAGTGTCCAAAATATTTTATTGGGCCACATGTAGCCTATATGAGTTTGCATACTTGTATACTTTTTTTTTTTTTATTGTTGATGCTCTGCATTCTTCATACTCACATTGACAAACTTGCTGTATGTAGCTGTAGATGACTGAAGTAACCAAAAGGGTAATGAGCCTATCAGCTTTCTGTGCTTTAGGTGGGTCCATTGGGATCTAAGTTCTATCCATTGAGCTGCTGTCACTCCTGTTCGTGTCTCATTTCCATTCTCCTCCCCCAACACCGACACCACTTTAAATGTTTGTCAGACGGGACACAATAACACTCTTTAAATTAAAATGGAAATACCCAGCTCACCATTAACCTTCTGACTCCTCAGTTTGACGTTATGTAACCACAGCTGAAGCCATCTCTCAGAGGAGATGGAGGCTACGAGGTTGAAAGCAGCCCAGCCTTGAATATATAATTCTCCTGAATGTGTTTGCCTTTGGTGTTTAATTTACTTTCTCTTACACAGGTCAGTGAATCCCTTGTCAGACATGCGGTGCATGGTAATGGGGAACCAACATGAATGTGTGTTATTGTGTGTTCACAAAGTTGTTAGAATTTCCTTCAAGTTGTTGGTGGCACTTTGCTTCTTTCGTTGGGGTTAGCGCACTGCTTTTAGTGCACACTTGAGTGTGTCAGCCATTTCAAAATTGGGGTTAAAATAAAACTGACACTCAGTTTCCTTTGTGCCAATAGGCTGAGATGCCATGATGCCCATCAGTATATTGGATCAAATGTATTTACTTTCAAGCTATATTTTAATAATGAATAGAAATCAATTTCAATTGAGAGGTGAACAGACTGGAGGTAATTGTGCAAAATGAACACATGCTCTCTCTCTCTCTCTCTCTCTCTCTCTCTCTCTCTCTCTCTCTCTCTCTCTCTCTCTCTCTCTCTCTCTCTCTCTCTCTCTCTCTGTGTGTGTGTGTGTGTGTGTGTGTGTGTGTGTGTGTGTGTGTGTGTGTGTGTGTGTGTATGGTTCAGGTATAGCCTACGTTATGGGGACTAAATGCAATATCCAAAAGCCGTGTCCTTGTGGGGACATTTTTTGTCCCCGTGAGTAAAACAACTTAGAAATCATAATAAATTATGTTTTTTGAAAATGTAAAAATGCAAAACGTTTTCTGTATTGGGGAGGTTTAGCATATATATATATATATACAGTTTGTAGTATAAAAAACAATATCTCAATAACCCTATTACACCCCCCAATTATATTAATTGTATTAAATTGCCAGTATTAAATGAATAATTAATAATTAATAAATAAAAAGCAAATTATAATTTCAAGAAATTAAATGTTGAGAAATGTTTATGGCTGATGAATTTTCTCAATCTAATCCCTTTTGGCAGGTGTGACAAAAAATTGTAAACCCCACTGTCTACAAATTACACAAAAGACACAATTATTAAACAATAAAACCAAAAAAAAAAAGCCTTCATTATGTATTTCAACAAGTACCTGATCATAATTAAACTGATGATACCAATTGGCATTTGTTGTATTAATATTTTGTATTATATAACTCTTCCATCAAAGTGCAACCATTTTGTTTTAATGAGCTTTTAGTCACATGCACACACCGAGACATCAAAGGCAGATCATTGTGTTGCTGAGGGACGGGAATAATGATCACAGAGGTTTATTGCTTACTTTACCGTTTTGGGCTCATCTCCAGGGCAACTATGACAAATTATCATGAGAAAAACCCCAGACCATGCAGTTGTTGCAGAGAGCGGACATCATAGGACATGAAGGTTCAACCCTTGTAAAAAGTTTGTGGCTGATTATTTTCTGTAATGCCTTTGTGTTGTCGTATTTTGTAAGCCTACGTGTTCCCATGACAACTGTGTTCTTAAGAGTCATACTTCATTTATGCTTGTGGGTGTGTGAGAGACAGACAGTTCAAAGGATTTATCAATCATTATTTTAGTTCTTCACAAACAAGTGGAGAGAGTGTGCTGTAATTATATACCCACCATATTTTTTTAAATCTAAATGTGTAGTCCAGCTGACACAGAACCTATCAAGAGTACTGAACAGCATCTTTAGTGCAATATGTTTGTTTTACTGTAGTTACTGTATAGACAGCTCTGCTCATAGAAATGTGAATGTTCCTGTTAATTAAACATTATCTCCTTCTCTTTGCACAAAATAAATATTGTTCACCACAGTCTCAGAGGAGTCAGGGGTTTCAGCCAGTTGTGGTGCAGCATCACTGGTGCTTCTCATCCAGCCTGAGGTTCTGAGATCTGAGGACTTTAACCTTTCACCTCAGAGGTACTGACCCTCATTCCCTGCACTTTGACCTTCAGACTCTGCTTAGAACTACTGATTGATTCTAGGTGAACTCTATTCTCTGATAAGTGGCTTTTTACATTAGTTGCTGTGAACTACTAGCATGAGATTTTTGTGAGACACTCATTTTCACTTTCTAATACATTCTATATATAAAATAATATATATATATATATATATATATATATATATATATATATATATATATATACAGTGAAGAAAATAAGTATTTGAACACCCTGCTATTTTGCAAGTTCTCCCACTTAGAAATCATGGAGGGGTCTGAAATTGGCATTGTAGGTGCATGTCCACTGTGAGAGACATAATCTAAAAAAAAAAAAATCCAGAAATCACAATGTATGATTTTTTAACAATTTATTTGTAAGATACAGCTGCAAATAAGTATTTGAACACCTGAGAAAATCAATGTTAATATTTGGTACATAGCCTTTATTTGCAATTACAGAGGTCAAACGTTTCCTGTAGTTTTTCACCAGGTTTGCACACACTGCAGGAGGGATTTTGGCCCACTCCTCCACACAGATCTTCTCTAGATCAGTCATGTTTCTGGGCTGTCGCTGAGAAACACGGAGTTTGAGCTCCCTCCAAAGATTCTCTATTGGGTCTAGGTCTGGAGACTGGCTAGGCCACGCCAGAACCTTGATATGCTTCTTACAGAGCCACTCCATGGTTATCCTGGCTGTGTGCTTCGGGTCATTGTCATGTTGTAAGACCCAGCCTCGACCCATCTTCAATGCTCTAACTGAGGGAAGGAGGTTGTTCCCCAAAATCTCGCAATACATGGCCCCGGTCATCCTCTCCTTAATACAGTGCAGTTGCCCTGTCCCATGTGCAGAAAAACACCCCCAAAGCATGATGCTACCACCCCCATGCTTCACAGTAGGGATGGTGTTCTTGGGATGGTACTCATCATTCTTCTTCCTCCAAACACGGTTAGTGGAATTATGACCAAAAAGTTCTATTTTGGTCTCATCTGACCACATGACTTTCTCCCATGACTCCTCTGGATCATCCAAATGGTCATTGGCAAACTTAAGACGGGCCTTGACATGTGCTGGTTTAAGCAGGGGAACCTTCCGTGCCATGCATGATTTCAAACCATGACGTCTTAGTGTATTACCAACAGTAACCTTGGAAACGGTGGTCCCAGCTCTTTTCAGGTCTTTGACCAGCTCCTCCCGTGTAGTTCTGGGCTGATTTCTCACCTTTCTTAGGATCATTGAGACCCCATGAGGTGAGATCTTGCATGGAGCCCCAGTCCGAGGGAGATTAACAGTCATGTTTAGCTTCTTCTATTTTCTAATGATTGCTCCAACAGTGGACCTTTTTTCACCAAGCTGCTTGGCAATTTCCCCGTAGCCCTTTCCAGCCTTGTGGAGGTGTACAATTTTGTCTCTAGTGTCTTTGGACAGCTCTTTGTTCTTGGCCATGTTAGTAGTTGGATTCTTACTGATTGTATGGAGTGGACAGGGGTCTTTATGCAGCTAACAACCTCAAACAGGAGCATCTAATTTAGGATAATAAATGGAGTGAAGGTGGACATTTTAAAGGCAGACTAACAGGTCTTTGATGGTCAGAATTCTAGCTGATATACAGGTGTTCAAATACTTATTTGCAGCTGTATCTTACAAATAAATTGTTAAAAAATCATACATTGTGATTTCTGGATTTTTTTTTTTTAGATTATGTCTCTCACAGTGGACATGCACCTACGATGACAATTTCAGACCCCTCCATGATTTCTAAGTGGGAGAAGTTGCAAAATAGCAGGGTGTTCAAATACTTATTTTCTTCACTGTATATATATATATATATACTGTATATACAGTCACCTAAAGGATTATTAGGAACGCCTGTTCAATTTCTCATTAATGCAATTGTCTAATCAACCAATCACATGGCAGTTGCTTCAATGCATTTAGGGGTGTGGTCCTGGTCAAGACAATCTCCTGAACTCCAAACGGAATGTCAGAATGGGAAAGAAAGGTGATTTAAGCAATTTTGAGTGTGGCATGGTTGTTGGTGCCAGACGGGCCGGTCTGAGTATTTCACAATCTGCTCAGTCACTGGGATTTTCACGCACAGCCATGTCTAGGGTTTACAAAGAATGGTGTGAAAAGGGAAAAACATCCAGTATGCGGCAGTCCTGTGGGCGAAAATGCCTCGTTGATGCTAGAGGTCAGAGGAGAATGGGCCGACTGATTCAAGCTGATAGAAGAGCAACTTTGACTGAAATAACCACTCGTTACAGCCGAGGTATGCAGCAAAGCATTTGTGAAGCCCCAACACGCACAACCTTGAGACGGATGGGCTACCGCAGCAGAAGACCCCACCGGGTACCACTCATCTCTACTACAAATAGGAAAAAGAGGCTACAATTTGCAAGAGCTCACCAAAATTGGACAGTTGAAGACTGGAAAAATGTTGTCTGGTCTGATGAGTCTCAATTTCTGTTGAGACATTCAGATGGTAGAGTCAGAATTTGGCGTAGACAGAATGAAAACATGGATCCATCATGCCTTGTTACCACTGTGCAGGCTGGTGGTGGTGGTGTAATGGTGTGGGGGATGTTTTCTTGGCATACTTTAGGCCCCTTAGTGCCAATTTGGCATCGTTTAAATACCACGACCTACCTGAGCATTGTTTCTGACCATGTCCATCCCTCTATGGCCACCATGTACACATCCTCTGATGGCTACTTCCAGCAGGATAATGCACCATGTCACAAAGCTTGAATCATTTCAAATTGGTTTCTTGAACATGACAATGAGTTCAATGTACTAAAATGGCCCCCACAGTCACCAGATCTCAACCCAATAGAGCATTTTTGGGATGTGGTGGAACGGGAGCTTCGTGCCCTGGATGTGCATCCCACAAATCTCCATCAACTGCAAGATGCTATCCTATCAATTATGGGCCAACATTTCTAAAGAATGCTTTCAGCACCTTGTTGAATCAATGCCACGTAGAATTAAGGAAGTTCTGAAGGCGAAAAGGGGTCAAACACAGTATTAGTTTGGTGTTCCTAATAATCCTTTATGTGAGTGTATCTATATATATATATATAATATATTATGAAACCATCAATATTTGCATTTATTACTAAAACCTGTGGAAATACTATGTAATTGTAACAGAGGCCAGCTAGTGAGAGCTGTGCAGGTAAACCTCACTCCCCTGATCTCAAGAGCCACATTAGCGACTGATGCTAGAGACCACTTTTTTAGTGTCCTTGTTAGTGCGCCCGTCTCCCATGCCAGAGCTGCAGATTCGAGTCCCACTCAGAGCGGGGCAAGTAGGACCAGAGGGGACCATTGGTGCCGTGACTCAGATGGGGGTCATTTTTGTGACTTAATGCTGCTTTGATTGTCGGGTAGAAGTTTGCTGTGGAGCTCTCAGGCTTGCGGGATCAGCAACAGTGCACATTGAGGGGCTATATATATATATATATATTTGTCTTCTCTTGGAAATATTCACATATTCAAAAATTTGTATTCTTTATTTTAGTGTCATATATGTGTGACACTAACCTGAACAAAATGGTCTGACCAGTGTGCGATTCTACTGCTGAATCACTCTTGTGGACATTAGAAATGTTTTTAAATAAGAATTGTAAATTACATTTATTCATGCAGCTCACACTTTTATGCAAAGCCTGGATTATTACCAGAAATCTTAGTCTTACTCTACTTTGCTCACCAAGGCCACATTTATTTGAATGCATGTTTAACTGCATATTATGGATCATATTGGGAACAATTCATGCGTGTGTAAGTTTAATCTTTAATTATATTTAAAAAAAATAAATAAAGAAATAAATGTTCAAAAAATTTATAACAGGACCTTCCGTAAAAACGCCAGACTTTTCTTTGGTTATTTTTGCAGAACTCCCATCATTGAGAGGCTGATCGCTACAGACTCAATGGTTGGAGCCTGATGTCCAGTTCCCCCTTTCTGGATGTAATGGGTGGAGTATAACTAGGTCAAGCTCCACCTATTAGGTCCACAGTGGTGGAGCTGAACTAGATCAAGCTCCACCCATTACACCCATGACTATGTAAATGTGTGCCAGCTTTTAGAACACATATTATGTGCCAGGGCAAAATTCCACAACACAGTTTGAGTACTGTATTTCAGGGTACTAAAACCTCAGCTCTAATACAGTGCTCTCTATACACTGGCTTACATGCTGAGATCATACTACCCTCTGTTGGGCTGTGTGTGAAATTGCTTAAAACTACTTTAGTGCTATGCAAACGAACAATTAATTCACATATGTGGCTGGCATGACAATGAATCTCTATGCTTTGTGTGGTGAATGCATGAGGATAATCACATGGGCTGTATTTAAAAAAAAACATGTTTTCTTGGCATTGTGAGAAAATGACAGTACTTTTCTTATTTTTATCTACTGTTCAACACCATGATACACATGTCTGAAGATTCTGTTTAGAATCTGAACAGGAAATAGCAGCTTAACTGTAAATCCCAGCAGTTTTACACTCCCAAGTCTTCTCCTTTGATCACAGTGCATCTGTTGACCAGCGATGTGTTTAGGCTGACCCTGCTTCACCGCTTTCCAGAAATCACAGGAGCTCAGGTTTGAGAGGCCACCGCGATGTTCTGTCTCAGTGGGGATGGAGACAGGAGGGTGAGACAGAACGAGAGAGGAGGTGTCAAGAGGCAACTCTCTGTAGTCTTCAAGGTTAGAAAGAATCCTGATGTGATTTTTTTCCCACACTTTTCACATGACAATTTTTGTCATGTTGTATGTAGTTTTTGTACTCGTGCTGGTTATAAGCAACCTTTATAACATTTTTAAGGAAAGTTTGAGTTTATTGATTCTAAAATGTCAAGTGTTACCAAGTAAATGTAAAAGAAAAAAAAAAAGTGTGTGTGTGTGTATAATTTATTCATTGTATTATGTATTATGTATTTATTTTATTTTTTTACAACATAATTTATTCACAAAAATTATGATGTTGGGGAAGTCACACAACTTTGCTATGTGATAAAACGGTCAAAGTTGACCTTGACACAATCATAAGGGGTTTGCAGGGGTTCTCTCTATGATTTCATTTCCTATTGTGTTTTATTTTTATTTCCCTGCATGTTGGTCGGACCATGTGAATTTGATTTGGAGAACAAACATTTTTCAAATTTTAATCAAAGAGTTTTGCAAAAAAAATATTTTAAAGAGTCCATAATATGCAATTTCAAAATACACCATATTTTTCACATATTTTACATTGCTGCCGGACCTCTCTTGCCAGTCTGTCAGTAACATTCTGGGGTGCTTTTCCCAAAGCCAACTATGGTCACAATAAGTCAATAAGTTTCAACATTACCAACACAATTCAACGGAACTTGCAACCATAGTTGCTTTTAGGTGCTTTTAGGAAACACACTTTATTTCCGGTCTCTATGAAGCCCCTCCTTCCGAAAAGCGCAATGTGCTCTGATTGGTCGACTGGATCAGTGTGTTGTGATTGTTTTTCGAAAAAGTCACGTCTCTTATCTTAACCGCGAGTTTCAACACACTGCTAATCCAACTCAAACAGGCCTCGCCCGATTTTTTGCTTATGCCTGAGGCGGGAATTATCTAAATGTGGAATATTGTGACGTGTAAATTCCCGAAAGAAAACTACTTCTTAAGGTTTTAATGGGGTTTTGTCTTCATTATCAAGATCATTGTAACACCCTGACATTTTTGGCTTAATGAGGCATAATCATATTAAAATTAGTTCCGGCTATTTATGAAATGTTTTTTTTTTTTGGTTTTACTTTATTTTGATGGTCCCTTTAACACATTCTGTTGTCTATAAGTAACGTTGCTCCTACATGTCTATTAACTCTCATTAGAGTGTTAGTTGAGTATTAATAGACTGGTAGGGTTAGGGTTAGATTAAGTTGACATGTAGTTGCAAAATTACTTATAGTCAGTAGAGTGTCTGTTGGAGGACCATCACAATAAAGTATTTGCAGATATTAAGCAGACAGTCTACTAATACTCCAATGAGAGTTAGTTGACATATAGTTGCAAAGTTACTTATAGCACGTTCAAAAGGGACCATCAAAATAAAGTGTTACCTTTTTTTTAATGTATTAATTATTTATTAATAGATATGACAAGCATCATTGAGTGTCACATCATTGATCCATTAGCCATTGTCAACCACCACTACAACATCACTGTTTTCAAACATATTCCCCTTGTTTCCACTTTCCAGGACCTTTGAGTTCACAGACACAATGATGGGTTTAAATATTTAATGGGCCAGACTGTTGAGAAACCAGGAGTACAACTGAGAAGTGGCAGAGTTAATAGGACAGAAGTGAAGTACTGCACAATGAAGCACTGAACTTCACCATCACAACTCAATCACAATGCTCTCTTTTAAGAGTTTCAGACAGAAAAATAACAATAATCTCCTCCAATCGCTCTAATTCTTGTAAGGACAATGACATTGATTTTAATGAAAAGCACAGTCCCTCGTTCTTTTGGCTTGAGATAGAACAATATTGAACGGGCTGGCTGCAAACGCACATTACACTTGATTGTGCATTACAGCATCGATTTCTATGATGGCCAGAGAGCTAAAGCAAATGTAACTGGGCTAGAAGCTGTGATTACTGCCCCTTCCCTCATCGGGGACATTGTTTTTGGTGTCTGCTTTTAAGACATCCACGGGTCAACCTCCAGAATGACTGCCAGATAGTTGGATAATAACTCATGGCCTACACTGCATGGGCTTGTCCAATACACCATAGGCATACAAGACCCCATTCAAAAACCTTGCCTCTGCTTTTATGGTGCTGTCTTATTTAGTCTTTCTTTCCTCTTTTCATCTTTTCTTTATGTGACCTTGTCAAGCTTTTGGCAGGTAGTGTATAATTTCTTGGCCAGATTTAGACCAGGAAAGCTTTGCTGTGTTTGTGTGTAGATGGGAAACTGTGCCAATTAAATTTCATATTAGCCATCCTAAAAGGAGAATTTACCACTTGCAAGATGGGATTGAAGTAAAACATCAACAACCATAATGGCCAAAGTATTATTTAAAATCAGCATGAAACAGATGTTGTGATTATGAGTTATGAATCCTTTCTTCCCTATTGTGACATATCCAAGCGAAGCAGTTCTTAAACAAGAAAAAAATATTTTTGTCTTGATTTTGTCAAAGATGAATTGTTCGGATGGTTGGAATGTTGTGGTTTGCTTGATGTGATGTCATGTAAGTGACAGGTTGTCCCTCCCTCGCACCATAAACACGTCATCAGAGAAAAAATATATTGCTACAAGCAGGGGAAGTGATTGTGATAAAAAATTATGAGGGCACTTGAATTTAAATTTAAATATATATATATCGTACACAGTTACTAACGTAACTTCGGTTCCCTGAGAGTAGGGAACGAGTATTGTGTAGCTAATACGCAGTGGGGAAACTCCTTTCCTCGAGAATATTAAAGCCTATAATTTAAAATGCAGTTCAGAGGCACAGCAAATACCAGCAGAGCTACTAGCTCGCCCAATGGCTGTGCTGAGGCAACTGCATCTAAAAGCCCATCTATTTCGCCATGTTACAGGTTAATTCGAGTGAAGCGAAAGCACGTGACAGATTGTAATAGTGTGGCAGGCTATGCAATACTCGTTCCCTACTCTCAGGGAACCGAGGTTACATTAGTAACCGTGTACGTTCCATTTCGAGAACGGTCACTTCGTATTGTGTAGCTAATATGCAGTGGGGACGCAATGTAAAACGCCACACTATTTGCAATTGACTACGTCCTGCACCGAAGCCTAGGGCACAGCCCGAGACTCACAGTAAATACAAGCCACTTAATAAATCCCCAAATGGAAAAATAAAATGGAACCAGACCTAAGTCGGGTCCATATGACATATAAGTAGGAATGGACCAACGGCCAAATAGGACAATTTGTGCTTATGACAGTAAATTGTGTTTAGGCTGACCATACCGCAGACCGTCGGGTCAGACCACTACACAGAGAGGACTCTATTCAGTAAACAGGGCACCTCCATATTATAAAACTGGACAAATGTGGATGACAAGGAACAACCAGCCGCTGCACATATGTCTTTAATGGGTACACCACTGGACCAGGCCCACGAAGCGGCAATGTCTCAAATCACAAAGCCTGCAAATCACTCACTCGCTTAACTGATGCTAGTGCCAGCAGAAGAGCAGTTTTTAGCGAAAGTGGATTTAGGTCAGCCGACTGAAGCGGCTCAATTGGTGGGCCTTTCAGGACTCTAAGAACCGAGGAAATGTCCATTGCCGGTATAGAAGGATGCCGAGGAGGGTTCATCCTCCTGGCAGCTTTAAGAAAGCAAACAACAAGGACGTTTCTTCCTAGTGATTGGTCAGCCACAGGAGCGTGGTAGGCTGCTCTCCGTTGTCTCAGGGGAGAAAGCGCCACGTCCGTGCACTTCGTAAATGTACGGGGTGCTAGAGACAGACCGAATGGTAGGACTGTGTATTGATAAGCCTGCACCTCAAAGGCAAATCTCAAGAATGGCCTGTGATGGGGTGTTCTCTGTATATGAAAATAGGCGTCTTTCAGATCCACTGTGAAAAACCGAGACTCAGACCCTCTCTCTTCCCTCCTGCTGCAAGGAGGTTTTCAGAGGCTCAGGGTCCAAAACAATCCTGGGTCGGGGGCAGCGGGTACGGATATCACTTAGCCGGTCGTGAGCGACGATAGGTGTCAGCCGCAGGCCGGGGCTGAGAAACCCGAGGCCAGACCCGTCAATGATTTGGAGAAGCTTGGCATGGAAAACATGTAACACCGCAATCGTGTACAGGGCCGATGCCGCTTGGCGGCAAAAGAGCGTCCAGCGAGAGCTAAGGTGTTTCGGCAGGGCTTAGAGGGGTGGACCACTCTAGTTCTCCATCCAGCAGCAGTGGGCAGGCAGAGGTGAGCGGCGACTGCTTCCTCGAGGAGAGCGTAGCAGAAGTAGAAGCTCTCTTGCGTGCTGAGTAGGGGGCGCTCCATGACTTTGTGAGTTCGTTGTGAACCTCAGGAAAGAAAGGCGCTGGTTTGTGACGGGGGGGGGCTGTGCCCTTTTGCTCTGGCAAAAACCATCCCTCTAGCCGGCTCCGAGCATGCTCTTCGGGCGAGGCACACTCAAGCCCGAGGTCCGAAATCGCCGCGGTGAGGATGCGCAGCGTCTGAGTTTGTCCTAGTAGCAGTACCACTAGCACCTGACTGTGAGCGGAGGGAGGGGTCAGCTGACCCGACTACTCTTCCTCAGACGCAGCAATGGAGAGGCTGTCGTCGGGTTCTTCGTCCAAGGCCTGCCGCTCGATGAGAGGGGCGTTGGTCTGCCAGAGTGAACAGGACCAGTGAAGGAGACCGTGATGGGGAAAACGAGGCACGCGGGGACGTGGCCGGCGTGGGCTTGCTTATTTCCATCCGTTCGGGCTGCCGTGTGGCTAGTAGTGCTGGAAAAGGAAGAGCATGAGAAGCGGTCTTGCTGTCTTGTTTAAAGAGAGCTAACCGGGTCTGCAGCACCGATTTGGGGGAACTTTTGCACTGAGAGCAGTTCCCGGCAGAGAGTGCAGCTTCAGCATGGGCGGCTCCCAGGTATGTGACGCACTCCGTGTGCCCGTCCGCCTCGTGCAGAAGGGATCCACATGAGGTGCAGGAAAAGCGAGGTATTTAAAACAACGCTTGCGACTTTGCTCTTTTAGAAAAACTGAGTGTCACAGCGGCGAGCCCACAGTTAGCAAATAAAGGATATAGCGTGTTCACCGGATGGCCACAGGAGAACGGCGACAAAAGAGAAGCGGCTTCTTAGGTGAGTGAAGAAGGCACTGTCCGCTGTATGCAAGGCTCGTTCTAGCTGAGAATGGCTTGTTTCCACGGCGAAGGCTTCAGAGGAGGTAGAGACATGAAAGTAGAGGGCTGCATTGGGATTGAGTCCCGCCGGGTCCCGCGGGACCCAACGCAAATCTCGCGGGAGCGGGCGGTTTGAACTTTGCTGCGGGCGGGAATGGGCGGCTAAAAAAAGAACTGCGGGATCGTAAGTAGGTTGAAGTCTAAAGAAACGCGCGGTAGCCTAATGGTGTGTTCACACCGAACGTGAATTTAATTATTTGCGCGAGTAGATTACATACAAAGTTAATGCAAAGACGCGAATAGACGCTTCATTCGCGACGGGCGTCAAGAATAATGCGAATTGGGTGACGCGTTTGCCGCGAACGTCTTCCGTGCAAGTTGAAAAATGTGAACTTGAGCGGAAGATTCGCATGATGCTTTGTTGCACCAGCAAATCAACGAAGAGCTAATTGATACGGTCTATCACTGTTGTTCCTGGAGAAGACGGTGAAATTCACAGAGTTGAGTGCGCCTCTGGATGCTGC
Organism: Semotilus atromaculatus; assembly: GCA_031834385.1. Lineage (NCBI taxonomy): Eukaryota > Metazoa > Chordata > Actinopteri > Cypriniformes > Leuciscidae > Semotilus > Semotilus atromaculatus. Next base: position 12,799,766 of record JAULUF010000052.1, read on the forward strand.
TGTGAACCCAGACACGTCGGCGTTTGGCTTTCCTCCGTATTTGGGACTTCCACAACAAGTACAGAGCAGCAATATCTTTTATTTCAGACATGACGGAAACGTATGCCAGAAAGAAATTGTGTTGTTTTTTTATTCGCGAGTGACGCGGACGCGCAAATGGGTTCAAAATGTTTAAGCGTCTAACTAGACGCGATAGACGCGTATTTTACGCTCTATTCGCGTTCGGTATGAACACTCCATAAGCGTTTTAGATGTCCCCTATAGATCAGTGCGTCAGAATACATGCAGGCCAGGAAAACGAAACAAACAACCCCATGAATCTCTTTAATAATAGCAATACAAATGCGTGTTTTTTCCTGCGGGACGGGAGAAGAGACAAATCAATGCATCTCTATTATTATGCGGGAATAAATTATCAGAGTTTTGCGGGTGCGGGCGGGAGTGGACATAAATATTGCGGGAGCGGGCGGGAGTGTAACACATATGTTGCGGGAGCGGGCGGTAATGGTCAGAAATTCGGCGGGCGCGGGCGGGAGCGGGATGAAGAAAACAGTCCCGCGCAGGTCTCTACATGAAAGGTCACTGAAGAAGATAAAATCTGTATATGGCAAAATAGGTGGGCTTTTATGCTATAAGCCACGCCCATTATGGCGGGCTCTGACGTGCTTCGTGCTAAGCTGCTTGATTGGTTTGCGTGTCTGAGCTGTTTCACCATAGGATGTGCAGTTGCCTCAGCACAGCCAATGGGCGAGCTAGTAGCTCTGCTGGTATTTGCTGTGCAGCTACACTGCGTTTTGAAATAAAGGCTTCAATATTCTCGAGGAAAGGAGTTTCCCCACTGCTTATTAGCTATGCAATATGAAGTTACCGTTCTCGAAAGGGAAACATATTTTAACCTTATGAAAAGGCAAAATTAGTTTTGTTCAAGACGGGTCAGGTTCTTGATTAATGAATTCATAATATAATATTTATATAAATTATTTTAGCTTGCAAAATGTGTAATACCTTTTTACATAATGAACAATCTGTGTACACACATATTTTTTGTGTAAGGGAAATATCTTGAATTTGTTTTTTGCTTACCATCACTCTACATTTTTAGAGCCAATAATTTTTTTTTTGTTGAAATACACTTAATATAGTTTTTTTTTATTTTACTTGCTTATTTATCATTATGATAACATGGTTTCCATTGCTGTCGTCTACCTTGCTGATTGTCTCAATTAACCTGTTTATCAAGTTAAATAAATGTTGCTAACTAACTAGAAAGAGTTATGAGTTATGAGCCTTTACCGAGCTGTGCAGTAACTGATACAATTTCTCAGCCGAGCAAACTCTAATAATTCATCAACAAAATTGTCACAGAAGGCTCAATTTATAAACCCATGTCACATTTAGACAAATGGTGCTGTTTAGAACAACAGGGAATATAAAAGACCACAGTATTAAACCACAAGGACATGGTCCTATGAAACTATCAGGTAGCTGCTGGACCTTTTGAAGAACACAGTTCATGGTGTGAAAAATTAGAGGACGCACTCAATGGGCTACTGTAATATAATTTCATTAATAATTTGAACCTGAAAAACAAGTTCCAGCAAGTATTTGACAATTAAATGGAATGCAAGATAAAATGCATTCAGTTAGAACGCAACATATTAACTGCTGAATTTATTTATTTTTTTAGCTATGAAATGCAGCGTTCCATGTACTGGATCGAAAATCTCCAAGCCATTTTGTTACGTCTACATTTCCACAAACCACGACTCAGCAGTAAAAAACAGCGTCAGTTAAACAGCTATCTCTTTCCAGAGTATTGATCCATGGGTTTTTACACCTGCACAAAGCCATTTTATTTGAAATATTGGGGGTGTTGTCTAATGTAGGACATCCTGTCTGAGCAGCACCTGTTAAGCTAATTCATTTTGCAAAATCGCACACATCACATCTATGACTGCAGTTTGCATGCCATAAATTGATTTGGTATATTATTGAGTGGCCTACCATTTATGGAGGCAACTGAGGGAACAGACAGAGCTCAACAGAGAGAGAGGGAGACAGAGACGTACTTGGAACTGAACATGAGCCGTCAGTGATGTCTGAGCACCATGGTAACCATGAGCAAAGTGCGATGTCTGTATACATGGAGTGAACAGCTAGGCTAAACAAAGGACTCAAACACTTCAAAAGTGTCATGGCTTCACCTGTCATAGTGAACAAGAATAGAGGACTCTGCAGTTATAAACACAAAAATATTATGTTGTAACCCTTCGTGCAGCTTTTGTCCATTGCTCAATTCAGTTTCCTGAATCTTACAGTTCATAGCATGAGGATGATATTTAAAAGGCTGCACATGAAAGCCAATAAATGTTGCCACTTAACTATTCAGCTTTTTTATGAGTCACTGGTTAAAGTGTCCCACTTCCTGTGCTAGTGAGTGAGACTTCCACTTTTCTGCCATTTATACTATGGCAGATTACTAATCATCTAAATTTTAGGCACAATATCATAATCTCCAAAACATCAGTTTTTGTAAAACATTGGAAATGTAACAGACTCGCATGAACAATAATGCTATTGTAATTCTATAATTTGAATCTTGACATGTTAACTTACATTAAATCATTTGTTTAATAATTTTCTCTTCTAGCATTGTAGGCTATCACATTGTATTGTGCAGCATGCAATAGAGAGTTGAGGTAGTGAAACACACTCTTCTACTCTCACTCTTAAGAGTTGGAATGTCTGATTCATTCTAATGAATCCGTTGTTTGGATTATTTGTGTAAATGAACTGATTCACCAATTCAAGCCCCTCCGTCCTTTTTTAGTAAATATTTAGTTTAATATTTAGTTTAAATGTTTCATGACATTTAGTTATAAATGTCTTTACTCTCATTTTTTGATCAGTTTAAAGTTTCCTTGCTGAACAAGTGTTAATTTTATTTATTTTTAATGGAATTAAAATCTTACTGACCCCAAACTTAACTGAAGTGAAGCTAAATAGTTTTCCAAAAGCTTCCCCAACACTGGATGATGTAGTTATTGGCTGCCTGGCCTATCACAACAGCAGCTGTCATAGATGTCTTTCATGGCAGCTGCCATAGTCATATTTTTGAGTGATTTCACAATTCCTCTGGAATACTCACAAAGCTCCTCTGTTCTGTGTAGTTGCTCAGTAATAATAGACCACACAGAAGTACTGCCAGTCAGGGATACTTTCTTTTTTGGCACATTAAAATAGCACATATCTTGAAGTACTTTAGCATAATTTGAACTGAAGAGACAAAAAATGTCCACAATATTATTATATGATGTATTCAATCCTACTACTACTTTATATAATGAAAGCCGGTGCCACTGTTTGGTCATTTTTATTGTCTTAGGTCAAAGTATAATAGTTTTCAGTTTCCAGCCACTTTAATTATGACCTTGGTGCTAATGCTAACATATTATTCATCTGAAATCTGGTATGCCTATTTTTGGAGGTACCGTTTTTTGAATATTCATTTTATGCAAACTACACTTGGAACAATGGAATGATTCTTAAAGTAGGGGACTAAATCCAGAATTGATTGCTGCAGGAGGAAACGGCCATAAATCCTCGGTTATATTAAAGAACAATTTTGTCTCCATTGTGGAACCTATAAAAATCCTAATGTCCAATTCCACCCAAGCTCTGGTAAATTATAAAGGTACTTAAGGTTGACATGTTTATGTATATTCCCATACCTCCCCTGCACCGAGTCAATTAGCTCTTATTTCTGGTCAACAGCTTGCAAAAGCAAAGACCACAGCAATTCCAGTAATAGCTAGGATGGGCTGCCCGTGAAAGATTTACATTTCATGTGGTCAGATGGCATTTTTGTTCCAACTTCTGCTTGATATATCTTTTCATATTAATATGAATAATGAGTTTTTGATTTTTTAAGGCTATTGAGTAAGCTCATACTTAATAGCTGCCATTTGATGCCGTTTGTCATCTAGCTTTTAGTGAAAAACCTTAGGAGTCACACGTGTCACTTCGTACCTCCATTAGCACACAAAGGTAATGGATGCCGATTGGGTTGTTGGCGGTATTATGAGGGCTAAACTGTGTCCATCTGAGGCTATCAGCACCCCTTATATCACTCAAAGAGGAGACAATATGTCAGTGTATATTTTATGGGGGTGGATATGAAACCAATTTTCCAGATCTTGAAATGAACCACATGATGTCATTTTTAATTATTATTCATGATTTCATAAAACGCAGTTAGACTAGCCAAAGCCATTTCAAAGCAAATGTTTTGTGTGTCCCAAAGCTCATTGTTTCATTCAACCTGTGCTCTTTGGAAAAACACGTCTGTGGCGACATTTCTGCAATAAGATTAAGTTGCTTCTTGCACGTTTCGCAACACTTTCAAAGTGAAATGTCCAGTGAATGGCACTAAAAGCATTTCATTTTTATTCCAACCGGATAAAAATTAATCTGGAAACATTTACTTTATTGGTTATTGTACATATTGCGGCAGTTTGGAAATGAAATGTCTGGTGAGTGCCTCTAAAGGGTTAATGCTCTATCGCCTTTAAAAATAATGTACAACTGATCTCTACCTTAAACCTAACCAACAGTGTTTCCAGAAGCAGACGTGAGACGTGAAGCAGACCATGCCAATTTAGCTTGCTTCTACAAATCTTTGAGATCCTTAATCAAGTGGCAAGACTTTTTCCCACTCGAACCCAAGTGTTTCGCATGGGAAATGCATTTGTATACCAGGTCAGCTGAAAGTTTACTATTTCAGAAATGCTATACATATGGAGCTGTCTATGTGATTCAAACGTCAAAATGTATTAGTTAAAATCATGTATTATGGTTAAAGAGTTTAGGGCATAATATAGTATTGTGAGGAACAGTGTGAATAAGTCTTTATTAATTCATATTTTGCCTCGTAATCATGTTGTAAAAAAGAATCAATTGTTGGTATTTTACTCTAGAGATCATTTCAGCTGGAAACTGGAAGTTTTGCGAAAATGTAGGTAGATGCATGTTTTTTCCAATGAGCTTAGGCTTTTTATTTATTTATTTCTTACTTTGGACCACTTTTTGAAACTTCCCAAAAAGAAAGGGAATGTAGAAGTGGGAGTAAAATGGCAAAAAAACAATAAAGTGCCTGTCACTGAACTTCCTTTAAATGGCTGTTGAAGCTCAGACTCTCAGCCACTATTCATTAGGGCAAGTCTGAATAGGTCCTATTAATTACTGCTGACACCTCCTTGTTGTGAATTGTGTGCTTGACACATAAATAGGAAAACAAGCATTGTGGGGATCATGCATGAGAATATAAGCAAAAAAGGGGAGAGGTATCTTGAAATTAATCATACTCCAAATTGTAAGCGGTGAAAAGAGAAAAAGATGGGCTTCTATTCATGCCTCCCATAATTTGTGGCACTTCTGAACAAAAACATTAACAAAATACACAACATTGAAGAGGCAGAAAGGGACAGTTCATCAAACAGCATTTCACGGGCAGGAAATGTACTTTAAAAAATCACACTCTCTACTTTTTCCAGTTTACCTGTGAAAAGCTACATTATGGACACATTTCCTCCCATGATGCTTGGGCCTTTCACAGGGAATAATGGCCACTCTGTGTGTGACGTGCACCATAAATCAAACAAGCTCGCGTTGTGTTTACCCTTTAGAGATGGGTTGAGGCTTGCAGAAACAGTATCTGCACCTTCCAGCTGTTTCCCCTTTTCCACTCCTGCCGCTAATCGCAGCATTCAAACCTCTCAGCCATTGTCTCCTTCTGAGTTTTGCCAAACTTTACCTCCACAATGTCACTCCTACTTGCTGCACACTATTTGAAGAAAGTCTAAGCAGACTTTTGCTGTGCTGTAAAGTTGCTAACAAGTTACATGTGAGTGAAGTTAAGTACCTGAATGTTGCTTCGACAAAACAATAAATGGACGATTGGTTGAAACTTTTCCAAAATAGATTTTCTAGCAATCAGGGAAACAGGGTTGTGCTCAGAACTGAATTGAGGTGATTGTAAAGACGTTTACATTGTTACAAAAAAATTTATATTTCAAATAAATGCAGTTCTTTTGAACATTCTATTCATTAAAGAATCCTGAATATATATATATATGGAGCAGCAACTGGCTGTGGTTGAGACGGAAAGATTCTAGCTGGCAAGGTACAGGCCGCCACGCTACGGTTTCGTAGAATTCTTGAAAAACTTGAAGAGTCTGTTGGTTTATTTGTATAGGTTGTATAGTATAGGTTGTATAGTATACTATACAATTTGTATAGGTTGTATAGTATAGAATGACGGGTGGTTGGGTAGATATTGTGTTTTGCGTTAGGTGGTATGCCATACGGAACCGTTGCCACTGTAACTGCTTTAACGCACCAGTGGGGCTCGACAGCCTTAATTAATCGGGTTGGCGCGTATGGTTGGGTTGCGGAGAGATAGTGAGATTGTGGTTAGGTCTCAGCAGCAGGAGGGATGTAGAGGTCAGTAAGCTGGGCTGAGTTGAGTGGGGGACGGAGGGGGGTGACTCTGGGACGCCAGAGTCACTGTCGAGCCCTCTTGAGGTGTCGTGGGCTAGTCGACGAAACACTGAGGACGGAAGGTGCCCACTTGAAGACCCTAGAGATGTCCCCTACTCGGCTCAATCCAGACGGTTGTCGTGTTGGTCCACTAGGGAGACCACACTGTAGTTGCAGCCGTCGTGTGTGCTGACGCGCCAAGTACACTGCAGCCGTTAACGCCGGACAGAAGGGGAGTCACACCCTCATATGGAAAGAAGCGTAAATGGATGGAGAAGCATAGTTTACTGTAAAGCTACGTCTTAGTGTTGCTTATCTTGGCGAAAGCCGAGTACAAATCAGCATGAAGTTTTAACATCTACTCTCGTGTAATGGAAATCATTATTGGGGTTTCTAGAAAATATTAAAGAGTCATAACTTTCCAACAATTTGTTTTCTTGGGCACTAAATCAGCATATTAGAATGATTTCTGAAGTATTAGAATAAAGAAATATTTTTTAAAATTGTATTCATATTTCACAATATTACTGATTTTTTATTGTATTTTTGATCAAATAAATGCAGCCTTGGTGAGCAAAAACATAAAAAAAATATTACCAACCCCCAACTTTTAAAGCTAATTCTTAAATTCAGAATGTTGTACAACATGCAGTGAAAATGACTAAATAGTCATCAATAGATGACACCTTTCTCTTCTGCTTTCTCTATAGGTATGTATTTGTGATTATAGAGGTCCTTATGTCGGTCCTTCTCTAAACTCCTCTATCAGACCCCATCTAGAGGTTTTCAGGTACAAAAAGCTCCTCTTAGACTGCCATTTTTTCACAGCTCCAGCTCTGAAGGCCTAGGCTAATTGGTAGATCCACCAGGGAGCCCTTGAATGAGCACTCCCATTGAGGAGCCCATTTGCAAGCATGAGATCCGTCCTCTAGGCTGCCACTCAGTGGCAATGGGGAAAAGAGGAGTGAGAGCAGGGAATGGCGGTGAATGTTGGCAGAAATAGCCTTGAATAATAAAAGAAAGTCAAAGAAATGCCAGTAGATTTTATCTAGTAAATACTTTTAAATGTATCTTTAAATGGATAATTCACCCAAAAATGAAAATTATTATTTATTTACCCGCATATAATTTCAAATTTAGACAAATGTTAGCAAAAAAAAAAGGCAAAAAAAGTATTATAAATGTAGTCTATACCCCTTATATGCAACAATAGTCTTTCAAAGCCACAACAGCTGTGTGTGTGATTACCAGAGTGCAGTGCAAGTTGTTATTCCCTGAAAATCTTGCTTAACAGCTATTGTCACTATTTAATTTCATTGTTTGTAACACATCAGTTTGGACATTGTGATATGCAATTCTCAGTTGCTTTTTTTCTTTTTTTTTACAGAAGAAACAAAAGGATGAGTAGCATGATGACATATTTAAATATTGTAGTTGTGTTAAGGTCCATCACTGAGACTGCAAAGAATGTGGCATGTATGATTTGCTTTAAAACCCCTTTTTTTTTTAAGTGTTAACAGTTACAAAAGCATTATTGAACATTGCTCATGCACAGCTGGTGGGGACCTTGAAACCGAACGAGTTCGACACAGTAAGTGTGGGTAATTGACAGGCACAGAATGAGTCCGGTTTGAAGTGGTCCTGCTTTCCGGGCGGCTCATTGTGCTTGTTTGTCATGTAGCTTGCAATCGATGGTCAGGCAGACCTCAGGGAAGAGCTGGGCTGCAGGGCAGATATGCAACAGAGCCCCTTTTGTTATGTTTCCTGGGCCTCATACCACAAACCAGGGTCCTGGAGGGTACAGAGGGGAAAAGAGATGAACTGGACAAGAAATGGAATACATTTTCTGTTCTAACAGACAACCACCCCACCCCCAGATCTAGCACCCACTCCCAGATCCAGCACCCACTCCAAACCCCGAGCTCAAGAGTGATTCCTCTATAACTGACATTCTTAGTAGCTTACTCTTTGTTCTGGTTTTCTTCCATGCGTGCGTTTGTTCTTTCTGACTCTTACCTATGACTCTTCATCACACAGATGTCTATGACAGCTCTTATTGTAATGGCAGAGTGAGTCAATTATTATATACTCCAATATATATGACATCATCACATTCAATTACACATGGACAGATATTATGGTGATGGTCCTAATTTCATTGTACACTCTGCTGGTTAACTTCCCATGAATATGCTAATCAAGGCTGCAAAGATACAATAGTAGTATTAACAGTTTCATTATTATTTAAATATTAACAATATAATAACAATTTAAAATACTTGTTTTCTATTTCTTTTTCATTTATTTCCATGGCAAAGCTGAATTTTCACCATCATTAGTCCAGTCTTCAGTGTCACATGATCTTTCAAAAATCATTCTACTATGCTGATTTGCTGCTCAATTAACTATTTTAAATATAAATCTTTAATAACATTATATATGTTGTTACTGTAACTTTATAAATTTAATGCAACCTTACTAAATAAAAGTATTAATTTATTCTTGAAAATCGTACTAACCCAAACTTTTGAATGATATAGTACGTATGTATATAATTTATATTTTTTAATTGTTTTAAAACAATTCACATTTTATGTTGCAGCCTTGTGCTAAACTGCTTTAAATTACCTTTTAAACTTAAAGCTTAACTTTTTTTTCTCAATAGTCTACGGTCCATATCTATGGAAGCTTGTTTCCGCCACTGAATAATAAAAAAATAATAATAATTGCGACTTTTTATCTCGCTATTCTGACTTTTTTTCTCACAATTGCGAGATATTAAGTCAGAATTGTGAGAAAAAAAGTCGCAATTGTGAGATATAATGTCATAATTGTGAGATATAAAGTCAGAATTGGGAGATATAAAGTCAGAATTGCGAGATATAAAGTCAGAATTCTGAGAAATAAAGTCAGAATTCTGAGAAATAAAGTCGCAATTCTGAGAAATAAAGTCGCAATTCTGAGAAATAAAGTCGCAATTCTGAGAAATAAAGTCGCAATTCTGAGAAAAAAAGTCGCAATTCTGAGAAAAAAAGTCAGAATTCTGAGAAATAAAGTCGCAGTTGTGAGAAAAAAAGTCAGAATTCTGAGAAATAAAGTCGCAATTGTGAGAAATAAAGTCGCAATTGTGAGAAAAAAAGTCAGAATTGCGAGATATAAAGTCAGAATTCTGAGAAATAAAGTCGCAATTGTGAGAAAAAAAGTCAGAATTGCGAGATATAAAGTCAGAATTCTGATAAAAAAAGTCAGAATTATGAGAAATAAAGTCGCAATTGTGAGAAAAAAAGTCAGAATTGCGAGATATAAAGTCAGAATTCTGAGAAAAAAGTCGCAATTTCAAAAAAAGTTTCAAAGACGTGTCAATGGACAGTTGGAACTTGGACTGTATTATAGCATTATTCATTACAGCGAGATGGTCTTTCTGCTGGGCCTTAGGCCTGTCGCACCTCCACCGGTGCCTTTAGTGGACTATGCATGGCAGAGGCGTCCTTTTCTCTGAGGCAGGCCTAAACCTGACCGCAAACCGCAAATTTATGGATGAGAATGGAATGGAAAAGATTATAGAGGATTATTTTCGGCTCGGTTTCACAATAATGTGAAATGTTGTGTTGTAGCCATTAAATACGTGCATTTAGTTTAATAATTGTTAAAATGAGTAAGACGGTGTGCCTAATCGGGAGATATTGTCAGACATGATTTTGACCACTTCATTAAGTTTTGTTTCGAAAGCCTATATCTTTAAAGTGAATTTCGTTTTGTATAAATTGTATCTTAATTTTAATAAATTTTCCATCAACCAATTGCCTGGATTTAATTAATAAGAAGCAAATATATATATTATTATTATTATTCTTTTATTCAGTGGCGGAAACAAGCTTCCATACATATCCCATAATGACAAAGCAAAAAAATAAAAAATAAAAGAAATGAAATTACTGCAGTTAAAAAAAATATATATATTCGCTAAAGATTACATTTGAAATTGTACTCAATTATTAGTGTTTTTAAAGATAAACTTTGAATGTTAGATGACAGCAAAGGTAATCAGTAAAACAAGGGAAATTGTGTATATCTGACTGATAGAATAAAATGAAAACAAATTAAGATTTCTAATATCAGCCAATAAACGATACTGAAACTTAAATGTCATGTACACCTATTTATACTGACAGGCAGATTTGTTAATGAACAGTTTGGGGCAGCTGCAGAGAGCAAAATTAACCCTATGACATCTTCAGTGGCAGCAGGAAACAAACAGCAATTAGATGAATACTATAATTGTGCAGACATGCAGCTAGAGATGCATGCATGTACCCTGTTGTATTCTTCAGGAGCTGACCTGTTTCTGCAGGAGATGTTGAACAGCCTCTCCCTTCAACACTAACAGTCTTTCCCTTCAATATGGCTCAGGTGAGAGACTCTGAACTCCCACTCATCTGCTATAAGGTTGCCTTGGCAGAAAGTTAATCATGAGAAATGATAATAAAGATTTAAATGAGTTGGTGTACTGGGATCACACAGGAACACCTTGTGAATAACATAGTTTGTAATTAATATTAGCACCAATCCAGGTTAGTCCAGTACAATTATTGAATCAATAATTCAATAATCAAAGGTTCTAAAAAACATTTTTCTTTTAAATTATAAGTTGAAGTTACTTCCTACCATAATAAATCAACATATACAATACATGCATGGATAACTACACCAAGTTTGTCGTCCATCTCAAGTGGCTTTTGAGTTTTGCTTTGCTAAGTAGTAGGGCATGGCCAAAGCCAGTTAAAGTAGCCTACTTATTCTACCGTGTTTGCTAGCACTTGTTAAAGAAGCAGTCGAGCAACAGGAGAGGGCATCAGCTTGTGAGTGTTTACGTTTCTCATTAGATTTTAGCGCAGTTCTTCATTGCAAGGAAACTTTTTGTTTACTGTGGTAAAACGTGTGCTGAAGTTGCGTTTGTTTGTTTGTTTGTTTGTTTGTTTGTTTGTTGTGTATCTCACGTGGCTTTTGGGTTTCGCTTTGCTAAGTAGTAGGGCGTAGCCTGCTGTATTCAATAATAGGGTATTAGGCGTCAGGGTTGGGGAGTAACGGAATACATGTAATGGCGTTATGTAATCAGGATACAAAAATCCAGTAACTGTAATCCGTTACAGTTACGTTAAAACACGTTGTAATCAGATTATAGTTACTTTTTGAAAAAGGGGGAATACTTTCAGGATTACAATGGTTTCATTTAAAACTAAATAAATCTGCATTTCGCCATAATAACACTATATTAAGCGTTGCTTGATTAATGACTTACGACACGACTCGTGTGCCACCCGCTGGTGCACGCGCAAAATAACAGCTCTCAATCTCCTCAGACACAGATCGAGTCACTGCTGCTAGAAACGATGCTGCCACGGTAAAAATGCTTTCATTTCTTGGAAATTCCGCTGCTATTTTGTTTTTAAAGAAGAAAATGCCAACAACATGGTTGTACAGCGCAAACTGTGCCTTCCAGCAACGAAAATTGTGATTCAATCTGTGTCTGAGGAGATTGTTGTAGAGAGCATATTACGTGTCGTGAGTCATTAAAGCAACGCTTAATATAGTGTTATTAGTAGTATGTATATGTATATCTATTTTCCTGTTGAAGAAACATTTCCATTTTATTTTTTCCGTGTATGTCAAGTTAAAAATAAAACAAAATAATCTTTAATACCATACTGTAGCCACTAGATGTCTGTATAGTCCTTTATATAGTCCATAAATATTTATTCAGGGCTGTGAAATTCTTAATAAAAAAAAGTTGTTGTTTTTTAAAATAATATCTGTCCTTGAAGTACTCCAAAAGTAATCATTACATTACTTTCATATTGTGGTACTTGGATTACGTTACTGAATACTTTTTTTATGAAGTAATTTGTAACTGTAACGGAATACATTTTTAAAGTAACCCTCCCAAGCCTGTTAGGCGTGTATATAATGGATTAGGGCACCGCGACATCGGTCACTGCACCCCTTTTGTGAAGTCCTCATGGTGTGAAGACCAAAGAGTGTAAAGACCAGCGACTCTACCTGCGCAACTCCACCAAGCAAGGACACCGACAAGCCACTTGAGTATTATTTTCTTGTTATTACCTTTCTCTTGTACACACCTTTTCTTCTCATCTTTCTGTTTGTGACCTCTCTTTCACTATGTGTTTTCAAATCCCTACTATTACTAACACACGTAAATCAAATGTCGCATGTAGGAGGCAGTACAATCCTAACAACCTGCGTACCTTTCCGGTGTCTTCTAGTACTTTATTCTCTTTTCCCATATTCTCTGCTGTTAACAAAGCTGATTTCATTACTTCTATTTCTAGTCATTCAGGTCTAAGCCTATTGGCCCTGACTGAGACCTGGATCAGACCAGAGGACACTGCCACACCTGCTACCCTGTCCACTCACTTCACTTTCTCACACACCCCTCACCTGACCAGAAGAGGTGGAGGTACTGGTCTTCTCATCTCAAACAATTGGATATTTGATCCTTTACCACCTCTGTGTGACAACAGCTCATTTGAATCGCATTCAATCACCATCACTAGTCCTATTAAAATCCATTTTGTAGTTGTTTATCGTCCCCCAGGTCAGCTTGGCAGTTTCTTGGAGGAGCTTGATGTGCTACTCTCATCCTTCCCAATGGATGGTACTCCTCTCATAGTTCTTGGAGACTTCAACATCCACATAAAAAACCCTAAGGCTGCTGATTTCCACACTCTGCTTGCCTCATTTGACCTCAAATGAGTTTCTACTGCAGCTACTTAAAAATCAGGTAACCAATTGGACCTTATTTACACTTGCTACTGCTCCACTGATCATACACTGGTCACTCCGCTGCACACCTCAGATCACTTCCTCCTTACACTCAACCTCAACCTGCCTCAGCACGCAACACAATCCTCCACAGGTCACCTTTCAGCAAAACCTACGCTCACCCTCTTGCCTATCCTCTTTGGTCTCATCTACACTACCTCCACCTGATCAGCTCTCAACACTAGATACTAACAGTGCAACATCACTTTAACATTATCCACTTTAACATCCTGTTTGGACAACTTCTGATGTTCTCCGCGAACATCGTTCTAATCTCAGGGCTGCAGAGAGGAAGTGGCGCAAATCTAAAGATCCGACCTTGGTCTTTATCAATCCCTCCTCTCTTCCTTCTCTGCTAACATCTCTACTGCTAAAATCACTTACTATCACAACAAAATGAACAATTCTTCTGACTCTCGCATGCTTTTCAAAACCTTCTCTCTTCTCAACCCTCCTCCTCCTCCTCCTTCATCAACCCTAACAGCTGACGATTTTGCCTCATTCTTCATAAATAAAACAACCACCATCAGCGGCCAATTTACCAAACCAAACTGACACACACATCTTGCCAGCTAACACACACATTCTACCATCCTTCTCTCTGCTTTAAGAGGCAGAAGTCTCCAAACTCCTCCTTTCCAATCACCCTTCTACCTGTCCGCTTGATCCTATTCCCACTAATCTACTTCAAACCATTTCTTCCTCAGTTGTACCCGCACTCACGCACATCATCAACACTCTCTTCACACTGGTACCTTTCCCACAGCATTTAAGCAGGCTCAGGTAACCCCACTGCTTAAGAAACCCACACCAATTCCAGCATATCTGGAAAATCACAGACCGCTATCCCTTCTTCCGCCAACATTCACCTCTATCCTCACCACCACTACCAGGATGGTCCCTGCCCATACCTCCCAAGGGGTCGTCTGCGCCCCTGCCTTTGTCTTCAGGCAGTAAATGCAGATTCCGTACCCTCTGATTGTAACCTACGGATGGGGCCTACGCCAAAGAATCTCATAACATTATACTTGCTTGCTGGTCTGTTAATAAATTAATGCTTTGTTATATAATTTTGCCTCCCGAGTCTTTCTGATAGAACTTTATTTATCCAGGTAATGCAAATGCATGACCTTTTCTAATCATGACATGGCTATGTGGTTTGTTCATATGGTGACTATTCAAGGCAAGTATGGACGAGACAATAAAGAAAGTTAACGAAAAAGTGTAGTCTGTTTTTTGCCCTTGTAATGATTCAATTGTGAGGTAAAAGGTATAAACTTACACAGGAATTTGTTGTTTGCTGGTCACAAGTCTGATCAAAAGATCCTGGAATGGTATATAAAGACTCTGGGGACTCGGAGGAGAGACTGCACTTCCTTCCTTACAAGGGGATTACATCTGAGTGTCACTGCGAGAGGAAAAGAAAACATAATATGAAGGTAAGTCTAAATGCTTTAAGCTGACGAAAGGGAACAATTGCCAGAGACCAAATAAAAAGCTTATTTTTCTCACCATGGTGTGTACATATAACGTCAGTTCGGACATGAACATAATGGGGCCAACACTCTGAATTGCATTTGAAGCATCGCCAATGATGCTTCAGGGTACAGCAATCATAGAGAGGAGAAAACAATATTCTTTGACATGCTGGGAAAGTAAAATAAGCAAGAAGAAAAGAAAGAAAGAGGAGGCAGACTTTAGTTGGCAAGAAAATAAAAAGGCAAAATAAAATCCACTGGTGTAGCATTTGACACCTTCAGCAGACACCTGCCATGCACGTTTAAATAATTTACCAAATGTCATCACACAGGCTTTAAAACGCAGAGGGCTCCTGTAATAGGAACTCCCCCCTCTGGTGACAGGTGCCTCTGTGAACAAGACACATATATATATCTGTGTATATCCAAGCAGGCATCTTTAATGAATAATATATTGCCACATCACAGGCTGTGAGAGTGACTGAAGAGTTTAAAGTATTATTCCACACCTCTCTAGGACACTTTATTCTGATTGGTCAATCACGACATTCAGCAGATAGATGTTTTGGAATGAAGACTATCAAGTTAAATCTATATAGCACTTTTAATAATTCACATTGTTTTAAAGCAGCTTTACAGAAAATCATGAAGTTAATGTTTATATCTTAATTTCTTCATGCCTGAAAGTATAATTTAGCAGTTGGGAAAGTAATATAGTTTACATTTTGAGATGATAACACCTATCAAGCACTTGAGATTTGCAAAGTAGAATATGTTGTTTTATGTGAATAAAGTTGTACATAGTATATATATAGAACTTTGCTGCCATCCACATCACTACATTACATTTTCTACAAAACTGCTGTGCTCATGTTCAGTGTTGTATTTTGACGTTGACGGCGGAAACTTCGTATCTTCAAAAAACATTATTTCTCAAATAATTAAATACTGCATTGTCAACGTTTATGTTGTGGCTTGATATATACAGTATGGTGTTTTTGAGTAAAGAAAACACTGTACTTTTTTAAAGAATCAGTTCTTTATTTAACCTTAGCAGAAGCTGTCAAAACTATCTGTGGGCCCTGTCATACAACCGGCGCAATGCAAGTGTTTTTTGCTAGTTTCAGCCTGACGCAGTTATCATTTTCACACCCTGTGCCACGTTGTTTAAATAGCAAATGCATTTGCGGGGTGGAGTTATAAGGTTTTATTGACAGTTTGAGAATCCAATAAAGTTATGAGGTTTAGTCACAAACTCTTTTTTTATACTTTTCATTGGTTAGTATCTGCAAAACCCACAGACAGATGTAAAGGGTGACTAATAGTAATGAGTTACCTTCTTTCAGAGGCAGAAGTCTCCAAACTCCTCCTTTTCAATCACCCTACTACCTTTCCGCTTGATCCTATTCCCACTAATCTACTTCATGACATTTCTTTCTCAGTTGAACCCGCACTCACACACATCATCAACACCTCTCTTCACACTGGTACTTTTCCCACAGCATTTAAACAGGCTCGGGTAAGCCCACTGCTTAAGAAACCACTCTAAATCCAGCACATCTGGAAAATTACAGGCCGGTAATTTTACAAGCCCTTCTTCCATTCGTCGCGACAACACTTTAACAAGTTGTTTTCAACCAGATCTCTTCCTTTCTTACACAGAACAACCTCCTGGACAACAACCAGTCTGGTTTCAAAAGCGGACACTCAACTGAGACTGCCCTGCTCTCTGTAATTGAAGCTCTGGGACTGGCAAGAGCAGCTTCCAAATCCTCAGTTCTCATCCTGCTGGATCTGTCTGCTGCCTTTGACACAGTTAACCACCAGATCCTTCTCTCAATGGTTCAAGAGGTCCTATACCTCTCAAATAGGTCCTTTAGGGTGTCGTGGAGGGGTGAGGTGTCTAAGACCCAACATCTAGCTACTGGAGTGCCTCAGGGCTCAGTGCTTGGACCACTTCTCTTCTCCATCTACATTACATCACTAGGATATGTGATTCAGAAACATGGCTTTTCCTATCACTGCTACGCTGATGACATACAACTCTACCTCTCATTCCAGCCTGATGATCCGACGGTAGCTGCTCGCATCTCAGCCTGCCTGACAGACATTTCTGGCTGGATGAAGGACCACAACCTTCAACTAAACCTTGCAAAGACAGAGCTGCTTGTGGCCCCGGTCCCAACCCATCACTACACCACAATTTCTCCATCAAGGTCAGCCAGGAACCTTGGAATTGTGACTGATAATCAATTGAACTTTACACACCACATTGCTAGAACTACCAGGTCCTGCAGATTTGCCTTGTACAACATTGGGAGGATCAGGCTCTTCAGAGCATGCTACACAACTCCTTGTCTAAGCACTTGTTCTATCCAGACTGGACTATTGTAATGCTCTCCTGGCAGGTCTTACCTCTGCAACTTATCCACTATCAAACCTCTGCAACCAATGCTGCAGCTAGAGTGGTCTTTAACGAGCTGAAGAGAGCACACGTCACTCCTCTCCTCACAAAACTGCACTGGTTGCCAGTTGCCGCTCGCATCAAATTTAAGTCACTGACTTTTGCCTACAGAACAACCACTGGCTCTGGCCCCTTTTACCTAAACTCATTACTTCGGACTTATGTGCCATCCAGAAACTTGCACTCTGCAAGTGAACGGCGTCTTGTGGTGCCAACTCAAAGAGGCACAAGATCTCTTTCTCTGACCTTTTCCTGGTCTGTTCCATGCTGGTGGAATGATCTGCCTAACTCAACCAGAGCTGCTGAGTCTGTGGCCATTTTCAAGAAACAGCTGAAGACGCATCTTTTTCGGGAACACCTGATCCATTAATACTAACACTTTGGGCCCTATCTTGCACTCAGCGCACGATCTGAAACGCAAGTGTCAAAGCGCAAAGCGCAAGTAACTTTGTGGGCGGATCCCGGCGCTGTTGCTATTTTCCCGGCGGGATAAATGCCTCTTGCGCCTGGCGCAAATCTAAAAGGGGTTGGTCTGAAGTAGCTTCATTATTCATAGGTGTGGTTTGGGCGTAACGTGAAATAAACCAATCAGAGCGTCATATCACATTCCCTTTAAGAGCATGATGAACGAGGTGCGCTTGTTCCATGGCGCAATACTGTTATAACGGCGCATTTACCAGGAGCGCTTCAGAATCGGTTCACAGCCGAGGAGATCGATGTTCTCGTCAGGGCCGTAGAAGAAAGAGAAGTGGCATTGGAGATGGGACAAACCCACCCAAATTAGCTTCGGTTATACATGCATAATTTGGGTAAATATGTAGGCCTAAGCTTTATGCCTATTTTTCCGATCGTCATGGACACAACATATTGATACTGTGAAGCTGCTTTGATACAATCTCTATTGTGAAAAGCACTATATAAATACTACTTGACTTGACTGGACAACAATGATTTCCCTCGTGTTTTAATATTTTTCCTTATAATAATGTATAATTTGCAAAAAGGAAAATGCATCTGTGAAGATGAGAGAATCATCTACAGTGTATGCGCGTTGTTCACACTCTGTATTATGACCAAGCACGCGCGCTTAAAATAGCATCTGAATGTACGCACAACGCGCCAGTGACTTTAGACTAGGTTTTTTCTGGTCAGTGGCGCAATTGTTTTCTGGAACTTCAAAATAGCATGAGGGAAAGTTTGCGCCGGAACACGCCTCCTCTTTGCGCTGAACCGCCCCGGGGAGCGCAAGTGTATTTCTTAGTTAACCGACGTGTGTCTGTGGAGGGAAAAGTCCGCTTTGCGCGGGTGCAAAATAGGAATGATACATGCGTCAGTGTACAAAGTCATTTGCGCTGAGTGCAAGATAGGGCCCTTTATCTTATATTCTATATCTATTATTGGTAACACTTTACAATATGGGTGCACTAATATGCATTAATTCATGCTTAACTAATGCACAGATAATCATGTGTTAATGTATAACTCATGAAGAACTAAACAATTAATTAATGATTACTGCATCAGCAACTACTAAAGATTCTATATGGTTAATATATTAAGTAATATATGAATTGTTATTAATTGAATGTGCCATAATGTATTAATTCCTTAATAACATATTTTATTAACTAAAAGTGTAAATTAATGCGTTAATTACCACAATTGGTCAAAGCAATGTTGTCATTATGTGGTTTTGTGTTTGTCATGTTCAGTGGTTCCCTGTCTTGTCTATCCCAGGTGTTTCTGATTTCCCACGCCCCTTGTTATCTTGTTAGCTCGTTTATCTATGATTATTTAAGCCCTATGTTTCTGCCCTGTCTTTGTGAGTTCTTGTTTAATGTTAAAGCGTGTGTTAGTTGTTCCTGTTCCTGAGTCCCGAGTCCTGTTTCCAGTTTAGTGTGTATAGTTTATAATCTGTTAATTAAACCGTGTGCTGCATTTGGATCTGCCTCATCTCTGCTTCAACCACACCCCGCTACAGAAGAACTCACCTCATCGAGATCCAGCAGCCATGCCTTTCTGGAGTCCAGACGTCCAGATTCTCCGTCTCCGTCAAGAGAATCGCACCATAGAGGAGTATGTCGCGGACTTCATTGAACTGGCACATCTCGCGCAAATGAGCACCCAGTGCTCGAAGATCTTCTTCCGCGGGGGATTATCGGAACCACTCGGTTCTCTTATGCCTGAACCTGATCCGCACGGGTCTTTAGAGTGGTATATCGACCTGGCACTGTTGTGGAGCGGCTCTTCGTTTACTGTGGGCGTGGAGGAGGAAAAACTTCGAGAACCTGCACTTCACTCCAGCCCTGACGAACTTGCACTCCATGTCAGCCCAGTCGAGCCCGCGCTCCACGTGAGCCCTACCAAGGCCGCGCTTCTCGTCAGCCCAGCCGCGCCCGCACGTCTCGTCTGCCCAGCCAGAGCCTCACGTCTCGTCTGCCCAGCCAGAGACTCACATCTCGTCTGCCCAGACAGAGCCTCACGTCTCGTCTGCCCAGCCAGAGCCTCACATCTCGTCTGCCCAGCCAGAGCCTCAGGTCTCGTCTGCCCAGCCAGAGCCTCAGGTCAGCCTTGACGAACCTGCATCTCATGCCAATTTTGAGCTATTTCCTGTTCCAGCGTATGTCCCCGCAGGTTTCCCCAAGTATTTTTTGGGGGGGGGGGCAGTAAGGTCCACAAAGAGACCATGAAGGCCGCGCCGCCATGGTCTCCTGAAGGGGCTTCACCACCGTGGCCACCCGAGGAGGCTTCACCACCGTGGCCACCCGAGGAGGCTTCATCACCTTGGCCGCCATCACCTCCTGCTCCTGCTCCGCCCTGGTCGCCCACGCTCCACGGCCCAGGCCCGCCTTGCCTGTATCCTGGTCCCAGTTCCCAGTATAGTTTATAATCTGTTAAATAAAGCATGTGCTGCATTTGGATCTGCCTCATCTCTGCTTCAACCACACCCAGCTACAAATGTAATTCAACTTCGAATTGTCTGCTTTAATTAATCATTAGGTAATGATTTGTAAATGTATCATTATGTTATGACTTTACTTGTTGAGGCACATGACTATTAACTAATTGTTAAGTGTTACATATTACTTAACAGTTAGTTAATAGTCATGTGCCTCAACAAGTAAAGTCATAACATAATGATACATTTGCAAAATCATTAGCGAATGATTAATTAAAGCAGACAATTCGAAGTTGAAGTACATGACTTCAACCCATTGTGGTAATTAACGCATTCATTTACTCTATTAGTTAAAAAAAATATGTTATGAAGGAATTAATACATTATGACAGATTTAATTAATAATAATTCATATATTACTTAATATATGAATCATTTAGAATCTTTATTACTTACTGATGCAGTAATCATTAATTACTGTTTATTTCTCCATGAGTTATACATTAACACATGATTATCTGTGCATTAGTTAAGCATGAATTAATGCTTATAAGTGCACCCGTATTGTAAAGTGTTACCCTATTATCTTTAAAAACAAAAAATCTCATGTACTGCATTAGATAAAACTGGGAAGGGTCATAGCAATTGCATATTGTTGTCCTATTGACCGATAAAGAACGCGGCAGACCGATAAAGAACGCGACACACACTTCTCCTGGACATCCTGTAGAATTTAACCAGTCAGATCGTGACTTCGAAACTCCTGAAGTGTTTCCAGAAATGTGTGCCATATGCATCAGACGATCAGCCAACTGTCCGTGGGCGTGACGTCTGAGGCTGAGACTAGATTAAATATGTCTGTGCAGTTATTCAAAAGTAACACACCAACTCTATGGTTTAGCTATATTTTAACGAAGTGACTGGAACTCTCCATAATAACTTTGGTTTATTTTTACTTTCAGTACACAAATAGCCAGTATATCTCTTTGCCTAGGTGAGTATTGTCTAGAATTTAAAGCAAGACATTGTTTGTCACTGACAGTGGCCAATACCCCCCAAAAAGTGTATTAATCTTCACACTTGCAATAAATGCTCTACCCAATGCCTTTAGCCTAACATGCATCATGTTTTAGCTTCCTGTATAATGCAATTGTAATTCACATGATTTGTGTATTGCTTTGGTAAGAAAATGACTGCTAACAGCAAATAAATGTAAATTTAACCAAATGTAATTTCCCCAAGTAACTATGATAACACATAATAAACAATTTAGAAGTGAGTTGCTATGATGGACACATCCTTATGAGTTTTGATGGTTTTGAATGTGATCATGTAAAAACAAATCATCCTTCTATCTTTCAGACAGATGTTTACAGTACACTGAATGCTCTGGAGATGTGCAAGCCGCAGATGGGATCCCTTTCTGCCCAAGGATGTCTTCTAAAACATATTTTGCATGCATATTTATGCACTGTGCACATGCAGCTCACAGTTCCTATAGATAAAGAAGTGTGAAACATTTTGAGTTCTGCAGGAGGCACAGCTGTGTAGACCTTGATCTATTCATTTCAGTTGTTCTTCACTGAAAGTGTATAGCCATTATGGAATTTAGAGGAAAATCACTAGCTGCTAACCTCTTGCTGTGCTCTTTTCATTCTGCCCCGGTGCTGCAGTTTAAGCACCAGGGAAAAGGAGAAGCACAACTTAGCATGCTGGCACAGGGATTACTCAGCTCATTTGTAAACAGACTTTCATAATAGTGCTAATTAAGCATCCCAGTCAACGTATGGTGCATGCCATTCAAAACAAACAGAATTAGCTGTCCATGAAACTAAATGCATTGGCATTGTTAAATTTACGGAGACAGGAGCAGTAGGTGAGCTCCCAACAGACTGCATGCTGATTAACTTCAGGAGGGGCGTTATAGCTTTTTCCAGGCCCAGTCAATAAGCGGCGTCTGTTTTCAAAGTCAGTGAAGCAGCAGCAGTCTGCAGGCAGTTATTGTCAGTTGAGTGTGTGCACATCTCTTCCTTGTGATTTGCTCACTGTTTGCGATAAGCACTATGTGTTAAATTTAGCGAGGAACGCTCCCCATCCTACCCTCCAATTTGTTTTGTTAAACCTGTTTGGAAACGGTTAAGAAAAAAAAGAAGGTGTGAGGTAAGGTGACATTTTGTGAGTAAACATTTTGCATTTACTCCCTCCAGTCCATCCCCTTTTCAATAGAGAAAATAAGTTGGCAAGCCTTTACACGTCATAGAAAATATTTTTTAAGTGAAATTTGCTATTGGTTGTAGTATTGAGTGTTGTAGTATGGAGAGAGGTTAAGTGTACTTGAGGAATTGGACAACACTCGACTATCCAACTCCAGACACTAGCGGTATCTATTTTAACCTAATTTCAAAACGTCCTAAAAAGAGGTTTAGCACATTCATTTTAATCTCTGCACACACATATGCAATTACAAACACTGCTGGTGACATTTTTGACAATTTTAACATAATTATTCTTTTAACAGTGCTTGAATCTTGGTGATGCAACCAGGCGAAATGCATTAAAAAGAAAAGAATCAAAGCAGTTGAAAATGTCAGTCAGACTGAGGTAAAAAGAGTGGCTTTGTTATTACGGAGATGTGCCTGGAACTTTTAACCTTTGAGGAATCAATCAATGACTGAAGTAACTGACATGGTGCAATGAAAATTCTGATACTTTGACAGGATTTTTAAAGCTAAAAGAAAGGTCTCATCAACATAAACAAAGTTAATTTACTTTAACAGTCTCTCACCTTTCGGTTATTGACCAGAAAAAGGTTCAGGGACATCTTGCATGTTTTTTTGTTTTGTTTTTTTTTTCTTAAAAAAAGTCTATCCTCTTATCATAGAAAGGGTAAAATGTCCTTCAAGGGAAAAAAAAGAAAATCCCGCAAAGGCAGTGTTGGGCAAGCTACTTGGAAAATGTAGTGAGCTAAGCTAGAATTTACTCGACATTAAATTCAGCTTCACTACACTGAAGCTACCTCCCTGGGAAATGTAGCAAGCTAAGCTACAGCAAAATGGCTAAAGTAGTAATTTTTATCATGTTTAAACATCATGTCAGTCAAAGGCGGGCATAATTTGTCAGTTCAATTGCTTATTTACAAACGGTTACAAGCCAAAAAAAAAAAAAAAACCTAACTATATAAAACCATATAACTATAAAACTAAAACAAAACCAGGTGTCAAGAGTGTGTGCATCTTTAGTGTGTGCATTTCTCAAGTGTCGGCCCAAAGATTGAGATTGGTACGTGATGCCCATGTCCATGTCACAGAATGTGGTGGTAAAGCATTTTAATTTTTCTGTTTTTTTCCATTTCAATATTTTTGGACTCCCATTGTAATGGTTAAATTAAATTTTAGTAATCAAAAAGCATGTCTAATTAATTGAAACCATGAAACTTATACAATTTAACAATCATCTATTAAAATATTAAAATTAATTAAATTTAGGGCACTATGACATTTATTTTTATACCAATTTTTTATACCATTTTAATGGTTTAATTACATTGTAATAATAACCAATGATTTAAAATGTAATGATTTAAGCAAAACTTTCTTCAAAGGTTAAACCAACCTTTTATTTTGACGGGTTGCCGTGTAGACCTTTGAGTCTCTGTGTGTTTTTATGATATGACCATAGTTTTTCTCAAATCAAGCTGAAATGCTGCTGAAGTGACTCTCAGAGCGGCTGTGTAGAAAAAGTTCATGCAATGTCCTCATATAAACTGAAACCAGTGTGTGTTTGAGTGTTGTGGTAAATTAAACTTCATCAAATGGTTCATTCGGAAACACGCAGAACATGCATGATTCCTATTTAAATACTCTTTATGTGAATATTCGCATACACTAGTCTATATCGCGATTTTATTTAAATTTACTGACCTACTTTTCATCCAAGATATGACAATTCCGTGAATTTCCGCGTTATACAGTAAATTCCGTTTTTTATGCCTGGATTCCGCGATTCTGTCTGTGTTTTTGGCATCGCGGGAATGAAATATGGTCCTATGGTTGCCAACCGCCGTAAAAGACATGAAGAAGTCATCGTCACTTATTCAGGATCAGTGATACTTAGCAGTTGTGTTTCCAATTTGAGCTTGAACTTTAGAAATGCTTGGGGAAATGTAGCTTGTGTGTAGCGTGGACGCTACCGCATTACTTGATCAAAAAAAGAGCTTCGCTACTGAAAAGCTATTTGATTCAGAAAACAGCGACGCTACAATCACGCTACTGAGAAATGTACTTAAACTAGTAGCGTCACTACTTGTAGCGACGGCGCTAATGCCCAACACTGCGCAAAGGACCAACTTCAATCATTTGTGGTTATAATTTCAGTATTCACTCTGTTGGAGGAATTTTGCTGGTAAATATTTGTTGATGCTGATGGTAACAGCAGAAAATAAAACATTTATATTGGAATTGGGATTTTGGGATTTTAGGATGAATAGAACGTTTTAGGAATAGAGGGTAACTTTTGATTAATCAAATGCATCATTGATGAATACAATTACTTTTTAAAGTGTTTTAAGAGTAAGAAAACAAACTATTCAAAAATCTTTTCACCACTGCTTTCTTGTCTTTAAAAGCATTGTTCTTTGTGAAAGTCCTGTTTACAAGGCAGAAATGTGATGGCTAAGTAAATAAATCACCTTCTTAACTTCCTACATATTGTCCTATCATGATAAAAGGTAAAGAAATTAATCTTTAAACTGATCCTGGTTAAGCACCACCCCAAAAAATAGAATCAGCATCTTTCAAAGGGCATATGGCTTTTTTTTTTTTTTTTTTATAAATATAAATGTTAATGCAGGAAAAGGTAAATGGTTTTGCAAGACATAAGGGCTCAAATTTAGTAGAAACCGTGACAGTTTCCTTGACCGTGTTGAAAAACGTGCTTTTTTTTTATCATCGCATCATATTACGTCACGAGAGGGAGTCGTTCGCTACTTCGTTTAGTGCAGATAGGTTGGTATTCAGTAGGAGCGGTCATGATTCAGTGTGTTTTCGGTGGTTATTGTATTTCATTTTATCATCGTCGTGGTAAATTATTGTGAATTATGGCCTGTCAGGACTTCGAGTCCACAGGTTTCCGAACAAGAAAAAGGACAATTCTATTCCGTGCCTGGGTGCTGCATTATGTGCAGGTGAAAAGACGGGACTTCACTTCTGCATCTGCTTCGATAAATGCGCTAGTGTGTACCGTTCACTATATATATAGGCGATGATTATAATCCCTGCGATATGATGGAGTTATTTGATGACGGAAAATTATTATTATCCTAAATAGTTCTATAATTCATTTTCAATCTGTACAAACCACTTTAATGTTTGTGTTGGCTGTTTCTACATACAGTATAAAGTTTTTATACAGTAAGACAGTTCTGATTGTGATTATTTTTTTATTATTTGTCACCAAAAGGGGGCCATCCAAAACCTTTATAAAGTCCCTCTTTCTCTGGAAACTGTCTCCTAATCGCTGACACAACACATGCAGGTAAAGGTCCAATGCTTTGCTATTAATCTGTAGCCTACAATAGTGTGATTAAGCATAGTTTTAGTATCGTCGGCTAACGTGGATGCACTGGTCTCTCCAGCGCCGCTGCTAGCCATTTTGGTGCCCTAAGCATAATTCCTTTATGATGCCCTCTTGTCCCCTCACAATGACAGTAGCCTGAACTATTACACTAGGCTACATGTTACATAGGCCTGTTTTCAGTTCAAAATGGCGAAATTAGACAAAACTATATTAGTTTGCCTAATTATTTTTTGTCATTCGTTTAACATTCATGACCTAAAAAAAACTGTCAAATATGAAACGTTAAGTTTAACTACTTACATCTTATCTCGCACTTGACCGTACACTGAAGCGTCGAGTTGCACGGTTAAAATTCGCGCTCAGCGTCTGTGAACATAAAGCCCGCCTACTTTGATTTGATTGGTCATCTCAAATATTCTGACATTGGCGAGCAGTGATGGACCAATGAAGCTCAGATGAACACACACACACCCTGTCCTCTCTGTTTCTGACGTGCTCTAGCTCTGCTCGGCGCTGCGGATTGAAGATGAAGAACGCGCTGAATCTGATTATAACAAGAAGTTTGATGATTGATTTTTCATTAGGCTATTTTTGGTGCCCCCTCAGCACTTGGTGCCCTACGCACAGCGCGTGATGCGCGTGGTGGGAGCGGCGGCACTGGGTCTCTCACCAAAACATCTTTCCTGTTCTCCTCACACCACAACTTAATTTGTCTCCTCTGACCGTTGTTCTGTCTAATTCTGGCCTGTCCCTGCTCTCTTGGCTGCAGAGCAGGCTCATCATAATTAACTTATATGGCTGAGGTCCGTCACATGAGTAAACATTTACAATTTCCTCAGTGTTCTGTCATTGCGATCAATTGCTTTCCTATTGTTTACTTTGACCGCACTCCCTCCCGTTATGTCACTTCCGGTTTGGCAGTTTTCAGATGCGGAAGTAAAATGTTCCCACAAAAACTACTCTAGAAGCCTTAATAGCATTTTATAAGTATACATTTATATTTAAATCTAGTTCTTACATTATTTTGGGTATTCTAACCTGCAATATATTGCCTATTGCCCCGTCTATTTCAGTTGCCTCTAAAAACCAACGCGCCAACAACCTCCTGAGTGTGCACCTGAACACACCTCATTTTCAGACCAGCACGCCCATGGTTGCACAAATGGGTGCAAATACATTTGCTATTTAAACAACGTGCCGCAGGACATGAAAATGATAACTGCGTCGGACTGAAACCAGCAAAAAACACTTGCGCCGTGCTTACCACTGCATTGCGCCGGGTGTAAGAGCCCTATATGTCATCGCACTGCACACGAGGCATCAATTAGTCAGCGTTAGTTTTGTAAACATTAGTACCACCATGTGTAAGAAACATGGGGGAACAGAATCTGTCGGAATCCGTTCCCCCAACCCCATTATGAGAGATGTTGAGATAGTTTAAAGGGCATCCCAGATAGCACACATACATCATGGAGACGTCTATTTGATGTGCGTTTTTAGAGTGTTTGCACATCTGCAATATTACGTCTATAGGATGTTTCCTGGCGCACCGACCATTTTTCCCGTCGTTAAACTAGCAAAAGTGGATTCGGACACGCCCTAACTGCACTTGCTTTATGTTATTGTGTTCGTGAATGAGCCGAGACAGCGATCACACAGCCTAGCAGGTACATAACTGAACTTTATTGAACACTCGCAGAGTACAAACCCCCTGCTTAGGGCGTGGCTCACTCAGTAGTGATTTCATCCATCAGATATCACTACACTTTAGACCATGCGCGTAGGTCGTTAAAATAGGGCTCATAGTGTCTTTGTGTTTCAGCGGGCCAGAAAACCCTGGCCGTTGGCCCCGTGGAAGCCCAGACGAGCTCGATCAAGCCCCAGAAGTGAAAGTGGAAACGCTCACTGGCCCTGGCACACACTAGCATGCCCTCTTTTGGCTATGTCCTATCAGGCAAAAAGTTACCTCTTTTGTGCACAAAGGTACCTCACGAAACTGATTTTGGACAGACTTCAGAGGTTGCGTAACAGTTTAATGATCTACAGCTAAATAGAGTCAGCTTTGGTGAGTAACTAAACAAATATTTGTTGCCTTCAAAAATTTATCTGATGAGGATATATCAGGAGACAGGAAGTGAAGCTAACATTGCATTTGGACATGCCTTGATGTCTTCCGAACCTTTGAAGGAAGCATTTTTAGGTTTTCGGATGCAGCCTGCATTGCTGTATGGTTAATTTAATGCACCTGATACTAATAGGTGTAATTGAAATATCCAAAGCCATTAATTAGAAGGTATTATCCACATGGTATCTATGTATTGCATGATACTGCTTAGAGACGTGTTGAGCTGAAGTTAGTTGCTGCAGTGTGTTCTGTCCCTCTCAGGAGATGTGATATATTATAAGACATGAGATTCTCTCTTAAGGCACAAATGTCGGACATTTTATCTCAGCTCTCTTTTTTTTATCAGAAACTGGTGCCACTATCTGTGATAGAGGCACATCTTTAACTGCCTGCCTCTGATTACGCCTCTGGTTGCCATGGAAACAGTGAAGCGTTGAAATGGGAGAACAATGGCGTTGAATGCTAATAAGGCGAGTGAGTAAAAAGGATACGTGCCTTGTGCTTTTGCTGCATGCCAATCTACATCACAGACTTCAGATTCCCACATTTGTCCTGCTGATTAGAAGACAGCGACTTTGATACATGGGCATGGAATAAAGATCATCCATACAGCTTGTTTTTTCACTTTTGATTGTCTTTCAGTTAGGCTACATAAATGTAACGGCATATTCTGCTCCAATGTAGACTATTTAATGAAACACCCTTAAAAGCTCATCAGATCTTCATGGCAAAGGAGACTACCTCTTATTCCTGGGGAAAATACAGACATTTGAAGAAGAGTTTCTTCCTCGTGAAATGAAAAGCATAAACGTTTCACCTTGAAGTGAGACGATGCCATATAATGATGTGTGTTTCATGGATTCTTACCATGGGAGATTAAAGTCACCCTGACCAAAGTGACTTTTAATCTAAAAGGATGTGTCAGTTACCGCACTACCATGCATTACAACGAGTGAAAAAAGGGAGATCCATGGCTCTAGACAAAAAATAAATGACATGATTGCCAAAAAAGAAACCATATCTAAATGACTTCTAGTTCAGAAATAAATATAGTTACTCAATAAATATAGCTGTTCCTAAATGATTCAATTCAATTTAATTGGGCATGTCAGACAAATGAATCATGATTCAGTAAGTAGTCAGTTGTGAAAGTAATGGCTTGTGAATCTTTTTGAATGACTCATTAAGAACTTATGCACAATCTGTAAATTATGACTGTGTTCGTTGTTGAGCAGGAAACACTTGTGGTCACTCTAACAAAGATATCAGACAAAATCGCATATGGATGTACACAATGATTTTCCTGAATAGATTTTACAGATTGTTGCATTTGTTTTAGTTGCAGTCTGAACTCTAGAGCCCTAGCACAATTAGATGACTGAGCGAAACTCTAATATTAATTACTTTCATGCTTAATAATGTAGATCAAGATAATATAGGCTGATTTAACAGAATTTTAGCTGAATTTTAAGCCTGTTTATCTCTGGTTAAAGTTTACATGTGTGTGTGGTCTGAAATCATCAGCCATTACTGTAGATGTGCTGTTTATGTGTTTGGTGTGTAATTGTGTGTTTTAGCTAAAATTTGGCTTGGCTTGGAGATGAGCACATATTGGTGTGGGCTTAGTGGCTTTCACAGTCTGGGGTAAGAAATGAAGAATTTGTGATATTATTAAAATCATTGGCAAACATAGATACATTTGGGACTTGTATTTTCTCAGATGGTTGGTTTATAATCTTGTTAAAATGTTTTTTTAAATACCTTAGGGTGAAAGCAGCGGGAAACAAGAAAAGCTCACGCCATACAAAGAGAACACTTCAAACTTATTAGGGGTTAAAGCACATAGTGCTGAAACCCTATTGTAATTGTTAAGATTTTTATTTTCCCTTAAAACTGATCGTGCAGACCAAACCGCAAGTGCTGGAGACTTGAACTTAGGCCAGATGGTAGTCCTCAATTTGGGGAGAACCTATCAAAGCATAGCACTGTACATGCTACCATTAGGAGATATCATTAGGAAACATGGAATTAGCTTTCACTGTTATGCCAATGATACTCAGCTGTATATTTCTTCAAAACCTAACGAAACTTACCAATTCACAAAATTAACAGCATGCATAGCTGATATAAAAAATTGGATGACTAGTAATTTCCTTCTACTAAATTCTGAAAAAACAGAGATTCTAATAATTGGACAAAAAACTTCCACACGTACTAGAATACTGTCTGTAAGAACCAAATGCTGTTTTGTATTTAGGTTATAATTCCCGTGTCTAACACTGGGTGGCGCATGTCTGTAAATTGGCCTCAGGTATAAAGGTAGCAAACACAATATTGTTCGAAGGTGTTTGACCCGGAAGGGCAAAGGGTTTTTGACTGCTTGCGCGGCGCTTTGTATTGTACTGCTGAAGGAAATAATAAAATAAATGGACCACTTTGGAAATCAGCGTCAACATTGTCAACGTGCATTTGTTTAGCACAGGGCAATCAAGTGAGCGTAGCACTCGTAACATCTAGCGTGTCAGCCAAGCGTTACCGGGTTCGGGCATCTCAGTAGTTCGGTGTTAAACCGAGCTCCAACACTGTCTAACACTTGATGCCTGCTCTTGATGGCTGCTCTGTCTTCGTCGTCGGTTAGGAACCTGGGTGTGCTCTTTGATACCAATATTTCATTGGATTGTCACATGTCTAGTATCTGTAAAACTGCCTTTTTCCATCTTAAAAATATATCTAAATTACGTCAAAATGCAGACAAATCAGTTCATGCGTTCATGACAACAAGACTAGATTATTGTAATGCTCTACTGGGTGGTTGCCCTGCACCCTTAATAAACAAACTACAGCTAGTACAAAACGCAGCAGCTCGAGTTCTTACCAGAACCAGGAAATATGACCATATTAGCCAGGTTCTGTCAACACTGCATTGGCTACCTATTAAACATCGTATACTTTTTTTTAATTAGTTGATTACTTACAAAGCACTTTATGGTTTAGCTCTTAACGCATTATAGTCCTTCACGTCTATTGCGATCTCAAAATTCCGGACAGTTAATAATACCTAGAATATAAAAAAAAAATTGACTGCTGGCAGTAGATCATTTTCCTATTTAGCACCAAAACTTTGGAACAGTCTTCCAACCATTGTCCGGGAAGCAGACACACTGAAGTGCCAACTAGCCTCTCCCTATGTAGGATCCCTTTACCACTATACAGATAAAGTGTTGTGGAAAATTTCGGTTCGTGTACCTACCCCGAAGTGATAAAATAAAATAAAATAAAACAAATTTATAGGCAAGACTGTCATGAAACTGCACAGGGAACAAGGACAGAGGTGATCCAAACGCAGGCTTTATTATGAGGAGAATCCAGAGACAGGTATAAGGAAACAGGCAGGGGTCAAAACCAGGTAAGCAGTCCAAACAAACATCAAATCCGTGCAGGGATAAGGCAAACGGGAAGACCAGATACAGGCAGGGAGTCCAGGAACCGTGAAACTAGAAAATACTCGGAAATACTAAGAAACTAGGAAAACGCTTAGGACGCCGTGAGACACATACAATACTGAGCACTGGAACAAAGGGCCACTCAGGCTTAAGACAGGTGCGCTAAACAAGATAATCAAACACAGGTGCACAAAATAAACCATAATCAGTCCAGGGTAAAACATAACACAATGAGAGAGTGCACTCCAGAGGCTCTCGAGGGCACTACAACTGCTGATCGTCACAAAGACAAGTAGTTTGTTTAAACATGGTTTGTAGGGATTTACAAACCTGCGCACATATATTCAAATGCACATAACTATAGAATCAATTCTTAATGCGCATGTGAACGCCATCAGCGTTTATCACAGGTATCTGATGAACAAAACGTATATCTCCGATTTCATTTCTGCCATGAAAGATTTTCCGCCATTTTGAATTTTGTCAAAAACCTACTTTTGCAAACTTTTTAGCCCGATCGGAACCAAACCGGTGCAGAAATATCTGAATATCAATAATTATTGGATACAATTGAAAATTTTAAATTCACGGTCGCTAAGGGGAGCAACATGAATGTTGTGGGCGGAGCCTATTTTACTAAAATGGCTATAACTCAATAAGTAAATGATATCTGCACAAAACTCGGTACACATATATACAAGTTCAATCTGAGGTCACAGTAAAAAAACGGACATGAAAAAAACATACAAAGGGTTATGACCACCTGACCATTTGTCCAATTGACTTGAAAATTGGTATGCAGAGTCTTGGTCTAAGGTGCCATGTATGTCTATGAGGACATTGGCATATCTCAAAAAACATGGCTGCCATCAGCCAATGAATTTTGTGCACCTTTTAGACAAGGTTAACGGAGGCCAATCGGAACGAAACTCGGTGGGCAGTCGTAGTTCTTTCGGCCGATCAGAACCAAACCAGTGCAGTACAATTCTCTGGACTCTAGATCAATAATTATAAAAAAATAAATAAAAAATACCCTTTGGGTAGCTATAACAGAAAATGGGTATGGCAAAAACACTCAAAGGCCTATGAATACTAAAGGAAAACTCAGAACTTCACGAAAATTAGTCAGCATATGTAACATAACTTTCTAAACAAGCATGCAAAATTTTATGGAGACCGGACCATAGGTGGCGCTTAAATGCTTGAACCCCGATAAATGCTGCTTGCAGCTTCAATTTCAGTTGTGTTTAAAAGATCCATTTTGTTGTGGCTACTTGACCATTTCTAAACATAATAAATGGAATAAAATTGCATTTCACAATTGTTTGACCATTTTTCATTCCTCTCTCGGCAGTCACAACCATTGTATCTCAAGGTAATACAGCATTTGAGTCAGTGTACATTTCAAGTGAACATTTATTAAATTGATGGTTTGAATGTCAAAACACCAAACAAATCTGCTTCCGCAGTGAAGAAAGATATAGGATCATGTACACACCCACAGCCATTAGCAGGCAACCTTTTCCCTCTCTCTTTTTTTTTAATAAAAAGGTCCATTTGTGGAAAAGAAATAAAGCAAAAGAATAGAATGATGGGGAGATATTGCCTTTTCTTTTGTGGTGTGATATTATCAACATGGAGCTGAATGTGATTATTGCTCACCAGAATATTACACATGGGGAGAATTAGATTGGGTAACCCCCTTCATACTCCTTCCGAGAAAAAGATAACAGATGAACAAAAGCAGCTTTGGATCGATCCCTCACAACAAAAGTAGAGGACACAGATATAAACAGATTAGAGATGGCAAAAAATAAGATATGTCTTTATTTCAGATCTTCCACTGACACTTATTCCGCTTGAACATGAACAGACCCCCCTCCCCCCGAACTAGCCCGCCAACCCTCAATACCCTGTTGTTATTTAATGTTCCCTTCTCATAACTAAATAAGAAGGTAGACTGTATTTTACAAGGGGTCAAGGTTTGTCTGGTTAGTATGATCCAGTTATTCCCTGCTGGTAGATGCTGTAACTACACAGTCTGGGCCCATAAACCATGTTTCTCCATTGACAGCCATCTAATGTTGCCATGTATTCGGATTAATTATTTTTTGCAAGCAACATACAAACATAATTTAAACAATGAAACAGAACTCTTTTTTTCTGTGGCTCCAGAGGGATGATGCCTTGCTCAGACACTTATTTTGCTTTATTTTTATTACTTTCTCAGCCACTGGTACAATGGGATGAGCCACCAAGCTCAGGGAGAGCTTTTAAGAGTGCAGGGACAGCATCAAAACTGACAAAAGACATCCAGAATTGTACTGTGACTCCTTATGATTATATAGGAAGTCATGAAAGAACGGCTGTGGGATAGATAAACGTAATCTTGGCTATCTGGCAACAACAG
The DNA here is from genome assembly GCA_031834385.1 of Semotilus atromaculatus. Classification (NCBI taxonomy): domain Eukaryota; kingdom Metazoa; phylum Chordata; class Actinopteri; order Cypriniformes; family Leuciscidae; genus Semotilus; species Semotilus atromaculatus. The sequence continues at coordinate 12,833,536 of JAULUF010000052.1, forward strand.
ATTTATCTTCCTCATCTATTTGAAAGGTGTGGTTTACTGTCTGTGTGTGTGTGAGTAGGGAAGGTAAGTGCACAAAAACATACACAACCATGATTTCTGCATTCAATCACTGTTTTTCTTTCTCTCTACTGACACAGCACCTGACATGCATTGTAGGCAAATTATTGCTTGTTAAATGAAGACGGGAAAATGGATGTATGAATTATTTATGGATAGAAGGAGTTTAAGAGCTGCAATATTACTCATTGGCAGCCGGGCAAGAGTTGAAAAATAAATTCAGCGACATCCTTTTCTGATTAGCAATCAACACACTTTTAAAAGCCCCTACCGCACACAGAGTTAGCCTATCCATGGGCCTCTCCTCTGACAAAACTAACAACACCTCCCATCTTCCTCTGAATCGCATATCCTAAAAGTTAGACGAGGTAAAGTAAACTCACTTCTTCAACTGAAATACAGCATACAATTGCACTCTGATCATGGGTTTTGTTAGTAATCGTGTATTGTCCTCTAGTGTTATATTATTAACTTTTACCACTTTGTTTACCAATAAAATTATAATTCTAATACACCTTGCATTGTGGCTGCATGTATACATATCGGATGTTTGTTCTTTATTTATTTATGAAAGAGTAATAAATAATTGAATCATTGAATCATTATATTTCAAATATTTTGAACATTTTGTTGATAATGATTTGTTAAGGCCTGTTCACGCCAAGGGCGATAACTATAACGATCTGAATGTTTTATGTTTTAAACTACATTCTAAATGTAAAATAATAGCAAAGTCCACACCACAACTATAACAATAACGGGAACGATATTGCTGCAATAACTTTCACAGCCATTTTTAGCTGATGAACGATAAAAACATTGATAGAAACATAGCCAATCAGAATCCATCCTGCATGCTTTAAAGGGGTCATCGGATGCACAAATCACTTTTGTATGGTGTTTGCAACACATCCACCATACAATGAAAACAATCCATTCAGTCCTTTTTTGCGGTTGCTCAATATCATTTAAAGAGACATGCACCGAAACGGGTCGTTGCTTTATATGATGAACTAATTTAAATTAGTCTTTTATTCACATATAAACATTGATCAGCAAACATAAACAGAAGCTCTTGTGAACAAATGCATGAGAACAAACCTCATTGGTCTTTGCTTAAGCTCAAACCTGCTGTGTAACACATGAGAATGAACCTCATTGGTCATCACACATCACACATCAAGCGAACAAGCTTGAGATTCTGTTTACCACAACTGATTTGTCAGTTTATGAATGTTTACATGAACAATGTCCAATCAATTGTACCTTTTTGTGGGCAACATTTTCAAATAAATTGTACATTTCCCTTAAAATGTCCAGTTCATTTCTGTGAGTTACTGCAACAACATGGGGTGGAGCTTAGTGAAGGCTCTATAGATAGCTAAAAAATACACTTTTTTTTTTTTTTTTTTTTGCATCTTTACAATGTGAATTTATCTTCATTCACTTCCACTGCACAAAGAGATCAAGGTTGGACAGGTTAGCATGAGCCTTTTAGCACCTGCTTGCACGTAGATGCTGTAACTATATGGAGAGTCAGAGGTGTGCTGAGACGCAGATTCAGAGTTTTCACCATTCATTAACCAACTCCAACTCTGTTCAACACTGGGGACTAGCCCCATCTAGGCCTTGAGTATTGAGTGAGAGGATACCCGCTGGCTCTGAAAAACCTTGTTACTCAACCAAGGAATGAGATTTATTGGCTCTCTGATCACTGTGAATTAATAACCGAGAACATAATCATTTTTCTAGCTGAAACTGATTCAGTGTTAATGTTTACAGTTAGATTTTGTTTGTGCATATGGATTCATTTGTGTGTCTTTTAGCATTTTGAGTGTATTTTGATCAAGGCTGACTTCAAAACTACAGTTCTTTTTAAGTCAGACATTCTTACATCTCTATGTGTAGGCAAAAACAAAAGAAATGCTTCAGATGAGAACACCAAAAAGAATCATTTATATTTTCTAATTAGTTTTGCATCATTTGAAACAAATGAGGAGACATCACAGCATGAGACACAGAAAATGCTGAATATTTGATATTTGCATTTTTTCTTTAGATATACCATTATCCTCGCAATGAATAGAAAGAAAATGGGAGAAGACTGACAGAATGACTGTTTAGTAAATATAATACTGTTTAGGGATTTATCTTGGTTTTAGCAAGTCAAAACCCAACTCTCACCCAGACCATTTGTGAGTTTAACCCGGATATTTTATGTATCCTCTCTATATTGGTCTAGCTGCTCTCTCTTTCTCTGAGGGGAGGTTTGGGCATCTGTCTGTAAATTGGCCTCAGGTAGGTAGCACCCACGTGGAGAGGGTGACTTATTGGGCTTTTTCTCTCTAATACTATACTTTCTTTTTTTTTGTTTTCTATTAACAACAACAACAACAAAATTGTAAAAAAGATTAGTTGTTTTTATTTCAATTTGTGTGAGGTTGTTTTTATTTCAATTTGTGTGAGGTACAATTTTTGGGATCAGGATGGGGGACCCTCTCTGGCTGCATTCCAGTCCATTTTTAGACACGCACTTGCAAACTTCCCTAAGCACTTCCACTCGGGGGAATCCCTGCCGCCACTTTGAAGTGCGTTCCACTTCGTGAAGTGGATGAGGAAAGTTTATATGGACAGACCCTCACTCCCTCGATTTTGACAGAGGGAAGAGTCTACTTCATCTGTACACTTCAGGCAGCTCCATATACCACAATGCAACATGATTGTGACGTCAACGCATATTGCGTTTAATTTACCCCATCACAAACAACTCTATGATATATTAATTATATAAAAAAAATATAAAAAATGAAACAACTCAAACACACCTATACATATAGAATGCTGCATTAAACAATTTTGTAAGGGAAAAAAAAATAAACCAACCCCATAATGGATTCTTAGTGATCAAGGGCTTAGCACGTTCCAATTCAGCCTATTATTGCAAAGGTTCCACCAGTAATGGGCACTCATGTAACATAAGCAATGACATACATCCGAGTGAACAAGACGGAGGGAAGTTAGCGAGTGAAGGGCATGACAATTTTGGACTGGAACACAGCCAATGTAGGGGTAGTGCCACCTGTTTCCCTTCGTCATGGCGTCAGGTGTGTTCCTGTGACCGGTGTTACAATATCTTCGTTTCCTGAAATATTTGGTTCCAATGGGTGAAGCTACCATGAATATTCACAAGACCAAAGCATGGGTGGGGAGACCAATACAAGTGAGTGGAACAGAAATGACGTTGACATACAATCCAGCAGCCAATAGGGCATCTATGTATTTATTATGTCCATGGCTCCACCCATTGGAACCAAATATTTCAGGAACCGAATATATTGTAACACCGGGCCGAGTGCTGCGGTTGTCATGACGAAGGCCTCAGAGGACGCGCTGCCTCAATTTGTAGAGGAGCGGGACGCTTAAGTTGTTGAACAGGCTGAAAGCATCACTGATAACGGTCAAAATGAGAAAGTAGTTGCTGAAACAGAATCAAGTGAAAACAGTGTAATGAACGATAATGTGAGTGACCGATATATGGTGAAGTGGCAAGTGCTAATGTTGATACATCAAGGGGTGACGAAAGTTGTGATAGAGAGAAAAAAGATGATGATATGCTTTCCGAGATTTCTGATATGGGCTCACAGATAGTGGGAGAGGTGTATACTTTTCAAGAGATAAATTACTTGCTAGATTCAACATTTGACAACTGTTGATGTGACAGATTTTTTCCGGACGCAGAGAAACTTATTGCGGCAGTGTTGCTGCAGAGAACGGTTAGCTATGAGGCTTTGGATAAGAAGAAAAGATTTCGATTGAAGAAGACGGTAACAAAACTGCGAAAAGATAAAACATTTTCTCAAAGACATCAAGATGACTAAATCTCACGTGGTAGCTTTTACACTTTGCTGTTTTTTCCTGTCTCTCCCCACTCTGAACTTCTCTTCTTAAAAGGAAACTTTGAGGGTGGGTTCTCTAAATAAGAATGGGGGAAGAGACAGGGGTTCTAGCAATGGTTTCAGAATTTCTTCAAATTAAAAAGGTTTGTGTTTCTTTTTTACAAGAAACCCTTACAAATAAGGATAATGAAATTGAATGGGGTATGTGGTGGAAAGGCAAGTTTGCTTTGAGCCATGGGACATATAATAGTGAGGGAGTGGCTATTTTATTTTCTGCAAACATGAATGTTAAAAATTTTTATGTGGAACAGATCGTTGAAGTTAGATTATTGATAATAGAAATTGAGTATGAGGGACCAATGTTTGTGTTTGTTAATGTCTATGCCCCCAATAATCGTACTGAGTGGCAATATTTTTTTTGAAATTGAAAAATGCCATCCAGAAGTATGACGATAGTGTGTGTCTTGTAATTGCACAACATATTTTACAGTGGACAGAAAGGGGGAAGAGCCTCAGTCAATCAAGTAGCACACTTAAAAGTTATGCATGAATTTCAATTAACAGATGTATGGAGAACAAGAAAAATCGGTGTGAAAGAATATAGTTGAAAGTGTGTGATAACAGATGTTGTGGTGCAAGATTGGATAGTTTTTATATGAAAGAAATGTGGAATAATAGAGTAATTAATGCTTGTATTTTTCCAAATGGGTTTTCATACCATCACATGATCACTCTGGTTTTAAAAGAAGACATTAAGATAGACTAATTAGTACTGCCATTTGAATGTTAAATCATTACATGATTTTTTTTCTGTGAGATTTTGAAAGTGTTTTGGAGTGAACGGAAGTTGAAGAAGCTTTTGTTTGAGAATGTTTGTCAATGGTGGGATGTGGGAAAGGCTTCTTTTTAATCTTGAAAAAAAATGTGTTAATCAAAAACAGGTGTGTCATCTTCGTCATCAGGATGGATCAGTATCATCAAATCTAGTTGAAATTAGAAAGTTATCAAGAGATTTTTATGAACAACTATACAGTTCTGAGAGCTGTGATACTGAAAGTGTTGATGATTTGCTTAAGGAATTACCTTAGCTTCGGGATGAACAGAATAAGGCACTGGACAATTTAATCAAGTTTAAATAACTTACAGAAGTGATTTGTCATTTCCATATTGGCCATGCTGGGAGCATTTGGGTGTGTGTGGGGATTCGAGGAGAGGGTGACTGTTATTTACTTTTCCCTTATTTTCATCTTAAAATTTGGGTTATAACAGTTGATTTTTTAAATTAGGTTAGGTTGAGTTACGTTTTTTTGGACGGTGTTGGGATGGCGTTGTTCCCGAACGGGGGAGAGCCACCGCCACCTGTGTCTCTGCATAATGGGATCAGGTGTGTTCCTGCGCCAGGTGTGGAGGTGCAAACGTGCTAATCGCGGTCGGAGAGCAGATCGGCTTTGAGAACATTTCTTCCGCTTCGAGGATGAACAAGGCCGTTATGATTTTTGTAAAGGAGGAAGAGGTAGCTAATGCTTTGACTGTTAAAAATTGACAAAAAAAAATAATGGTTCATTATCATTGGAATTGTGGTAAGTGGTGATTTTATTAATGCTTCACCGCTGGTTACGCCAACGACATGTATAACTATCTTGAGAGTGCCCCCATTCATTCATAATGATGAGAATGAGCAGGGATTAGTTTGTTATGGAGAGTTGCTAGTGCAATTAAAATGGTTCCACTTCGCTGTAAAAATGCAGCATTAAAGCATGTTATGTTGTTTAGGAGGCAGACATTGATGTTTGTGAATGAGCCAGAATTGGATATTTCTTTCAGAGTATGGCATGAAGGAAAGGCGTACATGGTGTATGCAAACTCTGGAAGTATGAAGTGTTTTGATTGTGGAGATGTCGGCCATAAAAGGATGGCATGTCCACATAAAGATGCTGTTGATGTAGCAAATGGATTCGAGACCGCATCAGGTCTCATGCTGGAGAGACGAGTGACGGTCAAGCTCAAAGTGCTAAACAAACTGATGTTGTTGATTATGATGAAGATGATGATGATGACAATGAGGTTGTGAGAAAGGTGAAAAATATGGTTTGTCTGAACAAAATAAAAAGGCTGAAGTTAATAGAAGTGTGGATGATGAAGTGGCAAGGACATCTGGATGTGCTGAAATGTCTGAGGATTAAGAGATAATGATTCAATCTCTGATATTTCTGAGATAGGTTCACAGGTTTTGGATGATACATACACATTGCAGGAAATTTATAACTTTTTGGATGCAACGTTTGGAAAAGTAGTGGAAGTTAAGGATCTTTTTCCAGACATGGATAGATTCATCGGGTCAGTGTTGTTGCTGCAGAAAACATGCTTACTAAGGAATAACATTGTAAAACTGGGGCACCTCTTGAACAATAATGGATGGAGATCAGCAGAGTCCCTCAGGTGGCAGAATTACGGTCACTAAGACTTACAGCAAAACTGATGGAGGAATTGTTTTATGTAATATCAAGCAAAAACAGAGAGATTATCACAAGGAAGGAAACCGATGAGAAAGGATTCCCAAAGATAAAAACAGCTCCCGCAAGTAAGGAAGATCTGAAAGGTGTGGACGCTTGTACCATTTTGTCATTTGAGGTTTCTTAAATAGACTTGGTGAGTGAGACATGTGCCCTGTGTGTTGTAACTTGTCCGGAATGTGGCTAAATAGTTGTCCTGTTTGTCTTGTCTATTGTCTATTGTCTCTTGTCTTGTGTGTAAAAAAGAAAAGAAAGAAAATAGCGTTGTAGGTATAAAGTGAAGGGGAATGTGTAGTGTGTTTTTTTATTTTTGTTTATTTTTTTTATTTCCCCTATTGCACAGAGGATATTGTTTAGTATTGGTTAATACTGGGAAGGACTTGGATGGAAATCCGGTGTCCCGGTTGTTTGTTGCCTTGTCTCTCTGTTTTCTTTGTACTTGCAAAAAAAAAAAAAAAAAGAGGTTTCTTAAATAGAACGTTTTGAGTCTACATCAAAGAAGGCCATATATCACATCACAGTGAAGGTCATACATCAGGAATCACTCAGGAGAGTAAAAACCTCTGGGTGGCCAGGACTGTTGACACCAGATTTCCTTGTGAGGGACAGATGGAGAGCTCTGTATAAACCTCCAATGGAGAAGCGAACAGCTGATCTACAATGGTGGATTATTCACAGGGCAATAGCTACAGACAGACATGTGGCACACTTTAATCCAGTGGGTGGGGAATGTAGGTTTTGTGGAGAAGAGGAGGATTTGGAACATTTGTTTTTAAGATGTGAAATACTACAAAGTCTTTTTAAACTTCTTAAGGAATGAATCAGGGAATTTAAGATAAATTGTTCAGATAAAGTGTTCATTGGAGGGTTAAAGTATGGATTTTTGATGAGGAAGAAAGTGTGTTTAAGTTATCTGATTAGGACTGCAAATTTGGCAGTGTGGAAGACTAGGAAGAACAAAGGCTTACAATTTGCATCTAAGGATCCTGAAGTTATGTTTAGAAGATTAGTGGCAGGAAGGCTTAAAGTGGAATATGCATATTATAATATTGTAATGATGTAAGGAGTTTTATTGAAATATGGTGTGTTCATGATGTCTTATTCACCATTTATGATGATGTGATAGTTCTGAATTAAAAAAAAAAATATATATATATATATATATATATATATATATATATATATATATACATCTATGGGTTTATATTATGTTCTTATTTCATTATGTAATGTTTGAATATGAGTGTATGAATGTATGAGTTTTGAATCTCTCTCTCTCTCTCTCTCTCTCGGGAGGTTTGGGCATCTGAGGGCTCCCACTTGGAGAGTGTGACTAATTGGGCTTTTTCTGTCTAATACTTTAATTTTACCTTTTTTCTTTCTTTTTTTCGGTTTCTTTATAAAAAAATAAAATTTGTGTGAGGTACTTGTGGAGTTTTGTTTGGGATCAGGATGGCGTCCCTCTTCGTAGGGGTAGCGCCACCTGTTTCCCTTCGTCATGGTGTCAGGTGTGTTCCTGTGACCGGTGTGACTGTGGAGGATGTGCTAATGGCTGTTGGAGAGGAGATCGGACATGAGAATATTGCATCGGCTTCACGCATGAATAAAGCCGTGGTCGTTTTTGTGAAGTAAGAGGTTCAAGTTAGCCGCCTGATAACTAATGGAATTGTGGTAAGTGGAGAGTTTGTTGTTGTTTCGCCGCTTGTTGCGCCAACTAGCAAGGTAACCGTATCTAACATACCTCCATTTATTCCGAATGATGAAATTGAGCGAGGGCTTTCACGTTACGGAAAATTTGCTAGCGCGATAAAAACGCTTCCACTTGGCTGTAAAAATGAAGCGTTAAAACATGTAATGTCTTTCAGAAGACAGGTGTTCATGTTTTTGAATGAACCAAATTTAGACGTGTCTTTTAGAGTGTTGTACGAAGGAAAGGCATATATGATTTATGCTAACACGGGAAGCATGAAATGCTTTGAGTGTGGGGATGTTGGTCATAAGAGACTAGCATGCCCACATAAAGCTGGGAGTAGCGGGACTAGTGTGGCGAGCGCCGGTACTGATGGGGCGAGCGCCGGGACTAGTGTGGCGAGCGCCGGGACTGGTGGGGCGAGCGCCGGGACTAGTGTGGCGAGCGCCGGTACTGGTGGGGGGAGCGCCGGGACTAGTGTGGCGAGTGCCGGGACTGGTGGGGCGAGCGCCGGGCCGAGTGTTGTGGTGATGGCGAAGGCCTCAGAGGATGCGCTGCCTCGAGTTGTGGAGGAGCGTGATTCTCGAGTTGTTGAACAAGCTGAAAGCGTTACTGATAACGGTCAAAATGAGAAAAAGGTTGCTGAAACGGAATCAAGTGAAAATTGTGAAATGAACGATGCTTTGAGTGACCTGATTTATGGTGAAGTGGCCAGTATTAATGTTGATGCATCAAGGGATGAAGAAAGTTGTAACACAGAGATAAAAGATGATGATACACTTTCCGAGTTTTCTGATATGGGCTCTCAGATAGTAGGAGAGGTGTACAGTTTACAAGAGATAAATGATTTCCTAGAGTCGACATTTGGTAAGACTGTTGAGGTGACGGATTTTTTTCCGGATTCCGAGAAATTTATTGCGACAGTGTTGTTGTTGCATAGAACGGTTAGTTATGAGTGTTTGGATAAGAAGAAAAGATTTAGACTTAAGAAGATGGTAACAAAATTGCGAAAAGATAAATTTGTTTCTCAAAGACATCAAGATGAATAAATCTCACGTGGTGACTTTTATACTTTGCTGTTTTTTTCTGTCTCTCCCCACTCTATACTTCTTTTCTTACATGGATAGTTTGAGGGTGGGTTCTCTAAATATTAACGGGGGAAGAGACAGGGGTAAACTAGCAGTAGTTTCAGAATTTCTTAAAATTAAAAATTAATTTTTACAAGAAACACATACGAATAAGGATAATGAAATTGAATGGGGTATGTGGTGGGAAGGCAAGTTTGTTTTGAGCCATGGGACTTTTAATAGTGCAGGAGTGGCTATTTTATTTTCTGCAAACATGAATGTTAACATTTTAAATGTGGAACAGATTGTTGAAGGTAGAGTATTGCTAGCAGAAATTGAGTATGAAGGAAATATGTTTGTGTTTGTTAATGTCTACGCCCCCAATAGTGGTCCTGAACGACAAGATATTTTTTTGGAATTAAGAAATGCTATCCAGAAGTATGATGATAGTGTGTGTCTTGTAATTGGAGGGGACTGGAATTGCACAACAGATTTTACAGTGGATAGAAATGGGGAAGAGCCTCATAGTCAATCAAGTAGCACACTGTTAAAAGTTATGCATGAGTTTCAACTAACAGATGTATGGAGAACAAGAAATATCGGTGTGAAACAATATACGTGGTTGGAAGTGTGTGACAATAGTTTTTGGGGTGCAAGATTGGATAGGTTTTATATGACAGAAATGTGGAATAATAGAGTAATTGATGCTTGTATTTTTCCAAGCGGGTTTTCAGACCACCATATGATCACGTTGGTTTTAAATGTAAAGAAGACATTAAGATCTAATTATTATGTTAAATTTGAAATTTGCATTTGAATGTTAAATTATTGCATGATGCTTTTTTCTGTGAGAGTTTTAAAGTGTTTTGGAGTGAATGGAAGTTGAAGAAGCTTTTGTTTGAGAATCTTTGTCAATGGTGGGATGTGGGAAAGGCGAATATAAGATTATTTTGTCAGAATTATGCTTTTCATACATAAACTTTTGTCAAAACAACAGTAAAAACTCTACAAAAGGACATTGAGTTGTTGGAAAAAAATCTTGTAACTGATAATGAAGGTGTACATTGTGATGGTTTGAAAAAGAAAAAACAAGAACTGAATTCTTTTCTAAAAGAGCAGGCCAAAGGAGCACTGATACGGGCAAGATTTTGCACTATCAAAGATATGGATGCTCCAAGTGCTTTCTTTTTTAATCTTGAAAAAATATATACTAATCAAAAACAGATGTGTCATCTTCGCCGTCTGGATGGATCAGTAATATCAAATCCAGTTGAAATGAGAAAGTTATCAAGAGATTTTTATAAACAATTATACAGTGCTGAGAGCTGTGATACTGAAAGTGTTCATGATCTGCTTAAGGAATTACCTCAGCTTGGGGATGAACAGAAAAAGGCTCTGGACAATTTGATCACTTTTAAAGAACTCACAGAAGCAATGCGTCAGTTGCATATTGGCCGTTCTCCTGGAATTGATGGACTACCTATAGATTTTTATCAACAGTTCTGGGAAATAATTGGACAAGATTTTTATGAAGTGTTGCTGAACTGCATTAGAAGTGAAGCCCTTCCCATAAGTTGTCGTAGAGCAGTCTTGTCGCTGCTTCCAAAGAAAGGGGACTTAGGACTTCTCAAATAGACTTAAACACTGTTTAGACTTGTTGGTTCATAATGATCAAACGTATTGTATAGCTGAAAGATCTATAATGGATAATCTTTTTTTATTACGGGATGTAATTAACATCAATCATTTTGATCATGTTGATCTTGGAATTCTCTCACTAGATCAAGAAAAAGCTTTTGATCGGGTTGATCACCAATATCTTTTTAATGTGTTAAAGTATTTTGGGTTTGGGGACAGATTCATATCCTATATTCGGTTGTTGTATTGTAATGTCTCTGTTATGGTGAAAGCAGGTGGTCGGCTAAGTGAACCAATATCTGTGTCGAGAGGCATTAGACAAGGATGTCCACTTTCCGGGCAATTATACAGTTTGGTTATTGAACCTTTGTTGGGCAGCTTGAGGAGGAATCTTGAAGGATTCGTAATTCCTAACTCAAATGATAATTTTAAATTGTTTTTATCTGCGTATGCAGATGATATTAGTGTTTTTATCACAAGTCAAAAGGATATTACAACCTTAAATCAAACTATTGAAATATACGAAAAAGCCTCTTCTGCTAGAGTTAATTGGTCTAAAAGTGAAGGGTATATTATTGGTAGGTGGGAAGGTATTGGGTTTCCTCAACTCCCGGGTGGGTTACAGTGGAGACAGGACGGATTGAAAACACTAGGAGTTTTCTTGGGGAATGACCAATTTCAAAAGAAAAATTGGGAGGGTCTGCTGGAGAAGGTGTCGACTAAATTGTCGAAATGGAAATGGCTATTGCCACATTTGTCCTATAGGGGGAGAGCTCTGGTTGTCAATAATCTCGCTGCGTCGATGTTGTGGCACAGGACGATAACTATGGAGCCTCCTGAAGAACTTATTTCTATGATACAAAGGACATTTGTTCATTTTTTCTGGAGTGGACAGCACTGGATCCGTGCTGCTGCACTTTACTTACCAGTTCAAGAGGGTGGACAAGGCTTGGTGGATGTGAGGAGTCGAATCCGGGCCTTTAGGATTCAAGCTGTGCAGAGACTTCTCTACAAAACGGATGTGGTGTGGGCCAAAACTGCAAGTGCATTTTTGAAGCGGGCAGGAGGACTTGGATTTGATAGACACTTGTTTTTAATTAAACTTGAGGAAGTAAACCTGTCAGACCTTCCTCCTTTTTATAAGTCTATGCTGCAGACATGGAGGACTGTTTTTAGAGTGGAGCGAGATTTGGGTGACCAAGGACATTGGGCTCCAGAGGAACCGTTGTTTTTCAACCCAATGGTCCAGACTAGACTGTTGTCCTCCGTGAGCGTGAGGAGATGTTTGCTGAGGAATGGTGTACAGAAACTTGGACATCTCCTGGATGAGAGGGGCTGGAAATCCATTGAGGCACTTCAAGAAATGACGGGGTAAAAGTCCTTGCGTCTTGTTTCAAAATTAAAAGAAGAAATCTGTAATGCACTTCCAAGCAGCTGCAGGACTTGAATAGGACTGAGACAAACACAGGACATGAGAACTGGTCAAGATTTTCCAGAATTAAAAATTTCACCTGTCATAAATGAAGAAGATGAAGGTGAAGTTGCAGACTCGATTTTATCTTTCAAGACCCCTCAGCTAGACCATTTTAAAAAGGTGTCTAAGAAAGCAATATACTGCATTACAGTTAAAGTCACACATCAAGATTCATTGAAGAGGCAAAAAGCTTCTAGATGGCCAGAAATGTTACAACCAGACTTTCTCGTGCGGGACAGGTGGCGGACCCTGTATAAACCCCCTGTAGAGAAGCGCACTGCTGATCTACAGTGGCGGATCATTCACGGGGCCATAGCTACGGACCGACATGTGGCCCACCTGAATCCGGCTGTAGTTGCGGAATGTAGATTTTGTGGGGAGCAGGAGGATCTAGAACATTTGTTTTTAAGGTGTAATAGATTACAAGAGCTTTTTGGTTTGCTTAAGACTTGGTTTAGAAGTTTTGGTGAGGATTTTTCTGATAAAGTGTTTATTGGGGGAATGAAGTATAGTTTTTCAATGAGGAGGAAAATATGTTTAATAAATTATTTGATGGGAACAGCTAAACTTGCAATTTGGAAAACAAGAAAGAATAAAGGTCTACAACTTGCTACAATAGATCCTGAAATGATGTTTAGAGGGTTGGTAGAGGGAAGACTGAAAATCGAATTCGCTTATTACGGACTTACAAATAATGTGGTTTTCTTTTGTGATGTATGGTGTTTTAAAGAGGTACTATGTATAGTACAAAATGATCAGCTCATTGTGAATTTTTAATTATAAAGTATTTTATTTAAAATTTTTACTATCTTTTAATAACTGCCAGTAATGTAACGTGATGTAAGTTTTTAAGAATAATAAAGTGCTTATTAAACCTCTCTCTCTCTCTCTCTCTCTCTCTCTCTCTCTCTCTCTCTCTCTTTTTAAAATATTGTTACACCTTGTGTGTTTGCATTGTCTATTTGGCAAGAGGCAAGCAAATACGTCAGCAAATACTTAACGGCGCACAAACACACATGCAAAATAACACATGCAAAATAACACATTCAAACATGTATGCACAGACACTAAATGTTTTATTGACCATAATTCACTGGCTGCTGTAAGCGGCTTTGGATACTCTGTGGTTGGCTCTCTTGACTTGAGTGAAGAGAGTCTGTCTGGAGCAGAGGGATACATGCTTTTCTGAGAGATTAGAGTTGGACATGACTTTGAGTCACAAAGATTCTATCTCTTATCTCTCAGATCCAGAATATTTTCATGTTTCTGATTTATTTATGAAAAAAAGATTCATCTGAGCCTAGATGATTTAAAAAAAAATACTGTACATTTTTATATTTAAGGAAATCCAGCCTATATTTGTATGACCATTAAAACATTTTGCATTGTAACATTTTCATAAGCACATGTCCCCACCCAATTATCATTACTCTATTGTGAAAAAATATATATTAATTATACCATAACATAAATTTAAAGGCAAGTCAAGTCAATCTACACTTTTGGCATGAAATGTACGTGTTTTGTGACATTCAATCATCAGTTCATGTTTCTGCACTGTATGCATTAAATTCAGAAGCGTTTAGTGTTTCTCTGTATATTTTCATTTTTTGGATGGGGGTATGATTTCGGCTTCTTTTGAGAAAAAGAAAGTTAAATGTTGAACTGAAATGTTAAAAAAAACAAAAACAGTTCAGGTATTCTTTTTACTTTGCATGACTGAAATGAAACTGACCTCAACATTGACACCTTTATACACCTTTCACTAGTTGTTCTTATCTAAAATTATGTTCTCTGTTCTGTATCTTCTAAAATTATATTCTCTGATTCCTCATCCTCCTGCGGTGAAAATGCCTCAATGGAAGGCCGAAACACAAGGTGGGTAATGAGGACATATTCTTTATGAGCAGGCAGAAGACATTATGACAAAATGAATCCCGCTTCGGAGAAACATCTCATGGCAGACATTAATAAGACTGCTGATTGAGATAAACAGACTTTATTGCTTTGATTGTTTTTGTGGGGTTTTTTTCTAACTGAATTTCTCTAATACATTTAAAGGACGTTTGGTGCTTCAAAACAATAGTTTTGCTTTTAGCTTTCTTCTCAAAGGAAAAACATTGGATCAAAAATGCACTTAACCCTAAATGGATATTAATATTAACTTTTAAAAATGTAAAATGTTAAAATATTTAATTAATATTAAAATATTTAATTAATATTTTATTAATATACAAATATTTGGAAATGTAATTGAAATGAAAATGTTTGACTTATTGCATGAAAATGAAAATGTTTTACTTACTCCATGAAAATCTAAATAACAATAAGATGAAATCTATTAATCTCACACATTATTATTATTATTATTATTATTATTAGCCATATTCAGTGTTATCCCATGGTTAGTAATTTCAATCTACTATTCAACATAGGGTATATAGGCTACTAAAAGAAGGGAAACTCTTTAATGTGTTAAAACTCTGTGTAAAAACTCTGACTTAATCCATGATTTGGATGCATTGTGTGGAACATGACAAATGTCTGGAGACATGAAGCCCGTTTTCAAAGGTAAGGATTAAGGAATGACAGTGTACAGTTGAATGACACACAGAGAATAAAAAACAGATTGACAGAACAATGAAAACTAGACACTGTAGCATGAATCACCCCGACAGCAAATGCAGCAATATTTCTTGAAGAAAGGAAACATAGCCTACCTGTGGCAACATTTTTCCAAAACGTGGACCCAGGAGCCAAAACCCACCTGACAGTGTTAACAAAAGCAAATGTGATACAAAAACACAATGATAAGGCATTTTAGCTTGTTTTTTTAACTCGTCTTTGAGCTCTTTTATCGTGACTCGTCTTTCATGGGATTTGTAGCCTACCCGAGCTCACCGCATCACAAGTATAATTCTGTAAAAATCTTAATTTCTCCCTTACCGGAAATTACATCACAATTCTGAAGCGCGAAGCATGAAATACTTGAGCCAACTAAATAAATATGACAAACGATAGAACATGGAAGATCTGAAAAGACAAACCGTTTTTTGTTATATTTCAGCATAAACACACATCGTTAGACAGATTGTGAACACATATACATTTTAAATATTTTATTTATAAAAACATAACATTTATATTATAACTATTCGGATAAAATGTTTTAAGGATATGTAACAGAGCAATGTATGTTGTAATGTTGATTAATAGCAGCGGTGACGTTCTACAATGTTGTACGTTAACGTTGTACTTTGTATGTTGTAATTTTATGTTGCCGTAAATTGAGTAACCACTGTCCCAAATATGTAGTGAGGCTGTATCCCAATGTCACATTTTAAAATAACGTACACTTAAACTAAACCCTAAACTTACCCGATAGTGTTAACAAAAGCAAATGTGACATAAAAACGGAATCGTAACCATCCTATTTTAGCTTGTTTTTTGAGCTCTTGTTTTTGAGCTCTTTTATCAAGTCTTGTCTTTCACAGGATTCATACTCTAGCTCTCCACCTTTTTCTGTACCAACTGAGATATACACCGAGCAAGCTTGGTGTGTCAGAGAAGCCGAGCATATTGAGCTGGTTAAGTGATGCAAACTCCAAAATGTATTTGTTTATAAATCATGCACTATGGTAAAAAGTGTTTTGAGGTCATAACATAATATTGTGCAAGGAGCCACGTGAAAACAAGTCTTTATTAATCCATAATCTGCCCCAGTAATCATAATTGTGTATGAAAACGATTAAAAAGTGCTTGCTGTTTTACTGCCTCTAGGGTTCATTTCTGTTGGAAACTGCAGTGATATGTACGTATTGGTACGTATTTTGAGTTTTGGAAAAATGTTGCCACAATGATGTTTTTTTCCAATGAGCCTGTGTTGGTTTTATTGTCGATCATTAAATGCTTTTTGCCTGTACATAAACAAACATTTATGTTATGTTATCGTAGATTAAAATAAATAAATCAAAATATTGATTGCATTTATGAAGAAAAGTTCGATCAGCAACCAAGGCTCTATCGCCTGTTGCTGAGGCGGATGGCCAGCAACATCCATTTTGGGATTGTTTGTGATTTAGTCTTAGTGATTTAGGAGGATTTCGGAGCTGGGGGGGGCGCTGTGAGCAAAAATTAGAGCAAATATTATTACGCCCATTATTTGTAAGAGTTTTCAAGTCAAATCACATTTATTCATATAGCGCTTTTTACAATACAGATTGTTTCAAAGTAGCTTTACAGAGATAACAAAGG
The DNA here is from genome assembly GCA_031834385.1 of Semotilus atromaculatus. NCBI lineage: Eukaryota > Metazoa > Chordata > Actinopteri > Cypriniformes > Leuciscidae > Semotilus > Semotilus atromaculatus. The sequence continues at coordinate 12,850,125 of JAULUF010000052.1, forward strand.
CTACACAATACCACCAGCAAACCCAAGATAAAGACAGTCAAACAGTGAACTGGTGACAGTGGTCACTGATTATATTCGGTTCTGTGTGAACTTTTAGAGAATTTCCAAATGACAAACCTTGGGTAAATAAAGAATTAAAAGTTGCACTGCACAGGAAAAGGACAGCTTTTGAACAGGGAGACAGGCTTAAAATGAAAGCAACTCAGAAGGAGATTAGACAGATAACAAATGACTGTAAACAAAAATATAAACGGCAGATTGAGGCAAAAATGAGGGGGGATAATCTGAAACATGCATGGCAAGGGATGTATACAATGATAGGGAAGGAAGAGAAGAAAAGGCAAATAGATACAAATGGAGATGATCAAGCATTTGCAAATGAACTGAATGGTTTTTATGCACGGTTCGAAACATCAGACTTTCTCGACACCATTAGACAACAGCTACAGTATGGTACTCCTCCAACTATTACAGCAGATGAGGTGTGTAAAGATTTTAATAAAATTGATTCCAAAAAAGCACCAGACCCTGATCAAATAAGTGGAAGGTTCTGCAGAAGTGTAGTGAACAACTTAGCCTCATTTTCTGCCATTTTTTTAAAAAAGTCATTAGATACACATTACATTCCTAAAGCCTGGAAGTCCTCGCTCATAGTACCAGTACCTAAGGTAACAAGACCAGCTGATTTAAATGATTATCGTCCAGTCGGCCTAACATCAATTGTGATGAAGAGCCTAGAAATAATTGTTTTGAGACATGTTCTAAATGATGTGCAATGTAATATTGACCCTTTACAGTTTGCCTATAGAAACAAGTGTGGCACCGATGATGCCCTTCTGTATATGCTCCATAATATCTATTGCCATCTGGATAAGCCCAAACGATATGCCTGGGTTCTCTTTATAGATTTTCCCTCCGCCTTTAACACCATCGGGCCTCACATTATGATGGAGAGGCTGGGGCAGTTAGGGGTAAATCCTAACATAATCAGGTGGGTTGAGTCCTTTCTGACGGAGAGAACACAGTGTGTTAGGGTAAATGAAGTTGTGTCCTCTCCAATTATGACCAATACAGGATCCCCACAAGGCATTTTCATCTCACCAGTATTGTTCAATCTTTACACTAATGAGTGTAGAAGTAATACACCTGAGCATCTCACAATAAAATTTGCAGATGATACAGCAATAGTGGGGTTAATACAGAATAGTGATGAGAGCAACTACAGGGCCTGTGTGGATCAATTCGCAGACTGGTGTAGGTCCAGCTGTCTTCTTCTAAATATAAAGAAAACAAAGGAAATAATAAGAGATTATAGAACTGGGAGCCACCCCCACCAGTGTTTAGTTATAAATCGAGAGGATGTTGCGACTGTAGCCGAGTACAAGTACTTAGGTACAATAATAGATAATAAGTTGCAATGGAACAGTAATACCGACACCATCTATAAAAAGCGGCTGCAGAGGCTGTACTTTATGTGGAGACTAAGACAAATTAGAGTGAATAGAGACATAATGTTACTTTTTTATCACTCATTTGTGGAGAGCATGCTACTTTTTTGTTGTGTTGCCTGGCATTTCTCTTTGTCAGTGACCAACAAAAACAGACTGAGCAAGATAGTTAACTTGGCCAGCAAGGTCACGGGGCAAAAACTAGATGGTACGGCTATTACCTGTGAAAGAAGGGTGTTGAAGAAAGGTCAAGCAATTAATAAAGATATGTCACATCCCCTACACCAGGCATATGAAGTGTTGCCATCGGGGAGAAGGTTTAGGCTTCCTTCTTTCAAAACAAATCGAGCCAGTAAGTCATTCATTCCAACTAGCATTACATTAATGAATAAGAAGTTACCTTCAGGACAGCACTTTGAATAGCACCATGCACTTTCTTTCCAACTGGACTGTCACAGTATGCACAACTACACTTTATTATCCTAGTTATGTGTAGTGGGGTTTTGAGTCTTTTGTCCTGACGCTGTGTATGTGTAGGGGTGTGGGAGGCTGGGGGTGGTTGGGGTGAGGGAAAATCTGTTGTATAATCTGTAGGGTCTGGACCAATCAGACACACACTAATTATTCATATTCATTATATTTAATGAATATAAAGGTCTATGAAACTCCCCCAAAACTAACATCACAAATGAAGTTACTATGTCGGCTGGGTGTCCTGTTACAGAGCACCTTAAGACTGATAACAGACTTTTAGGACCTCAAAGGAATGTGGCCACATGCGCCACATGCGCAAGAGAGAGACAATGGAAAGACAGAAATAATTTTTAATACAAACTTTGCTGCATTAGTCATAGACTAACTGATCTATGAATGAACATGCATCATTTGACACATTTGACACTCACAGAATCATGTTCACCTGTTGAGAATTTAACATTTGACACTCACAGAATCATCAACAACTTCAATTTTCAATAACTTTGATAATAGTGTACGCTATCCAGGCATACAAGTATACTTTTGATTTGATGCTTTGAAAATGAAATGCTGATGTTTCTTCTCATAGTTAGATGGATCTTTTCCATCGTTACATCAGTCCATCTCTCACTCCTTTTTCCCACACAGTTATTCATGTATTTATGTATGTTTGTTTAGTTTCTTCATGTTTAGGATTTAGTTAATAAAACTTAAGCACTTTATGTATTTGGTTCTGATTCACTTTTGCAGACAAAGTCTCTTTTATGTTCTTGATCTTGCTACAAAGCGCTGTACATGCTAAGAAATAATTATTCTTCTGTGGCCTTGGAAGATAACCTTTTCTTAGAATGAATAATCAACGAACTGATTAATTTATTGTAATATTAATTCAGCCACAAGTTAATCCCAGTAACTGACCCAAATATTCATAATTAATAATAACAAGTTATTATTGATTATTAATATTTCATAGAGCTGATCCTTTACAATTCTGTTTTGAATTTTTTGTCAAATTGTCTTATTGTCTTTTGTAATGTATCAGACATACTGTATGGTGCAGAACAATTTTCCGAAAGTATAAATAAATCTCTATCATCTAACAGGAAAATAATGCAAAAAAGTTTGTTTCCAGAAGAAAATAGCTTCACAGTCCAGCATTTTTGTTGTAAAAAAGTTTTTAATTTAGTTTTAATTTGATTTAGTTTTTAATATACACTACCGGTCAAAAGTTTTAGATCAGTAAGATTTTTTATGTTTTTAAATGAAGTCTCTTCTGCTCACCAAGGCTGCAATTATTTGATAAAAAATACAACAACAAAAAAACAGTAATATTGTGAAATATTATTACAATTTAAAACAGCGGTTTTCTATGTGAATATATAGTGAAGTGTAATTTATTCCTGTGATCAAAGCTGAATTTACAGCATCATTACTCCAGTCTTCAGTGTCACATGATCCTACAGAAATTATTATAATATGATGCTCAAGAAACATTTATGATTATTATCCGTGTTGAAAACAGTTTTTTACATTTTTATTTCAGGATTCTTTGATGAATAGAAAGTTCAAAAGAACAGAATTGATCTGAAATGGAAAGCTTTTGTAACATTAATCACTACCATTCAAAAGTTTGGGGTCAGTAAGAATTAATTTTTTATTTTTGGGGGAAAGAAATTAGAAAAGACTTTTATTCATCAAGGTTAAATTGATCAAAAGTTACAGTAAAGACATTTATAATGTTAGAAAAGATTATATTTTAAATAAATGCTGTTCTTTTGAACTTTCTATTCATCATAGAATTTTGGGGGGAAATGGTACATGGCTGTTTTCAACATGGATAATAATCATAAAGTTTCTTAAGCATCATATTATAATAATTTCTGTAGGATCATGTGACACTGAAGACTGGAGTAATGATGCTGTAAATTCAGCTTTGATCACAGGAATAACGTCCCGGGTTACGTATGTAACCCTAGTTCCCTGAAGGAACGAGACGCTGCGTGAAAACGCTGCGGGAACGCTTCCAGCGTTGTGCATCTTGAAGCTAGTATGGAATCAGCCAAAGGCGAGACGGAACGTCACGAGTGACGTCATCGACCAGGAAACTATAAAGCACACCCATGAACACAATGGCGACAGCTTCTGGAAAAGTCTGAAGCAAGTCGATCAAGGGAATGCAGGGAGTATGGCAACGACACGCAGCGTCTCGTTCCTTCAGGGAACTAGGGTTACATACGTAACCCGGGACGTTCCCTATCAGGAACGTCGAGCTGCGTGAAAACGCTGCGGGAACGCTAATACCCACGTCGCCATAAGAGCAAGTGACCGACTGTGTGAATCAAGGATTAAATTCAGCCGAAAGCACCTGCGCCCCAGGGGTGGAGCTAAGGTCCAGGTCATAAAACCTGACGAAAGTATGCGGTGAGGACCAGCCTGCCGCATAACAAACGTCATGAAGAGAAACTCCTGACAATAAGGCTTTGGAAGCCGCCATACTCCTGGTAGAGTGAGCTCGGACAGCCAAGGTGAAGGCTGACCAGCCGACTCATAGGCAAGTGAGATGGCCTCGACCACCCACTTGCTCATCCTCTGCTTAGACACTGGAGACCCCTTCTTAGGTGGTCCAAAACAAACGAACAACTGTTCTGATTTCCTCCACAGGGCAGCTCTGTGGACATAAGCATCTAGAGCCCGAACAGGGCAGAGCAGATTGAGTTTTTCCTGATCAGACGATGTAAAGGGAGGAGGACAGAAGGCCTGGAGAACTATAGGTCTGGCCACATAGGTAGGAACCTTAGGGACATAACCTGGCCTGGGGTGGAGAAAGGCCTTCACCATCCCAGGCGAAAATTCCAAACACGAAGGAGCAACCGAGAGAGCCTGAATATCTCCGATTCTCTTAAGAGAAGAAATGGCAAGGAGAAAAATAGTCTTTAAAGTAACAAACTTTTCAGAAACTTCTTCAATAGGCTCAAAAGGAGCTAGGGAAAGACCTTCTAGAACGATGGCCAAGTCCCATGCTGGCACCCTCGTGCGGACTACAGGCCTCAGCCTCAAAGTACCACGAAGAAAGCGAGTTATAAACGGGTGTCTCCCCAAAAAGACTCCACTGAAAGGGACATGGTAAGCAGCAAGTGCCGCCACATACACCTTTAGTGTGGAGGGGGATAACCCTGAGGAGAAACGCTCCTGCAGGAACTCCAGCACTGCACCCACTGGGCAGTTAACTGGGTATAACAGGTGTTCTCCACACCAAGAAGTGAAGAGCCTCCACTTCAAGGCGTATAACTTCCTCGTGGAAGGAGCTCTGGAGTGAAGGATGGTCTCAACAACCTCGGTTGAGAGACCAGCACCTACGAGCTGGGCCCCCTCAGAGGCCAAGCCCATAGCTTCCACAACTCTGGGCGGGGGTGATGAATCAACCCGCTCGCCTGAGAGAGAAGGTCCCTCCTGATCGGAATCTCCAGAGGAGAGCTGTCTAGGAGAGATATTAGGTCCGCAAACCATACTCGGGCCGGCCAGTACGGGGCTACCAATAGTAGACTGACCCCGTCCCGGCGAACCCTCTCCAGAACTCCTGGGAGCAGAGCAATCGGGGGAAAGGCGTACAGACGTGACCTCGGCCACGGCTGTACCATAGCATCCAACCCCAGTGGGGCTGGATAACTGAGAGAGAACCACAGTGGACAGTGTGATGTCTACCTGGACGCAAATAGGTCTACCTCGGCACGACCGTATTGCAACCACAGGAGCTCCACCACCTCGGGGTGGAGTCTCCATTCCCCGGGCCTCGGCCCCTGCCTCGACAGGATGTCCGCTCCCTGATTTAAATACCCCGGAAGATAAATCGCCCTCAATGAAAGGAACTTCCCCTGGGTCCATAGAAGGATCTGGCGAGCCAGATTGTATAACTGGCGAGAGCGCAGACCCCCCTGATGGTTTATGTAAGAGACCACCGATGTATTGTCGGACCGGACAAGAACATGATGACCTCTCAGGTCTGGCAGGAAGTGTTTCAGAGCCTGAAACACCGCCAACATCTCTAGACAATTTATATGCCAAAATCGATGATGGTCCTGCCACAGACCCTGGGCTGGGCGACCACTCATGATCGCCCCCCAGCCTGTGAGGGAAGCATCTGTCGTTAGCGTTACACGACGACAAAGAGCTCCCAGCACAGGTCCCTGGGACAGAAAACAAGGATCCCTCTACATGACCAGAGCACGTAGGCAGCGCCGCGTAACTCTGATCGTGCGGAGGGGGTTTCCCCTCGGGGAGAACCCCTTGGTTCTGAGCCACCACTGTAACGGTCTCATGTACAACAGGCCGCAAGGTATAACATTGGACGCTGCTGCCATCAGACCCAGCAGTCTCTGGAACTGCTTCACAGTGAGCAACTGGCCTAGCTTTACTCGTTTTACGGCTGAGAGAATCGAAGTGATGCGGGCCGGCGACAGGCACGCCCGCATTGCTACTGAATCCCATAATACCCCCAGAAAAGATGTCTTCTGTGATGGAGATAGAACACTCTTCTTGGCATTCAGCCTCAACCCCAGTTTCTTTATGTGCGCGAGGACGACATCTCGATGCCGAACCGCTTGTTGTTGCGATTGAGCCAGAATCACCCAATCGTCTATGTAGTTCAATATACGAATGCCCTGGAGTCGCAGTGGAACTAGCGCTGCATCCATGCATTTCGTGAACGTGCGGGGAGATAGAGCTAGACCGAACGGAAGAACGCGATATTGGTACGCTTCGCCCCCGAAAGCGAACCTCAGGAACTTCCTGTGTTGCGGAAGGATGGAAATGTGGAAGTACGCGTCCTTCAGATCTATCGTGACAAACCAGTCCTCGGACCTGATTTGTGACACGATTTGCTTTAGCGTGAGCATCTTGAACTTGAGCTTGGCTACAGCACGGTTTAATAGGCGCAGATCTAAAATTGGACGCAACCCCCCATCCTTCTTTGGAACGATGAAATATCGGCTGTAATAACCTGACTCCTTGCTGGGAGGAGGAACCCGTTCTATAGCCTCCTTTTGAAGGAGTGTTTTCACCTCTTGTTCCATTACCAGAGCCTGCTCGGGGCCCACCACAGTGGGCAGGACCCCGTTGAATCGAGGAGGAGGAGATCTGAACTGAATGGCATAACCCCTCTCTGTCGACTGCAGAACCCACTGAGATATTTTTGGAAGACTTTTCCACTCTGCCAGAAATTCTACTAAGGGTACCAGCCTCTCGAGGCTGGCCTCTGGAATATTTTGAGCAGCAGACACAGCGCCCTGTAACGGCGCACCGGCAGGGAACGACTGGTCTAACTGCCCTAAGCCCCTCCTCAGAGGGGGCGAGCGTCCCTCGGGAAAGCACTCGCTGGGCCCATCTACGCCCCGTCTTAAAGGCGGGGTTGGCAGAAGGGACCCCTGAGGGTACCGGGAGAGAATGGGCACCGTCTGATGCAGTGAACACCTTTCTCTCACGGTAGGGACCACCCTCAGCATCCTGACGCCAGTGGCGTCAAGACTTCTTAGACGAAGCCTTCTTGGCCATAATGACTGTCCTCAGATCAGCCTTATGGCCAGAAGACCACGGTTGAGAGTGTCACGCTCGGTCCCACTGCAGGGGGAGCACGAGACGCGACACTCTGTAGAGGGGCGAGCGTCCCTCGGGAAGCGCTCGCTGGGCCCGTCTACGCCCCAACGCGAAGGCGGGGTTGGCAGAAGGGACCCCTGAGGGCACCGTGAAAAAATGGGCACCGTCAAATGCAGTGAACACCTTTCTCTCACGGTGGGGACCACCCTCAGCACCCTGACACCGGTGGCGTCAGAACTACTTTTTAGATGAAGCCACTTGGCTATAATGACTGTCCTCAGATCAGTTTAACCCCCGAAAACTTCATTTGAGAGTGTCGCGTCTGGTTCCACTATTTTGGAGGGGGAGCACAAGACGCGACGCTCTGATTTTATTGCGCCCATGCGAGGAGCTTATCGACAGCCAGGACTGACCCGCCCATCAGTCCCTGTCTTTAAACGCCGGTGCCTTAAAAGATGAATTCGTTTCAGCGGAGAGATGGCAGTATGCGTCTCTCCAGTTTTTCTAGGCATCGCCTCATAACCGTAAATAAGCCTCAGCAATATTAAAATAAATTTTTTGTAGAGATCTGAGGGCTAAAAATACAGTATGAAATCGTTTTCTTCCAAGACTCTCGACACCTCGGTGTGGAGATCCGGAAAAACGGCAGGCACCGTCGTGGAGGTTGCACTCGGGAAGGCAAACATAGTTTATACAATATTTTTATATAAAAAACTCCTGCCAAACTGCTGACCACTCAATGTTTAATTTTTCAACAGCATGAGTAAGCACCTCCATAAGCTCCTCATTTATTTCTGTTCAAGGGAATGAGTCCTCATTATCCCCTTATTTTATAATGATTTATATAATATTATTATTATATTTTTAATACCAACAACATTCAGCTCCTCAGAACTGGATAGTTGCAATATTAATGCTACAGCCTGGGCAGAAGAAACCGCAGAGCGTGCTTCCAACCCAAACTGAGGCACTGAATCAAACAGTTAAAGGCTGAGATAGGGCGAGGCCCGTCTCAAACCCCGCTGTCAGATTCACCCGCGATCCCCACGACACGCGCCGCCGCTCTGCCTCGACAGACGCGGGACCCGAGCCGCGGGGAGCGCGAGCCGAACCACTCTCCTCAAAGAGTGATCGGCGGGAGCAGAGCGTTCTTATTGGAAAACGCTCGCAATGCTCACAATCAGCCCCCTCGAGAGCTGACCGGGCATGCTGTACTCCCAAACAAACAACACACAGATCGTGTAAATCCCCACCCGTGAAATAACGAGTACAGGGGGGAACACACTTTCTGTAATGCTGCTCGCTTAGATATGTGAATATATATATCGCCTTTTTTTTTTTTTTAAGTGAAAAACTCCTGCCTAGCAATCACTAAAGACAGACAAAAACACTGGGACAGATTCACACACAAATCGCTTGCTGAAGACAACAGAAGCTGTCGCCATTGTGTTCATGGGTGTGCTTTATAGTTTCCTGGTCGATGACGTCACTCGTGACGTTCCGTCTCGCCTTTGGCTGATTCCATACTAGCTTCAAGATGCACAACGCTGGAAGCGTTCCCGCAGCGTTTTCACGCAGCTCGACGTTCCTGATAGGGAAATTACACTTCACTATATATTCACATAGAAAACCGCTGTTTTAAATTGTAATAATATTTCGTTGTTGTATTTTTTATCAAATAATTGCAGCCTTGGTGAGCAGAAGAGACTTCATTTAAAAACATAAAAAATCTTACTGATCTAAAACTTTTGACCGGTAGTGTATATAGCCGCCAGTGGCGGCACCAGAGATTTTCGGGTGCAGGTGCTATGGGGATGCTTAACACTTAAGAGAAGGTGCTTTGAATTTTGGGGCGTTTCATTATGGAGGTCGCATCGGACCACCCTTGGTGCTAGCCTACACACGCGCGTACATATCCGCATTAACTATACTCGCTCCGCGACTATAAGCAAGCATTTATATATATATATGTAAAAGTTTTCAACACAAGGGCTATAGATACAACATACATAAAGCCTGCTGCCAATGTAAACCTCTGAAAATAATATTTCACACCATTCTGCAGTCAAGCCCTGAATACAACGGAGCAGCAAACAGCAGCAACAGAAGACAACAGATGTGCACGCTTCGGCCTAAAATGCTCAGATCACAATATAAGAATGCTCAGCACAAACCGTAATGTTATAAGATATCATGGAAGCCGCCGGCGATTTTCCTTCGTCTTCATCCCCAGGATTTCTTGTTCTTGGGACTCTGTGACGACGAGCGGTGTGTCTGCACCTTCACAGTCTAGTTTTCCTTTAGATTGTGACTCAGAACGTGGACGTTTAGGGAGCAAAAAACTATCCATTGTGGTGTATTTTTTACTTTGCTAAATTTCCAAACTAAAACAAGCTGCAATCACAAACGTTGAGGTCAAACGTTCAGCGGGCGCTGCGACCATTGGCCAAAGAAGATCACAGGCCGCGCATTATTTTAAACTAAATATATATATTTTAATTATTATTTATTCCCATTTTTAACAACATGAATAAAGACTATTCAAACATGACATTAAAATATATATAATAAAAAATTACAAACATTTCTTGGGGGTGCTGGGCGGGTGCTATGGCTATTATAGTAGAGCTTAGATTCTCTGCCCGAGCCCGAGCCCGACCCGACCCGACCCGACCCGCGGGCCGGGCCGGGCCGATATTTCCCGCCACTATGCTCGGGTCGGGTCGGGTCGGGTCGGGCCCTTGATCAAGCACGTCACGTGTCACGCGCAGCATCTCCTCCACTCTCGCACGCTGTGCTGTATTGTGTATCTTAAGTTAAGTGCAAAATGGAGCTTGAAGAAGTAAAGAAAAAAATGAAAACAGGATAATTAACTGAGAAAGTATGAAGTAAAGTCGGAGGTATGGAACCTTTTTTTTTTTTTTTTTTACGTTTCTTCATTCGGATCCATTCGCGATCCATTCGATTCTGAATAAATAAACAACGCAGTTTATGCTTCGTCCTTGTTACATTATTCATAAAGATACAAATTAAATGCACGCAATAAAGTCAATATGCCTTTCAACTTATGTGCAAAATTCAGAATTAAATGAATGTGCACTGTGCAGCAATTTGTACAAAGAGCGTCGTGTTGTAGCCATTAAATAAGCGCATTTAGTTTCATTTTTAGTTAAAATTAAAATATTATAATGTTATTTTTTTCCATGTTGATTATGAAAGTAACAGACTCTGTGAAGTACTCACAGTACTCTGTGAATATAACAGAGTAGGCTATAGGAGGATGCGCAATATCGGGAGAGAGTGGTACAGGGCAGGCATGATTTTGACCACTTCATTACGTTTTGTTTTGAATAAAGCCTTTCTTTAAAGTGAATTTCGTTTTGTATAAATTGTATCTTAATTTTAATAAGTTTATCATCAACCAATTGCCTGGATTTAAAAAAATAAGAAGCAAGTATAACAGACAATAATCATGACATGGAGGCGCCGGCGAGCCGCGGTCACCACGTGAACGGAGCATCTCATCATAAATTAAATCAATTCTCGGGACGCTTGTCACCGAATTGAATCGAATATATATATATATATATATATATATATATATATATATAAAATTGCGCAGCTCCCCCCTGTATATGGTCTAGCACCCTTTCAGCACCTGCGTTAAAAAACCTGCGTCGCCCCCGGTTATAACGGCCCACGTATTAAAAATGGTCGGGTTTAAATCGGGCTCGGGCTCATAATCAGAGTTAATGTGTCGGGCCGGGCCGGGCTCGGACACAACATGCACGGGCTCGGGTCGGGTCGGGCTTGATTTTTTGGGCCCGATCTAAGCTCTATATTATAGGGGGAGCTACAGCACCACCTAGCTCCCCCCTGGCGCCGCCACTGATAGCCGCTCTGGAGTAAACCGTAATGTCATTGTCCAGATCAGTTCAGTTCTTGTATAATAGTGTCAATGCAGGCAGATCAATATTATTGTTGAATATTAAATTAAATGTTAAATTTAATGTCCCCAACTAAGCAAGCCAAAAGCCAATGGCAACAAAGGTGAAAAGGCGACAAAGGTGACAGTGGCAAGGAACCAAAACTCAATCAGGTGGCAGAATGGAGAAAAAAAATGTGGGAGAAACCAGGCTCAGTCGGGGGGCCAGTTCTCCTCTGGCCAACAAACGACCAGTGTATGATTATGATTCAGGCAGCATTACAGGTCAGAAATCAGATTGGATTGGAACAATCAGAAAATTTCCAGTTCCATGTGGTTGAAGATCGGAGTCATCACGCCAGAATGGAGACGGGTTTGTTGAGGATCAGTGCCGATGACTGTCGTGTCGATGATGCCTTACAGGGGAGAGTCTAGTTGACACAATCTCTGCTGACACTTCAGGGATGCTTTGTAGTCGTGTCTAGGCGCAGGTCCACCATCTGATCTGGATACAGCCCGGGTCCGGCTGATTACAGTAAACCTCGAAATAAGCAGAAAGACTAACATTAGCATAGATGCCATTCTTCTTATGATGTAACAAGTACATCGGGTGTTATAGGAAGTGTTCCCGGTTACGGCTGACCTAATCTATGCAGCCTAATGATAATTTAACTGATTTGAATAATAGGAATGTATAATTTTCTATGTGTATGCCAGGTTAAAGAGAACCAAGTTTAGATTTAAACTGACAGAGTGTGTCTGCTTCCCGGAAAATGTTAGGGAGACTGTTCCAGAGTTTAGGTGCTAAATAGGGAAAGGATCTACCGCCAGCAGTCGATTTTGATATTCTAGGTATTATCAACTGGCCAGAATGTCGAGATCACAATAGACGTGAAGGACTATAATGCGTTAAGGATTCCGTTAATTTCTTGAATTGGCAAGTTTATTATATAGAGATACAGAGCTGAGTATCATCGGCATAACAGTGAAAACTAATTATTATAACCTTTATTTTACCAGGAAAGACTCACTGAGATTAAAATCTCTTTTTCGGGAGTGTCCTGGCCAAGACAAGCAGCTTACATAGACATTTTACATAAAAGTTACAACACACAAACATAAACGAATCTCATTACGTATATAAAAATATAAAGATGCATCTGGTTACAAACATTTACACACAATTAACTTACTCTGATAGTTAACTAATAAATGTTTAAATTGACCACAAGATACTAAATCTTTTAACTTCATCTCAGTCTGGAGAAGATTCCAATCCGATGCTGTGGCATATTTAAAAGAGGTTTTACCCATCTCGGTTCTGGCAAAAGGCACACGCAAAGTGTAGGTCGATTTAGAACGTAATGAGTAGTTACCAGGTGAATTCTGTTTAATAAGACAACAAAGATAAGGGGGTAAATAACCCAATATAGCTTTGTAAATCAGTTGGTACCAGTGCTTTTTTCTTCTAAAAACTCAACAACGACCAACCAACCATTTTATATAGGTCACAATGGTGTGTCGAAAATCTGCATCCAGTTACAAATCTCAAGGCACCATGGTACAGAGCATCCAGAGAGGCAAGAAGGTAAGAGGGGGCATGCTGATATACTACATCCCCATAGTCAAAAAATGGTAAAAAAGTAGCAGACACCAGTTTCTTTCTCACATTAAATGAAAAACATGATTTGTTTCTAAAATAAAATCCTAATTTTTTGAGTTTTTGCCTCAGATATTCAATATGTGACCCAAAACGTAGTGTGTTATCGAGAATGATACCAAGGTATTTGTACTCAGTTACTGATGTAATCAGGTTACCCTGAAAAGTCAGAAGAGAGAATTTTCAGTAGAAATTTTAGAGTTTGAAAATAGCATATGTTGTGGATCAAAGGTGTTGCACAATGTACTTTATATATATATATATATATATATGCATGATCACATTCAATTGCTGTGGTTCTTTTGTGTGAAGTGCTGTGTTTTCTTTGTTGATTGCTGTGTTTTCCTTGCAAGCAGTATTCCCATAGCCACACCTCTATTTTTGATAATTCAATGAACTAATAATTGATGGATTTTGGGGTGGAGCGATGAAATAGGTTCTCCTATAGAAACGCGACAACTGTGACTGAGACGCTGATGCACATCCGTACTGAAGGCAACACAGCGAGAGTGATCCCTGTAGATTTGGGGCTTGGTGTAGTGGTTGATCAGCAGAAGTGGGATCATAGAGGGTGGGTCCAAGATCATTACAAAAAGCTAAAGTGGGCCTACGCTGTAGCTAAGAATAAGATGGATCATGCTGCTGAGAAAATGAAACAGACTTATGATCGTAGGGCTAAGGATGTACCCTTGTTAGATGGTCAGCGAGTCTGGGTTAGGGACCGAAACAGGCAAGGCCGTGGAAAGCTGTGTGGCTGGTGGGGTCCAGTGCCCCATGTAATAGGAACATTGGGAGAGACTGGGTTGGTGTATCGGGTAAGACCTGAAAAGGGAGGGAAGGAAAAGGTTCTGCACCGTAATGCACTTAAATTGTGTGCCGCCTCTGAAGTGGAAGTTTTGACACCCCCTAGTACTTCTAATACCATGCCTATAGTCATGGCTCGGGACCCTGTACCACATAGTGTTTGGGTTGCTCCGGCTTCTGAACCTGTAGATCTGGGAAATGAGACTGTTAGACGATCTACACGTATAAATGTTGGGCAGCGACCCATGAGATATAGAGAGTGAATTGAACCATTTTGGCAGGGACTGCTTATATTTTACTGTGGGGGGGTGTTGTGGATCAAAGGTGTTGCACAATGTACTTTATATATATATGCATGATCGCATTCAATTGCTGTGGTTCTTTTGTGTGAAGTGCTGTGTTTTCTTTGTTGATTGCTGTGTTTTCCTTGCAAGCAGTATTCCCATAGCCACACCTCTATTTTTGATAATTCAATGAACTAATAATTGATGGATTTTGGGGTGGAGCGATGAAATAGGTTTTCCTATAGAAACGCGACAACTGTGACTGAGACGCTGATGCACATCCGTACTGAAGTCAACACAGCGAGAGTGAGAAGATACCACGTTGTGCGGTGCCTGCTCCAGAGAGTGAGTGTTTCACTTGCGGCTTATGGCTATGTGAGAGTGCAGCACACTGTAGGCGAGTAACCATAAAGTCTGCGATTTGCGGAGCACTGTCGGAGCAGCAGCGTGTGAGACGGCTGATGACCGGCTGCGAGGGACTACCGTGAGTGCTGGGGAGACGAGTGGAGAAAACCGACGTGGTTCTTCTGTTGTGAACACATTGGACTGGATAGCAGGGTTGCTGTCCAGTCATGCTGTGAGTACGTTCTGACTTCTATCGTGCAGTGTGCCTACCAAACCCAGTTTATTGCCTTGTAACGGACGAGAACGAGCCTGCTTTGCATTTTACTTGAACGACTTTTTGATCGGCCGATATTTTAAGGGGTCCTAGTTTTACTAAATCAACTTATAAATTGTGTAACTGTTAGATGTGAAGTGGTGTGAGTTGGACGTCTGCTGGCAGTTTTTTTTTCTCTTCTCTGTGTTCCAGCATCGAGCTGACACTGGCATCTATGTGGGACTGAGCGAAAATGGACATCAGCTGTGATACAGATGCCTAAACTAAGTTGATCTTTGACGGTCCTCTGAGCTGAAGATTGGGACTTTGGACTTGTTCCCTCTTTTTATTCATTTGATTCATCTTTCTTGTCAACAATTTTATTGTAATAAAATAGTTTTTCTACTGCTATTTTTGGTGTGGTTTTCCACTGTTCCCTTCTCCGATAAAGAACCTGTTTCCATAGTGAGTTCCTGGGGTTCTCAGTTTAAACTCTAGGTGGCGTAGTCGGCTACAAATGTTTTGTAAATATAAATTGTATTAGAGGCCACTGACACATATATTTAGTTTTTTTCTCATTTAAGACCAGCTTCAATGCACAAAACCTTCAAAGCACTAATCCCATGCTTCCTAATGATATCTCCTAAGGGTACCATGTAGAGAGTAAACAGCAACGGTCCTAGCACTGAGCCTTGCGGCACTCCACACCGAAGCTGCGATTGATAAAACATCTCTTCATTTACTGCTACAAACTGATAACGGTCAGATGATTTAAACCATGCTAATGCAATTCCACTAATGCCAACATCATTTTCGAGTCTATTTAAAAAAATGTTGTGGTCGATAATTTAGGAGCCACTTTTAACCTTAAGATGTTTTGTGATTATGGCCCCAGATCTGGAAGCCATAGAAAGAATACATTTAATTAATAAAATGTTGTTTGCCTTCATTCATTAAAAAGCATGATCATTATTAGGCATAAAGAGTAGTCATAAATAATTACAATTCAAGTCTAATTCATTGTCGAAGCCTTGAAGCCATAGAGAGAACGCATTGTTGTATTTTTTTTTTTAAATTTAATAACAATATAATACAATATTTATAATTAAATTATTCCTTTTCTCTTCATTCATTAAAATACATTGTATCAGCATAGTGCATGTAAATCCTGAAAGCCAAAGAAAGAAAACATTGATATAGTTTATTTCCTTTAGACAATATACAATATCACTCAATATTACATGACGCCGATTATTAAATAATACTACAAATTTGCTGGTCGTAATACCGTAAATGAGTCGCAACATTCACTGCTCTGCCTTGAAATTTTTTTTACCCATGTGAAATCTACATTAAAGTTTATGATTAGCGAACAGGCTGTTGATTCTCTAAATGAGATATTTCCTCGCAAAAGCTGTTATTCAGCATAGTGAAGCCTCTCTTCCATTGATATTCATTAAGAAATGGCCTCTTGTCTCCTTCCCTGCATACCGCCAAAGCCGGAGCCTTAGCTTTAGCCATTATGTTTTTTCAACCCGATCACACTAAATACGTGTCTATATCACGTAGTGTGTTTATCGTGTTATTTATACGCGGAAATTAGTTTTTACGTGCATATGATACGCATGGGTTGTTAAGGGTAGGTTTAGGAGTGGTGTGGGGTACGTATGTATTATACGTTTGGGTAGAATTAGTGGTGTTGGGTGCGTGTGTATTACTCGCAAAAAAGTGCGTATCAAATGCACGCGAAAACTGCGTATCATATGCACGTAAAAACTCATTTTCGCGTATAAATAACACGATAAACACACTACGTGATATAGACACGTATTTACGTGAGAATAGGCTGTTTTTTTGGTTAAAGGTTGCAGGCTTGCCTTACAGTGGCTTTGATTCAGTACTCTTGCAGAAGATCTGTAATAGCGACCCCTGGTATATCAGTGAAAACACGGAAAGCCGGAAAATTCTGACAATGGCGGGAAGCGTTGTGTCATAAATGACGGAAAATACTGTCAATAGTGGGAAAAGAGTTATTATATTAAAGCTCCTTTTAACAGTAAATGACTTAATCACACCATGCCCTCCAATGTTCCAGTGGCATGTTTCCATGACGATAAGTGCTTTAAGCACATGAGGGCTGCTATGGTTTGCTTGATGACTCAGGTCAGTAGGCTAAAATCTTAAACAAGTCAGGCCTTGTCGGTTTGCTAGAAATAGAATAGACCATTTGTTTTGTGTTAGACGCAATCCGTTTTAGCTCTTTCATATTGGTGTCTTTAAGTGCTACAGTTTCCTGTTACCATCCTTGTGGGTCGCAAAGAGAGTCAGAAACATGACTTATCTGTCAGCCTCCTTTTAGAAGTCTCTGACACACACACTGCTGTGTCTTATGTTCTTGTGTGTTTGTTTTGCTGTCTGCTGTACTCGGTTTCGGGAATATATTGGCAGATCCGTTGCAGAAGCAAATGTAAATGTAACGGTCACCAGCTGGAGTGCCCTTGAGAGACACCAGAGGGCACTCCACACCAGACGATCATGTTTCACTCACAAACTACATTTCCCATAACTAACTGCCCGGACTCATCATCACTGATCACATTCACCTGTACCTCATTCACTGATTCCATTCACCTGTGTCATCCTGTTAGTCTGTCTATTTCTACCATGTTCACTCATTCTCTCACCGCGAAGTCTTGTTTTACTGTTGGTTGCAATTCTGAGCGTTATTTCCCTGAGTTTGATTCCTGTGTTTGATCTTGGATTGTTTATCGTTGCTGACCCTTCTCTGCCTGCCCTGACCCCGGACTGTTTACTGGACTCTGATTCTTCTCTGCCTGCTTCGACCCTTTGCCTGTTTTCCTGGTTTGTCTCAGCCTAGCCTTCTCTATTCTGTTTGCCACTGTTGGACCCTGCCTGTTTTGATTTTGCTAATAAATGCTGCAAATGGATCCTCCTGACTCCGCCTCTTCACAACAGAAGACTTCGCCACACCGAGATCCAGCAGCCATGCCAAACATGCATCCAGATGTACAAATCCTGCGTCTCCGTCAGGAGAATAGGCCGATTGAGAAATATGTAGAAGAGTTTATCAAACTGGCACATCTCACCTCAATGAGCACGGAATGCCTAATGATCTTTTTTCGGGGAGGACTATCTGAACCGCTCAGTTCATTCATGCCCTTACATGATCCTCACTGGACTTTAGAGCACTATCTTGATCTGGCCCTTTCCTTGAGCGGTTCGGCTCTTACTGTGGGCTTGGCGGATGAAGAACCCTGCAAGCTCACAGTACCCCCTGAGCCTGAGTCAGTTCTCGTCACAGCAACCATAAAGCCTGCCACCGGATCGGTCTATGGCCACCCAGGACTGGTTTCCAGCGTGGCAGATTCCCCGCTGATGTCTGCACGTGGTGCCAAGAGGGCCATTGTTTCAGGGTCTCGTCCAGCAGAGACCGTCCAGCCAGAGACCGTCCAGCCAGAGACCGTCCAGCCAGAGACCGTCCAGCCAGAGACCGTCCAGCCAGAGACCGTCCAGCCAGAGACCGTCCAGCCAGAGACCGTCCAGCCAGAGACCGTCCAGCCAGAGACCGTCCAGCCAGAGACCGTCCAGCCAGAGACCGTCCAGCCAGAGACCGTCCAGCCAGAGACCGTCCAGCCAGAGACCGTCCAGCCAGAGACCGTCCAGCCAGAGACCGTCCAGCCAGAGACCGTCCAGCCAGAGACCGTCCAGCCAGAGACCGTCCAGCCAGAGACCGTCCAGCCAGAGACCGTCCAGCCAGAGACCGTCCAGCCAGAGACCGTCCAGCCAGAGACCGTCCAGCCAGAGACCGTCCAGCCAGAGACCGTCCAGCCAGAGACCGTCCAGCCAGAGACCGTCCAGCCAGAGACCGTCCAGCCAGAGACCGTCCAGCCAGAGACCGTCCAGCCAGAGACCGTCCAGCCAGAGACCGTCCAGCCAGAGACCGTCCAGCCAGAGACCGTCCAGCCAGAGACCGTCCAGCCAGAGACCGTCCAGCCAGAGACCGTCCAGCCAGAGACCGTCCAGCCAGAGACCGTCCAGCCAGAGATTCCTTCACCGCTGGTCCCGTCCAGTCCAGAGACTTCTTCCCCGCTGGTCCCGTCCAGTCCAGAGACTTCTTCCCCACTGGTCCCGTCCAGCTCAGAGATTCCTTCACCGCTGGTTCCGTCCAGCTCAGAGACTTCTTCCCCGCTGGTTCCGCCCAGCCCAGCCGAGCCTGCACCGCTGGTTCTGTCCAGTCACGTCAGCCACGTCCAGCCAGAGCTTCACGTCAGCCACGTCCAGCCAGAGCTTCACGTCAGCCACGTCCAGCCAGAGCTTCACGTCAGCCACGTCCAGCCAGAGCCTCACGTCAGCCACGTCCAGCCAGAGCCTCACGTCAGCCACGTCCAGCCAGAGCCTCACGTCAGCCACGTCCAGCCAGAGCCTCACGTCAGCCACGTCCAGCCAGAGCTTCACGTCAGCCACGTCCAGCCAGAGCTTCACGTCAGCCACGTCCAGCCAGAGCTTCACGTCAGCCACGTCCAGCCAGAGCTTCCCTGCAGCCCTGCCGAGCCTGAGCTTCCCTGCAGCCCTGCCGAGCCTGAGCTTCCCTGCAGCCCTGCCGAGCCTGAGTTTCTCGTCACGTCTGCACAGCCAGAGACTGTCCACGTCACGTCTGCACAGCCAGAGACTGTCCACGTCACGTCTGCACAACCAGAGACTGTCCACGTCACGTCTGCACAGCCAGAGACTGTCCACGTCACGTCTGCACAGCCAGAGACTGCCCACGTCACGTCTGCACAGCCAGAGACTGCCCACGTCACGTCTGCCGAGCCAGAGACGCTTCACGTCACTTCTGCCGAGCCAGAGACGCTTCACGTCACTTCTGCCGAGCCAGAGACGCTTCACGTCACTTCTGCCGAGCCAGAGACGCTTCACGTCACTTCTGCCGAGCCAGAGACGCTTCACGTCACTTCTGCCGAGCCAGAGACGCTTCACGTCACTTCTGCCGAGCCAGAGACGCTTCACGTCACTTCTGCCGAGCCAGAGACGCTTCACGTCACTTCTGCCGAGCCAGAGACGCTTCACGTCACTTCTGCCGAGCCAGAGACGCTTCACGTCACTTCTGCCGAATCAGAGACGCTTCACGTCACTTCTGCTAAGCCTAATCCTGAGCTTGATCCTCTTCCTCTTTCTGAGCCAGTGTCTACGGACAAGATGGCCGCCTCCGAGCCAGTGTCTACGGACAAGATGGCCGCCTCCGAGCCAGTGTCTACGGACAAGATGGCCGCCTCCGAGCCAGTGTCTACGGACAAGATGGCCGCCTCCGAGCCAGTGTCTACGGACAAGATGGCCGCCTCCGAGCCAGTGTCTACGGACAAGATGGCCGCCCCCGAGCCAGTGTCTACGGACAAGATGGCCGCCTCCGAGCCAGTGTCTAGGGACAAGATGGCCGCCCCCGAGCCAGTGTCTACGGACAAGATGGCCGTCGTCACCAAGTCTGTTCCTGTTCCTGTGCCGGAGCCAGTGTCTGTTCCTGTGCCGGAGCCAGTGTCTGTTCCTGTGCCGGAGCCAGTGTCTGTTCCTGTGCCGGAGCCAGTGTCTGTTCCTGTGCCGGAGCCAGTGTCTGTTCCTGTGCCGGAGCCAGTGTCTGTTCCTGTGCCGGAGCCAGTGTCTGTTCCTGTGCCGGAGCCAGTGTCTGTTCCTGTGCCGGAGCCAGTGTCTGTTCCTGTGCCGGAGCCAGTGTCTGTTCCTGTGCCGGAGCCAGTGTCTGTTCCTGTGCCGGAGCCAGTGTCTGTTCCTGTGCCGGAGCCAGTGTCTGTTCCTGTGCCGGAGCCAGTGTCTGTTCCTGTGTCTGTTTCTGTTTCTGAGCAGGTGTCAGTTCCTAATCCTGAGCCGGGGTCTGTTCCAGAGCAACCGATGTCTGTTCCTGGGTGGATGCCTGCTCCTGTTCCGTGGTCGCCCGAAGGGAGGTCTCCGTCATGGCCGCCCGAGGGGAGGTCTCCGCTCTGGACACCTGAAGGATTGTCTCCGCCCTGGCCACCTGAAGGGTCGTCTCCGCCCTGGCCGCCCGAGGGGTCTTCACCGCCGTGGCCGCCCGAGGGGTCTTCACCGCCGTGGCCGCCCGAGGGGTCTTCACCGCCGTGGCCGCCCGAGGGGTCTTCACCGCCGTGGCCGCCCGAGGGGTCTTCACCGCCGTGGCCGCCCGAGGGGTCTTCACCGCCGTGGCCGCCCGAGGGGTCTTCACCGCCGTGGCCGCCCGAGGGGTCTTCACCGCCGTGGCCGCCCGAGGGGTCTTCACCGCCGTGGCCGCCCGAGGGGTCTTCACCGCCGTGGCCACCCTGGTTGCCTGCACAGCCTGATCAGCCTGATCCGCCCTGGTCGCCTGTTCCTCTTCTGCTCCACGGACCTGGCCCTCCATCCCGCCCCCAGATCCGCCTCCGCTCCACCTCCCACCTGGACAGTTTTTTGGAGCGTCTGGAAGCCGCTCTTTGGGGGGGGGCTATGTAACGGTCACCAGCTGGAGTGCCCTTGAGAGACACCAGAGGGCACTCCACACCAGACGATCATGTTTCACTCACAAACTACATTTCCCATAACTAACTGCCCGGACTCATCATCACTGATCACATTCACCTGTACCTCATTCACTGATTCCATTCACCTGTGTCATCCTGTTAGTCTGTCTATTTCTACCATGTTCACTCATTCTCTCACCGCGAAGTCTTGTTTTACTGTTGGTTGCAATTCTGAGCGTTATTTCCCTGAGTTTGATTCCTGTGTTTGATCTTGGATTGTTTATCGTTGCTGACCCTTCTCTGCCTGCCCTGACCCCGGACTGTTTACTGGACTCTGATTCTTCTCTGCCTGCTTCGACCCTTTGCCTGTTTTCCTGGTTTGTCTCAGCCTAGCCTTCTCTATTCTGTTTGCCACTGTTGGACCCTGCCTGTTTTGATTTTGCTAATAAATGCTGCAAATGGATCCTCCTGACTCCGCCTCTTCACAACAGTAAACCTACTCTTTTGATATCATTCCTCAGCATGATGCAGGTGAAACTGAGCAAAAATTGCAAGCTTTTGACATTTTCTGGCACACTACGACAGTGCCGCTCCTAATTCTCAATCAGTCAATCTATCGATCAATCTATCTGTCCAAAAACGTTTATTTTCTGGTTAAAAATTGTAGAAGAGAAGAGAAGCCAGGTTATCCCGGTATATTTCTCTGTTGATATGAAAAATTGGGTACATTAAGCAATAGCGGGTGAATTATGTATACAGTATGATGAACTATGTGCCTTTCTCCACTGACGTTCTAAGTTGTTCAAAGCATTTCTAAGAATACTGATTTTAAGAAGGTGGACTCTCGACCGCATCAGCGAATAACCCAACCTGGGAAAGAGGGGTATCCATAAACCGATATTTATCTGTGTCCCTCATATCTGCCAGGTTGAGCCAAAGGTGGCATTCCTGGACCACCAAGGTGGACATCGCCTGACCGACGGAACGTGCGGCTTCTTACGTATACGTCCTACTGAGCTCCTCATGCACCTCCGGAAAGAACGGCCCGCCCTGAGAAACCAATC
Organism: Semotilus atromaculatus; assembly: GCA_031834385.1. Lineage (NCBI taxonomy): Eukaryota > Metazoa > Chordata > Actinopteri > Cypriniformes > Leuciscidae > Semotilus > Semotilus atromaculatus. The sequence goes on from JAULUF010000052.1 coordinate 12,872,492, forward strand.
GTCCAACAGTGAAGGTTCGGGACGTGGTGGAGGGTTCCAAGCAAGCCCGACCTTCTCGGTGGCCCGGGAAAGCATAGCCGCCCATTCTGGATCGGACTCGGGCAACGCTACACTCCCCGAAGGGGGTAACGCAGCCGAATCCTCATCTCCAGAGGACTGAAGCTCCCCCTCTGATGCTGAAACCGACATCTAGTCGTCAGGAGGAGCTCCAAAAGACATGACTGGTCATCCATGTGAAAGACCAGAGCACTCTTTTGGAGGCTCCATCGGTGGCAGCGTTAGTGAGGCATGAGGGGCTCACGGAGATGGCCTTGGTGGAGAAGCCCTCATGGTAACCCTCAGATCACCCTGGCTAAGCACCGAAGTAGGCCTATTCTGAGGTCCAGAATAAGCACTAGATCGGTGCATAGGCGAGGGGATTGCACCTCCCTTGAGGTAAGCGAGTCTCGATCTTAACGCTGCCATAGTCATATTTAAGCAATGGGTGGCGTGACGCATTTCGCGCACACCAAAGTTCATTGGCTCGTTCTGTAGACACTCGAAGATGATAGGGATCCCTGAAGTGATCCCAATTACATAACGTTGAACGTGAGCGACTGATATGGAACATGAAGTCATAAGACGCATGCATAAGGAACAAACAATAACTGCAAGTTGAATGTAAGTGCTTGCAATATACAGGAAAGCAGGAATAATACACTGACTTCATCTCAGCTAAATATGTGGTCTTAGAATGTTTTGCTAACATTCCCATTAAGTTATGAAACCATTCAAACATTTTTAAACATTCAAAACATCCAGCTTTTTAAATGTTTTAAGAACGTTTTGTCATAACGTTTACATAACTTTTAAAGAACGTTAGTGAAAGTTATAGGAACGTCCCTTGTTAGCTGGGATTGAACCTATTGCATTACACTAATCACAGCATTTTTAAACCAAACATCCAGCGTCTGCAGAAAACCGTTAGACTATAAGCCTGAAGCATCACTGTAAAACAACAATGTTTAAACTCAGAATGAAACAGTTAATTTACACAGAACACAATTTTGTGTAGTTTTCTTTTTCTATTGTGCTTTCCACATGTCTTATTAGATTTGAATTGTGTGCTGTCTATGTGTATGTTTGAGTTTGTGTTCTCTTTTCCCCTGTTTAATTTGCAATCCTCTACGCACACCTTGGTAATAGTATCGGCATTGGCAAGTAAATTTTTTAGGTTACTCGACTGATATACTATTTAAATATATATATATATATAAGGACTAAGGACTGGCGGTGCTTAAGATATTGTTTGTCATTCAGTTACTGTAAAAAATGTATGATAGTAATAGATAATATTATTATTTTATTTATTATTAAAAGATAATACTACTACTACGAATTCCACTACTAATAACAATATACAACGCACAAGGATTGATTAGCTGCGGGGTTCATGAATATTAATCACGTTGTCAGCATTCGCTCTAACTGATTTTCTGAAATCAAAACAGGGATGAGCGCCAGCCAATGAGATTGCCGTTTGCGCATAAGTTCCACTGTTCTTAAAAGCTGAATAATTAAAAATAAACTCCATTATTTTGACAGGAAAATACAACAAAGAATATAATTTAGCCTACATGTAGCACGTCGATTCTGCGTGGTATGTAAGATTCTCGCTCTCTTTCTCTTTACGTGAGTGTGAGATTGCAAAGCAATCGCGAGTTGTGCACCTTCACACCTGAGTTTAGGGTACGTCAAAAACCATAGACTGTAAAAAAGATGGACAATGCCTCTTTTCTCTCTTCCATTGGTGAGAAGTGAAGCTGCCAGTGTCCCGATATGGCGCTGACATCTTGGAACTTGAGTCTGCGCAGTAGCGATCTCCGATCTCGGGACCAGACCTGCACAGTAGTGAGCAGGAAGTAAAGCCGCGAAATCAACGCCCCGCCCTCACTCTCGCAGAATGCACTCTCCCTGCACTTTTTTTAAGTGGCCTATGTCTGCTCCGTTCCTCCGTTCTGCTCCAATTTTGATGTCTGTTGATTGCAGTACGACAAGAGGCTTGTTAAAATAAAGTAAATACAACCTCCTCAGTCCTCTGAAGATCCCAAAAAAAAGTCAGTTGGTGCTTCAGTGACTACTTCGCTCAGAGAACCTGTCAATCACAGCTGTCAATCATGACATTACACCACCGTTTTTATAGCATCACGTAACTAACTAAAAGCGAACTTATTTTAAAAACGACAGCAAAATGACAGAAACCACCTTTAGAAAAAAGATATTTGAAGTGTAATTTAATTGTTTTGTTGGTCTCACGTACAAATAACAAGGTCATATGAGACACAGGCATATTTGAACCATATACATACTGGGAACTATATTCTCAGAAGGCGAAGCACTGCTACTTCTGTGGAGTGATTTGCCCGCAGCGCCTGAGAAGCCCCGTGGTGAGGAGCAGAGAGTTCCTCAGAGTGTTGCGCTAATCACTCCGCCCAAGTAGCAGTGCTTCGCCTTCTGAGAATATAGTTCCCAGTATGTATACAGTTAAAAGATGCCTGTGTCTCATGTGACCTTGTTATTTGTACACACTGTGACTATACAAATCACAACATGTAAATTGGTGTTATTTTGTCACTTATTGGGAGCAGTATGCTAGCTGGAGCCATTTACTTCCAGTCTTTGTGCTAAGCTAGACTAGCGGTGGGTGCGTCAGACAGAGTTACAGCAGGCACGGAGATGAAAAGGGTATGCATGGACTTATCTAACTCTGGGAGATACGGTGAAAAAGCTAAAGTCCCAAAAAGTCGGAGTGTTCCTTTAAACGCAAAATTGCTTGCTGGGTCTTGCTGTATAATAACTAGGGCCGGGACACGATTAAAAAAATTAATCTAATTAATTAGAGGCTTTGTAATTAATTAATCGAAATTAATCGCATTTTAATCGCATAAATATTTGACCTGAGAACAGTGTGAAGTAATTTTTTTCACATGGATTTTTAGTATACTACCATTGAATAATGACTGAATACATAAGCTTAAGCAACAAAATATTGTTTATTTTTGTTCAACCAAGTCCAGCAGACCAGTGCAATTTTTGCCATTAAATGTAGCAATAGCATTTTTAGAAATATGGTAGGCCTACATTTTAGAAATTCGGGTAGCCTATAGATCAAGGGGGTAATCCATCAGCCGGAAGTTGAAGCTGCCTCCGGGGGCCGCCATTGTAGCTGGCTATCACCTGCTGTTAGCATCCCATTGACTCCCATTAATTTTGGCGTCACTTTGACAGCGAATAACTTTACATCTGAGGCGTCCAAAGACTCCATTTGTCCATTATTTATTTCTAAAGAAACACGACAATGTATAAAAGGCTCCATTACTTTGTATCTTATGTTATGGCCCCGTAGAAGCCGTTTTTGTAAAAATAGGCTAATGATTGCGTCATAACCACGGGACTCTTTGTCGCACAGTCGAGAAGTTACCGTATAGACAGAAGGAGAAGCTCGTAGCAATCTTTTACTGTCTAAAGTCAGCACATACTTCAACCTTGGAAACTTCTGATCATCATTCAAGACAAGTATTGTGTTATAGTTGGTTGTTGCTCCAGGTCACGCTTCGCCGTCTCTGCAAGATTAGGTGATTCAGATTTGTCTTGGCACAGCTACTAGAAGATTTACAACTGTCAGTCAAGTTGCTCACGTCACATCTCCGTCGTCCAGCTCAGTTTGAGCCTGCGCAGAACGCTTGGCTATCAGGAAGTGAGTGCCCATGTTGGGCTTCAACTCTCTCCGTTGAAATCAATGGGGTCGCTGTGTCCATTTCTTTTACTGTCTATGCTATAGATAGGAAGACCTTCTGTAAACTGTTTTTTTAAGTTAAAAAAGGTTTCCAGGGTGACGCGTCAGGCTTGGCACGTGATTCACCACAGCCAAAATAGCGCTGCATGACAGATGTAGCACTTTTATTTCTAAATATTAAGAACTTGCTTACCATGTCATCAACTTTTTTCTTTTCCGATTATCAAATATGTGTAAGTGAGTTTGTTTTGTTGTTTAAAAAATCTTTATAAATTATCTTGATCTGTAACGTGAGATGGGCGCCGTGTTTGGGCCGCAGTTCAGAGATTCCTGTCTGTTGGATTTATTACAGCGCGTGAATTCATAAGTTTCTCCCGAAATACATGAAAGTAAGTGGCCGGTTTTTTAAAATGTCTAAAACCTAAAACAAACATTATGTGGTTAAAAACACTGAACAGTTGTGATCGCCTATGACAAGCGCTGAGCGTGTCCGTCTTTGGCTCAGCCAGCCACAGCGCGAAAGCACAGATTGAATCTGGCAGTTACGTCACTTCACTGTACATTCGCTCCTCAGTGGTCAGCTGCTGCAGAGCGGGCCGACATCACAATTGCTGATGAGATATAGGAAAATATCTAGTGGAAAATGAGAATGTTATTCATCCAGTGATCAAGTTCAGCGGTGCAAAAATAAGCGATTAAAATCAGTTATCGCGTTAATTAACGCGTTAAAGTCTGTAATTAATTAATCTTAATTAACGCGTTAAAGTCCCGGCCCTAATAATAACATATATTTGTTAGATGTGTTGGCAGCTCTGCTTTAGCATATTGGGAGCATTATGCTTTGCTGTAGATTAAAAAAATAATAATTAAATACTCAAATATCATTTTTAATTAGGCTTACCTCTGTTCCTAAATAAATAAAGCAGTAATGTTTATTTCGTTATAAGCAGCTTCAGTATCTTGAAAAACTCCAGAAAAATTAAAATAACTTACCGTTTTTGCTTATTTATAAAAAGAAAACTATACAGTGTTTTACACTTGATTTTGTCACAGTGTCTGGTTGTGTTTCCCTGGGTTGTCACTAGAGGTCCTCGTTCTCACGGTGTCTTTCACATTTGACTTCATTTCACAGCATTCTGTCTGTCACTCATCAGTTCATTGCACTCAGCTGTTTCCCATCACCTTGTTAGATCTGTGTGTATATATTCCCTGTCTGTGTCAGTGTTTGTTACGGAGTCCTTGTTTTATGTCACCATTTCTTAGGTCTGTTGCGCTGCTTGTTCTTGTGTTTTGGATTTATATTTTGGATTTTGACCCGTACCTGGATACCATGATTTTTGGATTATTAAAGACCTATTATTAAAGACTTACTGCTATTGGATTTCGGCTTCCCGTGTGTGGTTCGTGACAAATTTCAATATCTGAACTTTGTTCAGTATTTATTTATGCTATTACTAAGTTGCTTATTTGTTCTAATTGACGGTATTCTTGTCTTTAATAATGTTTGTATTGTATATTTGTTAATCTAGTGTATTAGTTGTTCTTTAGACTGCTGATTTTTTTTTTTTTGTTCATGGTATTCAGCTGCAACAATATTTTGCAAATAAACTTAGAATAATTATTTTTGATAACTAAATATTTTTGTTTTGTTTACCATATTTGTTCTAATTGACGGTATTCTTATCTTTAATAATGTTTGTATTCTATATGTTAATCTAGTGTATTAGTTGTTCTTTAGACTGCTGATTTTTTTTTTTGTTCATGGTATTCAGCTCCAACAATATTTTGCAAATAAACTTAGAATAATTATTTTTGATAACTAAATATTTTTGTTTTGTTTACCATATTGGAATCTAAACTGGGAATCGATAAGAATCACAATTGATAAGCAGAATTGGAATCAGAATTAATAAAATACCCAACTAGGATATTTGTGCGGTATTAGAAGGCTCTCAGCCAATCAGATTCGAGAAACAGAACTAACTTTTGCATACATAAGGTATTTACAGTTAAATTTTGAATGACACATAACCCTGTTGCATGCATTTCCAATGAGATGGAATAACACAGATTCGGTTGTTGAAAAAAGGGTCTCATTTTCTCAGCCACCCGCTTACTACAGAGGAGTAATTTTTCACACCGAGGTAAAACGCGAAGAGTTGAGTGGCAGTTTTTAGCAGTGTGTTGCTTTTGCCACACGCACGTGTGACTTTTTGTCCATGTGTCATGAAAAAACAATGTGAGGTGGTAAAAATTGCATGTGCTAATTGCACTAAGCCTATTTTTGTGAAAATGTGTTAGCATATGTGCCTATGGAGGGTGGAGTAATTTATTTGCTCTTATTGCACTCATTGATATGAGACCCCACAGAGCTGAACTTTCACTCCACTCTGGAGATATTGATTGAAAGTATATAATAGGTGCCCATTATTCTCATGGGTGCATTGCTAAATGTCCCCTATTTAAAAGCTTCCTCGTAAACAGACACATGTTGTGTATCTATATCCTTGGCATCACCTCGCACAGACTCATTGCGATCTGCTCGAGGCGCTGTCTCTTCACCAGGTGAATCATGTAGACGTATTTTTGGTCTGGGACTTTTTTAAGTGCACAGATGCCAAAAATCCAGGCAGGAAAGAAAAAGGGCTGTTCCAGTGGGCTTGTTACTGTGTAGTAACTAACCAACATCGCCTCTGGCTAGAAAAGCGGATTCGGAAGCTGCCCTTCACACACACAAACATGCGCACACACACAATGTTCCTGGTGTTCTAGCTCAAAGTCACAACTGGCCATGACAGAGCTCAGCTTAAAGAAAAACAGATGAATCTCTCTTACCTCTAGCCATGGAAGCACATGTGACTTTCTCAGCCTTTTTTAAGCCAGTGATTAATGAGCTATACCGTTCTGTACAGCATTTTTTCCCTTTCATTTTTACACGTTTGCCCCAGCAGGGTGTTGTTTTCATGTTGGTGTGAAATGACATTAAGCGATGTGAGTTGGAGAAGACTTGTCCTGGTTTTTACACTAACTTCATTTCCTATGGCTCTCTAGATTGTAAGCTATGGGATCACTCTTAATGGGGAGACTGGGTGACTCTGGAGAGGTCGGGTACGGTGATGAGCACAGCTGAAAAATGTTCTCCTGTAAGGGAGGTAGGAGAAGAACAAAAAACAAAACGAGAGCCAGGGGATATGAAATATTAGTGCTGCTGTTGATTGAGCTTATTTAGGTCTCCTAGCATTTCAGCCACATCAGCTCTTCTCTGCGGATGCGATTTGATGACTGGGAGTAAACTCCACCTGCTAAATAAAACCAAGTGCTCCTCCAAACTTTTTCAAATGCCCTACACTTTCTGTGCTTTCATACAAGCTCTATCCAGCATCTGTGACCTCCACAGCTCAACTCATTTAACATTTTTAAAGGTTGCATACTCATTATCACTTGTGGGTAGGATGGAAAAGGAAGTAGTGTCGTAAGCAAAAGGCTTGTGGTTTTCATCCCATCTGACCTGAATGAGAACTATAGGCGCATGAACGTAAGATGATGTATGAAGTGGCATTTTAAACCTTATCAGTCAAGCTCACAAGTATTTACGTTTAAAATGAAATTACATAGCCCAGTAGTCATAAATTATTTGATTTGCCTTGTTAAGATTATTGTGTTTTTTTTTTTTTTTTTTTACTTTTGTCCATACAGTAAAAGTCACCGGGGTCCAATGTTGTTTGCTTCCTAATTACTTTCAAAATTTCTCCTTTTGTGCTGTACAGGATTAAAGCTGCATGCTTCTTGATAAATTCAGAATCACAACTGTTTTTGTTTAAAATAGATATGATTCTCCCACGGTTCTAGACAACTAAACAAAATAACATGTCATTTACTTGAGATTTTGACAAAATGTTAATTGTTGCAGTCATTTAAAAAATATTATTTATTTATTTTTAAAATCTGCTTGAATTTATTTTTTTAAGTCACTCATAAAGTTACATTCACTTACTCACTCACTTGTTACATTACTGGATGAATCAGCATTTTTGAAAAATCTCTTAAATTAATTATTAAAAATCTATATATATGTTGTACTGTCACTTGTCGCCACCTACTGGTGCAATGTTGCAGTGATATTACTTTCAAACTGATGTTAGTTTCAAAAGGTGATTTAATCTATTTTGATCCATCTTGATCTTTTAATGATTAATCATGCAGCTCTACACATCATTTATAATGTCATACTAGTTTGGAATAATGTTGCATGATTTACCGGTACTAGAAAGGTATCACGATACCCTGCCATTAAAAACAGTACGGTTCCACATTTTATTAGTACCATTTTTATTACTACTTATTCAGTATTCTAATAAGAGACATATTTCAGTATTTGGGTGGACGTGCAGGACTCGAATTTTGGCATGGGTTTGCTGGTATTGCACATAATTTTATTAATTCAAACTCTTTTTATCTTTTTAACATCAAACACACTTTATTTTCTTATGTGCTGCATGGATAAATCTTACTCCCTGCAGGGAGTGGAAGCAGAGCTCTGCACACGTGTCGCTCCTGTCACACTTCAGGGCCTGAATTTGGTTTTGGAAAATGGACTTGGGAATCCCCCCTTAGGTGATTCTTATAGGGGAGATTTTTTATTTTTTATTTAAGGGGGGTGTTGGGTGAGGAGCAATTTTTAGACATTTTGTAGACTTTTTTTTTTTAATTACATTTATCTGCGCTGTCCTTCAATACCTACCAGGTCCGGATTTGTTGCGGAAAGGCTGCGGCTATAACTGACACAAAGACCCACGAGAATTCACGTATGATCGCGCGATATAACAATCTCCCCTGTGCTGAATTGCTGCAGAGCTATCCGGCAAAAATAGAAACTCTGCGTATCTGCTCCGGAGGGCTGCGGTTGCCGAAGCTGGGACGGAGTCGGAACGCAGCTGTTCCGCAGTCAGTGAAAATACCAGCCCGTTCTCATCCCAAGGCGTAATATAATGACGCTTTTGCCAAAGCGTCTATATCGAACGCGCATGGCACCCTTTAGCGTCAATATGGGACGCCGATATATATGGGTCAGAAGGCGCCTCCTAGCGGTCTAACCCTAACCCTACACCATACCTAAACCTACCCATCTCTCTGCGTGTTATATTGACGCTAAAGGGTTCCATGGGCGTTGGATTTAGACGCTTTGTCAAAGTGTCAGAATATGACGCCTTTGGATGAGGATGCGTTGAAAATACACACATTGACTTTAATGGAAACCTATTGACTCCGCCACCGTTCCGCAATTGGTGAAAATTGGGGGTAACACTAGGATTCAGTTCAGTTATTCAGAAACTGAATAAAAAGTAAAAAGTAATCACATTCGCTAAACTTTCACAATTCAGAATTTCCAGTGTTCCAGTGTTATTTTACATTTGATTACTCATCCCACGTGCTGTGTGTGTGTGTATGTCTGTGGACGTGGTCACTGATCATTGCTGATTACAGCATCAACTGTACCCACTTGTTTGTGCCTTTATAAGTTTTAAATTTTTTGGGGTGAACTATCCCATTGAATCTATTGTTCCCTTTCAAAAGCTACCATTTGGTCGTCAGCAGGTTCCGGGAGGTGAAGAGGCGTGAGAAGGCCTTCGTGAAATTTCTTCCCCGCCGTATTCAAGGGGAGGGGCTGTTGGCCACGGATGGATCACACATTTTCTTCAAAGCATTTAGAAGGCCCTTTCACAAAGTAGCTGACAAATTTTACATTAGACATGTCAAGATGGCATTGCTAACCCACCATAATCTACATTTTATCTCCAGTGTGGGAGCTTTTCTTAAGTACTATTTTCTAACCTTCTTGAACACTAAAATATTATTAAGGCGTCACATCAAATATCCTCAATGGAATTTAACAAAGAACAAATACGTATTTAAAAGATAGGATAAAACCCTTAAACTCTGGCTATTGGTAATGAGCCTGTTTTTCTCCTCCTTTCTCCTTGTACTCAGCCCCCTCCTCCTCGTGGCCTTATTCAGGTTTGGACCTTTTTATTCTACATTTTGTATTATTATTACATTGATGCCCTTGCACTGGTATAATGTGCTGATATAACATTATTTGGATACCTTAGTTGCAGTAAAAGAGAGAAAAGTCATAATTTACCTGATTTGAGAGTATCTGTGCAAGCTATAAATTATGAATGCACTATAACAAAACACGGTCACAGCCAGAATCGCATTTATCAAAGTAATTGAAGGCATGACACACAGAACACAACAATGTTACAGCATGGTTGCACTAGCATTTTTTTAAGAGGATTACAGGCAGGAGAGAATAAATGGCCACTTCTCAGAGGAGCAGAAAAAAGCAAAAGATATGGGGAATAGTTGTTGGGTGCTGTGGTGAAACCTAATGATTAGGCTGCTGATCTGGTGTAAGCAAAAAAAGAAAAACTTGCTGATTCTGACCTCTGTTTTGGTCCCAGGGCTTGAAATTTATGCCTATGCAGAATTCCCAAAGGGAGAAACTGTCTGCCGTGCCTGTGAGCTCAGAGGGGCAAGCTAACTCAACCAAAAGATCTTAGAGAGAGGATAACATCCCCAGATAGCAGCTATACCCAAAGCATGTGAGTCAATGCAAGAGGCCCAAGACTTGGGGCATATCCATAAAAACCTGTGGATGACGGTTTATGCAACCCCAGTGTTTTCTAACACAAATAAATAACAGAAATAAAAAATAGAAACAAAAATATAGATACCAGGACGGGTAGAACATAACCAGAAGCTCCCTTTCAGTCGCTCACGTTCGATGTAGTCAACGTGTCGACTGATTGGGATCACGCTTAGGAAGACTGTCATCTTCAAGTACTGTTAAAACGAGCCAATGCACATTGGCGTGCGAAATCTGCATCTCACACTCCACCCCACGGCGTGGGTATAAATACGGAAGTGGATGCAGGTACCATTTCTTTTGAATTGGATCCTTCTGATGAATCGTTTGATCTAATTCTCAAAAGTAGTCTTAAAAGCCATGATTTAAATTTAAACTCAAATCAGTCCAATTTGTAAACAAATAATTCAGTTTAAATCTTGATATATGTACTCTTTAGTGTAATTGTGTGAGGTGGTAATTTGTTTGCAGTTTATTTTTTGGAGTAAGATCTTTCAATTAATTCGTTGATTAAGTTCACTAAACTGGTCTAAATTATTTGTTCATGCTTTGGTTCTCGATTTCAGCTCCCTGATTAGGATTTCCATTACACGAGTGTAGATGTTAAGACTTCATGCTGATTTGTACTTGGCTTTCGCCAAGATAAGCAACACTAAGACGTAGCTTTACAGTAAACTATGCTTCTCCATCCATTTACGCTTCTTTCCATATGAGGGTGTGACTCCCCTTCTCTCCGGCGTTAACGGCTGCAGTGTACTTGCGCGTCAGCACACACGACGGCTGCAACTACAGTGTGGTCTCCCTAGTGGACCAGCACGACAACCGTCTGGATTGAGCCGAGTAGGGAAAATCTCTAGGGTCTTCAAGTGGGCACCTTCCGTCCTCAGTGTTTCGTCGACTAGCCCACGACACCTCAAGAGGGCTCGACAGTGACTCTGGCGTCCCAGAGTCACCCCCCTCCGTCCCCCACTCAACTCAGCCCAGCTTACTGACCTCTACATCCCTCCTGCTGCTGAGACCTAACCACAATCTCACAATCTCTCCGCAACCCAACCATACGTGCCAACCCGTTTGACTAAGGCTGTCGAGCCCCACTGGTGCGTTAAAGCAGTTTCAGTGGCAACGGTTCCGTATGGCATACCACCTACCGCAAAACACAATATCTGCCCAACCACCCGTCATTCACGCAATATCCACAGGAACGTAATGACTGTAAATACTATACAACCTATACAAATAAACCAACAGACTCTTCAAGTTTTTCAAGAATTCTACGAAACCGTAGCGTGTCGGCCTGTACACAGCCATCTAGAATCTTTCCATCTCAACCACAGCCAGTTGCTGCTCCTTTCTGCTGCTTCAGATAAGTTCTTTACTGTGCGACGCAACTCTTGGCCGCTGAATCCTACGTCTCTGAGGAACCGGGTTGTAGAGTGTGCCACAAAACCTCGACAACCCACTTCCACTGGATAAACCTGGACTCTCCATCCTCGCTGTTCTGCTTCGGTGGCCATATGAGCATACCGCAGTTTCTTCCTCTCATATGCCTCATCTACAGCATCCTCCCATGGCACTGTTAACTCTATCAGTTGAACAATGCGTTCTGATCCAGACCACAAAACAATGTCTGGTCGTAGGTTAGTGGTGGCAATCTCAGGTGGAAAAATAAGCCGTTGATCAAGATCAGCCAGCATCTTCCAGTCCCTAGCAGCTTCCAGTTGTCCTGGGCGAGAATTGGTGTTAACACCTTTTCTTGGTGGTTGCTCGCCTGGGCGGAGGAATATTGTCTAATAATGTTTTGCTAGAACAGGCGGCAACTTATTGGTCATACTACGCTTGCCTTCCAATGCTAAAGCCAAACATCGCAGTACTTGGTCATGGCGCCAAGTAAACCGACCTTGGCTAAGAGCCACCTTACATCCTGTCAAAATGTGCCTTAATGTGGCAGGTGATGAACACAAAGGACAAGAGGGATCCTCTCCTACCCAGAGGTTTAGGTTCTGCGGTGATGGGAGAACATCATATGTTGACCTAATAAGGAAACTGATCCTACTCTCTTCCATTGACCAAAGGTCTTTCCAGCCCATTTTGCGTTGTTCCACACTCTCCCATCTCATCCACTCTCCCTGCTTGGCCTGGGAAATGGCCTTTATACACCTCATCCTCTCCTCCTGCTTTCGCACCTCGCTGACTACCAGCTTCCTCCTTTGAGCTGGGCCTGCCTTGTGCCAAATGATACATTTGAAATGTTCTGTTTGTTATACACTACAAAGTGACTTGTAAAAGACTTGGGATATAGCACATATATAGAGTTGCATTGACAACTTTTAATCATACTTTACTTTCATGATACTTTTGAAAGTCATTGTTATTGCTTAAAAAAGTGTTACTGGTCTTCAGAATTTCTTCTTTTATTTTCCCAGAAGATAAGACCCCAGAATGAATAGAGGATTTTATCAGACACTCTTATCCAGAGTGATTTACAAACATTGCTTTAACTTTTTTAAAAAATGGCTTTAAATCAGACAAAAACTCAAATCACACAAACTCTTTAAGCTGTTCCCTGTGACAGTCAAACTCCATGTGAGCATCTCTGGTGTCTGATGTGCTCTAAGAGAAAATACTTTTTTTTTCAAATTAAATTGCTTCAGGTGCAGGTGCTGAGTTTTTGCTCTTGGAAACCCAATTGTGATTGATTTATTTGTCTTACTTTCATTCTAAAGTGTCTGATAACAAAGAATAAAGGAAGTAACAATGTAGACATGGTATTTCTTTTTGCCTGGTGGGATTGCTAACTTCAAGTAGACAAAGTTCTATTTTATTCTGGGTATTTATGACTCCATCAGGACTCGGCATGAGATGCTCCATCTCATTCTGGAGCACATTGATCTCTGACAGCTGCTTCTTCACTTTAATCTTACTCCTCATTCGCTTATTATCAGTTTCCCCAAGAACAGAAAAAAGACAGCAAACTAAGCAAAACGTGAAATCAAAGCCAGTAACAGGAATGTTTGCTGAGTTAGGGAAAAAAGAAACGGTGAAAAACAGAGGTAAGATTAGATCCCATTATTACACTGACATTTTTTAGGGGTTAGGTAGAGAAACCTATGATTCTTTTGAACAGAATTCTGAGGTACATCATGCCAAGTAATACTGTGGTAAAGAGCTAATTGCTCTAATGTTTTTCTCAGTGGATGCAATAGCTGCTCACCGTGTTTATGTTACTGTTGTTAAAATAACTGCATCATCTGCAACTCTTATAGGGTGCTTTCACACTGGCAGTTTAGTTCAGTTTAGTTTAGTGACCTGCGTATGCGTTTTAGCTGATTATGATGTATTTAGTTAAATAAAATGCATGTAAGGGATGATATTACCTTGATGATTTACCTTGGATACAAACAAGAGTGAGCCTGCAGTGTATCAGGTCAACCAATTTGGAAAATCACTGCCTCCTCAAAAGAGTCTGTTTGCGACCCGCGTTCTGTTTTCTATCATGCGCCGTGCACGTTTGCAATGACACAGTATGCACGCAAACGCACCCGGGTCCGATAGAATCAAGTTGAGTGTGAAACCAGAACAACGCTGAGGGGGACGCCGGGAACAATCGCGCTCGGGCTCGGACCACAGCAAACGAGCCCAGTGTAAAAGCACCCTTAAAGTGGCACTTTACATCTTTAGCAGGAAAGAGAAGCAATGCACAAGGAGCGGAAAGGCCTTGAAGGAAGTGTGTTTGGCTCTAGATACAAATATTAGAGGATGTAGCGCCAAAACATCATTACCATGAATGGCCCTGAGCACTTGTGGTGTGAAGTGAACTGCTCCGTTGTTATGATGCGCTGCTCACTTTAATCTGCAGAAACAGTAAAATGGTGCAATTATGTCCCACAATCCTCAATTTGAATGCTGCTATTTTAGAGTGTAACCCCTTTCTTGCATGCTGTTGTTGTTTTTTTACTGCATTGTGGCTGAATTGTTGATTTTATTTCACACATTTGCAAAAACACCAGTTCATATTTTTGGGGGTGGGGTGGATGAGTCTGTCTGTTTTACACTCTTGATATTAAGTGTCACCCCTTCAATAAATTTTTTTCTTATTTTTGTATTTCCTTTTTATTTATTTATTTATTTATTTATTTGGGGTGTAACAATACACGTATTCGTATTGAACCCATTCGGTACAAGGCTTTCGGTTCGGTAGTGGGTACGCATTACAAACCGAACGGTTCATTGGACCGTTTTTCCTGCAGACCAAAATGTCGTTATTTCAAATGTAGGTGCGTGGCAAGCGCGCGCTGGTGCGACCACAACATTGCCCAACATCAAATGGCAAACGAAAGCCCCTTTCACACAGAGATTCCGGAAAATACACGGATGTGACCCGGCATTTGTCCCGGGATTGTTTGATTTTGGTTCATTCACACTGCCAGTGATTTTCCGGGATCTTTGAGTGCGTTCACACACATCCCGTAAAGATCCCGTAAAGACACATGATATCAGGATGAGACGTGTAACGTACACGTACCGTTCCACAAAGCTGACGAACGAGCTCAGCTTCAGCGCAGATAGTAAGGAGCTCCTGGTCTCTGCTTAGTTCCAGTTTGCATAAATTTTTTCGTTCTTTCTTTGTTGATGACGAACACAAACTTTCTTCTAAGAGCAACAGAGTCGCGCAATGGCACGTGCGTCATCACTATGACACACCCCTTACGGCATTGGTCCTGGCTTTTGTTCACGCAGGGCGCGTTCCGGGCCTGATTCCGGCAATGTTACTACCCAGCTAACAGGGAACGTTCCCAGAACATTCACTAACGTTAAAAAACTTTAAAAGTTGTGTAAATGTTAATACAAAACGTTATTAAAATAATGTTTTCGGAACGTTCATATAACGTTATTAATGTTCTTGTAACGTTGAGAGAAAACATTCTTAGAACGACGTTCTTGGAACATCTTTATGACGTTATTTGTGATTGTTGAATGTTCTCATAACGTTGATAGAAAACGTTCTTAAAACAACAATCTTGGAACGTCTTTATGACGTTATTTGTGATTGATGAAAGTTCTCATTACGTTGATAGAAAACGTCCTTAGTACAACGTTCTTGGAACGTCTTTATGACGTTATTTGGGATTGATGAAAGTTCTCATAACGTTGATAGAAAACGTTCTTAGATCAACATTCTCAGAACATCCTTATAATTTTATAAGCATTTTCTGAATGTTATATTTAGACTATCATAAAACGTTCTGGGAACATTTGCTGAACATTCTCATAATGTTAAGTACACTTGTTAACAAATGTGTGTTACAATCACTAGATTTGTGATGCCCATAATACAGTATATAGTATAATATAATATCCATATAAACATTTTAAACATCATAATAGTTTATGTCCTCAACCTGGCATCGATGCCGGTATCAATCCAGGGTCATGTTTGCGTTCACGCAGAAGGCGTTCTGGCAATTTGCCGGCAATTACATCGAAGTAATAACATCGCTGAGAGATCTAGTGAGAAGCATTCACATTTCTCCGTTATTAACGGATCAAACAGCACTGACATGGAAACCAGGAAGAAACATTGTGCCATGAATTAACTATCCAGTGTCCAAATATTGGCAACATTCACCATGGATTTACTGTAGTAACACTAACTGTAACCATGGAAGTTTGGCAGGAATAGTAGGCTACAATGCCTTCAAGTAACGTTACGTCGGTTTCATTTCGACATTATGAATATAATTGCTGCCCTCAAATGTTAATCTGAAATAAACTACTACAATATTACATTTGTATTTTTTTTTTAAAGGAGCAAGGAGCTGTTTTTGTTTTATATGCTCCTAAGAAGAGTCAAGTAGCCAAGGCTCCATCATTGCTCAAAGTAAAAAATGATCATACTTTATGATGTTAGTTTTAATAATAAAAAAAAATTCAATCAAGGAAATTTCTCTGCCATTTCTTTCTTTTTGCTGTCGAAAATGTACTGAACCTTGACACCAGTGTATCGTATAGAACCGAACTGTGAATTTTGTGAACTGTTACACCCCAAAAAAAAATATATGTATATATATATATATATATATATGAACATTTAGCAACCACATTTAATTTCATGTCCAAAACTTTTTTTTTTTTTTTTTTTGTGGTCACATAGCAACTGCCACATCAGTCAAAGACCGAACATCAGAGGGTTAAACTATTTTTGCTTAATTAGGAACAAATGTTGATCAGTAAAACAATTAGGACATGCTTTTATCTCAAATGAATTACAAATTAGGTCAAAAGTGTAGCACAAAAGCTAGAGCAGAACATAAATAGGAAGAGAAAAGATTTTTTTTTTTAGGAAGTGGATTTTGTTATGGCAAAACTAGCATAATATTATGTGCAGTTATGCAAGATCATTAAAAAGCAACATTTCCTGAAGGAAACCAGTGTTTGCAGGAAAAGAACAGCTTTATTAGAATGAGGTAAACTTAAACTTTGGTTCTGTCTGTGTAAACGAAATTCAGCGAGGTTAAGACTTAGTCTCGACACTCAACTACATCTTGTTTTCTGATGCATGTGCACAAATCAACACGTAACATGCTGTCTTGCCATTTTTCCATGGTTACATACTTTAATTAGATGAAATAAAAATGACAACAAACACTAGACTTCTGCTTTTTGTTCACACAGGCCGGAGATGTAAAGCAAATGACTGGAGTGTCAACCTGAGCAGTTAACTTGCATTTAGGAGACGCTTCAGACTTGGTTTCGTAGTGTTGTAAAGAACGATTCTAGAGTGGGTGGCAGGAAAGAGAGAGTATGCACCTCTACTGTCAAACGCAAGTCTATTGATATTAATCCCTTGAAAGCTGTTTTCTGCTATGGATTAGTGACAGAGGAACAAGGCTTAGTGCTCTCCGTAGCAGAGATGAAACACCTTGAACAGGTGCTTGAATGTAGAATGACTTTTTGCTGAAATACAGATAACTTTTCCCAATTTTATCACAAACAAAATTCATTAGAAGTAATTTACTGAGGGGGGTATTGTGATATTGCAAGATCTTACCTTTATTTTATTTTTTTTGAAAACACCCTAAGTTAAAAGATAATATTAAATCCACCTCTCAACATTTTTGTGTTCTTCTATACACAGTCAATGAACTGTTTAATGCAAGATCAGCAGACTGTGCCCTGAACACACGCATACAGAGCAGGTCATGGTATTAATAGCACCTGGATGCTTCTGTGTTGTCCTTGATGGTGCATTTGCCATTACTCCAGTGTTTATTTTGGCCCGAGCACCTGGTGCGTCATGGCATATTCTGTTCCCTTGGGTTGAAACAGTGGGCTGCTCATCCTGTAATGCATTGCTCCACTCACCTGTTAGTTAGAGAAAGATGCATGGCCTCAATGGTACAACAAGATGGATGATCAGCAAAAATGCACTAGCATCGGCTACCCTGGAGGTGACCCAGACATGCCTAGCAAAGGGAAGCTTAAACATGCACTCGCTTTTGCAGTGAAGGAAAGGTCATGATCAGCATTGCCACAGCCACTTAGTATGTCGCTGTTAACTTATCTGTCATCAGACAGAATCCTCTTCAGGAGAGAAAGAAGATTTGAATGATTGAGAATAGGTAGGAGAGTTTAGATCCAGTAATTGTTCAATTTGCAAGCCTCAGTGCCTTAACTTGCGATTTTTGTGATTTGGTCTGTGAAGCTCTAACCTGGATGTTATTGTTGACAAACCTTGCTGAATGGTGATGCTAATGGTATCTATGCTTGCTAGATTGAGGTGGTGTTCCTTCTAGAGGTCTTGAAAACAGCCTTGACACAGATTTGCAGCTTTCACAGAGGACAATGCTTTTAAAGATTCACATTTGGGAAGTCCTGTTTACAAAGTTTGGGTAATGAAGGGGTAACAACCAGGAGAAATAAAAAAATATTTATACTGTAAGTATTATAGAACTAAGGGGTAGTTATTCTACTATTATGAGCAATTTAGCAAGAACATACACTGAGTATCTTTTTGTAATAATGGTGAACCAGTACATAAGGTTTTTAAAAATGACAGGGTACATATCTATGCATTTAAAAAGTAATATTTTAACAAAAGTGCACTGAAAACTAAAACTATTGCAACTTTTGCTTAGCCTGACTTCGTCATACTCATATTCTAGTCAGAATGTGAGTCTGATACTGCTCCATTGGGCTTTGATTATGAGGCGTGTCTTAACCGAACCAAGAAAAAAAACTCTGCACTCAATTGACTTACAACCAATCAGAGCAATGCAGCAAGTGACCCATGTTGATGTCTGTGAAGACCACAGGGTTTTCATTGCGTCCCGTCTTCTTTGCGACCATTGGAGCCAGCTGATAAATTAAACTTTTACCAAATCCCGTAGGAAGCACGGCAAACATCTTTATGATCGACAAATGCCTTGATTGCAGTTCTCTGTTCATTTTTAAAATTAATGCGCTGTCGATTTATTTTACAACAGACACGATAGCGGAATCTATACATCTCCAGCTGCAGTCATCTTTGTTGTAAACCTTCTTTTACTATCTATGGTAAACCAGTTCAAACCAAGCGCTATTTGATGACGTGATGATTACGTAACTGCAGGTCATCTGTCCATCATCGTATAAAGCCCGCCTTGGCAATTTGATTGGCCCGACGATTTCTGAACCGATCATAATTACCCCTCAATGGATCGAGTCCAGACCGAACTTCCCGACCAAAAAAATGTGTGGGGGGGGGTTCGGGCTGGCATCCAGGCTTTTGCTTAAAGGTGCCCTAGAATGATTTTTATTTTTATTGTATAATGTTAGTATGTTTTTTAGATCAAAAATAGTCATAATTTGGAAATAAAAGGCATTTTTCCTAGCCTGATTTTAGCCTCTGATGTGAACGCTCTGTTTGAAGGGGCGTGTCTGCTGTGTGTAACCGGCCTCTGCTGTGATTGGCTGACATGCTTGCATATGAAATAGCTACGTATTACATGTTAAACTCTCTCGAATCATTTTACTACACATATCATACGTTTTTACTATTACAGCTATCGAGATTAACGAATCATGAGATGTTTTTAAAGTATTTTGATCTATTCCCATCACATAAAATGTTGCCGTGATGAGCATTGAGCAAGCAGATGACTGTCTGTTGATCGCAAGAATGAAGATCTTATCATTGCAATGCAGTTTCTGCACTCTCTCTAATGCTTAAATACGATGATGTAAATACAGTTAGAGCTTCGTTGTGCAGTGTAACGTGCGTCATTGAATTCATAACGAGTTTGGCAAGTGTCCAGATAAACTCGCGCTGTGGAAAGATTGTTCTTTTGATCGCTTTCTGTATATAATTTATTCACAATTTAAATGTTTTCTTTCATCCTACTAAAATTAACAATGTGAAGTTGATATTTTAGTCACTGGCTTGACTTACTGATGCATACACAGTATTGAACGATTTTGAGAGAAAGATTACCTGTCTGAACTTGAACAATTACACATCAGAAAGTGTTGCTTGGTAGCTCGATCGATTTATTTTCAGACGTTCATCGAGGCCAGTTCTGTATTGGCCCAAGTTGAGGAAACAGTCTCGTCTGTGAAATATTTGGAAATTTCCAGAGAAAATAAAATTAACCCATTGTTTCTTCAGAGGCTCTGAATCGGATGAAGGAACTAAAAAATACTTTTGTGTTCATTTGTACATCCAAACACTGAGCAACTGCCATGCTTCGGCTGCGCAGTTCCGCCTGTCATTGAACATGGGCTGGCATATGCAAATTTTTGGAGTCATACATATTAATGATCCCGACTGTTGCGTCACAGTCGGTGTTATGTGGAGATTCGCCTTGTTTTCAGGGGTGTTTTTCAAAAACGAGATTTAAGTAAGAAGGAGAAAACAATGGTGTTTGAGACTCACTGTATGTCATGTCCATGTACTGAACTCTTGTTATTTAACTATGCCAAAATAAATTCAATTTCACATTCTAGGACACCTTTAAATCTCGGGGAAAGATACTCTTGTTTCATGTTGTGGTGCTTGTTTGTTCCATGTAGTTACAGGGTAAGTGTGACATTGCGGGCAGTAAATTAAAGTAATGCTTGTTACCCTCTTGTTCCATGTAGTTACAGGGTAAGTACAATAAAAACGCATACACAATCGTATACCACTTAATCGGAAACCTTTATTTATTAAACAAGCACCACTTACCCTGTAACCACATGAAACCAAGATATATTTCCCAATATTTAAAATTGCAATAGTCTTAGCTTTTCTTGCCTTGAAACATCTTAGCCCAAACTTAAACATCTGTACTTTTGCTACCAAAAAAAGGGTATAAAAAAGCTGATTTTTTTTTTTTTAAGTATAAATGCATAGATATGTACCCTGTCTTTTTTAAAAAGCCTAAACAGTATAGCCTATTTTGGCACACAATTATTACAAAAAGATACTCAGTGTGTTCTTGCTAAATTGCTCCCAAATGTAAGATTGTTGTATCATAATAGTAGAATAAGGACCCCTTAGTTCTATAATACTTACAGTATAAATATTTTTTTATTATTCTCCTGGTTGTTACCCCTTTATTACCCAAACTTTACATATTGTTCCCTTATACTTACATGCAAGTACTTTATAGATACACTATAAATACAGAAAGTCACACTGTAAATTCCTCTTAATTACACAGTACTTTCCGGGCTATAATCTAAAGCGTTACTGAGTAAGAAAATAAACTCTTCAAAAATATCTTTGCCACTGCTTTCTTGTCTATCTCCTGTTAATCCCTGATGAATGAGGTTTAAAGTGTTTTTTTTTTAAAACACATTTTCAGTTATAGGTGCTGATGTGTGTTGCTTTTTCCCTTGATAGCCAAGGTCTCACTTTTTAAAATCTTAAAAGTACAGTATAAAAAATAAAATAAAAACAGCCTTGACCTTTCACAGAGGACGATGCTTTTAAAGATTCACATTTGAATAAGTCCTGTTTACAAAGCAAAAATGTGATGTAATGTAAATGAATCGTCTTCCTGCAATACTTCCATCTCATATTACCATTGATTGACAAGACTAATGGCAATACACTTGTTATAATTTCTATCCTTGCACATAAAAAGGTAGGAGATAAAAAACAGTAAATCCTTTATTGTTTGGAGAATCCTTGGAAACAAGTGTAAGTCTGATGAAGCATGTCACTAATATCTTCTTTTCATCATATAGCAAAACAAAAAGATCATTAAAAAATGTGTTTCTGGAAACTGTTGAGATGAGATTGTTGCAGTTTAAACCAGTTATCTACTTGTAAGTAATGAGACCAGAAGCATTGCATAATGATTATGAGAGCAATCCTTTAAAACATTTGTTGTTGAAGTGCAATCGTTGTTGAATAATTGCAGTAATCACAGTAATCACACTTCACAATAGTACACTGTTTATCGGTAGATTGAAGCAAAACCAGAATCAAGCCAACAACAATAACTTGAATTATAGATGAAAAGAAAGCAATTCATAATATTCTGAGCATTTTAAGAGCACTCACAGAGAGACACATAGTATTCTCTGTTAGTTTCACCGTTTGTTGTTCATATTGTTACGTTATATATGACACTAGGGAGGGATTGGAGGAAAGAATCAGGAAGAAAAAGCACTGGGAAAACTAGATAAATAAATGAACATAAGTTTACTCCTCTCAGGTGTTTCTTGTGGGGAAATGGAGGGAGTGCACTTACTAACTACTGAGCTGTTTAATTAGGTGCCCTGCTGCTTTTTAATGAGGGCACTTAGGAGGGCACTGTGGCCCTGGACTGCGGCTGCCCTGCTGATCAATAGTGGGAGGCAGTGTGTCACAAATGTAGGCCTGGACCGGACAACAACATGAGCGACGCAGAGGCAGCGGGAGGCCAGGGCACACACTCTGCAGGGACAGTACAGATTCACATGGCACAGGGAGGGGGTGGGGCCAAAAGCCAGTTTTAATTGAAGACTAGCAGAGTAAGCGTTGATAGTGCAGCCTTTTATTTTGTAGCAGCTTATACTGATTTGTTTGTTTATGTTGACATCTCATTAGTTATATTGATTAGGTGGGAGAAAAAAGTGGCACTAATTTCATATTCATTGCTTGGCCTGTTTTTATGGAGTCAAAGCTACGGTTTATTGCCAACTTCCACGGTTCCTTTAGTGCCGCTCCTCTCATTAAACAGTGTGTTATTAAACCCATTTATTTCCAGATAGACTGGGAACATTTTGTTTTTGCTCACTAAAAGAAAGCTACCTAAAAAGATTTGCTAATATGTATACTCAACCTGAGCCATGACTTCATTATTTGACCAGTGTACTCTGCAAACTACACTTTTCACTATATGCCTTTAATTCATCAGGCTGAAAAAAATTAATAATTTGGATAAAGTCTTCTCTTTCAAATGCCTCTGATTTAACTTTAGAATTTAGGTTGTAATTAGCTTAGACTTAGCTTAGACTTGTTATATATAATTATAAAATAATAAATACATTATTTTGGTGTTTTCATGAATTATTATTATTGTTTTAAATAATCAGTTTGCATTTGTTGTTTAAATCTAAAATTGCCGTTTTCAATTTAATCTCAATCTGATTTTTTTTTTTACAAATTAAAAGTTTTTACAAATTTGATGAGAAAAACGGCAGCTGTGGTTGCCAGTACTTTACCGTCAAAAATACGGTAGAAACGTTATTGGTTTTACAGACTTAACTTAAAATTGACAGTAATAAACAGTATTTTATTATCTGATTATGTTAATTTACTGATCTATTGCAGTATTAATATCTGTTTTGTACCATTGTAATACACTGACAGCCACCAATCACAGCAGTGATGAGAGTCACATGATCAATCAAAGATCAATCAAAGCTCATCACAAGAAGCTTTTCCACAAGAAAACTAATATATAGAAGCTGCACAGTGTCATTCGCACAAACATTAAACACCATCATGGTAACGCACATGAAATTTTAAACATGCAATAAACATTAATTTAACAACATTAAATGTAACATAAAACCCTAATGTACATAACTGATAAGAAAAAAAAAACTAAGAAAACTAGGAAAAAACATAGTTATTTAAAAAAAAACATCAAATGTGAAGTGTCACGCAGGGAATTGTGGGAATGTCAATTTACGGTATTTTACTGTAAATTGTACAATGAGTTGTTCTTTTTCACTTTCAAGAACTGTAAATTTAACGGTATTTTACAGTAAAATTACATTAAATGTACCATTAGATCTATCACAGTTATTTACCGTATATAGTACAGAAACTTTCTGTTAACCAATTAACAGTTTTTCACTGTAGGGTTTTTTATCGTTTTTATCGTCTTTTACTGTTAAAATCACTACCATTTTTTACAGTGTAGTGTTGATTATGATGTTTACGATAATGAATATTATCAAGCAGCATAAACAAAAAATGTTTGCACTGCTAAACTAACTGTTAACGGCTGACGCCAGAAGCCTTGCACATACAAGTTTAAAATGGCCCGCTCTTACGTTAAAAATAAGGTGAAGACAAAGTGTGCACTGTGCAGTGACCTTCGAAAACTAACTAAATTACATGGTATCACCTTACCTTTGATGCCAAGTTAGAAAGAGAGTGAAACCAAGGCCGTTTATCCACCAGTCAGTGCAGAGCAGACAGCTTTGAGAATGAAAAAAGAGGAGCAGAAAGAGAAAAAAGGATTCCATTTCATCTCTGCAGGAACATGACAGAGGAATAAAAGCTATACTAAAGTTCAATGGGGCCTGTAAGTTTCTCTTCCTCCCGCAATTTGTCACAAGCTGAGAGGTCCATCCGATTGGTGCACTCAGGTGTCCGGATGAGTGCCTGAGGGGGTTTTTCAGGCGTACAGATACGATTCTGCAACATGGTTCAGCGGATCGCCATGTGCCATACAGACTTGTTGTAAGGGCGTGTTATCAGATATAGGATGCAACCTTTAGGTCCCAAGACTGAACAGCAGGCATAATTGATATTCTTCTCTGCTTTACAATTGAAGGTTGAAAACAGAAGGCCACATTCCTTGAGAGTATTTGGCTGGAGTTGGGTCGTTTAAAGCTTTTTGCATGAAAAGTTTAAACCTGGTTTAACAACAAGCCCAAAAGTATATCTTAAGTTAATTTATTTGGTGCCAAGTGCCAAATGATACCTTAATTAATTTATCACAATTGATGATTATGCACTTTATTCACTATAAAACATGAGGTGTACTGTGTGCCCCATGCAGCTTTGTTACTGTAGATGTTTATGGGACGTAATAATATATTTTTTTACATAATTACAAATAAAACAAAATGTAAAAGGTAAAACAAACCTACAGTAATGCTATTAATAAAGTGGACATGGTACTTAATCATGTCCGATGCCAGCAGGAACTCATTACTCATTAACTTAGGGAACTTTGCATGAGAAAATACCAAATGTATTATACTTGTTCTCCTTCTGTGTTCCCAGGAAGTGCAGAGCACGTGTTTTATGAAGGGAGAAAGTTTGTTTCTGTGTCAACCTTGTCTGCACTGTCTGCAATATTTACACACGGCATCCTGACTTCAAATGAACCTCATAAATTACTGATTTGAAATGTTCTTCGTAGGTAGCAACTTTGATGGATCACACAGTATTGTATTGATTTGCTGTTTTCCCTCAAGCACATAGATTATTCTGGCACTAACATGCTTATTATTGTTAACTTGTTAGCTTAGCTACAAAGTACACATGAATATTGGGTGCACCGTTGCCATACATCTTTGATGAACTAGAACTACTTTCTGCCTTACAGTTTTTTCACTCATCTGTTCGCCATTTTGTTTGAAAAAGTTTTCCAGAGCTTTTTGGAATGTGTGCCTCAATACCTCAGACACTGCCTGATATTTTGGATGAAAAGAGTTAAGGATGTGACACAAACTAAGGCAGGCTTCACTTTGAGTGTGTGCTTATGATAAGTGCTTCTTATGAGTTTCTAAAAAGAGAAAGCCGTTGGGAACCCTTTAAAGGGTATTTTGTTCATTATGTGTTTTAGTCACAAATTTTTCTTTATTATTTCATTGTAATAGAAAATACTCTTTTGATTGCACAAATTAAGGAAATAAGAAAAAAAAAACATTCACCATCCTTGATAGTAAAAATAAATGTTTAATAAAGAATCCTTTATTGAATGAATTGAAATGAACATTACAACCGTACATTCACTTCACATGTTAATGCAGAGGTCGAGTTACACTCACAGGATTGCAATTCACAAAAGTTTACATGTGCTTTAAAGTCTTGCTGGTTAAACATTTCATTTGCGTGCTTATGCGCTGTTCTTTTCTTTTTCGTACACCCGATCGCACACAGACACTAAAAGTCTGTCAAACAGCGCCTGGTTACTGGACGTTATCTTTCAAGTCTTATTGGGTTAATACTGTCTATTACACACAAGGTTTACATAAACACAGTTGGTTATGTCAGAGAAAATCAGGTGCGTGTCATATGCGTACATATTAGATGCGTGCCAGTCTTAAAGTGACAGTAGCCTAATAGTAAACATGCTGCCGCTTGTCCTGAAAGGGATAGTTCACCCAAAAATTTAAATTATGTCTTTATTTACTCACTCTAATGTTATTCCAAAACTGTATTAATTAAAAAAAAAAAAAAAAAGGGAGAGAGAGAGAAAATCCCTCACTGCTCTGAAAACTTTAATAGTAGCTTTAAAATGCCGGTGTCCGTGTCCAGGCCAGAGCCAGATCGTCCATTCCGGTGTCCGTGCCAGAGTGTCCGTGCCTGAGTGTCGTGTCCGTGCAGGAGTGACTGTGCCGGAGTGTCCATTCCAGTGTCGGTGTCGGAGTGTCCATTCCGGTGTCCATGCCGGAGTGTCCATGTCCGTGCAGGAGTGTCCGTTCTGGTGTCCGTGTCAGAGTGTCCTTTCCAGTGTACGGTCCGTCCCGTTCCAGTGTCTGTGCCTGTATCCATCCCGCAGTGTCTGTTCCGGTGTCCGTTCCAGTATCCGTGCCGGAGTGTCTGTTCCGGTGTCCGTGCCGTTGCCCATGTTGGTGCCGGCTACCGTGTTAGCCACATTCTTCAAAATAACTTTTATTTTCAATAGAAGAAAGAAACTTAATTGGGTTTAAAACAACTTCAGAGAGTAAATGATGACAATTTTCATTTTTGGGGAACTATCCCTTTATTGTTAATAAAACAACAAAAAACAAAGATATAATAATTCACTGCTAATAAGTATAATTTATACAGTCTATGTATTGTTTTTTTATATGCTTTGTTAAATACACCTACTGTAGCTGAAAAAATAAAGCACTGTTTATTTCATTTGTATATTATATGTTGTGTATGTAATGTGTATCTTTATTCTTATCTTTTAATAACAAAGAAGATAATGACAAAGATTTTTATCTTCGCCACTTTGGCCTAAATGTCTGCAATTTTTTTTTTTTTTATATTTTGTTACCTTGTAAGGCTTTGTTTTTAAAATAGGGACCAAATTAAAGTTTGGCTGTAATGCTCAGTCACTTGCAAATTAGTAAAAACCAACATGAAAAAGAATCATGATAAAATAGTGAATTGTGATTTTCGTAAAAAAAAAAAAAATTCGCCCATATTGCCCACCCTTTTGCTGTTGCTACTTCAGAGGTTAGTCAAAGCACTGTTTTCTGAAATAAATCATGTTATGAAAGAAAAGAAAAAAAGGATAAAGCCAGAAATAATAATCAGCTTGGACCTAAAGGGTTGAAAATAAAAATTACTGAATAATTTTTGCGTGTGATTGCAGTTAGTGTACAAATGAAAGAAATGGAAACATTTGTTATTCTAGCTGTTAACCGTTATTGACCTTCCAAGAGCTGTTTATTCAACTAGGTGTCTCCAGACATCTCTCTGTCTCTTTGAACACTCCTAACATTAAAAATGCTTCTATCTTAACAATAACAACAGTAATAAAACCACATTAAAACATTGCCAATGATTTGCAAAGTTTTTAAAAGAATACTGCATTTTTGGGCATAAATGAGAATAGTTATATTTGGCAAACATAAACCACTGCTTTACAACAACATTTGTCTTAACCATGATGCACTGAGATGAGTTTTATTATTTGGGGAGTTTTATTCTTTGGTTTTATTATTTAGAGTTTTGCATTATTATTATTATTATTATTATTAGAGTTGTATTATTAAGGGTCATGCAAGCACCTGCTGGTAGTTTACTATATCATTGATTTTAAAGGGCCCCTATAATGATATTTTAAAGTTTCCTATTGTTGTTTTGGAGTCTCCTACAACAGGTTTAGATGCATCAAACGTCAAAAAACTGTTTCATTTTCTCATAATATACATTTGCACATCACCAGATTTTCAATGATTCTCAAACGACTCGCCAAATGAATTAATCTCTCTAAATCCCTCCTTTCCGCGAGCTACTCTGCTCTGCTTGGCCAGACAGCTCAGTCTGTTGTGGTTGGTTTACCGCGTACAGAACGCGTTTGTGCTGTCTTTGCATTGCCATAACAACATCAGCTCTACGTGTCCTGAGGCTACCTTCACCGTAAACTACACACAGTAACGAACAATGACGTTGATTTTACCAAATCAAGTCCGATAATGAAACACTAGAAGAACCATTCATCAACCCGAACCTCCATCGCAAGGACGACTCGAGCAGGACGTTTCAGTGATTCACTACTCAGTTTGAGGTTTAAGATGTTGCTATTCCTCACCATCAGCATTAACAAGTGCATGGCCATCAACTGATTATTTTACTTGTACTAATTTATTGACAGAGTATGTTTTTAATATATTGCGGTGAACACGTGGAAACTGTATCAATAACAGTGCATGTAGGCTATGCAATGTATACATTAGCCGAGCTCTAGCATGAATGACTGATGTAACATAAACATTGGTAAAACTAATCTTGCTCCATGCTTAATCTTTCCTCAAAGTAGTGAGAACGACAGACAATCTGCATTAATAGACAGTTTTATTTAATAGTGGCCCACAGCTGATTAGCTGACTCGATATTTGAGAATCAGTCATCATTAAAATAAAGGTAACAGGAAAAGTTAAGGATTATACTGCTGTAGTATAATGGAAAAGATTAATTTTACCCACAGATTCTTCACATGCTCGTTCTTGGGCAGTGAAAAAAAAAAGTCTTTACTGTCACATTGTAGAGCACAGCGTCTCCTTGACATGATCTTTCCAGTATCCACAGGACTCAGCTGCCGGTTTGAGGTTTAAGTTTCCCGGGTGTCTGCACGTGGAAAAAGTGTGCGGACTAATGTTTCGTCTTGACGTCACAACGAAACGGCTTATGACTCGTTTGAAAAACAATTAATTTCATTGACTCAGAGTCGACTCTTACTTTTGAAAGGCAATTACTTTATATACGGTGCACTTTCAGATTTAAAACTTTGCAGGATGCTTTCATTCACTTAGAGCTATACTAGGTCTCTTAGCCTCA
Organism: Semotilus atromaculatus; assembly: GCA_031834385.1. Taxonomy (NCBI): domain Eukaryota; kingdom Metazoa; phylum Chordata; class Actinopteri; order Cypriniformes; family Leuciscidae; genus Semotilus; species Semotilus atromaculatus. The sequence continues at coordinate 12,901,388 of JAULUF010000052.1, forward strand.
TGTCTCAAAGCACATTTTTCAAAGAACATTACAATAATAATTAACATGAAAAACAAAGCTCCTACTTGTTCCACATGACTAAAGAGAGTTCCAACCAGTATGACAAAAACTGTTTTATAAAAAAATTTGCCTATCCTAATATATTTTAAAATGTATTTATTCTTGTGATGGCAAGCTGAATTTTCAGCAGCCATTACTCCAGTTTTCACATGATTCTTCAGAAATCATACTAATAATAATCTGATGCTTTGGTCCTCAAATAGGATTTATTATTATTATTATATAAACGTTAAAAACGGATGCGCTGCTTAATATTTTTTTCCGGATACTGCGAAACAATTTTCTTTTTATCAGAAAAATCGAATGTAGATCATTCTTCTGACTTAAAGGTTTAGAGTGTAATATTTAGAATCGTTTTTGAAAGGTTTACCTTGCATATTAAACTGGGTTAGCATCCAAAAAATTGTGCATGTCACCTTTAAACAAAAGGAAACTTCTTACAGAATTATTACAGTACTGCAGATAATTGTAAAGGTTTAACAAATGTCCCCTCCCCAGAAGTGAGAACAGCTCTCCTGCAGTCTGTTAGGTCAAACTAGCTATTAAACCAAACCCTAGCTCCAGTCATCTCCTACTTTCTAGACACACGCTGGGACTCTGAGTACCCCACACAGCTCGCACTATGCCCAGTGGAGAAAAGACTGGAATGAAGGACCAGTGGAGGGGAAGTGAGCAGGGAATGAGGAGGAAGATTAGAGAGGGAGGAAAGGCAGCTTGCCAGAGTCCATGAGGCTATGAAAGAAAACTTGAACATAAGATAAACAGAGGAATTGTGCAATACAAGACCCCATTATGACTGCTATAATTTGAAAGTTAATCTATGTGTACATCAGCTTGTCTATTATTATATTTAGCTATCCATCTCTCTCTTTCCATCCCTCTAATCCACCCCTTCTCAGTCTGTTTTTCACTTTCCTTTCTGTGTACCATTGCTCATTCCCCTTTTTTTCTCTCCACCCTTGTCACCAGATTTGTTACTTAAGTGCTGATTAACTCCCTGTGTGGTGGAAAGATGGAGGGGCCGGTTGGGGTCTAAATTAAATGCCCTCTCTCCTCTTCGCTCCTTCAGCAATCAGTGGATTCAGCTCCCCACTGCCACAATCTGTGGCAAATCTCTTCAAAGTTGCAGTATCTCACAATCTTTGGATGGGAACTTCTAAACAAGTTCATCCTTTGTTGATCTTTGGTGAGATTGTGATCTGTACATACAGTATAGGCTGACATGACCAATTACACATTTACTGTGTTGAATATTTTAAGTTTATGGTCTTGCACTCTCATGTTTTATTCATGGTGTGTGAAAAACAGAATAGAAATGTGAATAAGACTTAAAAACCCTCAGAGTAGAGAATAAAAAAGGTAATTGTGAGTTAAAAATTAGAAATAAAGCATTATGAAACAAGCGATATAGCGTTTCCTTGGGTACCGCTTTACACGAAAAAATATATGGATGTTGAAGGAAAAGAAAATGGCATCGAAACATTTCTGACGTCAGTCATTTCCGTTCAGAGATACATTTATATAACCCCCACCCCCGGCGGCAGAGATATACAAATATTTTGTGTTTATTGAAATATATATTTTTTTAAATATTAATGAGAGCAACAGTCTGAAATACTGAAAAAGTTGTTTCAGGTTCAAATTATCCCATTTAGACCTAAACAAACTCCAGTTGGCCAGAGGGACAAGAGCAATGTGAAACACTTTGAAATCATAAATGTGTTATTAGTTGTTTTTAAACTGCAGGTTTCATTGAATGGACAGTAATGCTCCCAGACAGACTAATTCAGACATACCCAATACAAGAGCAATTTAAAAATGCAAGTAATGTTTGAATTCAAACAGCTTTGATTGGTATGCAAGGTCACACGCTCACTCTCTTTCTCTCTTTCATTCCCACAGACTCAGAAAAAGACGCTAAGAGTGGGACTTCATTGCTAGATACTGTATGCATGCATATACAGAGGCTTTCAGCAAATCGCTACAGCAAACACACTTTAATGACATTGCACATACTGAGAGAGGCTGTTGGTGGTGATAAGCAAGGTGCTTTGTCTATTGCACACTCTCTCTCTCTCTTTGGAGGAGTTGGAGGCAGGAAAGTTTGTTTTCACTGTTTGCTTATACCTATTAATTTCATATTTTTTCCTGACTCCTTAAATTTTGGAATATTGCATCTGTTGCCATGATGTGTTCTTGACCAGTGGGAAACAATGGCTGTGAAAATACAGTCTGGACAGGATTTCCGATGTATGGGGTTTGAGTTCTTGCTTGACTGACAGTGTTTAAATGTGAAACTTTTTTATTTATTAAAAAATAGCGATGCACCGATCATGATTTTTAAATGCCGTTGTTCATTTGTTGTTCATTTGTTCATATTACCAATATGGCAAAATAAATCAAAACTGTTTTAAAAACTTTTGATCTGATTCAGCATGTACTGTACATGGTCCCACACACAATCGTGGACACACTCTAGATTTACTTATCAGTAAGAGTCTAAACATTTCATCGATTATTATTAAGGATGTAGCACTGTCTGATCATTTCTGTATTTTATTTGATATATTGATATCTCCTGTCATTGAAGCTAGATCTGTGTCTGTCAAGAAGAGATGCTTAAAGGGTTTGTTCACCCAAAAATGAAAATTCTGTCAGTAATTACTCACCCTCATGTTGTTTCAAGCCCGTAAGACTTTCGTTCATCTTCGGAACACGAATTAAGATATTTTTGATTAAATCTGAGAGCTAGATCACTCCTCCATAGGCTTCTGAGGGACTGAAACTTGTTCTCCCGAAAAGTTATTAAAGACATCGTAAAAATAGTCCAAGTGACTACAGTGGCTCAACCTTCAGTTTATCAAGCGACGAGAATACTTTTTGTGCGCAAAAAAACCTAAAATATTGACTTTATTCAACTAATCATTTCCATCTCGGTCGGCCTCGACCGTATAGCTTCCGTGGTGTATGTCAGACGCATCACACACATGACCAGCGTCGGCCAATAGGGACCCGACGTGTGACGTAGCCCTACTGACGAGGCCAACAGAGATGGAAATGAATAGTTGAATTAAAGTCGTTGTTTTTGTGCACAAAAAGTATTCTCGTCGCTTGATAAACTTAAGATTGAGCCACTGTAGTCACTTGGACTATTTTTACGATGTCTTTAATAACTTTTCGGGAAGTTTCAGTCCCTCAGAAGCCATGGAGGAGTGATCCAGCTCTCAGATTTAATAAAAAATATCTTAATTTGTGTTCCGAAGATGAACGAAAGTCTTACGGGGTTGGAACAACATGAGGGTGAGTAATTACTGACAGAATTTTCATTTTTTGGTGAACTAACCCTTTAAATGAGAACACTAATTTATTTACGAAGGCTATATCTTTAAATCAAGTATATCTGCTGACTCTGTTGATTCTCTCCTTGATTCTTTTAACTCAAAAGTTAAAAGTGTAATTGATGTTATACCATGGTCTGGGTGAATACTCGATTCTGATTGGCTGCTGGGTGTCCATTAAAAAGTGATAGATGACACCTAGTAAAGGAGTTCTGGAAAAACTAACTGTTTACCGTTCGAAATTAATAAATAAATGCTCTGGCTACATCAGCTGTGAGTAACCAGCAAAACTGTCAAAGTTTCCGTTTACAATTTATTATATCAAAACAAACATCTACTTTGAAAACGAAAGTGTAATGCCCCCATGGCTAGACAAACCTAACTTACATGAAAAAAAAATACGTTAACTTTCTGGCTCGTAAGTTAGCTAAACTGAAGGGTTCTGCAAGCTGAGTGGACTATAAATATCTCCGGTTGCTAAATAAACCGTCAGGCGTAACCAGGGAAACCAAGTTATTGTTTGTAAAAACTTTCGATTGTAAAACTAATTAAAATATAAACTAATGTTTTGTGACCAAGTGACCATGGTGTAAGCGGGTTAATGCCCTTCGAGGTGTCCATTGTCTAGGTATTAATGGACTTCAGCGGAGGCCAAATCCTCCGCTGCGCTTCGGATGGTTCACGCCTTGCCGTCGTCCATTAATACCTGACAATGGACACCTCGTCGGGCATTAACCCTCACATATTGCTCCTGTGAAAGTCAAGAAGAAGAGTGGCAAACAAAAAGCACCTTGGAGAAACTCAACAGCAGTGCAAAATATAAAAAGACAATGCAGAAAATGCAGAGCGCATGTGGCGAAAGACAAAACTTGTAGTCCATTATAACATCTACAAAGACTGCATCCATGCTTACAATGGAACTAGGCAAAGCTAGACAGACTTTCTTCTCGAATATTATAAACAGCGACTTAAACAACACACGCACTCTTTTTGCTACTGTAGAGAGACTGACAAACCCCCCAAGTCACATTCCCAGAGAAATGCTCTCAGACAGCAAGTGCAGTGAGTTTGCTTCCTTCTTCTCTGAGAAAATCAATAATATTAGAAAGGTTATCAGCATATCCTTGAGTTGCGCTGGGGTAGGATAGATCAGACCACAACCTGAGAAAGTAGTTACCATGTCTGATTTCGAAGAAATTGATGGCAAAATTTTGGAAGAAACAGTACAGCACCTTAAAACATCAACCTACGCTGTAAACGGGCAGTATTGCCGCAAGGATAAAGTTGGCTCTGGAAGCGGGCTGTTCCACCCATTTTGTGCTGGCTCATTATCCAATCGACGCAGAACGAGATCTTCGTGTGGTACAGCGATCCAGGGCATCCACTGTGTGCATCCTGCCCGACTCGCCAGATTCACCTGCTTGTTCTCTACAACGCAATTCCCCTCGGATTCTGCGAAGGTAGGCTGACCATCGCTACCTGCGTGCGTTTCGCAGATCGTCTCAAGTTCAACGAGAATCTCCGCAGCTCAAGATGGCGCTAGTCAATGCACGCTCCCTGGTCAATAAAACTTTAATCTGCAATGACTTCATCACTTCAAATGATCTAAAATTCTTCTTTGTAACTGAGTCATGGGTAAAATCAGGTGACCTAAGTCCTTTCTCTGAACTTGTGCCTCCTAACTTAATTTAATACCCCTCGTCCTACAGGGCGAGGAGGAGGGCTTGTGACGGTTTTTAAAAATAACCTGCAATGCAGACTACTGACCACTGCCAGTCCTACTAGCTTTGAGGTTCAGTTGATTAATTTGAATTCATCAAAATCTGTACTGATTATTTTAATTTACAGACCACCGGCATCGAACGATCATTTTATTGAAGAATTTGCTGACTTTTTGGGGGAAATTATGACTAAATACAAGTGTATTTTAATGTTGGGCGACTTCAATATTTATGTCTGCTTTGCAGCTAATGCCTTAGCAAAGGATTTTTTAAACCTTATATCTACACTAAACTTTGTACAACGGGTAAATGGCCCCACTCACTGTCTTGGTCATACATTAGATTTGATACTGACTCATGGTCTATCTGTTGCTGATGTTGTCCCGAGTGACATTTCCTTCTCCAACCATAAACCGGTGCTGTTCTATACTATTCCAGCCCGTTCTCATCCCAAGGCGTCATATACTGACGCTCATGACATTTCGTCTACATTCAACGCGCATGGCACCCTTTAGCGTCAATATGAGACGCAGATATATATGGGTCAGAAGGCGCCTCCTAGCGGTCTAACCCTAACCCTACACCAGACCTAAACCTACCCATATCTGTGCATGTTATATTGACGCTAAAGGGTACCATGCGCGTTGGATTTAGACGAAATGTCAAAAGTGTCAGATATGACACCCTAGGATGAGAATGCGTTGACTATTCTCCCTTCTCTACCCAGTACCAAACCAGCACAAGCACGCTGGTCTTGTACTTTGACTGCACAATCCTGTAATGCATTTTCTAATATGTATCTGGAAGAACATCAACCTCTCACCTCGGACTCGGTTCCGTCCCACTTGAGTGTTGATGATCAAGTGCAACTGTTTAATAATAGATGTGGTAATATTTTAGATGTTATTGCACCTCAAAAGCTCGTTAATCGGAAATGCAAATCTCAACCATGGATAAATAACGATATTCGGGAACTCAGACAGCAATGTTGTCAGTGTGAACGAAAGTGGAAGAAGGATGGGCTACAGGTATCATGAAATCCTGAAGGCCTCTTTACACACTTTTCAAAAGGCTGCCAAGATTGCAAAGGCGAAATATTTATTGTACATTATAGCCCAAAATTCTTACTGTTCTAGAATTTTATTTTCAACGATAGATTCTGTCTTAAACCCTCCAACCCAGATATTTCCAAAGGTTTCATTTTCATTATGCGAAAACTTAAAGTATTTTCTAGATAAAGATAAAAATGCACAGGTTAAATTATCTATAATGTCAAATTCTATTCCAGACCCCATATTATTCACTACTCAGTGGAGCGATTTTGAATTAGTCTCTTTACAGACATTTGTATCCCTAAGAAGCCTGATCCTTCAGTCTACTAAAATTTTCGACCAATCTCCAACCTGCCGTTTTTATTAAAAATCGTAGAAAAAAATGTATTTACGCAGCTACAAAACTATTTGAATAGTAACGGTATTTCAGATATTTTTCAGTCTGGTTTTAAAACCTTACACAGCACAGAGACTGCCCTTTTGAAAGTTTTTAATGACATTTTAATGTCCACTGATGCTGGTAACACCATCGCTTTAATAATGTTAGATGTCAGCTCTGCGTTTGACTTCGTTGATCATGGTATCCTCCGGTCTCGCTTGGACCAATACATAGGTTTAAGAGGCACTACTTGATTGGTTTCGGTCCTTCTTGTCTAATAGGAGATTCTCTGTAAATATAGGGAAGCATTTTTCTACTGTAGGACATGTTATATGTGGTGTCCCTCAGGGTTCAACTTTAGCACCGCTGCTGTTTTTTCTGTACATGTTACCCATAAGTTCTATATTTAGAAGATTTGGAGTTTCTTATCATTGCTATGCCGATGACACGCAGCTTTATATACCATTTAAGCGCGATGACAAGTCTGCCATAAATCAACTGATGGACTGCCTTCAAGGATTGAAAATATGGCTCAATAATAACTTTCTCCCATTTGAATGATGACAAAACTCAAATAGTCCTTTTTGGGCCAACCGAGAAAAGTGATTTGAGCAATGTTGACTTGGGTTCTCTTACTTCATATCGCTTGTTTGCGGCAAAGAATCTGGGTTTTATATTTAAAGGTGGGGGATGTGATTTGCAAAACGGCCGGCAGATTTAGAAAATACACAACTCAAATGGTCCTACCTTCTTTCCTCCAACGCTGGCCCTGATTTGAGCGAGGGGGATGGGGGGAGGGGGGTATCGTACGACCGTTTGATTGACGGACTTACTGTCCAATGATTCTAGGTGGTCTTGGAAATGATTGGCTGGAGTTTTTCGAGTCCTGCCCGTTCCACAGATGATTAAATTGCTTAATTTTCATTTCAGTGCTTCTAACTCAGTGGCTGTAAGTGGGTTATGAATAGGATTTCAAGTAATTTTGAAAAAATGGAAAAAAAAGAGAATCACACACCCCACCTTTAATAGTGGCCTAAAACTGAACAAACAAATTAATACAGTTGTCCCTTCCAGTTTTTAACATCACCGGAGATTAGCAAAAGTTAAACCATTCCTAAGCAGGAACAGTTTTGAGATTGTAATTCATGCTTTTATTTCATCACGGCTTGATTACTGTAATTCGCTATATCAAGGGCTACCTGCTTCATCTATCCATCGGCTTCAACTGGTCCAAAATGCAGCTGCCTACTCGCTTACAGGCATTCGCAAACGGGATCACATCACGTCTACACTACGTTCACTGTTTTCTGATTGGCTATTGTGTAGCCCTTTTCTTTTTTTTTGATTGGCTGGAAAGTGGCAGGCTCGTCTAAGAACTCCAGGGGAGACGCGCTTGATTCCACAGTGAGAGCGTCGCGGCCAGAGAAATTTTGGGCGCTGCGGCATATTAAATGTATTATAAATAGTTTTTCCGCGTGAGAAATACAATGTATGGCGGGAGTGCGTGACAAAAGACCGAAATGAGTGACACTTGAGAGTCCTGCTGTTCAATATCGTATTGATTTTAAAGTCTTGTTTGAGTATAAAGCACTAAGAAATTTCGCTCCTCAAAACCTTAATAAGTTGGTGATGGAACACAAACCAGTCAGATTGCTCAGATCACAGAACCAGTTATCTGTTACGATTACCCAGATCAAGACTGAAATGCAGGGGTGACAGAGCCTTTGTGGTAGCTGGCCCCAGGTTATGGAACAATTTGCCATTATATATCAAAACAGCATCCACGGTGTTTGAGTTTAGAAGTCTCTTAAAAACCTATTTGTACTCTTGTGCGTTTAATGTCTTGTGAAAGTTGATTTTAATATTAGGGATGGATCTAGATAGATCTTTTACAGCACTTTGGTCAACCAAGGTTGTTTTAAATGTGCTTTATAAATAAAGTAAACTTGAAACTTGCAGTTGTCAAGCCCCTCCTGAAAAAGAGCAATCTGGATAAGACCATATTAAGCAACTATGGATCGATCTCAAATCTACCTTTCATAGGCAAGATCATTGAGTTGTCTTCAATCAGCTGAACAAATTTTTAAGCTTGAATGGATATTTTGACCATTTTCAATCTGGTTTCCGACCATATTTCAATTCTGTTTTTTATCTTTGCTCATAAAGATAATAAATGATATCCGCTTAAATACTGATACAGGCAAATTAACAGTTCTGGTACTACTCGACCTCAGTGCTGCATTTGACACTGTCGATCACAACATACTTTCTTGACAGACTGGAAAACTGGGTGGGGCTTTCTGGGATAGTCCTGAAATGGTTCAGGTCATACTGGGAGGTTATTATGTGAGTATTCAGAGTCCCTCATGGCTCAATTCTTGCGCCACTCCTATTCAACCTGTATACTCTCACTGAGCCAAATAATGAAAAAGAACCAAATCGCTTACCACAGCTATGCAGATGACACACAGACTTAGCCCTATAACGATTACAGCCCCATTGACTCCCTGTGCCAATGCACTGATGAAGTAAACAGTTGGATGTGGCAAAACTTTCTTCAGTTAAACAAAGACAAAACTGAAGTCATTGCGTTTGGAAACAAGGATGAAGTTCTCAAGGTGAATTACCTTGCGTACCTTAACTCTATGGGTCAAACAACTAAAAATCAAGTCAAGAATCTTGGTGTGACTCTAGAGTCAGACCTTAGTTTCAGTAGTCACGTCAAAGCAATAACTAAATCAGCATACTACCATCTGAAAAATATTGCAAGAATTAGATGCTTTGTTTTCAGTCAAGACTTATAGAAACGTGTGCATGCTTTCATCACCAGCAGGGTGGATTATTGTAATGGACTCCTCACTGGCCTTCCCAAAAAGACCAAAAACAGTTGCAGCTCATACAGAACGCTGCCGCCAGGATTCTGAGCAGAACCAGAAAATATGAACACATCACACCAGCCTTACACACCAGGAGTAAGGCTCCCAGTTACATTTAGGATTGATTTTAAAGTATTATTATTGGTATATAAATCATTCAATGGCCTAGGACCTCAATACATTGCAGATATGCTCACTGAATATACAGTAAACCCAACAGATCACTCAGATCATTAGGATCACATCAGCTAGAAATACCAAGGGTTCACTCTAAGCAAGGAGAGTCTGCTTTTAGCTATGCCAGCCGCAGCAGGAACCAGCTTCCAGAAGAGATCAGATGTGCTCCTACAGTAGTCACATTCAAATCCAGACTCAAAACACATCTGTTTAGCTGTGCATTTACTGAATGAGCACTGTGCCACTGTGTGTCCGACTGTTTGTACTGTATTAAACTTTTTATTCTATTATTAATCATTCTTATTTCTTTGATTATTTTAAGTTCTTCTATGCAAAGAACTTTGAATTACCATTGTGTATGAAATGTGCTATATAAATAAACTTGCCTTGCCTTGCCTATTAAAGGCCAAACTGACTTAAAAAAATATAGGTAGCCATTTGGAAATTAGAGGGAACTACTGCAATTTAATCATGATCTAAACAAAGATGTCATGTAGCATGAACATTTGTTTTAGATTTCGATTGTATAATTTAAAGATTTAAACCAAAAACAAAAATTGGTTTGAATTTAGCTTTGTAAAAAGATGCTACATAAAACACTTGCACAAAACAAAAACAGCAGACAGTGGAACAGAAATTTACCTAAATAAAACAAAAAAATGGTTCTGATTGATGGATGGTTGACCGATGCATCAAAAAAAAAAGAAAAAAAAAAAAAGAATCAAGAATGATTAATACTTTTATTAGATTGATTTACTTTGACAAAAATGATTTTCTTTTAGTAGTTTTTTTGGGGTGGAGATTGTTAGAATAAAGACAAGTCTGATGCACGAGTCACGACAACTGATTCAGACCGAAATAATTGGAGATATCAGTTGCTGTTGTTAGAAAATGTGCAGAGCAATCACATATTTGTAAGGTTTCTGACAGCTGAGTTATTCACAGAATGTTAAGGGGGATGTTATCTTACTGTTATTCATATGCTGGAGCTCTTAAGAATAGGTTCTTTAAAAATAAATGGGGCAAGAGTTCAGATTAAGAGAGCAGTGCTTTCAGAATTTATGAGAATTAGTTGGAATTTTATTTTCTAAGTCAGCTGCTATTGTTTTAACACTAGAAAAGACATTGGCTCGTTACTAATAGGTTAAGGTGGAGGTGGGACTATTTGCAATGTAATGACAACATCTGTGTAGTTAAAGCTGCTGAATGGAACCATAGAGGATTTTAAAATAGTGTAGTACTATAAGGTGTTTAATGGCTCATGCTTTACTGTTTTTCCAAACATTTTTGAAAACATGGCAACCATTGGCAAGAATCTGTAATATTTCAATATGGAAATGACTGGACATGACACATTTTTTTTGTCTTATTTTTGTGAGTAGTTTACTTGTTTGTGGGAAGAGTGCAGGTCACAAACTGCTGTGAAAATCAATGGAGAGAGGTTGGAAAGATGCACATTAGAATTTTATGTCAAAACTGTGTTTTTCAAATATCATAAAGTCAACAGTTCAAAAGTTGCAAAGTTAAGTTGAGACAATGGACATGCTGAACTCAGTACAGAAACGTTGGAGCAGTTATTGCATGAAAAGTTAAATGTGCTTTAATAAAGTCAAGACTATTCAGTTAATAGGCAATTTGAATATAAGAAAGAAATGGTGGCTCATAGTCATTCTTTCTTTAAATAGGAAAAAAATATTCAGCATAAATGTGCTTCATTTGCAGGGCCCCAATGAAACATTTATAATTTAGAAGAAATGAGAAGGCTGACAGTGGATTTTTATTCTGAATTGGACTGTGTATTGTGAGTGCTGCAGATCTGTTACAGGACCTTCCACCAAGAGGTCAAAGTTTAGCTCGTTAGCATGGCCCAGTTACTGCTGGTTACTGCTGAAACATCTGGATTAAAAAAGCGTCTTTCTCCATTGATGGCCATTCAAAAGTTGAATAAAGGTAAGTATGGTTGTTTGGAATTAATTTATTTAACAATAAAGTTAAATATAGTTGCTTGGGGGCTCAGGTAATATGGCATATATCAAATCGTACTCCAGGGACGTCTGACGGCAGCCAAGCTACTGACATTGAGATTAATGTGAATGGCTTTCTGCAGGTATTAGAGACCTACCTCCCTTCCACAGAACCTGAAAAGAGAGGGACTTTATATTGTGACATAAGCTTTCAGGAGCTTACAGATGCAGCTAAGCAGATCTCATTGGGATGTTCAGCTGGGATTGAGAGGTTGTCTGCTGAGTTTTAGCATAAATTTTGGACAACTTCCTTGAGGGCTCCTGAATCCCTCATGAGCATCTGCCAACAGGCAGAATTTTCCAAGCAACCAAAAAGGGATTTGGGGACTTTTATCAAGCTGAATGTCTGCCTCTTTATTGTGCATTTAATATTATCAAATTGCATATCAAATAGACTTAAATGTTATTTGGATACAATTATTAGAGACCAGACATACTAGTTTTGTTGTAACATGGACAATCATTTAATGTTTTTATACCATGGGTGAAACATTTAAATTCTGATAATTCTGTTTCAAAAAAAAAAAAAAAAATGATCAAGGATGTCATAAAGTATTGTAAAGATCCTAGAGTTATATGAAACAACATCTTCAGCAAAAGTAAATTAGGCTAAAATTGTAGGCTATGTAGGAAAAGTGTAGGAAATGTATTTATTTAAAGTTGATTTTATTTTTTAAACTAATGAAGAGAGGTTTGAAATGTGAAATATTAGCATGCGATTTTGTTCTAAATAAAAGTTAGTCTCCCTGGTGCATGCTGGGAGTGCAGTGGTGAGTGTGATGGCTTTGTCGGTCTGTTTTGTGAGATATATTTAATGAAAGTATTTCCCCCCTCATTAGTCAGTGTAATACAATAACGAAGCCCAGTGTGAGTGACCTGTTCTTCTTGCTAGGAGAGGAGGTGGCTATCCGTCTGTACAAAGCTTTAATCAATTATTTGATTTGATTTGTGAGTGGAAAATTATTAAAATAAACTTTCATTACCATTTCTCTGCAGCAACAAAAATTTACAGTACATATTAGTAATGGGGGAAAACTGGTTTTAAATAGGATAAGATTCTGAGGGATAATAATAATAGGACAATAAGATCCAGAGTGAAAGCTTGAGCAACCTGACTGACAGTTGTAAATCTTCTAGTAGCTGTGCCAAGACAAATCTGAATCACCTAATCTTGCAGAGACGGCGAAGCGTGATGACCTGGAGCAACTTAACCACCTATAACACAATATTTGACTTGAATGATGATCAGAAGTTTCCAAGGTCGAAGTATCACGGCTCTCCAGAAATAAGGGCTTTGACTAGCAGGTGTTATCATAAAGCGCAAGCAAGCTAATCTCGAACGGTCGCATCAGAGTAAAACTCACATTGATGTGTGTGTGTATGTTTTGGAAATCAAATCGTATAGTATAGTAATAACATAATGTTTATTAATATATTACAATAATATTAATATAGCATATTATGCTATATAATTACAATATGACATGATCCTACATTATTAAAACATTATAGGACTGACAAAAGAAGTGACTAAAATCGACTTTAAAATAGCCTACTTTAGGATTGTATTCGTTTGAGTAGCCTATCTGCAGTTCTAGTAATTTTAGTTAGTTAAGCTTATTTTGAACATGTTTATTATATATATACACACACACACACACACACACACATATAATGCAATCAAAACTAACAGATAAATAAGTACATGTACATCTCAGCACAATCTTCCAAAATTATTACAAATGATTCAAATAGGCACATATGCACACATACATGCATAAACGCACACATTTAAAAAAAAAAATCTTATTTTTCGTCTTCAAACAGAATCCCCTCGAGTCATTTTCATATCCATTCAATATATTACATGTGACCATATAATATTCCAATATATAAAGAATTGTGAGCTAGGTGTTAAATCGTGTAGTTTTGGCTAATAATCATGGTCAAAAACACTTCAACAAAAACGTTTTTCTTTATTTCACGTTATGTAGGCTAGGACATTGAGATGGGTTTTTTTTTCCTTCCATTGCCTGTATAATTTCCTGATAATTTCCCCATCCCCCGTTAATATAGGTGAAGTAGATAAATCATTTAAAGTTCGTGGATAAATGTTACTTCATATGTATTCACATGCCACATATCGAATTATTTCCTCAAAAACGTTGTTGAAATATTTTGCCGCGTTGCTTTTATGGACTCTATATGCCATGGGCTGACTTTAGACAGTAAAAGATTGCCTGCGAGCTTCTCCTCCTGTTTATACGGTAACTTCTCTACTGTGCGACAGAGAGTCCTGTGGTTATGATGCAATCGTTAGCCTATTTTTATAAAAATGGCTTCTACAGGGCCATAACGTAAGATACAAAGTAATGGAGCCTTTTATACATTGTCGTGTTTCTTTAGAAATAAATAATGGACAAATGGAGTCTTTGGACGCCTCAGATGTAAAGTTATTTGCTGTCAAAGTGATGCCAAAATGAATGGGAGTCAATGGAATGCTAACAGCAGGTGATAGCCAGCTACAATGGCGGCCCCCAGAGGAAGCTTCAGTTTCTGGTGGATGGATTACCCCCTTGGATTGAACACAGACACGTTTGTGCAGGTGACACCTTTGAGTTCACCTGCGACGCGTGTCATAATCTCGAACACGCCCCCGTTCATAACAAATGAAGCGATTATAAAATAACTAAATCGCTTTGAAAAATTTGCGAGTGGAATTAAAACTGTTCCACTCGGTTGTAAGAATAAAGTGCTGAAGCACGTAAAGTCCTTTCGGAAACAGGTTTTCATGTTTTTGAACGCACCAACAAAGTATTTGGAAATATCCTTCCTTGTACAACACGGTGAAAGCACTTACATGATCTTCGCAACAACGGAAACTATCCTATGCGAATGTGGGGACTTAAATCACAAGAAATAATTTTGTCCTCACTGAAAACAAAACGAGGAGAAAAGTCCAGAGACTGAAAACAACGAAACTAGAAATCACTCTGGTTGCGAAAAAAATCGAAAAAAGGCCTACGCAGGTAAAAGAAACGTCTGTGCAACCGAAAGAAAGAAAAAAGATTACAAACCAAAAATCAAATCGAAGAGACTCAGGATAAAGGCCCAACTAACAGTGGATGTACTACTCATTCCCTTGAGAACACAGTTTTCAGAAGAGCAGGCGTCAGACAAGGAGTCAATGTCAAGATCAGAGGTGAGTGAACTTTCTTTTCCGAAAGTGCTGGCTGTTTTAGAAAGAGCTGAGAATGTTACATGTAGCAATGATATGGAAATTGAAAAGGCAAGTGGAAGGTTTACAGTTTGTTGAGATTGATGATAATGTGTGTGTTGATGAATCAAGATGTGATCGTAACAGTTTTCCAGAAGTTTATTTTGAATAATGAGTCAATCATCTGGATACTTTATTGAAAGATTTAAATATGTTTAGGGGTCTTGGGTTTCTCAGAAAGGTGAATATGAAAACCTAATTCAGTGGTGGGAATTGGGTAAAACGCAAATTAGATTTTTTTTGTCGACAGTTTTCTTCTATCTCTGCCACAAAGATTAAGAAAGAAAAAAAATCAATGGATTAGAAAAGGAAATGGCACAAATTAAATATAATATGGTGCTGCAACCAGATACTGTGATGGGTGAGAATTTATGCGAGAAAAATAATTCTCTTAACTCTCTACTAGCAAGTTTGGACAGTGTTTTTCTCTTTTCCAGAAATGACTGAAGCTGTACAACAGATGAAACCTGGTCATGCACCAGGTATTGATGAACTGCTGGTGGAATTCTATAAAGTCATGTGAACTATAGGTGTTACGATGCAGCAGACACAAGGGGATCCATTCGCAGCATTTATTAGAGTAGTCAAACAGGCAGGGATCAACAACAGCAAACAGGGCAACGGAGACAAGGCAGAGACAAACCAGATACAAGCAAAGGGGCGAGGCAGGCAGAGAGAATAAGAGTCCAGTGAAACAGTCCAGGGTCAGGGCAGGCAGAGAAGGGTCAGCAACGATAAACAATCCACAGGTCAAACAGGAATCAAAACTCGGGAGGATAATGCTCAGAAATGCAGTGTAACACTTGAACAAGACTTCACGGTGAGTGAATGAATGAACATGGTATAAATAGACAGACTAACAGGATGATGACACAGGTGAATGGAATCAGTGAATGAGGTACAGGTGAATGTGATCAGTGATAAGTGATGGTGAGTCCGGGCAGTGAGTTATGGGAAATGTAGTTTGTGAGTGATAATAGTCTTATCTGGAGTGCCCTCTGGTGGCTCTCAAGGGCACTCCAGCTGGTGACCGTTACAATAGGTAAAGACTTTTATGAGGTTGTACAGAAATGTTATGAAGAACAAAATCTTCCCAAGAACTGTCAGAGCCCTGTTCTTGCTCTTATTCCTAAAAAAGAAGACATAAGTCTCATAAAGACCTGTAGACCTGTTGCTGAGCCAGGCTCTTCCCCAAAAATAGTTGGAGGTCCTTGTACAAGAAGCCCATTGAAAAAAGATTAGGTGACTTACAGTGGCGGATTGTACATTGGGCAATAGTCACAAACAGATGCAAAGCACATCTGAATTCTTTGCATAGTGTAGATCGTTTTTTTGTGGGGAATCTGAAACCGTTAATCATCTTTTTTTAATCATCAATCAGGTTTTTTGTTTATTAATGGTTTATTTATATTTGGGCCAAAATATAGTGCTACAAATAAATAAAAAGCAAAGATGATGGCAATTTGGTTAACCAGGAAAAACAGGACTCTTAATTTAAGAGGAGTAGATCCAGTGCTTATTTTAAAAGGATTTGTAACGGGACGTTTGATGCTGAAGTTTGCTAATTATCAAATGGTAAATGATATTAAGACACTTTTTGTGATGTGGGGAACAGAAGGCGTGCTGTGTAAGCCTGAAGAAGGGCAAGGTTATCAGATAAGCTTTGGAGTTACATAAAATATTGAAGGTGTTTTGTATTTATTTTTTTATTAAGGTGTTTGAATATGGTTTTATTTTTAGGAAGTATTGGATTTTCTCTCTCTCTCTCTCTCTCTCTCTCACACACACACTCTCTCTCTCTCTCTCTCTCTCTCTCTCTCTCTCTCTCTCTCTCTCACACACACACACACACACTCTCTCTCACACATTGTAAATATATGCCTTTTTCACACAATTTCACAAAAACTCCCATATAATCAAAAAAAAGTTTTAAGCTCGCATGAGGTGGTTTTTCAGGCAATTCAGAAAAAGGAATATTTCGCAAACCTGCAAGTTTTTTCGCATTTACAGGTCATCTGGTACATAAACGTTGATCTTTATTTAAAGAAGGCGCAGTATGTTTGGACAGAAGACGAGACAGAGTTCTTTATTAAACTAATAAAAGACAAAAGAATTACGGGAATACTGAATGCTAAACAACAAATAAATGCCACAATTTATCAAGACCTTGAAGTAGAGGGAGAAACTATGCTTTCCTTGCCATTAATCCTCGGATAACACACTTACTTCTCCGTTGATTAAAAATAATGTCTAGTGCGGTGGCTACGATATTTTCAAACCTATACATCTGTTGCATCTTATACTTATCGCAATATAAGTTTTAGTTGCATAAGACATCGGTTAATGGTGTGGCCCAAATCTGTATGGAAACAAGTCTCTCTCTCTCTCTCTCTCTCGTCCTCTCTCTCTCTCTCTCTCTCTCTCTCTCTCTCTCTCGTCCTCTCTCTCTCTCTCGTCCTTCTCTCTTCATCATTATTCTTCCTTGGCTCTCCTCCCCAGCTGCTACCTGTGCGGCTTCAGATTGGCACTTATGAAGAGAGTCTCGCTAAGTCTGACATCTATTACAGTTAAAGATCTCTCTGTCAGCCTCTCTCGCTCCAGAGCCAGGAACGGCTAATGATTCCAGCCCTGCATGCATTTAAGAGAGAATAATTGACAGCAGACAATTTATCTGCTCTGTGTGTGTGTGTGTGTGTGTGTGTGTTTTATGGGGGGGGGGGGGGGGGGGGTGTAAAATTTACAGACAATTTACTGCCTTCAGTACTTAATAATCACCCTCTTTCCTGTCGCAGAGTTTAAATTTCCACTGTACCTGTCACTTGAGTGGGGAGCCAATTAACCGCCTTGTCTGCCGTTCCCATCACAATATGCATGCAAGGATTATTAGGTTTCAGTAAAATATGTGTACCCTGGCAGTGTGTCTTTGTGTTTGAGTGTGTGATAAGAGAGATGGAGAGAGAGACACTAACACAGACACACACAAACAGGGACAAGCTGGGGCTTAAAAACAGCCCAGGACCTATACGAGCATAATTTATTTCCTGCTGTATTAGTTCATACATGTGGATTTTCACTGATATGTCAGAAATCAGCACATTAGTAAACAATAAATCTATTAATATATATATAATTTGTGTGATTATTACCTCAATCTGATCTGTGCGGTTCTGCTGAACATATGAAAATTATCGAGGGCATATTGTGTGTGTGTATAAGCATATATATATATATATACACTCACCGGCCACTTTATTAGGTACCCCATGTTAGTAACGGGTTGGACCCCCTTTTGCCTTCAGAACTGCCTCAATTCTTCGTGGCATAGATTCAACAAGGTGCTGGAAGCATTCCTCAGGGAGTTTGGTCCATATTGACATGATGGCATCACTGTTGCCGCAGATTTGTCGGCTGCACATCCATGATGCGAATCTCCCGTTCCACCACATCCCAAAGATGCTCTATTGGATTGAGATCTGGTGACTGTGGAGGCCATTTGAGTACAGCGAACTCATTGTCATGTTCAAGAAACCAGTCTGAGATGATTCCAGCTTTATGACATGGCGCATTATCCTGCTGAAAGTAGCCATCAGAAGTTGGGTACATTGTGGTCATAAAGGGATGGACATGGTCAGCAACAATACTCAGGTAGGCTGTGGCGTTGCAACGATGCTCAATTGGTACCAAGGGGCCCAAAGAGTGCCAAGAAAATATTCCCCACACCATGACACCACCACCACCAGCCTGAACCGTTGATACAAGGCAGGATGGATCCATGCTTTCATGTTGTAGACGCCAAATTCTGACCCTACCATCCGAATGTCGCAGCAGAAATCGAGACTCATCAGACCAGGCAACGTTTTTCCAATCTTCTATTGTCCAATTTCGATGAGCTTGTGCAAATTGTAGCCTCAGTTTCCTGTTCTTAGCTGAAAGGAGTGGCACCCGGTGTGGTCTTCTGCTGCTGTAGCCCATCTGCCTCAAAGTTCGACGTACTGTGCGTTCAGAGATGCTCTTCTGCCCACCTTGGTTGTAACGGGTGGTTATTTGAGTCACTGTTGCCCTTCTATCAGCTCGAACCAGTCTGGCCATTCTCCTCTGACCTCTGGCATCAACAAGGCATTTCCGCCCACAGAACTGCCGCTCACTGGATGTTTTTTCTTTTTCGGACCATTCTCTGTAAACCCTAGAGATGGTTGTGCGTGAAAATCCCAGTAGATTAGCAGTTTCTGAAATACTCAGACCAGCCCTTCTGGCACCAACAATCATGCCACATTCAAAGTCACTCAAATCACCTTTCTTCCCCATACTGATGCTCGGTTTGAACTGCAGGAGATTGTCTTGACCATGTCTACATGCCTAAATGCACTGAGTTGCCGCCATGTGATTGGCTGCTTAGAAATTAAGTGTTAAGGAGCAGTTGGACAGGTGTACCTAATAAAGTGGCCGGTGAGTGTGTATATATATATATATATATATATATATATATATATATAATTTCACATTACATCAATCTAATAAAAATTATGCAATTGTTGTGTAAATACATTTATGCTCCATTTGAGCAGAATTAAACAGACTGTGCCGACTCTGTGTGTTTAAACAAACATTCCAGATGCAGCATTTTTACAGACTATAGTATTCTGACTGATTGAATTAACTGATTAAATTTAAATATTCAACATTGGAATATAGAGAAGGAACATTGGTGATTTCTAAATAACCTTCTACACATCAAACTGAGCATAGGCATAAACATTGATTCGTCACTGTTGATATTCTGAAAAGATAATGCTTAAAGAATGTCATTAAACTAAGCTCACTTTAGGGTTAAAGTGAACTATCCACCTTTTTCCTACGCCCCATGACACTTTGCGCAAATTATGGGTGTAACTTCCATTAAACGGTAAACAATCAGTGAAATGTTCGGTCTATGAATGCAATAATAATAAAAAAAAAATTTAAATGCTCACAATGAGATGACATTATTCTACTCATCGTTCAACCATCGAACATTAAAAATAAATTTAAGTGTAAAAGCAGCAACAAAGTACTTTCAACAGACCATGAATAACCCCAAAAGTGTGATTCTTTCTCCTAATTTTGTTTTGGAGGTTTCCTACAACATCAAAGATAAAAAAACTGTTTAATTTTCTCATACTATACATTGCACATCACCACATTTTTCAATGACTCTCAAACGACTCAATGGATAAATCGATCTCTTTAAATCCCTCTAGAGATTCTCTGCTCTGATTGGCCATACAGCTCAGTCTGTAGTGACTGGTCTACTGCGTACAGCGCGCTTGTCGAAAACAAAAATGCCCATTGCCATAACATAACGCCAGCTCCATCCGGAGGGTTCCTACAGCTCAGCTATGTACACACCGTAAAACTAAAGACAGTTACGGACAATGACGTTGATTTTACCATATCAGTATGAGCTCAAGTCCGAAGATGAAACATTGGAAGAACTAGTTATTCAACCCGAACCTCCATCGCAAGGACGACTTGAGCAGGACGTTTCTCAGTGATATACTACTCAGTTTGACATACATTATGAGATGTTGCAACTGTAATTCCTCACCATCAACATTAATGAGTGTATGTCCATCAAAAAACTGATGTGTATATTTCTAATTTATTGTAGTGCACATGCGGGGACTGTATCAATAACAGTGCATATGTTCGCCCAGCTCTAACGTGAATGACTGATGTAGCCTACCACGTTTGTAAAACAAATCTTGCTCCATCCTTTATAAAAGTAGTAAGAACGACAGACAATCTGCATTAATAGATGAAGTTTTAGGTAGTGGCCAACAAGTGATAAAAAGTAGGCCTATTTCAGTAAAACAGTAATAACGTGAGTTAGCCAGAAACATACACAATATAAAACACAAAACTAAGTATTTTGAACACCCAGTAGAAAATATACATCAATAATTAGTCACACTTACAGGTTGTGATTCTGAGGAGCAAGTTAATCCAAATAAACTGGGTACTGACCCATTTTACAAGAAATATAGCGTTTTGAGAATCCGAGATTAAAAGTCGTAGGTAAAATGAAGGGAACACAGCAAAAGTTTGGGATGATACTGCTGTGGTATTGTATTAAAAATTTGAATTTTAACCACTGATTCTTCACAGCTTCATCATTTGGAAGTGAAAATAAACTGAATACTCTCGCGGAGAGCACAGTGTCCAAACGACATGATATCCAGAACGAGCTACAGATGTCCAGTCCGTAAATCAGTGTTCCAGATTTGAAATGTCCAAGTCACGATCACGGTAGAATCCGTCTAGATCAATGAGTATAAAAGTCCTATGATTACAACGACCATTATTTGAAATTATCTGAAATTATTGGGAATTTATCTGAAATTTAAATTATCGTAGGCTACATTATGGGATTTTTTTCATTATTGATTGTACATCGTACAGATGTCAAAATGTTTGTACATATATGATAAGTATCGTAAATCTGGCAACTGACGTAATTCCAGTAGATCGTGACATGCGACCTTTACGAAAATAGATTTGAAGTCCAAACTACTCGTTTGGGCGGTTTCTTTTGAACTTTATTTATGATGCACTTTCAGCTTTACAACTTTGCAGACTGTTTATATTCACATACAGGTATATATATATATATATATATATATATATATATATATATATATATATATATATATATATATATATATATATCATTTATATAAATCAAAGTCAAGAATAAAAATAAAAAAAAATCACAAAAATCAAATCCCAGATTAGACTTAACTTTTTGATATCAAAAGCAAGGATATTCCACATATTTGATTGCATTTGTTTATGTTGATTGACACTTTATTTATGAATGAAAAAAAAAAATTATAGCATAGTCAATGTTCTAAGGTGAGAGATTAATGTGCTGACAGCAGTTTAAACAAAGTTACTTGTTAAGACACAAATCATTGTAAAGGACAAGTTTGGTAATTTATACTTAAAGCCCTGTTTTAAGATCATTTTTGATGAAATAGAACGGTTAAGATTGAAATTTGGACACATGCTGCTGGCCTGAGAATTTCCGGAATTTTCTGTCCAAATTTTTTTTTAACATTTTTATTAGTGTAAAATACCGAACTTGTCCTTTAAGTGAATGTGCAGAACTGTGCGGTGTATGTGTGATAAGTGCAGAGCACTGCTGGGCCATATACGCCAGGATCTCCGGTCTAAAATCACTGGGTTGACGATAGCACACATTTTTCTCTCTTAAATTGTTGTATGTTTACATTATGTGCTAATTTGGTTTCAATAGCCAGATCCCTTTCGGTCGCTCACGTTCGACGCAACGTCGACGTGACGACGAAATTGGGATCACTTCAGGGAGCCCTATCAACTTCGAGTATCTATAGAACAAGCCAATGAACGTTGGCGTGCGTGAAGCGTCAAGCGCCCCCGCCCCGCAGCGCGGGCATAAACAGGAAGCGGGGGCACGCACACATTGTCTTTCACTTCGGAGCCGAGCGTTTCTACTGTTCCTGCTCTACAATCTTCTGACAGTATTGAACTTCTAAAGAAGAAAACAAGTCTGCTCTTCAGGAGAACGCCTCTTCAAGCTGGTGTTGGCGTGACAGCACAGACAGCGCTGGCCGCGATCTCACAGTGAGCCGGCAAAACAGCTGTTTTCACAGCTCAGAATGTTGCGCCTTCAATGAGAATGTGAGTGCTCACATCAGGCTTGCACTATCGTCCTGTTGTTTAGCCGCGGTCATCCCTGGGTGCTTCAGCACCAGAGAGAGCAGTTTTTTCCTAAAAGAGCATACACAGTTTGACACTGCGTCTTTTTCAAGACGTCATTCGACCGTGTGTTTCTGGATGCGGTCGTTTCCTATCCTCATGTGACGGCCACGATCTCTGTTTCACATGCCTGGGCTTAAGTGTGTTGAAACTGTGCTCGTGGGTGGTTTATGCTCTCTTTTGAGAGCATTACCACGTCGGCACGTTGTTCGTCTTGCCTTTCTCATTAAGGTTTAAGTGTTCAGCGTGCCGTGTGCCGTCGAGCTGCCAGCTGACAGCGCGGGTTGTCACGGCAACCCAGCGCGCGTCGTTCGGAGCTCTAGATGCGCGGTCGAGACTCGAGTGCCTCAAACGAGGTGGAGTCCCCTCGTCTATGCCCCGATCTAGTTCTTTTTCTGGTGCACCAGAAAAAGGCTACTTCTGCGTATAGCCAGGGTTACCAGAGGGTTATAATGAGGGCTTCCCCGCCCGGTAACCAATCCGTGTGGGCCCCTCACTTCTCTATCGCATCGCAGACATGTGAGACTCTGTTTGTGGGTGGTTATATTCTCTTGTGAGAACATAATCACGTCAGCACGCTGATTGTGCTGTGTGCCGTCAAGTTGATGGCCACATTCATTGTCTCACATGCCTGGCCGCTTTGGATGGGATGCTGGTCTTTCTCATGATGGACCTAGCATTTCATTCAGGGCTACAGGGGAGGATTAGACGTCGATCGCTGCATCAGAGAGAGTGCTGTTACGCTCTGGAAATGATGATGCTGAGCTCCCATTATAATGGTGCGCATGCTCATGCTGAATCAGATTCAGACTTGACAGCCATGCTTTCCCGGTTACGCTGAGGGCGCAGTGCCCCGCCCCATGCCTTCCCGGATGTGTGTGAAAAACCCTTTTGCAGTATGAAAGCATTTTGGTGCCAATATGGCGTGTCATTAGTGCCAAAAGCTGCAGAAAGTTTTTCCTCTCTCACTACCCTCAGTAGTGGGACGGTGGTGCTACTGCAGACCGCCTCTTCCCTGCATGTGACCAAACAGTCATAATGCATGAGGGTAGTTCTGAGTCGGGGTTGAACTGCGCCTGGTGACTGACCGTGTTAAAGTCACAGCGCTGGCCCTCGGCCAGATGATGTCCACCCTAGTGGTCCAGAAGCGCCCCCTGGCTAACCTTGCATTGGTGTGAGGCATCGCCAAAGTTCGTTTTCGCGATGCCCCCATCTAGCGAGGTGGCCTTCGGCGACACTGTTGGAGACGGTGCCCAGCGGTTCTCCCCAGTTCAAAAGCAGGCTGAGGTAACTAAAAGCTTACCACAATGTGCTCCCTGAGTCACTGGTGGGCCCTCAGTCTGTTTGCCACATCCAGCTCTACTGTAACGTTGAGCTTTCGCAGGTCGACGGCACCACCCGTCTCAGCCCTGAGGGCCGGAGGAGGGCCGGGTGGATAACTTTCGTTAAATCATTCTGTTCCTCCACTGGCGTCTCACCAGCGGTCCCAAATTCTCAGCAAAGCAGCTTCTCTTCTCTGGGTCCCAAGAGAGCGAGGTTGGCGGTGTGCGACGCTATGCCTTGCCACCCTCTGCCCCCTCTTGCTTCGCCAGCGGTAGCTTGATGTGCTCGAGGCCGCGCCTATGCCGTCTCACTCAACCCCTGCCGATCGGTGGAGTCAGGTTAGTGTTGTACACTCAGACCCCACTTCGGGCCGCTATGCCGTCCGAGTCGGGTCCCTGCATTTCGCCGCGCTGCCCCACCTCGGGTACGTCTGTCGTGCTGTTGCTCCCGCTTGCACGGTGTCTGGGAGCCTGGTAAGTGCTTCCCAGCCCGTCTCGCTGGCTCATCCGTATTGTCAGACTCGGCTATGCGATTCAGTTTGCTCGGCGTCCCCCGGCCTTCACCGGGTAGCGATTGCAGTCCTACTGGCGAAGGACGCAATCGAGCCGGCCCCTCCAGCCGATATGAAGACCGGCTTCTCAGCCCGTCCTTCTTGTACCCAATAAAAGAGGTGGGTTACGACCTATCTTAGACCTGCGTGTCCTGAATCGGTCCCTTCACAGGCTGCCGTTCAAGATGCTTACGCAGAAACGCATTTTCAAATGCATCCGTCCCCAAGATTGGTTTGCAGCGATCGACCTGAAGGACGCGTACTTTCATGTCTCGATTCTCCCTCGACACAGACCGTTTCTTCGCTTTGTGTTCGAGGGTCGGGCATATCAGTACAAGTCTTACCCTTCGGGCTGGCCCTGTCGCCCCGTGTCTTCACGGAAGTCGCGGCCATTGCTCCCAATGTGCGAGTTTGGCGTTCGCATTCTCAACTACCTCAACGACTGGCTTATTCTCGCCCAGTCGAGAGAGCAGTTGTGCGAACACAGGGACATGGTGCTCAGTCACCTCAGCCACCTAGGGCTTCGGGTCAACTGGGAAAAGAGCAAACTCACCCCCGGGCAGAGGATCTCTTTTCTCGGTATGGAGCTGGACTCGATCAACATGACAGCGCGCCTCACGAAGGCCCGCGTCCAGTCAGTGTTGAACTGCGTGAGCACTCTCTCACGCAGAACAGCGGCACCACTGAAACTTTTTCAGAGGCTCCTGGGGCATATGGCATCTGTAGCCACGGTTAAGCCGCTCAGATTGCTTCATATGAGACCACTCCAACACTGGCTTCACGATCGAGTCCCAAGATGGCCGTGGCAGAGTGGCTTGTGCCGGGTCCAAGTAATCCCGCACTGTCGCCAAACTCTCAGCCTGTGGTCAGACCCTTCGTTCCTGAGGGCAGGTGTTCCCCTGGAACAAGTGTCCAGGCATTCTGTGGTCTCCACGGATGCCTCTGCCACCGGCTGGGTGGCCACGTACAACGGGCATGCAGCTTCAGGTCTGTGGACGGGGCCTCAACTGCATTGGCACATCAACTGCCTCGAGTTGTTAGCAGTTCATCTTGCGCTGGGCCGCTTCAAAACGCTGCTACTAGGCAAGCATCTTCTGGTCCGTACGGACAGCACTGCGACCGTTGCGTACATCAACCATCAAACTGGTCTACGCTCCCGCCGCATGTTACAACTCGCCCGCCATCTCCTCCTTTGGAGTCAGAAGCATCTGAGGTCGCTTCGTGCCATGTTATTCTGGGCCTGCTCTACCGTGCAGCCGACGAGCTCACGGCAGCAGGTGCTACCGAGAGAATGGCGACTCCATTCCCAGGTGGTCCAGCTGATCTTCAGGCGCTTCGGGACCGCACAGGTAGATCTGTTTGCCGCCCCGGACACGTCTCACTGCCAGTTGTTCTATTCCCTGACCAAGGGGACCCTCGGCACGGATGCTCTGGCAGACAGCTGGCCCCCGGGCCTACGCAAGTATGCGTTTCCCCCAGTGAGCCTTCTTGCACAGACTTTGTGCAAAGTCAGGGAGGACGAGGAGCAGGTCTTGTTAGTTGCGCCGTACTGGCCCAACCGGACCTGGTTCCCGGAACTGGTGCTCCTCGCGACAGCTCCTCTCTGGCCCATTCCTCTGAGAGAGGACCTGCTCTCAGAGACGGGGCACCCTGTGGCACCCGCGTCCAGACCTCTGGAAACTCCATGTCTGGTCCCTGGATGGGACGCGGAGGTTCTAGGTGACCTACCCCAAGCGGTAGTTGACACCATCACTTCCGCTAGAGCCCCCTCTACAAGGCGCCTCTATGCGTTGAAGTGGAACCTGTTCGTTGACTGGTCTTCCTCTCACGAGGAGAACCCCCGATCTTGCTCGATCTGAGCCGTGCTTTCCTTCCTGCAAGGTGGGTTGGAGCGAAGGCTGTCTCCCTCCACCCTTAAAGTATGTTGCCGCTATCGTCGCACATCACGATGCAGTTGAAGGTAAGTCAATGGGGAAGCACGACCTGATCGTCAGATTCCTGAGGGGGGCGAGGAGACTGAATCCTCCTCGCCCACTCTCTATACCCTCTTGGGATTTGTCTCTGGTCCTTTCGGCACTTCAGAGACCACCCTTGGAGCCTTTTCAGTCAGCAGAGTTAAAAATTCTGTCCTAAGACAGAACTCCTGGTTACATTGGCCTCCATCAAGAGGGGGACCTGCATGCATTTTCGGTCGACGAATCGTGCCTGGAATTCGGCCCGGCTAACTCTCACGTGATCCTGAGACCCCGGCCCGGATACGTGCCCAAGGTTCCCACCACTCCCTTCCGGGACCAGGTGGTGAACCTGCAAGCGCTGCCTTCGGAGGAGGCAGACCCAGCCCTGGCTTTTCTCTGTCCCGTTCGCGCTCTGCGTCTGTACGTGGACAGAACGCAAAGCCTCAGGACCTCAGATCAGCTCTTCGTCTGTTACGGAGGCCAGCAGAAAGGGAAGGCTGTCTCCAAGCAGAGGATGGCCCACTGGATAGTGGATGCCATCGCCTTGGCTTATGAAGTTCAAGGCGTGCCTTGCCCGCCCAGTTTGAGAGCCCACTCCACTCGGGGTGTCGCTTCTTCCTGGGCACTGGCACACGGCGCCTCGCTGACAGACATCTGTAGAGCTGCGGGCTGGGCGACACCTAACACGGTTTCTTCCTGTGTGCTTGCTTCAACCAGCCGGTAACACCGAAGTTCCCGCTCGTGTCGGCTTGCTGCGCCACTCCCCTCCACATGGAGCGGATACATGCGCTTCTTTGCTCCAGTCGAGTTCCCCACTAGGCGAACCCTGTTGAGTTCCTCCGCACCCCTTCGGCAGTCGGACGTTGCGGAGCGTCCGACGCCAGGTCTAGTGCTCGTATGCTTGTGTAACTTGTGCTAGACTGGGTTCCATATGTGGTGATCCCTGCGGCGATCCCATATGCGTATTCTTCCACGATCAGCTCCCTGCGGTGAGCCCGTGTCTTCCCTTGGCAGAGTCCGCTCTGCCGTCACTGTTTGGTGCTGCCTCCCCCTTCTCAGGCTGGAGCCACCCCAGTGACATTCCATATGTTGCACTGCCCCTTCGGCCAGTCCATATGTGTATTCTCCACATGTTACCTCCCTTCGGGCAGGATGTGGCTCCGCAGCGTCCCTCTTCCCTGGAGGGGTTTGCTTTCCCAGTGTTATCCAAGAGTTCCACTGTGTGGGTTGTAACGGAACAGCAGTCCGAACTCCCTCTACGCAGGTCTTCCGCCCTAGCCAGTTGGGGGTCTGAGAGTCTTCCGTAGGGCGCTGGATGTGGCAGCTACCGTGGCGTTTTCCATGGGATCCCAATTTCGTCGTCACGTCGACGTTGCGTCGAACGTGAGCGACCGAAAGGGAACGTCTCGGTTACTAGTGTAACCCTCGTTCCCTGAGGGAGGGAACGGGAGACGCAACGTCCCGTCGCCACGGTTGCTGACCATCGCTGTACGGCCGTCTCAATCTCGGCTCCTCAGCGAAAAACAATGTGTGCGTGTGCCCGCTTCCTGTTTATGCCCGCGCTGCGGGGCGGGGGCGGGGGCGCGTGACGCTTCACGCACGCCAACGTTCATTGGCTTGTTCTATAGATACTCGAAGTTGATAGGGCTCCCTGAAGTGATCCCAATTTCGTCGTCACGTCGACGTTGCGTCTCCCGTTCCCTCCCTCAGGGGTTACACTAGTAACCGAGACGTTTTCAAATCTACCAGCCCACTAGGAGAAAACTGTCCCATGATGCACAGCTGTCAGGGAGTGAGCAGTTGCTATGAAGAAAGGACATTCATGAGTGTCTTGCTGACTTTATCTATTCTGCCAGCATTATACTTTTTGATGTGAGAGCCACTGTTCACCTGACTGGGAAAGCTTTTTGTCCTCTCCCATGATGAGCTTTCATTGCTGACAGGTGTCATTGATTATTCCATCCACCTCATCCATATGACTGCCCAGGGCAATGCTGACAGCTGCACAGACACCTTGCTCACACAACTTCCCTCCAAAAACTGTAGTAGTATTCAATAAACTCCCAATCACTTTATTGGCAATTCAGTTTGACAGTTAGGAAACCAGTTTGCTCAGTTTTATTTAGGTCTGTTTGATCAAGGAAAATGGCAGGATGGTTGCAGTTCCAGTTTAAAAAAAAAAAAACGTATGGTGTCAATAGTACACATACGCATTAAGTAAGCCTCACCAGATAAAATGAACAATAAAAGACACCACAAAAGCCTTTTTTTTTCTTCCTGGCCACTCTATACTGCTTTCTTTACTGCTGTAATTGCTGTTAGCACTCGGTTCGCGCTTGGATTCTTTTGTACCGAAATATTCTGTTTTCTTGTGGGTGTTTGCAAATGAGTCATTTGTAGGCCTTTTGTTGGAAAATGCACATTAAACTAAGATTTAAAAAGCAAAGCTACACGTAACCTTGGCACAGTTTTATGCGATCACGTATTCACGCTGCATGTCTCTGGAGTACAGCATTTGCAGGATAAGGCATTTGCGAGCATGTGTTGTGCTTTCGTTTCCTTTGTAATGTTTATGCTAATGGTTTCAACATCTGAGACACAAGTTTCCCTATGAGAAAGCAAAGGAGGGGATATGCATGTAAAAAATATAAAAGACTATTCATGTTCTCTCTCACCCTTTCGCTCTATTTCCTAGTCGTACAGAGCTCTACCTGGAGAGAAAAGACCATAGCACACACCTACACCCCACCTACACTCGCCTGCCTGGGCTGCCCTGGAGTATTACATCAGCTACCTCGACCTTAACCCCCGCACTCAAATTCAGGACTTTCTTGATATATTCAAAGCTCCATGTTTTTGTTTTTGAGCTGATAAGCACAGAGATGCCCACATTGCTCTGAGACTGCTAGGCCCATTAGTAGCATAATGGGTTAGATGGCCAGAAGGGTTTGCTTGTAGGGTGCTAATAGAACACTATCAGGATGCTAACAGGATGTTTAGCGTGGGTTCAGCATAGTGACCCAGGAAGGAGCCATGTGGCCTTCATGAACATTGTGTGGGAAGATGATTTTGTGTGTCACGGCAACATGAGCACATACGAACCGCAAGCACAGACATAGATAAGACATATGCACACATGCGGCTGTGGTCTTGAAATTTGTATACAGCTCGTGTAAGATCATTCCGAAAGATCTCTTCATGTACTTGTTAATTGCGTTTTTTTAAAGTAGTTCAGCATTCATTAAAGGTGGGGTATGTGATTTTTTTTTTTGTGTCCATTTTTTCAAAATCACTTGAAATACTATTCATAACCCACTTACAGCCACTGAGTTAGAAGCACTGAAATGAAAATTAAGCAATTTGATCATCTGTGGAACAGGCAGGACTCGAAAAACTCCAGCCAATCATTTCCAAGACCACCTAGAATCATTGGACAGTAAGTCCGTCAATCAAACGGTCGTGCCATACCCCCCATACCCCTCGAGCGAATCAGGGCCAGCATTGGAGGAAAGAAGGTAGGACCATTTGAGTTGTGTATTTTCAAAATCTGCCTGTCGTTTTCCAAATCACATACCCCACCTTTAATAGGGAAAATTATCGTCCGAAAGTGAAATAAGGCCGAAAATATGCCGGCTTGAAATGCCGAAAAACATTGAAATTGCAGACATGAAATTTCTGGTACCACTGGTAAAATGACACTACCCTCTCGTTCTCTAATCCACTCCCTGCTATCTGCTCACATGCTTTGATATTAATCACTTTGTAGGTCTTCTTTACTTTGATAATTGTTCAAAAAATAAATCTGTTAAATTTGATTATGTTGCATAGAACTGAATGAAGAATAATATATTAATAGTAATATTGATATGTAATATTATTTTTATATTATACTGTTTTCTGTCCAATTTACTTTAAATAAAAGTGTGGTTATTTAATTGGCTTGTATTTTTAAAATTCAGATTCATTAAAGAGGTGGTTGATTATGATCACTTTTTTTTTAGCATAAACAACATCTGCAAAGTTGTTCAAAGACGCTCAAAGTTCAAAACAAAAGGAAATATTTTCTTTTAAAGAAATTGCTTTTTAAGGAATACAACAAATGGTTGGTAGGGACTACACAAGCTTTCTCCCGGGCAAGTGACATCACAAACCCCTAACATTTACATAAACCCCACCCCCGGGAATGCGATTTATAGATTGTAATAATAATAATAAACATTTATTTGTATATCACTAATGACAGAATATGCCAATCAATGACTAGAAGATAACTACGGTGGCCCAGTAATGCACAACACAAAATTTAAAGGGGTCATGACATGGTTTTTTGTTTTGTTTTATTATGTTCCCTTAGGTGCAATTATAGTATTACTATAGTTTTTTGTAAAAAAAAAATAAAAAAACATTTAGTGATTTATGACATTTTCCCACCCTGTTTCTCACCTCTGATTCAAACAGTCTGTTTTGGAGGTGTTTCCCCTTTAAGACTTCAGTGTTAACGCCCACTGTTATGATTGGCTAACGTCAGTGCTGCTTATGCATACATTATTAACGTTAATCATTTTATATCACATGTAGACTACACAATGCTCCACCACATGAAACTTCGGTCTTCCAATCTTTTACCATCGTGTCAATTCTCAATTGATTTTGATTCATATGCGCGAGGGAGGGAGGGAGAGAGAGAGAGAGAGAGAGAGCAAGACAGTTTGAAGGCGCACGCGCGGCCGGGGCTCGCTCGCTCTCTGCTCGTTCTATCAGTAACATGACACAAAGAAATTAATCCACAACACAAAGGAAAATGTACAACAAAACGTAATAAAGCCACAACACAACGAAACAAGGCTGCAAAACAACAGAAATGCTCCCAACCACCAGAGGGCTCTCGGAGCGCTGTAAAAATTAGTTGTGTGTTTGTAAAAATCAAAAGCCTAGGTTGGGTGCGCGCGCAGCATGGGGTCAGAAAAACGGCGCGGCTAATAGACCGGCATATTGTGTCACTGACTTTGCCACCACAAGAACGGGAAAAGTACCATAATAAACTTGTTTTGGTTAATGGCGATTGTCTGCCAGGGGCCCGTTTCAATAAGGAGGTTCAACCAACTCTGAGTTAAAACTTGAACTCTGAGTTGACTTACCCTGAGATGGGAAACTCTGAGTTTTCGGTTACAGAACAGCTGAAATGAGTTGATTCAATCAACTCTGAGTTGACTGACTCTGAGTTAAGCGCGTGCACCACAACTATAAAAAGCCATTATCAATGGAGCGCAGATATTACGAGTCACCATGGCAACAGCGCCAGACAAAAAGAGGAATTACTGTTATACAGTGTTGGGTGTAATTAATTACCAAGTAATCTAAATATTGTAATTTAATTAAAGGGATTACTCTTAATTCTGTAATTTAAAATAAAATCTGATGTAACATTAAATACTCTAGAGACTATAGAACAATTCAGTATAAAACAATAATGGATTTAAAATACATTTTTTAAATACAAGGTATATTTTTAATGTAACCTTCTCCCTCTACACACTTTGGTCAATTCAAGAATAATTCATGCAATTGTAAATTGTTAATTTGAAAGCATTAAAAGTGCAGTTTCTTGTCTCTCCTTGTATTGTTCAAGTGGTTGAGGTTGATTTGGGATTTAGTAATAAGTAGACCAATACTTTCTAAAGATAGTAATTATTACATTAATCTAATTACACTGTTGAAGATGTCATTTGTAGTAATTAATAACTATTTTAGAGTAACTTACCAAACTGTTATAATGTCAGAGGTGAAACTGGAAGAACAGTAGCCTATGTTATTCAACCTAATTTTAATTTTCATGTAGGCTATAGGTGCAATCCTGCAGGCATTAAAAGAACGTGGCAGCAGCTGAAAATAAAATATATAAACATAATTCAATCAGGTAAGGCTTGAGCATATCATGGGTGTAGGCTACCTGACTTTACAAACATTTGACATATTAAATAACTAAATAGCATCCAGTATATAGCAGTGCAGCAGCATTTCTGGCGGAGGGAATTCCTTCATCAGAGCCAGTCACTCCCGAAGATCCAAGCCTTCATAAAATGTAAGAGGTCTACATATGTGTTATTTTTTATATAGGGTATTTTTGATATTTCCATTTATTTTACTTTGGGTTGGGTTTTTCGTTGGTCCCAACAGATTCTGATGGTAATATCTGTCTTTTGGAGCCTCCTGTCCCAACAGAACCCCAGGCAGTTGTAAGTAGCCTACACTCAATACACCAGAAATTATGACAAATAGGCCTAAACTTCATAAATAGTAGGGACACACTTCAGTGTGTAATGCCACAGTTTAATTCTGTAGAATTTGTTTAGAACTACTGGAGGTGGAAAGAGTAATAAAATATTTTACTCAAGTAAAAATACTATTACTTTGATAAAAATTTTACTTAAGTACAAGTAAAAGAAGCCGGTTTAAAAATCTACTCAAGTAAAAGTACTTCTATTCAACGACTCTCCTATGTAGGGTTGTAATGTATGAGAGTTTCACAGTATGATAACCGTCTCAAAAAAATCACGGTTTATGGTATTAAACAATTATTAAATATATAAACTGCATTATTAAATTACGGTTATTATTATCATCAAATGACAGTTAAATAAATTAAACATTTGTTTTGTTCAATAAAACCTATCTAATCAACTAATTTTAATAATTGATTATGAATTAGATTAACAACTTATTTTGTATCATTAATAACTTATTAAAATGTTTTAAAATAATTGAGTTCTATGAAATGTTTTTATTCAGATTTTTTTTTTATGATTTAATACAAATATATTATAAAAAACGGTGGTAATCAAATAAAAGTTTAGCAGACGTTTTAATCCTTTTATTTTTTGGCAAAGTGCTGCAAAACAGATTTAGTCAATTAAACCATAGACAAACTATAGCCTATATATATATATATATATATATATTCCTTAAATAATGTTTAAATAAATTGTAGTATTATTGTTGGTGTTTAAACACTGCTTCCTCTTTAAAAAAGGGGAGGAGACCGAAATAAACTCTGGGTTTACCGAAGAAAACCTGCTCCCAACCAGGTTAGGTTCACAGAGTAAGTTACCATGGTAACTGACTCTGAGTATAAGTTACCTCTCTTTCAGAAACGGGCTTGACTTACTCTGCTTTCTCGGGTTTGATATACCTCCCATTCTGAAACAGAAAACCCAGAGTTTCCCTCATTTCAGGGTTAACATACTCCAAGTTTTCACTTAACCGCCTTTCTGAAACAGGCCCCTGATCCCGAGCTCCTAACAGAATGGGTAGACAACATTAGCAAGTTGCCAGATATTCACTGGCCCGCCATATAACGTTACAGCTATCTGGTGGACAAGCCGAGTGTTTTTACACACACGAAAAACTAAGAGCCTACAAATCGCTAGACGCTTACAATTACGTAGTCTGTGGCCATGTCCAGACGGTTTTATATAGCGATATAGATTTGAACTATCCTCCTTCGCACGGTCGCTTTGTAAACAGTGGGGCGGTACTTTTGCTGGCGACATCGACGTGATGACGTAGTTCCCGGCGCATTGCAGATCAGCTCAATCTGAACAATTGTAGTTAAAAAAAGCATATATATGGGGTTTTTTTATTTAGAAAATGACCTATCGTTTCGCTAGATAAGACCCTCTTCCTCAGCTGCGATCGTGCACAGCCCGTTGAAGGACTTCAAATACTTTTGAAACTGCACAGATGTCGTCTATTTTTTTTTTTACGGGCCAGATCCTGCCGGAATCCTGAAAAACTTGACTCCACATCTGGTGCGATTTTTACAGTCCACGACGCAACAAGTAGGCATTTTTTTCTTGACGAGAAATTCTCTTGTTAACACACAATTCAATGGGATTGAATGAACTTTCTGACCCCGACATGCGTACAGCGAACAGCGAATTTTCCTGTGACGTCAACCGTGAAGGGGTCTATAGAGTCGGCAGTCTAAAGATATCAATACCACGATTAGTTTTAACAGTATGTAACCATTGTATATCGACATAAAAATATTACTTCAAAATCACCTACATGAATTATAGCTGCGTACTTATACTCAAGAATGCTTTGACCCGCTTCCACAGAGCATGATCCCTAAGGGAACGTCTGGCAATTAAAAATAAAAACCAGTAATCACCTGTAGTAAGTCAGTCTGGTAAAGCCTGGTTCAAACGGCAGGTTAATTAGGCCGATTTTAAAATAATCTGATCAGATATTCCTGCCGTGTGTGGTGTGTTAAGACTGCTCTCGTATGCTCGGAAAGACGTCGGGACCGCTCCGATCTCAAAGCAGGGATATCCATCATGTTGGATTTTTTGGGCCCGATTTCTCCTCGTGTGTGGTGTCCCCCGGGGACAAACGAGCACGCAGCCTGTGGACTGTGGCGTGTAGCCAATCAGAAAGCGAGGTGACGAGGCGCAGAGGAAGCACCGGGAAACAAAATCAAAACAGTCGCCTTTTCTTTTGATAAAGTTTTTTTTCCGGTTAAAAACAAACTACAAACTATCGCCACTGCATCCTCTTCGTCCGCCATATTGTTTACTCTGAAGTCACGTTTGATCTCGAGGGATTTTGCGAGATTTTCCATCTCACCTGGGAATGCTCGGGAGTCAAATCGGTTTGTGTGTGATTTTGCCGTATGGCTGAACCACACACTGTACGACCAAAACTGTTAGACCCGTGATTTTTATCGCCGTGTGTGGTAGGGATGCGCGGTATACCGGTACTGCAAAAATACCGGTATATATTTCAAACGGTACAATATCATAATTTTGTTCAATTCGGTATTTGATGCGCTGCTGTTTCGAAGGTCACCACTAGGCGGCAGTGCGCTATCCAAACTGACGCGGGTCATGCGAAACCGGCAAACGTTGACAGAGGAACACGATGGATCACGATGGATCAAACGAAGCTCATTCGAATTTCTACACGCCCGAAATTAATAAATAGAGAGAGCAGTATGAGTGAAATAAGGCATTACTTTGCCTACAAAAGTCATGAGAAAAGTAAAGAAACAGATCTCAATGCACCACTCTGCAAACATCAAAATCTGGCGAAGCACTTGACTTGTCAGTTGCTCATCTTGACTTGGTCAAAGAGTTCAGAGATCGACAGGTTAGTCCATCATTCAACTGATTTAATTTAGACTTTTATTGAACACTGAACAGCGCACATACATAAGAGCTTATCAATTATATGATACGGTAAACACGAAAGCTCAAATCTGCTTGCATGACACGGTAGAACCAATTCAGTTTAGGTCTCATCATTGGTATACTTTCAAACAAACATATATTAATTGAATTTGAATAAATAAAGAATAAAAATTTGAATAGTATTAATTTTAGTATTAGTGATAGTAAAATGAATGGCATAGTAGTGCCGCTGTGGCGGGCGCGCGCGCGGGAGAGAGAGAGATAAATAGTAGTAATGTGAATATTACTAATGTTACAATTAAGCTACATTTGTCAACATTCATTAGGTAACCTGACCTAACAGTATTATAGCATTTATTAATCTATATCAATCAATAATTAAATGACCTAAAAAATTAAATATACTAATACATGTTTAGCATGTTAACATTACTTTATGCAATGCAATAAACTAATATGAACCCAAACAGTAACCAAACCAAGATGAATAATGTGATTGTTAATGCATGACAGCTATGGTTTACATGTCATTTCATTATTATATTATTATTAGCCTATATGTGTATCTATTATTATAGATATTAACCTATTTTAATTGTATAATTTCGGGGGGGGTTCAACAAAAAAAAAATGTTTTTACCTACTGTATGTTCCCTGACTGATTTTTTTTTTTTTTTAATGTACATTTTGATACCTTTTCTTTGCGTATTTGGTAGTGGAGAGTTTCAAGCAGTGTTTAAGTGTCACTTAAAATGAGACTTTTTTTTTTTTTACCTGTGGTATCGATTTAGTATCGATACCGAGGTATTAGATTCTGGTATCATACCGAAGCCAAAATTGTGGTATCGAGCCATCCCTAGTGTGTGGGGTCTCTCAGGTTTTGAAAATCGGCCAACAATTTTAAAATCATCCCGTGTGAACCAACCTTTACTAGAAACATACTACAACCTTTAAAACATAAAGAAAGAAAAACTTTTGTTATATTACATTTTGTTTCCTAAAAATAATTGTTTACTGTAAATACATGAAGGGAGGTACTGTATTGGAAAAATGTAACCTGTAGTAAGTCAGTCTTACCAATACAATCAAGCTTTGGATTTTGAACATGTCTGTTTTTGAATGTTAAGTCATTTTAATTAATACAAATCATACATTTTAACAACTTGGTGGAATTGGCAGACATTCCCTTTGAGATTATACGCTGTGGTAGTGCGTCAAAGCATTCTTTAGTATAAATATGCAGCTATGTCACATAGGTGATTTTTAATAAAATAAATGTCGATATACTACATACTGTTAAAACTAATCGTGCTGTTGATATATTTTATAGACTGCCAACTTATAGAACAGTGGCATGGAAAACTAACTTTACCGCGCTCCGAGAGCCCTCTGGTGGTCGGGAGTATTTCCATTGTGTTGCGCCTTTATTTCGTTGTTGCTGCTTTATTTAGTTGTGGTGTGGCTCATTTCCGTGGATTTATTTTGTTGTGTTGTGCACTACTGGGCCACCATACATGTCTGTGTGAAGTAATCGAAGCTGCTAAGAACGAGCAGTTGAAGCTCCGCCCTCTGTTGCCAGGTGCAGCAGCTCATTCGCATTTAAAGGGAAGGCCACAAAAATTGTGCATTTTTGCTCACCCTCAAAAAGTGACAATTATAACATGCTAAATTTAAAAAAAAAATCGGTGGGGTATTTTGAGCTAAAAATTCAACACTCAATGTGAAGACATCAGACATGTGGACATCAAAGACTTATTTTACATATTGTGAAAAGGGCATTATACCACCCCTTTAAATTATTGTATTTAATTTATTTTCTAAAAAAAAATTTTTTTTTTTGGTTTCGGACCAGAATTTTCATTTTGGCACATCCCTATTCATTAATACTCTTTCCACCCTGCTTGAAAATCGATTTTAACCATATCTGTGTGTTGTAACTTGGTAGGTGGTTTCTAGCTGTTCTAAGTTTCAAGCTAGACTATTTGGGACCAGCAACAAACCAGGTAAGCTAGTCATGGTTTTTAGATAATTTTTACTGGTCAGATAACTTAGAGCAACTGTAAGCGGTCTACTGTAACAGTCTATAGGGGTCCTTTACTTTCATACTGTCCTTGTGATAAACTGTTTGAGGTTTTTGCTCTTGTGACTGTGACTGTCGATGAGCCTTACTCATCATAAAAGATCTCTGCCTGCTGAAAAGAAAAAAAGAGTTAGAAACAGCCTGCAGAAAAAAAAACCTGTAAGCCAGTTCAAAGTTGCTTTGATGGTCATAGCTGGTTTAAGCTGGTTTCCTAGTCATGGCTATGCTGTTGTTTAGCAAGGTGGTCAGCTGAAAAGGGCCCAAAACCTCTCTAAAATCAGCAATCAGACTAGTCTAACCAGTTTTGGAGACCATCTAAGACCAGCAAAAGATGTTGTTTTTCAGTGGATGTACCAGTGTGTGTCTGTTTGAAGAACCAGAGTTCTTCTTGAGTTGCTGTATTGATCAGTGAGATCTAAAGCTGCAGTCACATTAGTGAAATTTCAACAACATTTTGTGGGCAAAAATGTCAAGGGTGTATCGATGTATGAAACATTGCTTACACAGAAGTCACTTTCTTGAACATGAACATGTACAAATCTGTGGGTTATTTTTTCGCCCTCACATGAAACTCCTGAGAATGCAGATTACTATTGAAATGACTGAGTTTTGCCAATAAAATTTCACCAAGATAAATGTGACTGCACCTTAAGAGTTAATTGTACTGAGATAAAGAGAGAGGAAGTAGTGGCATGAATTAATTGTCAGGTGACCAATGAAAAAGAGGTAGATCTATATGTGACTATAAAAAGGCTAATTAATTTTAAAGAATGGGGAGCGTTAGAGTGTAAAGGTCACACAAATTAGAAAATTTTTAAATTATACATGGGTGTCACACATAAATAATTGTATATGTCTATTTCAGTGTATGCTGTGAACTCGCAAAATGCTTAATATACTGTGTCTACAGTGCTTTAGTGTGCTTTGGGAATGTAAATTCATTTACTAAGAGATGCAGGTAAAGAGGGAAAAAGATCCAGGGTAAAGGGAAAGATCCATTATTAATAGGAAGCTTATGACAAGCCAATTAAAAGAAGAGAGTTGGAATTAGAGAAATAGGAAAAAATGCGATAGCAAAACAGAAGAATTACATCTTTGGTCTATTATCCAAGTTTTTTCATCCTTTCCACAATTTTTCTTTAAAAAGACTTTCATTTAAAAATCACTGATACTACTCTCAAAACACAATCGCCTAGCCCTGCATGCTTGGATTTCTAATCTGTAAAAGCGTGCTGACATTACCATTATTCATTTTGGAGGAACAGTGGGAGTTTTACAGTTTATTGCCTGAGAATGTAAATACTTTTTAATTTAGAATATTCCCAAAAGGGCTGCAACTTATAATACAATTTAAATGTTGAACAATAATTACAGTGTTCGTCAGATTATGTCTTTCAATGTATTCAATATCAAGAATAAAGTGGCCAAAAGGGACGCCCGTCATCTCTCTGAAACTTTACCCGATTGTCTCGTTTTTGGCAGTTTGACTTTAGAAAACTTTATATATCAATCATCGATTTTGTCAATTAATTTCTCATCAGAACGCTTTCACTGCCTCCTTAGAAAAGGGAAAAAAAAGCCACTGCTGTATGTTTGAATTCCTGTGACTGCACCTTTGCACCAAGCAATATGTATGTATGAAATAGATGCTCTTCTCTTTGTTCCATTATCTCCTGTTCAAATCACAGGTTGGCTTGGTGATGTGAGTGCCCTTTCCTCACATAATGACAGGCAATGAAGGCAGGGGCAAGGGGATGCCAGCGGCCATGCCAACTAATGCTTCTGGAAATTGGCGGCTGACTGCAGAGTGCACTGAGAGACAGGGCCTTTAATTAGCACCCAGACTGACAGAGCACTGGCAATCAGCCGTCTCTTGTTTCTCCTGCTGCTTTATGTCTCTCTCTTTATCCCTGTCTTTCTCTCTCTAGCTCTCATTCACTCGCTATCTTT
This sequence comes from Semotilus atromaculatus, assembly GCA_031834385.1. NCBI lineage: Eukaryota > Metazoa > Chordata > Actinopteri > Cypriniformes > Leuciscidae > Semotilus > Semotilus atromaculatus. Next base: position 12,941,117 of record JAULUF010000052.1, read on the forward strand.
TCTCCTCTGCTGTCCCTTTCTGGTATTATCTTTTTTTCTGACATCGGTTTAGTGCTCTGGAAATCTGTCTTTAGGCATGTTGCTGTTTGTTTTTTTGTTTTTTTCCTCCTGTCTTGTTTCTAATCCCAGCAACATTATTATAGGCCAGTGGTTCCCAAACTGGTGTTTATGAGGTGACAGAGGTGGTACGTGAACAACATGCTGAGTTTTGCTGTTCATTTAATTCTACCCCACCTTAAAATAGCATTAAAGCCGAGCATGTAATTCTAACAGAAAAAATGCTGTATAAGGTCAAATACATGAAATCCAATCAAATTATTTTTCTATTGAACATTTTTTATTTAAAGCATTTATTTTATACAGTTAAAAAATCTATTTAATGGGGCAAATATTGTCCTGTAATGGAAAAGGTGTGACTCCAGTCTAATTGGAAGAGGGGGTACACAGAATAATGTTAAATGCCTCAAGGGATACGCCACTCTAAAAAGTTTGGGAACCACTGTAATAGGCTATGGTCACTTTTTCTCTTGACTTACTGGCTCCCCAATCTTTCATTTTCTTTTCCCTGTCTTTCTCTGGTCAGTTTATGTGAAATTGATTGAACTCATGGTTACATATTCTGCACACACACGCATACATGTACACATGGTCAGCCTGGGTTTGGCACGCATTCATCTCTGAGTTGTCCGGGGGCTATTACTGTCTCATTAAAAGTTAAGCAGTGGAGGAGCTCTGGACGATAAATCAATCAAGTGGCCTGTCGCCACTGGAGATGGATCAATCCTGAAGAGACACCCTTCCCAGTATGCTTCACTCATGCAATGAATCATAAGCAGCCGATCAAGGGATACACATAGCTGTGTTTTCAGGTTAAAATCACACGTGCATAGTTTTCATCGCAGATAAAAGTCCACAAGATTTTTTCTCAATATAACAAATCCCAAATTAATTTAGGGATTTTGTTTTTCTTCATTTTTATTAAATATGAAAATATGCCAAAAAATTTTTAAATCGTTAGCATAAAACAACTGTATCTTCTTTATTAAATGAAAATTCGTAAATAAAATGTCATGAGTCTTTGGGTGAAATGACATACTTCTTTCTGATAATGTATGCTGAACTTCTCCAATCATTTAGTCCGCTTAAACCCCGCCCCTTTATTACAAGCTACTGTAAGCTCCCATTCAATCATCAACCAGTGGATTAACAAAGTCCCTGCCCTATTTTTTTCTTTCTTTATAACAATGTTACATTCAGATGTATATCAAAATATGGAAGAAAACTTCTGTTGCTACTTCCATTTCATCGTGACTCACACAGAACAGGTTTTCTTGTTAATATTACATCTAATATAGAATGTTCTGTGCAACCAAGTGTGCTGCACAAGTCCTGAAAAGTGAAGCCAAAACGTTTTGATCACCCCCGGGTGGCTGGACCCAGTTAAGATCATAAAACCCGCCCTCTCCAAGTAATCTTATGGGACATAAGAGAAACTAATCTAAAACTACAAAAATGATTATTTTCTTTTGGTTTTAGTTGCTAGTTTTTGATGCTATAAAGTGGGGATGTGACATCATGATTGACAGCTTCTCTGAGTGAAGTAGTCACTGAGCCACCAACTGACTTTTTTCAGGAGGAGATTTGAGCTTTAACTTTAATTTCTACATTTCCATAACTGTTTATTTCACACCGACATAATGATTGTTACAAAAAAATTATTTTTATAATGTTGGACAACAGAACTGTCAAGTTCACAATGCCACAGCTACCACCAACAGAGTCAACACAGCGACAATACTACAATAAAACCCAATAACTGTTGGAAGTTGTTGGTTGTTAACTTGTTGGCGTTTTTTGGGGTCTGTGTGAACCTAGTGGAAGGGATACATTTTGGCTGGGGCTGACTGAGATAACAGACGAGTGAAATAATCTGCCTTGGACTGCTTCCCTCTTTGGATGAGTCAAGAGGCCATTAGATGCTCAGTGTGAAGAATATTGCCCCTCAGGGGAAGCACAGACTGTCAAAAGTTCTGCGTGGCATTTGTGTAAACATACATACTAGTTTTTTATTGCAGATCAGCAAGGCAGAACAAGAAGATAGTAACAATACTTTCCAATATACTAAACACAATGTTTGGCAAGGTAGGTATTTCAAATTTGTGAAACTGACTAACATATGTTATTTTTCTATTGTTCTGTTTTTAGAGTCATTATTCTTTTTTTTTTTTCTTTTTTTTTTTGTAATGAAAGATTTCCATTTTTTCCCCCTTTTCAGTTAAAATGCTTAAAACTAATTGGGTTTGATGATGTTGGCATTTTGATTTTGAACAAGTAAATTCAAATAATTAGTACAACCATACAACATTTCTTATGAGTTGACAGAAGTTGTAGATTTCAAAACAACTAATTTGTAGCAGATAAATGTAGGAAAATGACAGTATATTACAGTTTGAGATAAAAAAAAAAAGTTTAAATTAAACTCAACAGCATATAAGGCCACTTTGATCTTACAAATTGGAATATATGTAGGCGTATACAATAAAGCGAATTTAGAAATTAAGAATTTCTCATATTAATGAAGTTCATATATATTAATGTAGCTTCACAAACTTGTTATCCTGGACTTGTTCATGCCTCTCTCCTCTCTTAAATTTTTATTCTAAATAATTGTATTGATTCTTTTCCCCGCACACCCTGTTTGTTGAATTTGAACAATGAATCTCATGGATACATTTGCATGCTTGAAAGGCAGTGGCTGATGTTTTGTTTAGCGGAAAACGTATCAAGGCGGATTTAGGATGTATCCTGCTGAACATCCAATTAGCAGCGAGCGAATGCAGGAAGTCTGAGAGCAGGCCTATGTGTTGTTAGTTTTACCAGGAAAGTCTTATCCCTTCTCCTTAAATATGGCACCACTTGGTCAACAGAGACCTGCTTGAGTCTGCATTGTTTCATTTCACAAAACCCCCAATTTATCCCTCTCTCTATCTTTCTTGTCTTTATGCCTTTAAAATATGCTGATGGAGGGAAATGAGAAAAAGTAAAACAACCTATTTTTTGCTTCCATGCCCAAAGGAAACAACTTGTTATTCTGTTTCAACTGACTTGACGTTTTCACTGGATCAAACACCTTATCATGCCATGCACTGTGGGGAAGAGAGGGAAAATAGAGCAAAAAAGGAGAGTTAAGTGCTTACTGATCACTGCAGGTGTGTAAACGCTGCATCCAATCTTGCCACCACCACTTTGCTTTTTTAATCCCTCTGGCATTCGGCAGTAATTAATGAGTGCTGTCCACTCTCCTGGAGTTTTCATGGTAAATGCACTCATGTACATTCTGACCAAGCTAAGCAGAGCAAAGAAAACCTGCTGTAGGAAGTCCAGCACCATTTCTGAACCTGGATTAGACACTCCTTTATTTTTGATGTGTAAAATTTGATGCTTGTTAATGATAATTTGTTTAATCTAATTAGTTAAAGTCTTATTTTAGCTGGATTGTAACTAATTAGGACTAATAATCATTGTCATTGTAATTTGTAAACATACTTTTTGTTATGTCATACAACATATCATTATGAAATTTCTTTGGAGTACAAAATTAATTACCGTTACAGTTATGTTCAGTTTGTATTAGTTATCATGGACTTTTTTTGTTTGTTTTCATTCACATCATGTGTTCCTGTTTGATTTTCCACTCATTTGTTTCTATGTTACTGTTATTAGTTAATTCTGTTCAGGTGCACGTCATTAATTATCTTGTTTGAGTCACTACTTAAGTTCTTCCCTCACAGTTCTTCAGTGTTTGGTCTACTTGTGTTGCTCTGCCTGCCTGAGTATTATTTGTGTTACCCTCATTAAAACTTTGGTTTGGAACTTTGTTCTTCATCTTCCTGCAACCACCCTTGACACTTGCATACATGGCTGAATTTTAATTTGATCAAAATACAGTATCTACAGAAAGAAAACCGTAATATTGGAAAATATTAGGCCTATTACACAAAAAAATATAGGCCTATATATATTTTAAATGTAATTTATCACCGTGATGTCAAAACTGAATTTTTTAGCAGCCATTACTTCTGTTTATTCTCACATGATCCTTTTATGAAAGAGACTGGTTCCGTGTCTCTATGTTGTAAACTCTAGGGGCAAGTCTTCTAAACCGTGAATATTTAGGGACGTGATATTCGAATGACGATTGTTACATTTGTCAATGTACGAGCATTCGTACGATGGGATTTGCAACATACGAATGTTTCACAAATCACACGTGAACCCTGTCGTAAGGTGATTTCTGTGCTCGTTTTTACGTTAGATTGATAAATGAGTCCTGATATGAGTGACATATGAGCAGCAAATTATCTTCCTCTGAGTCATAACAACGTTCACGGAAGAGTAAACACATGGTAGACGGCGATGGAAGCCGCTAATGCTTAGTATGCTAATGTGTCTCACAATTACCTCACTATTCGTCAACACATTAATTTATTGTGTTATAAGTTTATAAGACTAAATTTTATATCATACAGTTACCTAACCTACTAAATTAAACAGGAGTTTTTTAAACTGCGTCAACAAAAGTGAAACATGGCCACAAGGTCGACAGATACTTCACAGTTGCTAAATGCTACAGAAGAACAGCCTTGCGGCGGAATTGAGTCAGCACCCTTGTGACCCGGTCTTAACAAAAACTGTATGTTGTCAAATTCTCAAAGCTGGAACATATGGCAGGGCTGCCATTTGAAAATAGCTTGTATCCAAAGGGAGCGCATACATATGTACAACCTTGTGTAAGGAACACAAACCCTCAGATCCTTTGAGCAATCATACAAAGAAATATGGTAAGATTAGTCATCTTCTAATTTTTAGCATCCAGAGAGGAGAGTACATTCTATTTCCAGCTTGTAAACAGGTTGATGGGTCAGCAAAAGTGCATTCATGTTGTTGAGTTTATTAGGTGCTATGACAGCACTGCATGGACTTGAACATGGATCATGTGGCCAATTTTGTGGCTTGGTGCAAACTTTGACTCTTCCTATTACGTTCCTGTAGCTCAGCTGGTAGAACATGCTGGTAGAACATGATGACTTAAGATGACTTTATTTCTTATTTTTAATTTTATCTCACATTTACCTTTTTTTATTTTTGACTCTCCCTCTCCTTCCTTATTTTATTTTTCTTCTTGAAAAATGTGATTTGTATATTTAATTATTATTACTGTTGTTGTTGTCATTAAACTCCATACTAACGGACAAATATATCAGTGGATCTCCTCCTCTCCTTGTGTGTTCTTTCAGATATAGCAGTAGATCATTTATTCACTGCATTTTGTTTGTCATTCTTCTCCCTATTTTTTCCCTGTTGTATCCTGAAATACCATCAGAGGTTGCAGTTTGAGCGTGAAAAAGCGCGATTGTAGCTTAGCTTTATTGTTGTCTGCATTTACATACTGTTGTTTTTATCGTAGATTTGACATTTAATGTGGCGATATAAACACCATCGTCCTCTGTGCATGTGCATGGGGGTGTCTTACAGTTTGTTCTGACATAATTCCATTTTGCCGAAATCAAGCTTCCCTAACCAAGCTCGAGAAACATACTCATTACTCTGTAATGATGTCAGTAAGGTCTGCAGACATGTCAAGGGATTGTTTAAATAGCCCAGCACCACGGGTCCACTGTAGCGGCTTTGAGTGCCCATTCCAGACAGTCTTGTGGGTGTGTGTGTTGAACAGACCATACGGTGACTGGTAATAAATAGGGTTTCATAATGACTAACAACACTGTTCTGCTTAGGTCATATGAAGCTGCTGGCATGGACAGCATGTGTCACAGGTCTGAGGGCCACGTCTCTACCCGGGGGCCCCCGCGGTGCCATTTAAGGGGCTGCCATCGTTGCGCCGCAGATCCCAGATCAGGGAATCAAGTGTCAAGCAGGCTCCGTGCTGGGCGGCAAAGTTATAACGACACAATGTGGTTCCTTTTTACCCCCAAGCTCTCTTTGCTCAAGCGTCTTATTATTTCTCCCTGGAACTAGAGAGGGAGAAAGTGAGAGAGAGACAGAGAAAGACAGGCAACAACTTCGGTCTTGTTAATGCTTGCTTGTTAGAGCCAAGACTGGCTTCTAATAGCCTGGTGCCAAACTTTCAGTATTCTTTTGTAATTGGCAGGTAGCACAGCGAGCCTGACAAATGAGTGTCAGCTATCAGCCATCCCAGTTCTACACATGCCAGGCATGTGGAGGAAATCAAAATAATTTAAATAAATAAGGTGCCGAGTGCTAGGCTTGAACACTAAAAGAGAGAGAGAAAGTGTGAGAAAGAAAGAGTGTTTGTGAACTGGAGGTGAGAGAGAGGAAGAGATGGATGGAAAGAGAATGGGAAAACAGTGTCAGGTTAGAAATGCTGAGCCTGTTAGCATGGGACAATTATTTGTGATACGAAGAAATACACATAAGGAGAAAAGTTCAAGTTTACATCACATGTACAGAGAAAGTAGCATAAAAACAGATACACTAGATACTGAACATTTTAACATGCAGTTTGTATTTATGTATGTATGTATGTATGCATGTTATCGCTCTTGCCACTACAGTCAGATTTTTTAAATCAATACTTTTATTCCGAAAGAATGCATTACTTTTATCAACAGTAGCATTTATGTCCCATTTCAAATAAATGATCTTCTTTTGAACTTTCCATCAAATCCTGAAAAAAATGGTATTGCTCAGCATAACTGTTTATTCTTAATAATAATGAGAAATGTTTCTTGAGCACTGAATCAGCATATTAGAATGATTTAAGAAGAATCATGACACTGAAGACTGGAGTAATGAAAACTCAGCTTTTCCATTACAGGAATGCATTAATCTAATAAATTAACATTGAACACTATTACTTCTTATTTCCAAACACCAAATCATGGATTCCATCCACACGCCTAAATGCTTGTGCTGCGGGTCTCGCTGTTGCTCTGGTGATTGCTAACACTCTGAACACAAGCAGGTGTGCACACTAACATTAAAGCAGACGTCAGCAGTGAGCAGTCTGCACCTGTCCTCACTTCTGTGCTCTGTCCTCAAACCTCATGCTGCAGAGACGGCAGAAAAAACAAGGGGATATGAACAAAAAGCAACAAAAGCTCACGAAGAACAAAGGAAATATTAAACAAAGAAGGATGAGGAGGTTTAAAAGAACGTCATTCCAAGCTGCACTTTTCCATACAAAGTCAATGGCAACTAATAGTTCTAAAAGGAACTTAAATGTGCTGTCAAACTCCAAAAATCATCATAAAGGTCGTTCATGCAACACATGTACGATATTGCAAGTCCTCTGAAGCCATACAAAATATTTGTGGGAGAAAGAGACTAAAATTCAAGTCATTATTCATTAAAAATCAGCAGCCATGTCACCCTGTAGCCCAAGACTGGTCGCCCACTGAAGCTAAGCAGGGCTGAGCCTGGTTAATAACTGCATGGGAGACCTCTAGAGAAAAACCAGCTTGCTGATGGAAGAGGTGTTAGTGAGGCCAGCAGGGGACGCTCACCCTGTGGTCTGTGTGGGTCCTAACGCCCCAGTGTAGTGACGGGGACACTATACTGTCAAAGAAAACTGTCCTTCGGATGAGATGTTAAACCGAGGTCCTGACTCTCTGTGGTCATTAAAAATCCCAGGATGTCTTTCGAAAGAGTAGGGGTGTAACCCAGGTGTCCTGGCCAAATTTGCCCCTTGCCCTCTGTCCATCATGGCCTCCTAATCATTCACATATAGTGATTGGCTTCATCACTCTGTCTCCTCTCCACCTCTCCTCTGGTGTGTGGTGGGCGTACTGGCGCAATATGGCTGCCGTCGCATCATCCAGTTGGAGGCTGCACATTGGTGGTGGTTGAGGAGATTCCCCCTTCCATGCACTTTGAGGTCCCAGAAAAGCGCTATATAAATGTAACTAATTATTTATTATTATTATTATTATAAAAATATGTCTTGTAGTCGTGGTCACCATTTACTTTAATTAAATTATGAATTAGTTCAAAAAATTTAATGCAATTGACACAGCATCCATTTTTTTCTCCGTCGTCCATTGGTTAGCGTTAAATTATATGACCACGCTCTTATACATACAAATAATGTAAAGTTTTGTGAGAAAATGGGATGCGTGTCAGTTCGTTATGTGTGACAGGTCTTAAAGACACAGCACCCTAATAAACCTGCTGCTGTGATGTCTATCTTTTAGGATAATCAAAGAACAAAAGAAAAAGAGAAAATCACTCACTGCTCTTGACTGAATAACTTTTGTATCTTTATTAAGGATTAATCTATATATTTATAATTTATGCAGTGAAGACTTGTGTTTGATAATTCCAATAAATTCCATTTCTGTATCCTACCTGTTAGACCTACCTAAAAATAGAAAGTATTATAAAATAAAAATATATTAAAAACTCTTATTTTAGGTGCGATTAATTACAGAAAATGTGCCAAGGCCCCATCCACTGGCATTAAGTCACTTAACGACTGACACCTTTACACCATGAGTTTAGAGTCAAAAGAAAATAGAACCCATTACAATCACTGTACTGTCTACACTATAGATACAGTATACAGATCTGAAAACAGGACAAATGGAAGAGTAAAAGAATTGTTAAAGAAATTTACATCTCTGTACAGACTTCAGAATTATCCCAGCATCAGGAACAGGTGGATGTAGGGCTCAACGCCAAGGATTTTTTTACTTGCCCGGTCAGACCATTGGTTGACTTGCCATGCCAAAATTTTATTTGGCCCCACCACATAAAATAATAATAAATTGTTATGTCCCAAGACGTATTGTTTAAATGTTTGTTTTGTATACTCTGTGAAAATGTGGGAGATGTGTGGTGGCTGGCAACTTTTTTGAGTATACCATGGTATACTCAAAAAAGTTGCCATCCAAAAAGTGCACTGTAAAAATTAATTTTGATGATTTGTTTTCACAACTTTTTATATTTTGTCAAATCAACTTAGATAATTAATGTAGTTCAGATAACATAATATTTTGAGTTTCTATTTATTAAACCAATCTCCTTTGTTGTATTAACTCAAATTTTTTATTTCAATGAACTCAAAGTTTTAAGGCAGCCAGGTAACTTACTTTTTTAAGTTAATCCAACTTTTTTTTTTACAGTGTGTTTTCTCCTGTTTATTGGACAGTTATTGGACATTTAATTTATGTCAACTAAAATTAAAAAGAATCTACTTTTTTTTTTCACTGAACTCGGACTTATGTTTGTTTGTTGAACTGGGACCTGTGTTCCTGTATTCTCTCCTTAACTTTTTGTTACCTGCCTTCTTTAACCCCTGGACTTTTAAGGAGGCAAATAAATAAATTGTATTTATTTTAAATAAATAAAATAAAATAAAATAGGCATTTAGTTATTGTTATTGTTATTAGACTCATATAAATTTATAAATTAATAAAAGTTAATTGTCAGTAAAATGGCACAAAAAATACAATATAAAAAACATGGCATGGTCTTCACTGTAAATTTAGATTAATCTTTGTTCTAGTTAAGTGAGTGATTTTTTTTTTCTTTGTCCTTAGTTGTTTGGTTAACAGTAAAAACACTGTAATAGTGAATTTCAAATGGTGAGCACAAGAAGCCAGATTTTCAGTGAATAATATTTTAGTCTCTTTCTCCTACAAATATTGTGTATGGCCATATTTATTACCATTGTGTATGGACACATCCACATAAATCAGAGCTGTCAGAGAGAGGGTCAGAATGAGGGTTAAAAATAATATTTTTTTGCGTGCAAAAAAAACTATCATTATAAGAGAACCTCAAGGAACATAATAAAATGATGAAAAAAAATCCATATCATGACCCCTTTAAATTTAGGTTGAACTGTTAATTTAATGAAGTAAAGAAGATAAATAAACCAATAAACAAGTTAAACCTGGAGGAAAGAGGAAGAAGATGAGAGACAGATGGGGAAATAAACAACATAGTGTGATTGAGGCTCATGGATTTGAGTTAGATGGAGAGACCGAAGGGGGCCTCAAGGCAGAGGTGTGAGTGTCAGTCTGACAGGATAGCGTGGTGACAGAGAGGAGGTGTGTGACGTGTTAATAAGATAGTGTATTGTTGTTCTGGTGACAGGAGCTAAACCTACACCCACAGTGTCTGTGTCATAGCTCACCGTTGCAGGGTGCTTGATATCTGACAACCACATATCTAACCATTTCTCTCTCTTCCTATCACTCTTTCTCTCAACATATCCTGCCACTGCAGCTAATTTTGTCCCACCGGACACATACCTGGCGACTAGAGTGGCCCTGAGTTTTACACAACACGATTTAATACACTCCCCCAAGACCAGAAGGCAGAAATTAGGATGGTATGTGGCATCTTTTCCTATCCTAGGCTTACTCACAAAAATCTGAGAACATACTCCAGCCATGTTCACACATATAGATCTCTGGTGCCAAACAATGGGAGAAAATTAATGTCTGCCTCACACCCACACATATTTTCAATCACACGCGCACACACTTACACAATAAAATATTAAATGGCCCTCAAAGCCCATTTCTCAGCTCTTGTTTTTGCATGCATTTGTTGGCTCTCCACTTGAACACATTCCCAAGCCAGAGCTTGCTATAATTTCCATTAATATTCAAACACCACAGTGACTTGTCAAGAGGGACCCAGCATGCACAGCATCCCTTAGGACAACTCATCCCTTCTCTGCTATAATTAAGTCTCTGATTGGTTGGGAACAGGACTGTACCAGGGCTCAAACAAAACTTAATACAAAAATAAAAAAAAATCATCTTTATTATGACACAATCCCTTCTTTAAGGGCTCTCTGAAACTCAGCAATGTTGTGTATTGCTTATCGTAATAGGGAAACTTGTGGGTAAGAAGTTATGAGTATAAATACATTATTTCATATGTATGATGAAAATTAATTTCCTTGCTTTCTATGACATAAGAATAGATGTTGATGCAACTGTGTATGCAATGTCGAGTTGTGGAGAATTCAAGTTCTCCAGAGGACGTGTGGCAGCAGGTATTGTTGACCATATAATTATTATTTGCTGGAGATTGTAAGAGGGCAAAGCAGGATATCTCAGAGTAATGAATCCTCAGTTGCTCTACGTCTCTGTGGGACGCCTTCTGTTGTATTTGTGCCGCACCAGCCCAAAGTGATGAAAAATAAGATTGAAACTCTAAGACTGGTTGTGAAATAGCTAGTCTTGTTTGGCAAATGAACACAAATAAATCAGGTAGCGGGAATTCTTCCTGTAAGTTCCCTGAAGGAAACTGGTTACCTAAAAATGTTTAAAAAGAAGAAATGGTGATGCAAACACGGCAACAGTTTGATAGTTAAATTACAGACACACGAGTTGGTTTCCCGAAGTCTCCTAAACACCTTGTCTTCTATTGGTCAAATGTTTTGTCATGTTTCTGCTTCTTTATTTTTCTGACATAATACAAATAAAAGTAATACAAATTCACACCACAGTGTCATTTCCAACACATTTCAAATTATGCATCGTAGTTAATAGCATTCTGTGATTGAAATTATGGTGGTGGAAATGCCTAAAATCAGCTAGCATTACCTATTTTAATCCAGTTAATATTTTTTCACTTTTTTCATACTTTTATTTTCATACTTAATTTGACAGTTACAGATTGATTGGCAATGGAACACAATAAAAGTCTGTTCACAAGGAATTTACCTTATAGTTTCCTTCACAAAGAATATTTTATCTCAAGCTCTTCGAAATTGGAACAAAATTGTTTGCTGGTGGAAATGACACTACAGCTGTGGGTCAGTTGTAAAGTTTGACATTTTGATATACTGTGTTAAACCATGTTTTTACACAATAAATATCAGTACGTTATTTAGGGCCTTATCATACACCCGTCATAATGCGGCACCAAGTGTTTTTTGCTAGTTTCAGCCCGACGCAGTTATAATTTTCATGTCCTGTTCACCCATGGGCATGCTGTTCTGAAAATGAGGTGTTCAGGCGTATTGTTGGTGTGTTGCTATTTTGAGGCAACTGAAATAGACTGCGTCATTGACCAACAAAACCTGGTCTAAAGTCAGTGACGGAATATGTTTTTGTTATTTAAAGGCAAACTTTACACTCTGCTTATTACACACACAGGGCAACTGACTTTTAAAGGGAATTGGAGATGAGATTCTGATTGTTTTATTGCACGTTACGTCCAAAACACACCCATTATTCACTAAGAGAATAGGGATAACCCTTTTAGACCATGCACCGAGCGCGCCGAACATTTTTCCCGTCGTTAAACTAGCAAAAGTGGATTCGGACACGCCCTAAGTACTTGCACTGTGCGCTTTACACTCTGAGCTTAGATCGTTAAAATAGGGCCCTTAGTCTTTGTTTAGATTATCATAGTTTTAAATTTCTAACAATAATTCATGTATTTTATGATGGATTGTCTTATTTTAAAATTAAAAAGTTATAGTTGTAGAACAAGAATAAAAATAAAATCTGCAAAGGCATTTGAAAAGAAGCAAAAATAAATTATAAAGTCATGGTAAATGTCAGTTGTTATGTGATCTTCACATAACAACAAGAAAAATCTAAAAGTGGCCAAAGAAACACCCTTACACTTTTCAGGGAAATCATCCTACAGACAGCTTATATAGTTGTCTCTTGTTAGTAAGAGGGGATAAGAGGAAATGCCTCAGCTTTTAAATTAAATAAAGCTCTGAATTTGTAAACAGGAACTCCATGAGCTGACCGTTAATCGAGGAGCTTGCCTATTTACAGTAGCAGCCTCCATGCCTGAGGGCAGAAGCTGTTTGCACTCTGTTGGTTTTTGTTTGAACTCAGTTTTTCAAGTATCTCTTTGAGAAATTAAAACATTTCACCAAATTAAGTGTCACAAAGCTTTAACAAATATAATGCATGAATATCGCAGAACCCCCTACTTTTTTTCTCTACCAGAAGTTGCATCCTCTTGTTGTGGCGAAGTGCACCAAGCATTAGTGTGAAGAATAGAAAGACATGATGTAAGACGGATTGTGTCTGTGATTAATAATAATGCCCCCCTTGCCATATTAGACATTATACAAGCTCATCCTCTGCTGCACTCCTTTTCCTCGTTCTTTCTCCTCACCCTCTTTCTCCTTGGTTTAGAGAAGAACAGTGGATTAAGAGATTAGAATGAGAGGAAAAAAGGCAAAGAAAACATAATTTTATCTGACTGTTTATCCGGTCCCAGAGTGTGAGGTTTGCCCACATTAGATGTTTTGAATTGCATGCACACACCCGAACTGCGATTGCACCCTTCTCCTGAACACTTATTATTCTGCTAAACTCACTGTACTTGGGTTGAAAGCAAATCCATAGCCTTTGTGATTCTGCTAAGTACAGATTTGTGTCAGTGGAGCTGTATGCTCTCACAAAGCCTGACGGATGGGATTAGAGACAATTGCACTTGTTGTATCTTATCTGCAGGTTTCTACATTATCAAACAGACCCCTTACAGAAAAGCCCCCTCATCTGCCTGAGGTGATGTCTTCCTGTAAATGCTAACCCCCTTCATCCCTTTATATGTCTGGATATGTCGGTTTGCTCTGCCAGGCTTCAGAAAATCCTATGCCAGCAGGTTGAAAGGCCAAGCGATTGAGACGAGTGCATTTATAATGCCTAGATAGATAGCTGTGTAAAGTTCAGTATCTTTATGTTGTCGGTTAAAAGCTTCATGTTTCCTTGTAGATAGATTGAGTCCAGCATTTTTTTATGATACTTATCTGCAGTCATGATGTTAATACTGTCATGTTGCATGATATGTCTGCATGGGAATGTTTTTGGGGTTTTTTTTACGAGCCCTGTCATCACATATTCCATATGAGCTGCACTTTATCTAAGAATATGCGGAGCCAAACATTTGGCTTTGTTAGCAGTATGAGGTTTATGCTGACAGTGTTTTTAGCAGCATAAAAGGGTCTTGTTCACACACGGTCTTGCTGAGTGGATGACACCTGTACACCTGAGCTGCATTTCAGGTAATGAGGATGTTCAGGTGACCAGGTGTGTGTGTGTGTGTGTGTGTGTGTGTGTGTGTGTGTGTGTGTGTGTGTGTGTGTGTGTGTGTGTGTGTGTGTGTGTGTGTGCGTGTGTGTGCGTGTGTGTGTGTGTGTGTGTGTGTGTGTGTGTGTGTGTGTGTGAGATGCATACCAATATACAACATTTCTTTTATGCTTTTCTTACACCATTAAATTGAGTCACATTGCAATAGCTTCAAAAGTTTTTGTCACTGACCAACAGGTATGCATGTGATGAGCATCAACAAATTGAATTGCAAATAATGACTGTTTTCAAACCAATGAGGTCCGTAATACTTGGAGAAAGCTATCTGTTGTCACTTCCATTCATCTTAAAAGGGATAGTTCACACAAAAAATAAAATTATGTTTTCATTCTATCTTCTCCCTGTCAACGAGGACCCATCATTTAAATTGTGTTCCACAGAATAAAGAAAGTCATACAGGTTTAGAATTACATGAGAATAAGGAAATACTGACAGACTAATTTTTGGACTATCCCTTAGTCCGCAAAAATTTGAAAGTAACCCCATTTACTTCGTTAGCTCACATTACTAGTCTTGTGTCTTCTGTCAAAAAAATGTGTTTCTGTCATGTGAACACTTGGAGTGTTTGGCATGGAAATGGTTATGACAATGATGATATGTTTGTTCCTGGCAGAGTAGGACTAGGGGTTTCACTTTATTTTGATGGTCCCTTTAACACATTCTGTTGTCTATAAGTAACGTTGCTCCTACATGTCTACTAACTCTCATTAGAGTGTTAGTTGAGTATTAATAGACTGGTAGGGTTAGGGTTAGATTAAGTTGACATGTAGTTGCAAAATTACTCATAGTCAGTAGAGTGTCTGTTGGAGGAGCATCACAATAAAGTATTTGCAGATATTAAGCAGACAGTCTACTAATACTCCAATGAGAGTTAGTTGATATATAGTTGCAAAGTTACTTATAGTCAATAGCACGTTCAAAAGGGACCATCAAAATAAAGTGTTACCGGACTAGGCAAATAACTAGGCAGACTAGGCAAAGTACAGGACTTGCTAATGCTAATTCATACACGACACGCTGCGAGTAAGACAAGCTGCTGTACAAGAAAGCATACATGAATTACTCGTAGCAGATCTATACAGGTGGAGCTGGGGAAGGTGGAGTATTTCTAAAAACACGCTGCAAACTGCTACAGAAAATGCTGACCAAGTGTTTGAAGCTGTAGCAGTGAGCTTGTTGGCTACTGATATAGCAGGGCCCAATCAGCTGTGCCTCTAGAGAATGATGTGATTGCAAGCAGATTGAGTTTAGGACCTATAAGTCTGTGCCATCTTGAGAATTTTTTTTTGGTCTTCTTAATCTTTTGTCAAAATCTGGAAATTGCTTCCCCTTTGGAATGTGATTCCTTCTCTGATGACATTAGTTTGATGGCTTGGACAGGACTTGGATCCTATATCCTATAACAACCCCCTGAAATCACATTAAACCCTATAGGGTCTGAGTTATTTAAAGTGTTGGGTAACAAAAAGTGTTGAAGATTTCTCAGACATGTAGCACTGATTGCAAATAACATGTTGCCTTTCTACTGCATAGACAGACAAGTACTATTAAAAGCCCATCTTATCAACGGTGAATTACCCTTTTAATTGTAAAGAAGGTTTACACTCCCCAATCTGAGTATAACAATTTCGCCCATTATTATATGTACGGGTGGACATCTCTTTCATGGGTGAATCTCAAGCATAAGAATGGAATTGATGGCCACTGAAGTAAAAGCACAACTAAAAAAAACTTGTGTCTGTCTTTTGTTCAAGCTTGCAAGCGTATCTCACAAATAACCCCCTGTACTAAAAAATTATACTCAAAGATCAATAGACCCCATCACCTTGTGATATGGCCATTCTAATATCTCCCTCCCATCTCCCCTGGTTGCATCAAATTGTATGGAGAGGGGTTTAGTCGATTGCACCAGATATATAAGGGTAGGGATTGGCACCTGGAAAAGAGGCAGCCACAAATGAGGCACTTTGAAGTGAGACGTTTGATGCTTCAAGGGAAAGAGGCTGAGAATGGAGGGCAACAGTGAAAAAAAAAAAAAAGAGAGAGAGCCATCATGTGGACTTTGAATTCCCACTTTCTATACTTGAAATATTGCATGAATCGCAATGATTACAAGTCACATCTTTGGTGTAACTTTACAAAAGTAAAACTTTTCTGACATATAGCCCTGGCATCAGAATTGCATTTAGAGAAGACGTCTGAATATCAGTAATGCAAACAAATTAATCAAACACTTTTGTCACAGTTCACATAAACTTTAAACACAACTGTGTGAAAACAGCAACCCAGTTAATGGCATCATTTCACAGCCATTTATCTTGGCCTCTTATCATTGTGTTAAGAGTCCATGTGACGCTTTGATTGATCTCCACAGTTAAGAGTTTATTTAATGTTTAAATTGCATAGCACACAGTTTCTTACCACCAGCCACTCGTTCTTTTGAGTTTTTCAAGGTCTTATTTTGTAAATTGTTTCTGCTTGTGGGCAGTAAAAAAATGCAGCATTTAGAAGAGAGTGAACTGAACATATACTTTTATACTGTTTACAAGGTTTTTCTCTTTCTCTCTGTCTGACTCTCGTCCTTTTTCTCTGTGCAGGTTTTTGATAATGAATTCTCTCAGTGGAGGCTCTCCTGTGTCCACTCAGAAGTTGGTGTTGGGTTTTGAAGTCTAGTCTGACAGCTTTTTGTTGTGTGTGTGTGTGTGTTTTTTTTTTAACATTACCAAAAGAGAACTATCCCAGTCACAGGAGTGATATCGGTTGATTTAATGAAAACATTTTGAAAATGGATCTCCTGCGCCCGGAGTCCATTTGTGAATTGGTGATAATTAGTGCTGTGTTTTATAGTCTTGTGGTGCAGGTGACTCTAACTCACTGTCTCTCTATAGATGTAACAAATTATAGAGAGTTGTCAGTCAGAAAATACAGACAATAAAAATTGCATGATATCTGCTAAATAAATAAACTCTCTTTCCATAGGAACTGAATAAGTCCCTGGCTTGCAATTTAGAGGTTTAATTCAGGCATCCTTGGCTGAAATCATGTATCTTTTCTGTGGGATGCTATTTTTTAAAATGTATTATTGATTAGAGGTGGACACGTTCAGCAACTGGTTTTGTTGTGCTTCTTTTGTAGATGTTTGTGTTTTTTATTTATATGTATTATGTAAATATGTATATTTCAGATGAAATTTTATATTTCCATTTAATGAAAATCATAAAGTAGCTTTAGGACACTTATGTTGCCACATAGGTCGCAATTTTTTATAATAATTATGTAAAATAAGAAATAGAATTTACATCTTCACTTCGTAAAACTTTTTGGAGCCTACCCTGTTAAAGTTACTACATTTTAAAGTTAAATGCATCTGGGTACTTTTGGATAATTGTACATTATTATTATTATTATGTCTTGTAAGTATAGCCTATATTAAGCATATTATGAATTATTTACTGTATTAAAATTGCAACACTGTCTTAATTTCTTCACTTCAGGGAATTAACCGTTCAAGCTTATATTTTGGGAGAAAAATGCAGTTTCTCTGAAAACAGGTTTACAAACGCATCTCATTGTAAATAAAGTGAAATGCTGCAATCATTTGTCCCTAAAAAATTTGGAAATTATGAGAATGTAAAAATACTGTGCACAACTGGCACACATTGTATTCCCGAATGCACAGTGAACTGACAGCACATGCATAGATTGAGTTCCCTGAATTCCCTGTGAACTGAATTGAACTGCTTTAAGATGCTAAAAACACTGGATCATGGAATTTGATAACACTGACTACCTGGAACAGCATTCATGTGCACTCTTTGTTGACAAGTACCTTGCTGCAATCTTGTTCAAATCTCGTATTTGTTCATGTCTTGGCAAATTTTTTTAATTTTATGTGATTTATTAACTAATTTTATTTTTTCTGTGCAACACCCGAATGTGACTGACTAATTGATCTTTACATCTGGCTTGCGTTTTAAAGTATATCCAGGTTACCCATTTGTTAAAATAAACTTTGGAATTATACATCTGTCTGAAGACTCTTGATTTTATGTTTGAACATAAAATCAATATTGTAAAAATGTTTGCACTGAAAAGAATACTTTATTAATAACAGTGTAATCCAAAAGAATTAAAACAACACCAAATGTGTTAATTGCCCCATAGGGTAAAACTTGCACAACAACAGTAAGTGTATTTTTCTGCACTGGAAGGTGCTATATTAACAAAATATAGTAAATTCAACACTACAAACAGTAATTTTTACTCTTGATAGTGTGGGACCATACATGTGCCCAAGTAGGGTTTTATTTGACACTGTTTTTTTACAGTGTTTGAACAGTATTTGTGGCTTCACATATTCGCTCAGAGTACTAAACTAATTCTAAAGGACAAACCACTCGCAACACAATGATTGGGCCAACCACTAGGCTGTGGTGGGAGGTGCAAGGACACTGCAACACCTGTGAAACAATCGCTTTTGGAAAAAAAATCTTGGCTTTTGCACACTTCCTGAATACATCCAAAACCACCGGTTCTTTTTTCAATAGCAACATCTCACTCTTTTTCATTCAGTATATCTCTGTCTCTCGCTCGCTCCTTTTCACTCTCCATCTCACCGTCTGACGCTTAAGTTTGAATCCATTGCTTTTTAAACGCACCCTTTTTCACTTCTGCCACATGACTGTGGTTTCAAAGAATGGACCCGTGTCGCATAGGCGACCAACTGTAGTTGGTAGTGGAACGTGGGAGAACAATAGCTGCCTGGCACATGTCTTTAAGGCACAGGACTCATGAGGCTTCTTCGGTTCCTTTTTAGGAATGGCAACCACATTGTTCACTTGTTTTATCTTTTTTTCCTCCTCTTGCAGACACATCCTGGGGTCTTAACCTCAAGGAGAGCAGGGAGACAAGGCAGCCACTGTCAGATAAAGAACGGGAATGAATGCTCAGAGTCGTGGCATACAGTATGGGGTGTGCGTGTCATCATCGACAGTCAAAGCTATCTCCTCTGTGCAGATTCAAAACGTTGCTGCACCTCTCAGTCTCTAAAGTTGAATGATTTTCCTATTTATTTATTTTTTTTGAGTAGGGCATGAGCATAAGTCTACAGGTACACTCAGTACCAAAAGTGTGTTGCACAAACACTAATGTGAACCACTGACTGAATTTCAATGTGTCATTATTTTGGGGGTTCCCTTGTGATTGTAAATTACATGCAGAAATAAACATCATAGTTCTGATTTACCTTCAAACTTTCTTTCACACCTTTCCTTTTTTTCCCTCCCTGCATCTTCTCTGTATCCATACCGTGAGGAAATCCAGATGCTTTTGACTAATGAGAATTCTCTTTGTCTTTGTGCTCTCTCTCTCCTTGCCAGGCTTGAGAGGTGATTGTATTTGTAATTAACAAAACAATACACTGCACATCAAGCATTCCTGGCACATCAGCAAGGTGGGCATCACACATAAATATTTGGTTTATGATTCTAATAGGACATAAGACATGCAGCTATATTTGCAATTTAGTTTTCATAAGATGTCATGACTGTTTCACAGAAAGGCTTAAGTCAGGTTTTCGCCTAATACTTGATTACAGCACTTGTGTTAGAGATTTCTAATTTACTACAAATTGGGTCCATCGTCAGGAGGGAAATCTGGAACGTTGTCAGAATTTGGACAAGGAGAGGGCAAACTCTGGCCACTATAAATCTGTGATTAAATAAAAGTAATTTCATTTGAAGCTTGACATTCTGAAATACACTCTATTGCCCTCCATCCATCCATCCATCCTTCCTTCCTTCCTTCCTTCCTTTTCTATTCCAATGGGCAATAAGTAGACTCTGTTGCCATGGAAACAGTGAAGTCCGAAAACAGGTCCAGACCAAATAGGAACAGATTTTTTTGTCAGCTGTAAACTCATAGACATAAAAACACCCAGCCTCGTGTTATGATCCTTTTCTCACAGATCATATGCTCGTGTCCACTTACTGGACCAGGAAGCAGAGACGTTTGCTGAAGACCAGCTGATGTTCACTATTAGATTATATGTTTTTTTTTTTTTTTTTAGAACGAACGAACAAACCAAGGAATGGACAAATAATAAAAAAAAATCAAGAACAGTTTTTTTATTGTAGCACAGTTTTATAAACATAAAACTGTTAGTTCATTGACTTTTATTTCTTTATTTGAATGAATGCAAATGATTTATAACCTTTTTTTGCTGCAGCGCAATGTTTTAACCATAGAAAAGTCAGAGTTAACAATTAACTTTATTTCACGAGTTTACATATTAATGAAATCTGGTGTAATATTATAATGCGTATTTGGCTTGCTGTCCGGGGGAGGGCTCCGAGCTCAGAATTCGGCCCGACCCCAGAGTACTCCCCCTAACCTTAGAGATCGTAGGTATCTAAGAGCGGGCCCAGCCGAATGTGGGGTGAAGGGGTGGTGGTGGGATGCTGAGGAAGTAATCATGAGACAGGAGGTAAGGGAAGGCTTTATTTATACTGGCTTCTTCTTGAGCTGATTGGATGATTACCTGAACATGCTCCTCCCGAACTTTGTTACATAAAACTTCATTTCACGAGTTTACATGTTAATGAAATCTGGTGTAATATTATAATGCGTATTTGGCTTGCTGTCCGGGGGAGGGCTCCGAGCTCAGAATTCGGCGCGACCCCAGAGTACTCCCCAAAATGCCAGATAAACGAAGGACAGCGAGCGTAGAATTTAACCCCCCAAAAAAGTGAAGGGTATGTATTTTACCAAGACACGAGCTTGCCTGTTCGACTGGGAAGGCTCTCGCAACGACCGACGGGAACTTGGATGCTCACGGCATCGGACGGATAAGCCCATTCTGCAGTTGAACTGACAGCTCGCTGACGCAAGAATTATGCGAGCGTGAATTTTGTGGACGAGTTTAACCGTTCACCCAGGAGGGCTCTCGCAGCGTCCGACGGGAACTTACATGCTCACGGCATCGGACGGGTAAGCCTCGCCGGGTTGGACGGAGGGCGCCCGCTGGACTCGGTCGGGAGGGCTCGACCGGCGCTTCGAATGGGGGGCTGGGGCACGGGAAAGACCCCTCACGTCCCGACGAATGGGGAGCCCTCCTGGCGACACGAGCGCGGACGCCCGGCGACGACTAAGACGGGCAGACTCTCACTGCAATTCGAACGGGAGGTTTCAACCAGCGTTTTGGAAGGGGGACGGAACCCGGCCTTCGAACGGGTGAGTCATCGCTGCGTGCGAACGGGGGAGTCTGCATGTGATTAAAAAGCGCACTCTATGAATATTAAACGAGCGTGCAAGCGGCGAGCCCGGATGTCATCGGAAGGTTTGGTGTAAACGGATGTGACTGAAGTGAGGCGCGGCAGGTGATAATTATAATTAATTAATTAGTTAGGGCTTGGTGAGCATTTCTGATGTGAAAACGGCTAGACCTAATATAGGTTTTGAAGGCATTCGATGACCAGCGACCGAGGGTTTTGATTTGTTGTTGGGAGAGACCTTTTTGAGCGGCTGTGGTAGCTGCTCCGATGCGGAATGAGTGGCTAGAGAAATGCTCTGCTGTGACGCCGGTTTTGATGAGGACAGCTTTAAGATGCTTTTGGAACCAGAATCTCGTAGCTGGATGGTTGGAGTCGTTAGTGAAAAGTGGGTCGAGTGGGGATTTGGACGTGGAAAGTTTGAACTGCAGGTAATTAAAAAGCGCATGGTAAGGTTGGATGGGAGTTTGTAGATTGAAAATATATACGAAGTGACCTCTTTTGTCCCTGTCCGTTTTGCTTTGTTTAATGAAAAATGATATGGTTTCATTATCTACGATCTGAAGGTCTGAAATAGTGGGATGGATATTTGGGTCGAATAGGGAAGTGATGGTCAGTTCGGAACAGCGGAGGAAACCGAAGAATGCCAGGATGAACATAGCTTCTAATGTATAGGCGGTGTTGATGGAGTGGTATCCAAGACGGAGTGATGAGATGCATCTGGTGAGTATATCGATTGTGATCGGTT
Source organism: Semotilus atromaculatus (assembly GCA_031834385.1). Taxonomy (NCBI): domain Eukaryota; kingdom Metazoa; phylum Chordata; class Actinopteri; order Cypriniformes; family Leuciscidae; genus Semotilus; species Semotilus atromaculatus. Next base: position 12,963,253 of record JAULUF010000052.1, read on the forward strand.
GTCTGGTATCTGGGCGCGCGGGGCGGGATCTTTGGGTTCCCTTAATTAGAAGGGACGTTTGGGAGTTATTTATTGCAGGTGTAGGTTTGCCGTGGATTAATTTATGAAAGAATTGAATGCCGCTTAGATAGCTTTTAATGGATCCGGCTTGAAGACCTTTAATACTATGAAGATGAGATATGAATGAAGTAACTGTTAAAAGAGAAAATTCGGGAAACGACAGGTTGTGAGAGAGGTGGAATGATTTGAACAATTTCCACGCGGTGTAATAAGTTTGCAGGGTTCTGGGAGAAACGGCTTGGAGGATGGATTCGATGGACGTGTCTAGGAGGGATTTTAACGGATGGTTTATGGGAAGATCAGCTGAAAATAAGGAGGTACTGGAGTTGGAGTGGGGTCTGCTTCTGGTGCCAGCATCCTGAATTTCTGAAAAGAGAAACGGGAGAGAGAGTCAGCGATTTGATTTTGGGCCCCTGGGATGTGATTTGCAGTTATTAAGAACTGGTCGCACGCGGAGATCCATATGAGGCGTCTGAGGAGTGGCATGAGCGCAGGTGAGCGAGAACGACCTTTGTTGATACAGTGCACGGTTGCTTCGTTGTCGCAATGGATTTGGATACTTTTGGTTGACCATTCTTTCCCCCATAGGGAAGCTGCGACGACGATCGGGTAGAGCTCGAAAAGGGCAGAGGAGGCTGAAGACTGGGGTGTGTCTAGGAGCTGCGTGGGCCAGGGGGACGCGAACCAGCGTCCTTGGTAATAGCCGCCGAAGCCGATCGAGGGAGCTGCGTCTGTGAACAGTTTGATATCGAGGGGGAGAGAGATAAAGTCGTCGTAAAAAAAAGTTAAGCCGTTCCACTGATTGAGGAAATTAATCCATAATTTGGATTGGCATTACTTTAAAAGCAGAGGAGATATCTACTTTTGCAAGCCATGCGCCTCGTCCAGCTATTTTAATCATGGTTATGGCTTGTTCGATATCATGATAGTTGAGAGATTACTCTTCGAGAGGGATGAGACTATTGATGCTCGGATATGGAGAATTATGGGGGGCTGAAAGGTCGATTATCAACCGCTTTTTCCCAGAGAATTTCCTTGGTAGCCACGCCGATGGGGCTGATGCGAAATTTGTCGAACGGGGGGGCCTCGAATGGACCGATCATAAAACCGGATTCAATTTCTTTTTTAATTAGCTTACTTACTACTCCCGGCTCTGCTAAGGCGGACTGAAGGTTAGCGCAGATAACATTTTGCGTGGGAAGGCTTTCTACACCGGGTTTAAAGCCTTGATTGAGACCTGTCAGTAAATAATTTGTGAAGTTGGCATCTGGGTGGTGTGATAATTCTTCGGCTAGACGGAAAACATTCACAGGAGTCGAGAGATAGTTTTTTGCATTTTTATTGACAGATTTTTTGACTGGGCATATCACGCGGGCGTGTGCGCCGCCGCAGAAATCGCAGACATGGAGAAAAGACAGCGTTGTCTTGGGCATCTCCCTTCGTTGAAGTTCCTACAGACTTGTCTATCGGGTGCTGAGTATGGTGCTCTGATTGAAAAATCTTCTCTTGCGTGACGCGGAACGTAACTTGTGGATTTTATGGCGTTCTGCTCCGGGCAGGGAGGGATCGCTGGATTAATTTGGGGGCATGCCGTGGTGGCATGGATTGTGGATCTGCAGATTGCGCAGGAGATATTTCTGCACCCGAGGAAGACTCGGTTATGGAGATCGGTGTCCAACGCTCCCCAATAGGGACACTGATTCCATTGGGAAACGCGGACGGCGCATTTTGCGGAAAACAGCTTGTGGTACGTATAAAAGTGACTACCCCCGTAAGACAACGCGAGCTCCGCTATGATAGACAGATAGTCGTTCAGCTCGCGCCGTCTATGGGGAAAAGACGAGCATATGATTTCTGTATAGCGGCAGAAGGCAATACAGAATTCGGCTAGTGACAGTGAACGTGATGTAACCTGTGAGTTATTTTTAAGAGTGACTGAAATGTCTCCGCAGTCTACTTGGCGATTGGACTCGGCCGGAGGAAACAAGGACAGGAGAGAACCCAAATCAACATCTGCACCTGCTAGGATTTGAGCTCTGATGTTGTTCGTCACTGGAGGAGGTTCAGTTGCTACTGCATTCGGAGGGGCTGGTTGAGGAGTGGCTGAGAAGAGTGAGAAAGGAGAACGCACTTGGAGAGGGTTAAAGGGATGGGAAATCGGGGCTGTGGCCGTTTGCGGAGGCATCCTCACGCGGAGATCGCCCCCCGGGATAGGTGGAGGAGGAGGAATAGGAAGAGCATAGTGTGGAAAGGGAAGGGGAAAGAAATGCGCCGGCGATTGACCGGCTAACGGAGGCATCCTCACGTTAGGGTGAGCACCTGACGCTTGCGAAGGAGGAAAACTGAAAGAAGTAGAAGGGAAGAAAAACGTTTGGGGATCATGTAAGAAAGTGGAACTGCCGGGAACTAGAGTGTGAGGTACCACAATGGGAGGGGCTGAGGAGGGGAGTTGACCTGGAGGAGATTGGAGCCCATCCGTGACTGGTTCCGGGGCGCGGCCCAGGCTAGCGGAAGGTCTGTGGCGACGTGGCGCGGGGGCGGAGCCCAGCGCTGCGAGTGAGGAAGGAGGTACTGCTGGACGAGCGATCGGGGCCCGGCGAGCCTTGCTCGATCGAGCCGAAGGAATTGGAGCAGAAACAGAAGGGTGAGAAGATTGTAAGGTGACATATACATTAAATAATTCTGCTTTTTTCATCCTGCGGGAGAAATTTGTATCAGAATTAACCCTCTGGGGTCTGAAATCGCGCCGGCGCGATTTGCACGATTTTTTTCACATAGCAGCAAAATAGACTTAAAATACTCATTTTTTGTCATACACTCTTAAGAAATATGAAAAAATGTACTGTTAAATGTCTACTTTTTTATGGGTCCACTTCCAATCGAAATAAAACATTGTACTTTTGTAAAATAAAGAAAATAAACAGGGTGTGCTTTCTGCCTCTCCTTCTCCGTGAACTTTTTTTCTGGAGCACGTCTCTAAACGTAAACAAAACTCAGCGAATACTAGTCACACATGCATGAGCAATATATCTTTATGACCATTTCAGTGTGTACTTTTAAATTATCTAATTCAAAACTAAAACAAATATTCTCTGTTTATGTAATCTATATAAAAAGAGAGAGATGTCAGTCGTTCTCATTTCAGCTAATTATCTTTTAATGTGACCACGCCCACGCTATTCAAACGCAAATAATCTGAGGCAAGTCATGCAAACTGTTAACGCCCACATATCAGCTGGACAAAACACATCAAGTTGAACAAGAATCGTGGACTTTACCTCTTGCTGCGCTCTGGGGAATAATACTGTCGTCCTAATCCTGGAACAATTTACCTCAGAAAACACATCAAGTTGAACAAGAATCGTGGACTTTACCTCTTGCTGCGCTCTGAGGAATAATACTATCGTCCTAATCCTGGAACAATTTACCTCAGAAGTCCTGGTAGTATCATTCCGAGGAGCAACGAATCAAGCTAATGTAGTACGGTATTTATTATTATTCTATAATTCTTATATATAAGAGCTTTGTTATAATCGCGATATTGATAGTGTGAATGATGAATGAAAGGCACAGACGCGCGCGCTGTTGTTTACAGCTGTAGCAGCTAACGTTACAGCGCGCATCTCACACTCGCATAAACATGATATGTTACAGACTAAATATGAATATTTAGACAAGATTCTTCAGAACTGGTTCAAAGTTAGTGGAAACATCTTGAAAAACATTTGTCTTTTCCCACTGGGTACCACAAGAAAGTGTGAGGACAATAAATATATATATATATATATATATATATATATATATATACAAAAGAAGCTTTACACACACACACACACACACACACACACACACACACATACATATATATATATATACACTCACCGGCCACTTTATTAGGTACACCTGTCCAACTGCTCCTTAACACTTAATTTCTAAGCAGCCAATCACATGGCGGCAACTCAGTGCATTTAGGCATGTAGACATGGTCAAGACAATCTCCTGCAGTTCAAACCGAGCATCAGTATGGGGAAGAAAGGTGATTTGAGTGACTTTGAACGTGGCATGATTGTTGGTGCCAGAAGGGCTGGTCTGAGTATTTCAGAAACTGCTAATCTACTGGGATTTTCACGCACAACCATCTCTAGGGTTTACAGAGAATGGTCCGAAAAAGAAAAAACATCCAGTGAGCGGCAGTTCTGTGGGCGGAAATGCCTTGTTGATGCCAGAGGTCAGAGGAGAATGGCCAGACTGGTTCGAGCTGATAGAAGGGCAACAGTGACTCAAATAACCACCCGTTACAACCAAGGTGGGCAGAAGAGCATCTCTGAACGCACAGTACGTCGAACTTTGAGGCAGATGGGCTACAGCAGCAGAAGACCACACCGGGTGCCACTCCTTTCAGCTAAGAACAGGAAACTGAGGCTACAATTTGCACAAGCTCATCGAAATTGGACAATAGAAGATTGGAAAAACGTTGCCTGGTCTGATGAGTCTCGATTTCTGCTGCGACATTCGGATGGTAGGGTCAGAATTTGGCGTCTACAACATGAAAGCATGGATCCATCCTGCCTTGTATCAACGGTTCAGGCTGGTGGTGGTGGTGTCATGGTGTGGGGAATATTTTCTTGGCACTCTTTGGCCCCCTTGGTACCAATTGAGCATCGTTGCAACGCCACAGCCTACCTGAGTATTGTTGCTGACCATGTCCATCCCTTTATGACCACAATGTACCCAACTTCTGATGGCTACTTTCAGCAGGATAATGCGCCATGTCATAAAGCTGGAATCATCTCAGACTGGTTTCTTGAACATGACAATGAGTTCGCTGTACTCAAATGGCCTCCACAGTCACCAGATCTCAATCCAATAGAGCATCTTTGGGATGTGGTGGAACGGGAGATTCGCATCATGGATGTGCAGCCGACAAATCTGCGGCAACTGTGTGATGCCATCATGTCAATATGGACCAAACTCCCTGAGGAATGCTTCCAGCACCTTGTTGAATCTATGCCACGAAGAATTGAGGCAGTTCTGAAGGCAAAAGGGGGTCCAACCCGTTACTAGCATGGGGTACCTAATAAAGTGGCCGGTGAGTGTATATGTATGTGTGTGTGTGTGTGTTTGTGTGTGTGTGTAGCTTCTTTTGTCACAAATAAACTAATCAACTGTTATAGTGTTTGTTCCAATGCAAGCTATATCAAAATAATGAATCCTTAACTTTGAAATATGTATGATAAAATGTATTGGCCTACTTTAAAAAAAAAAACTTTATAAGACATTTATGGAAAGAAAATTTTCTTTTCAAGATGTTTCCAATTCTAACTTTGAACCACTTCTGTAGAATGGCCCATATAGCCTATTTGACCAGGATTTGTTTCTAGGTATGACTAAAAATCTGCTTTTTACTTTCATTTATATTTGGATTGTGTGTATATATATATATATATATATATATATTGTCCTTGCATTCTTTCTTGTGTGACACACCTGAATGAAAGGCTCATTATTATGCAGGGTCATTATCTAGTCAGGTGAGAACCACTTAATTATTCATGAGAGGGTTGGGCCGTTCACGCCCATCCGCATATTCACTTCCACACAAAAAAATGTTTTTCACAATTTAAAACAATCTATTGTTTTATGTGAGTGATTAGGCAGGATGATTTTCAGATCATTTTGAAAAAAAAACTCTAGGCGACAACATCCATTAGTCAAAAGTCTTGTGGACCGATATTTAGTATGCGTTTTGTGGCCTTATTTCAGAAACTTTATTTTTTTGTTATTTCAATAACCATGCATAAACAATATTCTCTCAAAAATACAAACATGTACATACATGTTGCTCATACATTATAGTAGCCATATTTGTGCTAAATAGAGTGTAATTTCACCTGTGTCATTAATATGTTTATAAGCAACTGAAAAAAACACAAATGTCAGAGCATGTCAAAACATCTCAAGAACCCCCAAAACACCTTAGACCCCAGAGGGTTAATTAGGGCTTGTCTTAGCCCCTTAACTGTCCACTTCCCTATGGGAGGGATGTTAGGGGGAGCTGGAAGGTGGGAAGGCGCGGAGGAAGACGATGATGAAGATGATGAGTTCCTCGCTGGCGGTGGTGAGGGAAGCCTTCGGCGTCTTGGAGTATGCGGAGAGGATCTGGAGGGCCGACGACCCCTGGTTGAGGATAGAGGCTCAATGTTGTCGTTGGCTGCTGGAGAAGGAAGGGTCGCTGGATCTGCGCTTTGTGGTTGAGATGACTCCGTGTTGAAGGATTCATCGTCGGAGAGGAAGAGCTCTAACTCGGACATGACTGCACGGAGGCGGAGTCGGATGCTGAGGAAGTAATCATGAGACAGGAGGTAAGGGAAGGCTTTATTTATACTGGCTTCTTCTTGAGCTGATTGGATGATTACCTGAACATGCTCCTCCCGAACTTTGTTACATAAAACTTCATTTAAACGAATGAAAGAACAAACAAATGAAAAATTAACTGAATGAGTTTTTTTTTTAATTATAGTATTATAAACTTAAGTTATTATTTTTAACGATTCATCTACAAAACCAAAGTAATTCAGAAACACACATTTTTCATAGATAATGTTATTCTACATTTACGAATTACTATAAATAAGATTCAATAAAAAGTTACTGAAAGAATCTCGAAGGATTCTGATAAAAAACAATTTGAAATGAAAAATGTTCATGTTATCATCACTGAGTGAAACATTTCATAAGTCTGTATATTTTTGTAACCACTTCGTCTAACATATGTTGTTAGAAAACATTAGATATTATTCGGTCGAATGTGGTCATATCAATGATTGAGACAATGAAATATTGACTTGGTTGTGTGCCTTAAACATGTTTGGTGGAGGTAAAGTGATCCAAGTTCAAGCTTGAAATGCCTGAGATACCACTAATGTGGGTGTAAACGAACTGAAGGTCAGAGGTGATGTGCAATGTGCATGATCACAGTCCATTGAGCACATGAAAACGTATGAATTCACAACTTGTCAAGGCATACATACAGATTAACTTACTCCCTCTTGTCAGCTTTATTGTTCTTTCTCACCCTTCACTACAACTCTCTCTATTCCCCTCTCTGTACCATAACAGACCTTCACATTTCAGACAAGGTGTCAGTCTTGCACCTCTGCATTTCTGTCATGTTTTCTGTCTTTTTCTCACTCATAGTCAGTCAGGGAAGATTTAAAAAGATTTCTTCACCTTCAACAAAGCCACCTGTGTCTCTGTCTTCACTTCATAGATGCATAGATGATTATGAAAGATCCCCACTCTGCTGAATTAAGTGCTGTGAAACATGTAGATAGATGAGAGAGAATCAAAACAGGGTTCACCTTCCTTCTTTTGCCATGTTGTTCATCTTCTTACCATCCCCCTGAACTAATGAACTTGAGGTTAAATGCTGCTGACCCACATGCAGGACTCTGCTTGTAATGGGAATTTCAGAAGTTTAATAAGGACTTTAAGGTCAGAAAGACAGTTTAGATGCTTAGCTACTTTTCTGAAACTGAAAAAAAGTGCCAGTGGGTTATAAATCTATCCATCAGTTGGCCTTGATGACAGTAATCTGAAAATCTTAAATCCACAGACAGGCATTATCCACTGAAAGTGAATCGATAATCTGTTCGCCAAGTATCAGATTATGTGCTGAATCCTTCAGCAGCTTGTCTCAATCCATTCAGAATCAGTCCCTGTAGTTTGTTTGCCGAATTGCTCCAGTTTGGCCATGAAACGCTGTCAGCAAAAAAGGCTGAATTTGTTGACAGTTGTCAAGACGTGCTGTTTTAAATCAGTAATACTAGTCAATTAAAATGTTCAGATTCACACTAGATTGACAAAACTGAATAATTGGCATCCTTTCCATATGTTTAATATGGCAGCATTTGGTCATGGATGAGTTTACTGCACCTCTATACCCTGGTTTTGCACAATTCAGAATTGGGTGGAAGGACAGTTCAGGGTGGAAAAATACTTCATTTCCCAGAATGCATTACCTGTGTTTTTACAGTAAATTCAACTTCTATCGTTCTTATTAAACGTTGTAGTAAACTTATTTCTTCTAAAGTATAGAAGATTCAGAAGCGAAAACCAGGAGACTTGGATGTATCTTTTGCAGGTTCTTTATTGCAGATGAGCTGGATTTGCTGTAGTCTCTTCCAAGCATCATCCCAAGTCTAACTAAAACATAATACATTTTTAGCTTATATTCCTTTCAAAGGGGTGGAGTTACATCGAGGGGGGATACATTCTAAAACAAAGCATGCAAATGTAGGCATTACCAATCCAATGGAATCAGCATAAACTATTCAAATGCTGATAGTGGCCAGGAACTCTGGAGCCAAAAGCCATCCCAGAGCCATTAAAGAAAGTCTCCCCTACAGTTAATCCAATCAACCTAACGATTCAACATCTAGGCTGAAAGGTGAGAATCTCAGTGATCTGAGAAAACAGGAAAACATGCCTAGTAGCAGGACAGGAAATTCTTAAAATCAGTCTACTAAACTTTATCAGTTTATACTATTGGAGTGGAAACCTAAATTACACATTTGATAAATTTGTAACACGTCAATCCCCTCTTTGGGAGTTCTAAATAACTCCCACACTATATACAAATTTAAAACTTAAAGTTCATTCTTGTAACTTGAGATTGTTACAGGCACATAGCTTGCTCTGTGTTGGTGTTTCTGCAATTGCATGCTGACACAGAAAACAAAACATGCAATTAGAGTCCGTGAAATTCTTACGGAAGAATTAACTTCAGTCATCTGGGGTCTTGCTGAAAGATCAAGACTGTCTTTGTGCACAAGTGAGTCCTGGAATGCAGCCATCTTCGGGTGTGGCCTGCAACGTTCTTTCCAGCAAACAAGGATTCTGGAGTCTACATTTTGTGCGATGGTTAGTAGTACGACAATCTTGATCATGTTGATGGATAACTGAAGGTTCTTTTTGTGAGTCTCTGCGTTGTGTATTTTTTTCTTTTCTTTATCCTTTTGGGATAGTTGGCTTTGCAGTGGGTCTCGTTGTTTTCTAGAGGGGCGGTGAGGAGGTCGGTGCATATTGTCTTGGGTCAGCCATCAAGAGGTATCTGCACAAAGGAAGACAGAAAACAAAAGACAGGAGCAGTATTTGTTCAACACTATAGGGTTGTGTTCTTTTCCGAGTCTATTGTTCTGGTTGTTCCTTTCCCTATTTCTTAATTATTTTGACACCTAAAGAAACAGTGAAGTGAGGATGGACTAAATGGATGGGGATGGCCTATGAGGGAGTCTTCGCCCAGGGTTTTGCCCCCGATTGCCTATTGCATTTTCGGTTCTTCCCTGGGTTCTTCACTGATTCGTGTGTCCTATTCTGTCCCTGTAGGTGGGGGAGGGCATTTTATGTTTACAGCCTGACCTAAACTCATTAGTGATGAAGGCAGGGGCTGCTTCAGATTAGAAGGCAGACTGAGTAGGAGCTGAGCAATATTGTTAACTTCTCTCAAGTTCTTTTTGCTTTTCCTACATTCGTTTCTCCAATGTCCAGGCTTACCACAGTAATAACAACTGCCCTCTCTCTTAGAACATTTGCGTTTCTGTAGTTTCTCTGCTGATTGGAGAGCTATATCTGTTTCAAAGAAAGCTTGAAAATCAGGATAAGTTTGATCTGACTGTTGGTCTTCTGAGTCACATTTGGTTGAGGCCTTGTTACTGCCCACCTTTGTCTTGAGACAGGACACTTGAGTCTGCAACTGTTTGTTCTGTTCTTTTAACTTCGCAATACACTGAGCTTGTTCTTGTGCAATGGATAAGCTAAATTCTCTCTGACAACAAATAATGGCTTTCACATTGTTCTTGCGAATACTTGCTCCTAGTACCTTTTTACAATCTTCAATTGACCATACTTTGTCTGGATGAATACCAAATTTCTTTATCAAATTCAATCTGACTGACTCAGTCACTATGGAGTCCATGTGCTCTCCTAATAATGACTTAAACTCACTGTCTGTCCATAAAGGAGTAGCTAGTCCACTTTTTTCATTTGTTGGAACCAACCTGGCATTCCTTCTAAACATTTTGTGATGTTCTTTGTTATCACACAAACACTAAAAACTTCTCTGATAAAACAGAGGCTACACTTGTTTAACACAGATCAACGGTTGTTAAACTTCCTTGTTACCAAACACATCACAAACTATTAGCATGTTACGCTAATCTTCCCTACAAAAGAAAATGGATATTTCACCTTTTCAACTTTTAGGGGATAAACAAACAAAATAACTAGCACGTAATGCTAAAATTCTTCTCTGTGAAACAGAGGATACAACAATATTAACACAATGTTAATCTTCTCTATGTTTAGAGGATAACCCTTCTCTAGCAACGTAGAGGCTATACTTTCCTCTTTAAAGAACACTTTTAAAGGATAACTTTAGTTAACCAAACACTACAGCTGTCTGATAACTCTTTTCTCTGGCGGCACAGAGATTTATACTGGTCATTCAGCGGTTCTTTGAATAGAGTGAAACTCACCAAATCGTTTGGTTGTATGGAAAGATTCCAGCTGGAACTTCAGTCAGAAATGTTCATTCTTTGTTAAGATCTTTGTTGAGGTCGAAGTTTCTGGAACTCAGTCAGAACTCACTCAGCTTTGTTGAGGTCGACGTTGCTGGAACTCAGTCAGAACTCACTCAGCTTTCTTGATCTTTGTTGAAATTCAGTTCTTGATTTCAGTCAGCTTTGTTGAGATCTTTGTTTCAAATCTGGATTCAGGTGAAGTTAATTCTATCCGGGTCACGGGGCACCATCTGTAGTAAACTTATTTCTTCTCAAGTGTAGAAACTTAGAAGCGGAGACCAGGAGACTCAGATTGTATCTTAAGAAGGTTGCTTTATTAAGAACATGAGCTGTGCTGTTGCTGCAGTCTTGCACACTCGTCTGAAAGTCTAACTAAAACATAATACATTTTTAGCTTATATTCCTTTCAAAGGGGTGGAGTTACATCGAGGGGGGATACATTCTAAAACAAAGCATGCAAATGTAGGCATTACCAATCCAATGGAATCAGCATAAACTATTCAAATGCTGATAGTGGCCAGGAACTCTGGAGCCAAAAGCCATCCCAGAGCCATTAAAGAAAGTCTCCCCTACAGTTAATCCAATCAACCTAACGATTCAACATCTAGGCTGAAAGGTGAGAATCTCAGTGATCTGAGAAAACAGGAAAACATGCCTAGTAGCAGGACAGGAAATTCTTAAAATCAGTCTACTAAACTTTATCAGTTTATACTATTGGAGTGGAAACCTAAATTACACATTTGATAAATTTGTAACACGTCAACGTCCTTAAGGGTTTGGAAAATTAAATTCAAATTCACACTTTGAAAGGGAGCCCATTCTGAAGTTCTGAATTTTGCACAAACCCCTATACTTGTCTTATTGCAGGTTCTTTGTTTGAGAATGGTTTGTAGGTATTTCATTCTAAGTGCTGTTCTAAGATATGTTTACCCATGTTTTTTTTCATTGCGTCTTAAGAGTTTCTGTCACTGTTTTAACATTGCACTTCAAAACAACTTAAGTATTATTCTGATTTTATTATGGAGTGTAACGGTTCATGAATTAATTGTCTCGTGTCATTATTGTTATGTGTGTGTGAGAGGGCATGGTCCAGATCATTACCGCTGATCAGATCAGCGGTGACAGCTGATCTTCACTAGTGGCGCCAGCTGCAGCTACTCATCGCACCTTCTTATACTCACGGTTTTCTTCCTTTCATTGTCAGATCGTTAGTGAAGTCTTCTTGTGTTGTGTCCTGTTCCTGTTCCTGTTTCTGTTTTGCTTCAGTCTGCCATGTTCGTGAGTCTGTGTTCCTGTTTGGTGTCACAGTGTGTTCCTCGCTCCTTGTCTGGGTTACATCACCTGGTTCATCACGAACTTTAACCATTTCATCACCACCACCATCCGTGTTGCCCATCGAGGTCCCTGCGCCACTCAACTGCCACCGTGTTTGTGTTGTCTACATCTGACTGCCTGTACCACCAATAAATATCCTTTTACTTGCATTATTGCTTCCTAGTTTTGTATCATTACATGCAGTGCACATGTTGAACCACTCAGTGCCAGAGGCAACAAAACAACCCCCAAATATCACAAAACCATCTCTGTTTGACCGTAGGGAACATGAAAATGTTCTCTGAAGACTATTTAGCTTTTAGAAAATATATTGATGGTTTAATATGTTCACATGATACATTCTTTTAGAAATATTTTGGCAGAAGTTGTAAGTGTCTTTATGCCAAAAGTGTGGTCACCCTTTTGTCTCTATCCATGTTAGAACTTACAGTACAGTGAAGTCTTGGATCCCTGTTTCTTTGTGTCTGAAAGCCAATACAAATCTGTGTGCCAACTGATCAAGGTGTCTCTCTACCATTCAAAGAATCCTTTACTGCAGTCTTTGAGTTTTCTCTTGCAGTTGTATCCACAGTTGTCGGTCAGATTTAAGTAGAACTGATAGCATCACATATGTCTCAAAAAGAAACATTGAGATGGATTTACAACTTTGAGATTACTTAGTTGTAGACATGCAAGTCCCATCAGCGTGATCACATAAAGTACGAACTCTTAGTGGTATTTTAATATATATATTTTTTATTTTGTAGATTTACAGTGGCTTTTAACAATTCTCTTGTGGCAAATTTTTGAATATGAAGAAGAACTCTAAGTATATATGCAGGGACTGGTACCACATTCTGAAACATTTCAAATAGACTTCAAAGAAGGACTGACAACCACTATTGAGCATTTTATCATCAAAGCAATCCAGTGGGGACTAGGATGACAATGGCTGTTCTTACAGAAGGACATACATCAGGTCTTTGATGTTCTTATCCATTAGGGAAAAACACTTAAGGTTTAAACCAATGCACTCTTTTTCAAATGACCATGTCAACAGTGATCTCTCCACCAGCATTGTGGAAGAAATTTAATATGTTCCATATGTTTACATTTTCTTATATTCATAGTACTTAGATTAAGGTAGTAAAATGCAAGAGGATTGTTTGTGGTAACACAGTCTCATGTGCTACATTGATGGAATGGAACAAAGAACTGTTATTAACCCTTATGAATGTACGTACGTGTATGACCTTGTATACATGACTTGACAAAAAGTAATTTGTGACTGAATGTATAACTAAGACAAAGGGCCTTTACTCAAGGACACAACAATGTATTAGTTATGGGACATGTTGTTAATTTAGTCACTATGATGACATAGAGAGAGTCAACTATAAAGGAGAAAGGATGCCCTCCCTTCACTGTCACACTCTGCAGCCATTCTGTGTGACTGTATGAGTGCTAGCCTAAATGATAAATAAATAATAAAATAAATAACCTTTAAAGTCAATTGCTACATGTTTGTCTCTTATTCAGTGATGTTTGCCATCACAGCATCTAGCCTATCAATATCCATATATGTGTTTGTGCATTGTTTACAGTGCAGAAGCTTTCTTAAAATCCTTTAGAAACTGTGTTTTTTTAATCTTTTCAAATCAGATACAAGATGTAAAAGTGTTCAAAAATATCTGCAAATGAACAGAAGCCAATTTATTAGCATAAGTGGAGAGATCTCCTAAATTTTAAGTAAATAGCTTTCATTATTATATTTTTTTGCGTTGTATTTGGCTGGTAAATATTGTATGTCTATAATTATGTGTAATACATGTTTGTTTACACAAGAACAAACACAGTGATTGTTATCATATGTGAACTATTGAATAAAAATTGTATGAATTATTTGTTCATTTAATTAGCATCAAATGTTTATAAAACAATTTGATTTGGAACAAGACCAAAATCAGCTCATGTCTTTGTATGTTCAGTTATTATTATTTCTTAAGAAACCTTCAGACTATTCTGAATCAAAGCTTTAAAGTTGGCATGAAATGAAAATTCATCCTTACTATTTTGTAAATTAATGTTATTGATCTTATTATGACCATCCATGTATATGTTTTTTTTTTTTTTTTTTTTTTTTTTTTTGGCCAACATGACGTTGATATACCTTTATTATAATAGTAGTACAGTAACTTCTCTAGGTGAATTTTTAATGCCACCTTTGTTTGTTTGTCTAAGAACTGCTACTGGGGATTAATAAATAGCCAGATCTTGCACTCTCTGCCACCATGGTGTCCCTTTAATACCTCCCTCATAAACATGTCTTCAGATATATTGAGATCATAATCCTGCTCTTTTCCCCCTGAACTAAGAACATAATCTCAGCAACACGAGTGAGCATGAATACAGATAATTCAACAGCAGAGACATGAGATTAATGTTCGTCCACTGAATCTGTATGTTTTAAACTTTCTACTTTTACCACCTTACCTTTCGTCTAATAATCTCTCCCCATCCTCTACCTTCATGGCCCTTAGCCTGAGTAAAACCATGATGAATTGAGCAGAGGAGAATTAGCTGGATGTTAAATTACATTATCAGAAGCCTTGAAGCTATGTTAGCTCAGTCTAGCTGTGTGCAATCTATCCATTAGCACATGTTCCCCTGTATCAGTCCTGAGCCATTAATCACCAAACCAACCTGGGCCACTGTCCACCAAAGCGCAGACGCTCATGTCACCTATGAACTCCCTTTTTCTTATTTTATTGGTGCCCTGCAGAAATATTTGTTTTTGGTTTCCTGAATATGCCTTTCCAGAGGCCAACATACTGATGGCTACTCTAGGCAACAGTCACGAGCTGGGCAGACTCAGATACTTTCATATACTTTCTCTATGGGCACAGATGAGTCACACTGTACATTTGTTGACCTGAGGACGAAACATTTACATTGCAGGCAAACAACATGTTGAAAAGCATTCCTGTTTTACTGCTGGCAACTACTGTATACCCAGGTCAGTGATGTTGACTGTTTGCATGAAAATGAAGGCAGTGTTATATATTTGCTATAGGACAATTTTTAAACTAATAACCATGAAGTCTTAAGTTTTCTTTAATATTTAAGCTGTCTTTATGAGGTTGGTATTGCAAAACCCTCTTTTTTATTGCCTCCAAATCAAATGTTTTCAGGCACACTAGCCTAGTTCTACAGGTTTTATGCAGTAGTAATGCAATGTTGGAAATAAAATATAACCTCATTGCTACACTCTTAGAAAAAAGGGTTCATTGGGGTTCTATATAGAACCATAGGGTTCTTTATTCAACTCCAAAGAACCTTTTATGCTAAAAAGGTTCTATAATGATTTCTTTTGGCACAAAGGTTCTTTATAGGCTATTTTTCATTCATATATTACATTATTCTGCAACATTTTGTAGTTGTACTTAAATTATTGTTTATTAAACTGTTGTAGTAACTGATTTTTGGAGGAGAAAAACTGAAATGGCAATCTTCGTGTGATATTGATTAACTACAGAAAATTCTATAAATATATACATTTTCTAACCCCCATATCTTGAATTTTGTGATCATTCACATGCATTCATAAATACATTTTCGGGTCTTGATGTTTGTCAATAATATGAAATATTTAATCCGGAAAGGACAAAACAAATGATAATGAACCCCTAAAAGGTTCCATATAGAACCTTAAGTCTCCTAAATGCATACAGTAGCTATAACTTTTGATGTGTCTCAGTAACCACACAAGTTAGCCTGAACACTAAATAGATACCCATAATCATAACTACTTTTATTATCTTTCTATTCATTTTTAATAGATTTAAAAATAGTTTTACATTTTGTATTTATTTATTATAAATGAATGTAATGAATTGTATACATTTTAAAATGTAATTGTATGTGAGTATTATAGATACTGTACAAATTGTATTTTAGATATAAATGTATCACACACAAAAAAAAACCTGTATTTTTACTCCCCATAATTTGTTAAACTCCCCATAATTCACATAATTATCAATGCTTGTGTTCAATACAAAGTGTTGTAACAGTCTCTTGAGTTGTTTTCTTGTAATATCTCTTTTCAAGTAAATGAAGGTTTATAATTGAAATGAATACTTGTCCCTACTGAAATGTTTGGAACATTCCAATCTTCATAGTTTCAAGATCTGTAAAAACAAATCAATGAATTTTAGATATAGTTACTGCTTGTCATTCCTTATGATGTTGCATCTGTGATTAAGTGTGATATTACACACATTTATGATCTAATACAAATATATGAAGGAGCTCTCATAGTAATACAGGAATACAATGTATACAATATTTATATTTATTTCCCTTAGAATCCAATAATCATCTTAATGTGGCGGCAAATCCGCATGAGGCTGTTAATCATTTCTTGGCAAGACATTTTTTCACATTCTCACAAATAAACAGTATCTTCAGTAACTCATGGTTGTAATCTAATGAACTCTACTTTCTGGCCACATTCTAATTATCGCTCACAGTTTGTCGTCGTCCCCAGCTGCGATGGTGGCTATGTTCTCTAGCAGCTTCTTCCTCCAACACTGGGAAGAATGGTTGTTTAACAGAACCATTTTCCTTTCTTTTTGACTTTGTTCTGTGTCTGAGGAGCAATTTTCAGAAGCAGTGGGAACCCATTGCGAGACCACAGGAGCTGTGAAGAGTCGCTTTGCTTGCTCTAAAGTGACAAGTTTCACACATTCATAAGGTAGGGCTCAACCCAGAGGAGGTTCTTGCTGAAATCTCTTTCCCCATCTTCTCTCATGCGTGTGTTTCTGAGAAGACCTGTGGATTGGTGCATTGAGCTGTAGCCAACAGTTCTGCCTCACATCTGGAGCTTCCACTGATATCTGCAGGACAACCTGCCTGTTGAGAACAGCACAAACACAACTCGGCTTGATGGCAATGCATGAACGGGCATTTTGGCGCACCTGCCGTTCGAGGCAGGTACAAAACTGATGCTCTAAGGCGCTGTAGATCGAGAAGAATGAACATACAGAATTAATGGGCTTCAGACTTAAGAACTTGCACCAGCCTGAAGCACCTGCACTTATTTAAATGAGAGCAAACGACTTGCTCAGGGTCCTTAAAACTATTTACTTGGCAATGTACTATTGAGTATTTATGAGCTGTCATTCACGTGGAGCTACACTGTGGCACTGACAATTCATCTTTAAGGTGAAATTACATTTGTGCTGTCAGACTGGTCTATTTTAAAATCCCCTAACGAAATCAACTCGACTAGGCAAGCTTGCTGATGCATTAGCTCTAATTAAGTTGGCAGTGACAAAGCTTTGTCTAACGATGTGCTAATTTATTTCTCTAAAGAGTGCCGGTTGTTAGCATGTGATAAAAACGCAAACCGACGAGCAGTATTTGGAAGGTGATCTGTGTCTAAATACTGTGCATGCAGAATGATCAGATATGGAAGCACTTTAGCTTTGCATTTATGAGAGTTAAAAGTCAATTGAGAACCACTGATTTTATATATTTGTTAAAATATTGAAATGCTTCATGTTTAGGGTGAGGTAAATACTGGAGAATTGCACTTTATTATGTTAATGATATGTTTTTGGTGTTTGCAGAAATTGCAGCATAGCATGAACTTCTTCCATCGATCGATCAATTAATATTTATAACAAAGAGTTTGTTTTTCCACTCCCACGTCTAGTTGAATTTGGTCGGTGTGCATGAAAGTAAGCAAGCATACAGTGCTGTATATATTTATGAAAAGTGATTCTGGTATGTGGGTGTGTGACGTTAGGTCAGTTGAAATGAAAATCCTCCATTTTAAAAACAGCTGTGAAAATCTGTAATTATTTTACTGAGACCTTTAGTATAGTTTTCCTTAGAATCAGTTTTTATTTGTAACTTTTAATGCATTTTTTATTCATTATTATTATAATATAAATACAAATTACTTTCTAATTGTATTTATTTGCTTTTTTACCTTTTTAATTGTATGTATTTTTTATTATTATTAATATAAATTATTTAATTTACATTTGTCTTTCTCTCTGTCTTTAACTTTTTGACATTTTGCCAGTGATGCTGATGATACAGATTTACCAACCTGATCACACAGATATAAGTGCGAAAAGAAAAAATCTGTCTAATAAATACAACTGCATCATTCTCAGCTACGTAAATAAAATGTATCTTGATAAATGTCTTGATATTCTATAGATATACTTCTTCCACAGCTTTCCTTTCTTGGTTGTCTTTACAGCTTGAACAATTAATGTATACATAATAAGACCATACCTGATTTGAGTAACTCACTCTTGCATGAACTCTAGCATTACTTTCAGTTCAACCTAACATGGGGCCCTAGGAATTACAGAGAATGCATCAGAGCAAAAATAATTCACTTGCCTTCATTATGCTTTTCTGAAAACATTACTAATTATGCCCTATAGTTTATAATGCAATGTTCTGGTCCATCTATTTCAGTCATTTATTAGCCAATAAATTGTGTCTTCAGCTATGGGCAAAAACAAGCCATGTGTAAGCTCAGGCATCACACACATGACCAGCGTCGGCCAATAGTGAGCCTACGTGTGACATACAACACAGAAGCGCTGCGCTGTTACACTACGTGAATTCACTCTATGTATTAATTTCACGTGAAATTAATAGTTGAATAAAGTCGTTTTTCTTGTGTTTTTTTTTTGCGCACAAAAAGTATTCTCGTCGCATGATAAACATATGGCTGAGCCACTGTAGCCCTGGTAACTGAGGCCTGACAGTTCTACCTTTTTGGGGTGTTGCTCTTTCGAGGGATGGTTCACGGAGCTCACAAAGTGGGTTTTAAAGATAATTTGTTAAATATAACAACCAATTGTTTGTCTGTCACTACAGTTTGTACAGTAAAAAAATCATTGTCTATGGAAATTCCCAAATAAAACATGAAAACAAAGTGTGTGTGTGTGTGTGTGTGTGTGTGTGTGTGGGTTGGTTTATGTGATTTATGAGGACACAAATTTGTATAATGACATGTGTACTACACTGGTATTACAACTTATGGGTGGTTTATGAGGACACTTCAAAAGTCCTCATAAATCAAATGGCTTAAAAAACATAAAAAACAATGTTTTATTAAAAAAATTTAAATGCAGCATGTCTCCTGTGATGGGTAGGTTTAGGGACAGGGGCAGTGTAAGGGGATAGAATATATAGTTTGTACAGTATAAAAACCATTACGCCTATGGAGAGTCCTCATAATGCTGTTGCACCAACATGTGTGTGTGTGTGTGTGTGTGTGTGTGTGTGTGTGTGTGTGTGTGTGTGTGTGTGTGTGTGTGTGTGTGTGTGTGTGTGTGTGTGTGTGTGTGTGTGTGAACCTGATTTGTTTTATAATTTTAACATGCTTATAAAATTAAAACAGAGGGGAATGAGAAAACCCTACATCAACTTTCTAGCTTTGAATTCAGATTCATATGGCAGCCTACAGTGAACAGTGTTTTCATAGTAATGATCTCACATTGTATTACTTCATCTTGCATTACAAAGAAAATCCCAAATAAGTGTTTTAATTTAACAATCTCGCTAGCACACACAATCTATTAAAGCACCTTGCTTAATGCACACTCGTTATGTCCCACTCCACTTAGCCTAGCCTATGAACTTGGTTTAGGATGTGTGTGATGCTTTTTTTTTATGGATATAATTAGCATAAGTCCAGGAGAGCGAGTCCAGCAGTGATTGCATAAGAAAAATAGGCTGTGAGTGCCCCCCAAAGGCGCAACGCCACCTGTCAATTTCCAAACTCTTACAAAGAGCGAGAGCTCACTCTCACCCTTTCCAAGAGAAGGCACAAATGAGGGAGAAAATGTTCCTTCAGACAGGGAGGGTTCAGGAGAAAATGCTAAAATACTATAGTTAAGACTTTTGTGCAAGACCCTGAAACTTACGTCTCTGATCCCATCCTCCTCCTTTAAGCAGAATCTCCAAAACAACATAGTTGACTTGTTCCAGCTGACAATCCTGAACCATAGTTATATACACTTACTTAAGCACTGTATTCGTTTTTTTTTTTTTTGTTTTTTTTTTCTTTGCTGTCTACCTTTCTAATTTTAATTGCTTGTTCTATGAGTCATGTATATGACTATGTACAGTTGTACAGTATGTTTCTATTTATTTCTGTAGCCTCTTGGCCAGGTCATGTTTGTGAATGAGAAGTGGTTCTCAAACAGTTTACCTGGATAAATAAAGGTTAAATTAAAAAAATAAAAAATAAAAAAGATCACATGTGAGGAAACGGGTCTGAAAAGGAAGCAAGAAAGAAAGAGCAATGAGGCTCAAGGGGGAATTAACATAAATGTTTCCCTTTTGTAAAAGCAGGCTGGATTCTGAAGGCAACTCGCCTCCGCATTGTCGAGGGCGCCAATTAACAAGCAGAAGACATGCTACTAATTAGCTTTAGCATGTGGCGGAGAGTTGTTGCTCCACAAGCAGATGTTTTAAAAGGGTGAGGGTTAATGGAGTCAGATGAGTTGAAAATGAACCCGCACCTGGTAGCAATAGGTCTGGAATCATCAGTTATCCAAAAGCGAGATATCGTCGCTTCACGTTTACACCAAAACAGTTTCCCCGTAGAAATGCAGCTCCTTCCCTTTCTTCCTCCCTCCCCTTTCCCTCTTTCCCCTGTTCCCTGTCACACTCTTCTCTGCTCATCAGCGTTTGATCTATCCTCTGTCCTGTATGTTGCGTGCGCTCCGCAGATAGTGTACAGAGGGAAAGAGGAGGGTTAACATCGGAGGACTGTGATCCTGTCAGAATGCAGTGTTCAGCAGAGGTGAGACAGCAAGAGCCGCAACCTCACTCCCCAATCCACTGGATCAGGCTTTTCAGGACACTTGAGTTTGTTTAAAGGAAAAGGTCACCCACAATTATTATTATTTTTTTTAGCTTTTTTCAGCTCATCTTGTCACTCCAAACCCATTTAATGTTATTCATTCTATGGAACACAAAAATATAATTTTTGAAGACAATACTGATTACTTCCATGCAGTTACAAGTGCTTAGTCAGGGTATTGCTATATTTAAAATTTGACAGGTGTGAAAATTAGGCTGTAAGGAATGGAAGTACAGTGTGTTCAATGGACTGTAGTTTAACAACATGCCAGTTGTTTGACATCTTTCAAAAAAAAAAAAAAAAATTTGTAGATAGACAATCCCTAAAACAATTTTTAAAGTTGTGAGATTTGGAAATTACATACAGTATAATCTAGGATCTTTATGCAGCTGTATGCTCTAGTAAATAAATACTGTAGTAAGTATATTTCTCACAGCCTCATTTTCATCCACAAAATTCAATATGGCATCTACCCTGACTAAGATCTATAATTAATAATTATTAATGAGCACAAGAGCTTTCACACTTCAAAACAAACAAAAAAGCAGAACAAGTTTTTTGAAGTCATGATAGCTTTTGAAGTATATGATAGCTTTGTGTGAAGAACAGACCAAAATGTAAAATTTGCATTTTATGCATTTGGCAAGCACTTTTCTCCAAAGCGATGTACAATTGATTCAATATATTTGTATCAGTTCGTGCACTCTCTGGGAATCAAACTATGACTTTGGCATTGTTATAGCCATGCAGTATTCTTTGAGGATCAGGAATTTAAGTTGTTTATTCCTCATTGCATGTTCATGAGAGTTTATGAGACAAGCAGGGGTGTTCAATCTGTTGAGTCAATAATTCATTGATCCAGTTTGTTGGTTCAGAACTGAACAAATCCGATTTAACTCAACGATGTGGTTACTCAGATAAATCAACCACTTTAGTACTGACCAGCCGACAGCGAACAAACAGCGCTAAAGAGCGCATTTTATCACTACCTTGAAAGAGAAGCAGCAGAAGAAGTTGTACGTTTCTAACTACTAGGTAGTAGTAGAAGCTCTCCTTTATTAGAAGTGGAATTTTGGACAAATGAAGGACCACAGCTATTATTTAGCACAAGAGCCGACAGAGGGTGAATCTGCTTCGAAGAAGCGAAAGCATGATGAAGCTAGACTAATACTGGAGCAACGCAGGCAGAAAGCACGGGTAAACATCGGTGTGGCTTTTCCCAGATGGAAGGGTCTAATGAGGGAAAAATGTTTTCAAAGCAACGCCGAAGTTGCCTGTTTTCTGCTGGACAGGTAAGGTATTCCTACTTTATATAGCAATGCAAATGAAAACTGAATAATAAAGTAAAGAAATTTCTTAATTTATCTTTGTAAAGAAACCTCATTGCTTAACTGGTTACTCTTTGCGGTCTCAGACGACGAAATCATCTCCTGTCGGCCACCGTAACTTTTGATGGTTGCAATTCGTAACCTCACCACTAGAAACCTCACCACTAAAAATCACACACTGCACCTTTAAAGCAGGGTTTCTTTTACTCGAGTTCTATTGTCCTGCAGAGTTTCGCTCCCACAGTAATCAGTCTCAACAGCCTGTCACTGAAGACCATGATTAGCTTGTTCAGGTGTGTTTGATCAGAGTTGGAGCTGAACTCTGCAGGACAATCCCAGCAAACACATTTAAAGCTATGGTAACGTCTGTGGCACGTTGCATTTCTGCTATGGCAACGTCGCTGTCTACGTGCTCACAACATTGTAACACAACTACTGCAAGACGTTACAGAGGGCTGTAGCAACGTTGTTGCCCGACATTCAGCAACTGAGAAAACGAGACGACGTTCTGACCTTTTTTCATGCTTTAAATTAGATATCCCCCATTTAGCATTTTATGTTTTGAGATTAATTTTGTATTAGCCCAATGTTAGATAATTATATACTTTTTAAATATTGTTCATCCTTATTATTTAACGGGGCTATCAGTAAATTAGCCTAATTATAATCAACACCTGCAAGTGCACACTTTGAAGAGTAAAAATGACAGAAGGTTGCGTTAATTCAACTTTATTAAAACGGCATAATGGTAGCCTAATCAAATTGCACTTCAAAAAGTCATACATTTGTGAAAGGGTAGGCTTGCTGCTTTCAGACATGCTCTCTGCACATTTACACCAGGACCAATCAAGCCTATGACTTCAATAGCCAAAATCAAAGTAGCCTACTTGAAGTCTAAAGAAACGCGTGGTAGCCTTAGCGTTTTAGATGTCACCAATTAGCCTAGCCAGGCTACTATTCATCTTCCTGATCAGTGCGTCAGAATACATGCAGGCCAGGGAAACAAAAACAAACAACCCCATGATTCTCTTTAATAATAGCAATACAAATACGTGTTTTTTCCTGCGGGACGGGAGAAGACACAAAATCAATGCATCTCTATTATTGTGCGGGAATAAATTCTCAGAGTTTTGCGGGTGCGGGCGGGAATGGACACAGGCCTACATATTGCAGGAGTGGATGGGAGTGTAACACATACGTTGCGGGCGATGGTCAGAAATTCGTAATGGTCAGAAATTCGGCGGGCGTCGGCGGGAGCGGGATGAAGAAAACAGTTCCGCGCAGGGCTCTACCAGAGAGCTCCGCAGCAGTTCAGCACAGGGGAGATTGTTATTTTGTGCGATCATACGCGAATTCGCGAGATCTTGTGGGTCCTCGTATCAGTCACAGTCGCAGCCGTTCCGCAACAAATCCGGACCTGGTCGGCGGAGCACGGAGCCGACACGCAGCAGAGCTGATCCGCAGCCGTTCTGCAGTTAGTGAAAATCCAGGGTAAAGGGGAACTGAAACAAACAAAATATAATTCGATAACATGTTGGTTATTAAAATTGTAAACAAATTAATTCAAAAATAATATTAAAAACAAAACACATATGAAGTTTTTCCCAATACTGAAATTTACATGTGTTGTTAACAGAGCGCAGCCGTGTTCGATGACGTCACTGGCATGGTACCACTGTGCTACTAACGTTATGTCAGGCTACTACTGCTGCTCTGACTGAAGTGACTGATTTTGACAAGTTAACACTAAAAATAGCATTTAAGAAAGAAACTGAATCATCAAATGAAATAATAAAACTGCATATTCACTGTATGAATGAAACATATACTGGTTCTTATAGACTGCTGTCACTTTAACCAATGCAGGGATCTAGAATATACTGATTCACATACACAATTTCTTACAGATGTTTACATTCACTTAAGACAAAACTAACTGTTTATGTGAACCTTCTGTTTTTGACACTTTAAATGCAATAAGATGATAAAGAGAATTTAGTTTAGTACACGCGCTGTGACACCTGTGCGTTGCATTTAGGCGTGTGCGCTTATCAAATTTAAACGGGCAAGGCGCGCTGCCACGTCTCATACACAGTTTGAAAGCGGCTGAAATCACAGTAACCATCTTGCGGGTGTTGTCGATGGATATTGCTTTTATTGGATAGCATCCTCAATGTCGGATTAATTAGTAAGGGGATCTACGGTGAAGCTGAACTTCGCGTTACAGGACCCACCGTGGTACCTTTATGCCACAGTCATTTTGCAAACAGGTTATTCGGTCCATGATGGCATCGGAGGTGATATATTCGCTTGATGGACAAATCAAAATTTTTTTTGATCTGTTATGCTCTTGATATGCCATTTTGCTGGAGCTGTCAAGGTAGCCTATCATGCCACTGACCGTTGAAGATCAAGATGGCTGCGCCCTAATAACAAAACAACAAACTAACATCATGTTAGATATGGCCAACAGCCATATCACCCTGTAGCCCAAGACTGGTCGCCCACTGAAGCTAAGCAGGGCTGAGCCTGGTTAGTACCTGGATGGGAAACCTTCTGAGAAATCCAGCTTGCTGATGGAAGAGGTGTTAGTGAGGCCAGCAGGGGACGCTCACCCTGTGGTCTGTGTGGGTCCTAACGCCCCAGTGTAGTGACGGGGACACTATACTGTCAAAGAGCACCATCCTTCAGATGAGACGTTAAAGGAGAACTCCGGTCAATTTTAACATTGAGCTCCTTTTTTTGTACATTTGGAGTTATGTCAGTACAGAGAACAACGACAAAAATCGGTGTTGCCTACACCGTGTTATCGTCTTTTTAAAATTTGCTCCCTGTTGACTTGAATGGGGCAAGTTTTAAGCCTGCTTTTAGCCTCTTAACATCCTTGAAAAGGTGTTTTTGTTTGTTTGTTTTTTGTTGTTGTTTGTTTTTTGCGTGAAGGGGGGAGGGTGTTAATTACAGGATTAAAATGGATTAAGGAAATGAAGAAAAAGAATTAAGAACGGTAAGTCTAAGTATTTTCTTTTTGTTGCAAATAATATTTTATTTTGAAATATGCATACATTCACTCTTATCTGTATGTCTAATATTATATTATACTATATATCTGTATGTCTAATATACGCAAAACGTTTCTTGTCACATTCAGTTATGAATTACATGAATCGTGTAATTAATAGCATATATCCAAGTAAATATGGTGACATTTCATAAGAAAGTTGAGTAGTTTTGCATCACTAGATAGTATACTGTCCGTCGCTAAACATTTCTATCGTAAAAAAATAAAAGTTGTCAAATATTAAATGTGTAGTACTTACATCTTACCACGCACTTTTTCACTGTCAAACAAAGTGTTCCGTTAGAATTCGAACTTCTGTGAACAGTAAGGCCCGCCTTCTTTGATTTGATTTGCCATCTCGATTATTTTGAAATTGGCGAGTGCTGTTAGGCCGATATGGCAAACCAGGCAAAAAAATTATTATTGGGGAGGCATGTCCCACTCAATGTCTATGGTGGTTATGGTCCTGCATTACTGTATAAAAAAAAATTTAAACGATGACAACATTTTTATTTTTTAAATGAACTGTTTCTATAAGTGCACCTCTCATGTCTTAACACAGTCGTATGCTTTCACCTCTTCATAACTCAGTCATGTCTATCTTCACTTTTCACATGTTCTCTGGCTTCCATCTCACTGTCTTTGACAGTTACTTTTAAAGATGAGTTCCCCATTTTGCACTTCTTTCGTACATCTCAACTTCCTCTTCATCTGTTTCTCTGTTCATTTATCTGTCTCAGATTCCATTCTCTTTTTCTCTATAGGCTCTGTGCTTTGTCTTGCTGTCTCTTACAGAAGCCTTCCGTTCCTCTTTCTTCATCAAGTTCGTTTTCTTTTACCCAAGCACAGTGGTCTTTCCCTGATCAGCCTCAGCATATCTAAATAAAGAGTGTGTTTTAGATTGCAGTGGTCCATGATGGAGAGTGTTTTGTCAGGTGAATGAATTGCTGAGTGAATGAGAATAGAGAAATGCTGATTCTCGCTTCAACCTTCCACATATTTAAATGTCAGCCTCTCCCCAGCTACTAACAGGAAGGAAAGTTAGTGAAAAGCAAGAACATGTGAAAGAAGAGAGAATCTCTTGATACAAGGATGGGATAAAACAGGAGTATGACCAAAAGAATGTATACATAATGTATTACAATTATTTTATGTAAATTTAAACAATATTAAGTTATATATTGTGAGAAAAGTTCATGATTTATATTATAAACATAATAAAACACTCCATATAGAAAACAAATCCACACACATACTGCTCAGAAGGAGACTCAATTCGCTATTGATTTCAATAGTTTGATTTTAGCATGTTGCTAAGCTAAAGGGTTGATATTAACATTTTTGCCCTTGTCAGATGCTTTTAACTTTTATTTATCCATTTCATGCATTCCCAGTGAATTAAACTCATGACCTTGGCGTTTCCTGCGGCATAGTCTACTGTTTGATTTATTTTCAATACTTTTCAGAATTGAATGAAATATTTTACTTAGCTTGAGTTCATTATGGCATTGCCTTCTTCACAACAGATTTTTTAATGTAAAGAATGTATGCTGTGTGTCTGTTTGTGTGATCCATATAGTGTGTGGTTCCATGAAAGTTGAAATGCACAGGGCAGATGTATAATTTCAGCATATGGGAAGTGAGTGTGAGAGTTTCCAAGAAATGATTTGTATTCATAGGCCATGAAAATAATTCTGCCAGAGCCTGTAGAGAGCTTCCACACACAAGCAGCGTTATGAGTACAACCACAGTGCCCCCTTATGGGTGATCAACAGAAAAACACCTTTAGCTGGCACCATGCACAGAAGCACACTGACTATAACCTTATGTGTAGATGGCAGATTTGCCTGAATCCCAACTTCTAAAGGGTTAGGATAGCTACCCGCTGACTTAAAGATGGATTCTGAGAAAAACAGTAAACCTTATCAGCATGTGAAGGTGACTGTCCTACTGTGCTATGTTTTATTAAGCGCTAGCTCTAAAGCCACATTCAAAACCCTGTAGGCTACTCCTACATGGCAATGTGTTCTGTCTGAATGTAATAATAATTTTTTCCTCAAAAATTTCTCACAAAGTACAAGCAACTGTGAAAAACACCTCTCATCCTCTCCATGGTGCTGTTACTGCACAGCGGACCACCTTTAGCAACAGACTGCTCCCATCATGATGTACGAGAAAACGTTTTTGCAGATCCTTTCTTCCTGCTGCCATCAGAGTGCAGAACTCTGCCTGAGTTGGATCTCTAGCCAGAGCATCTGGTTACGTTTCTTTCAAAGTCATATTTCACCTGCAGTGTACAGCATAAACTATTTACTGGTTGAATTTTATTTATTTTTATTTATTTCACTGACCTACTATAACTCCTAGTTATAGTAGGTTCCCTCTGGGGATCAATATAGTGTTTTCTTTTTTCTCTTTTTTATCATTATCATAATTAAGCACTCTAAACGATCAAATATTCATACCCTTCCTGCAAATCTTTAACTCTTGTAAAACAAATTTGTTTATGTCAAGACAGTACTGTAAATTGAATTAGCTCAAACTCCAAAAAGTCTGCAAAATGTCTACTTATATTAGTTTTGTGCTCTGTAATGATACTGATTTTAAGTGTAAACCAAAAACTATTTCAGTTCATCTCTGAAAATGTGGCATGTGAGTTAGAATATGATAGAATATGTAGTAATATTCCTGCTGCTATGCCTTTAAAACATGAGTGGCTTATTTTCCTGAATAGCCTAATCAATAGGAAGGTTTGAAGAATGGAGTATGTAAATTAGTCATTAGCCTAGTCTGTGTAAAAGTCTCATAGAGCTAAAGAGCTCAACATTTCTGGATGGGTCTTGTCACCATTATATTTTTTTATTTTTATTTAAAAAATATATATTTTGCAATAATGACCAGATGACTGAACATTATCTGATGTAAGAAACAGGCACATACAGTAAGCACAGATATGTGGGTAATAGTTTGCCTGGGATATCGGTCAGTTATATAAGTTAACGGTCATATACGAATGTATGTATTATATTGTAGTCATAGATTTAATATGTAGCAGTAAAGAAAAATTTTACTTTACGTGTCATCCTAATTCTACTGTTCTCTACAGCAGCCTTAACAAGTCCTGAATGATTCTTGGCGTTTTTTCAAAGGACCTGTATTTTAGTTCTCTAAGTAGAGAGTTAAAGAGACAAGACCATTTTTCGAAAAAGAGAAGATAAATGCAGAAGGAAGATTTAGAGTTTTTCGCACAAAGTAATCAAAAAAGCACAGCTAGGACTATCTCCAAAATGGCGCAAGCACATAAGGATTCGTCTGGGTGCTATCGGCATAGACGCCATTCAGAATCTGCTAAGCTGCTCCCGCCACTCATGAGAGATTCCATTACAGAAGAAATGGGATAGAAACACAATTATCTCAAGTCCAATTCTCCAAGCCCCATTGTGTCTGCAAACTGAGACCTGAGCCTGGATTACTATGGGCCGGGAGGGGGGAATTCAACTCACCCTTCCCTGAATGCTCTAAGCTTTTTCCATCAAAAAGAGGAAAAGAAATAAGAGAGAGAGAGAAAACCAGAAAAATAAAGGGCAAGGTTTGGATGGCTTGCGATTCAAAAGATTGGCCTTGGGTGGCTCAGAGCAGCAGATGCCTCAGTAGCAAAGAGGTCTCATACCGTCTGGAGAACTTGCCCCTTAACAACAGAGAGAAGAGAAGAAAAAAAAAAGAGAAACTCAGGGTTTACAGGACAACAAAAAGACAATTCGAAGCACATATGAGAGGACAATGCTAATACTTATCCAAAAGTGACTGTGTGCGGCGTGTGGCTGAGTCTGTGGTGCCTAGCTCCTCTTGTCTGTCATTGTGTAGAATAAAATGATGCAATTATGAGCAAGGCCCAGTGCATTGCAGCATTACATTGGCTTACTCTTGCAAAAGCTAGCAGGCAAAAGTCTTTTGGGACTTCCCTTTGAATGAGGATATACATTTAATGGCAACATTCTATTGCAGTTAACGGTGTGTCATCGATTGAGTCCAAAAACAATTACACTTCATGTCTTTATTAAGTGTGGAAAACTGTGGAAAGGGGTTGTCTTTGTCTCTAACTGCGCTGACAGCAGAACAGACTGTTATAGCATAACACACACCAATTGCTTTTATTCCAACATTGCTATGCTCCAAACTTGCTGTTGTCTAAAAGTGATGTTTTAAAACTTAGTTTAAAACTTAACAATTTCTTACTGATTTAGATTATTTAATTTTTTTCCCCCAGAATATTTAAACAGGTCAATTGATTTCATTTCATCACCCAGGAGTGTCCAAACACTTCGATTAGATTGATTTTAGACTAGAAAGTTTGGATACAGCCCTCCTAGGTAATGAAATGAAATCAATTGACCTGTTTGAGTTTTGTGATGGAAATAAAAACCTAAATCAGATTTAATATTTTGGTCCATATTGACATAATAGCATCACACAGTTTGTGTAGATTTGTCGGCTGCACATCCGTGATGCAATCATGATCTGGTGACTGTGGAGGCCATTTGAGAATAGTGAACTCATTGTCATGTTCAAGAAAGCAGTTTGAGATGATTTGCTTTGTGACATGGCACATTATCCTACTGGAAGTAGCCATCAGAAGATGGGTACACTGTGGTGGTACCCACTGTGATTAACACGGTCAGCAACAATACTCAGGAAGTTTGTGGCATTTAAACGATGCTCAAGTGGTACTAAGAGTCCCAAAGTGTGTCAGGAAAATATCCCCCACTCCCTTACACCACCACCAGCCTGAACTGTTGATACAAAGCAGGATGGATCCATGCTTTCATGTACAGTGACCAAATTTCATGTTATTTATGCCTACCATCTGAATGTCGCAGCAGATATCGAGACTCATAAGACCAGGTAGCATTTTTCCAATCTTCTATTGTCCAATTTTGATTTTATTTATTTATTTATTATTTTATTTTATTATTTAGCATTATGTAGTCCTTTTTTCATTTAAAAGTTGCACTTGAAAGCTGTTTGGCATTTCAAAGTTCTTGCATTTCAAAGTCCTGAAGAAGTGTGGATAGAACCACCAGCTATTGCATAGTTTTTTTGTTTTTTTTTCAGCGATACATCCCTTGAATAAACAACATCCTCCAGTGACAATTACTTGCAAAAGTTCTTGCAGAACTTCAGAGAGGCTTTAAGTTTCAAACATTAGGCGTTTTACTCTTTGTACATGCAACAAAAGCATTGTGATACTCTCCCAAACTCCGACATTGTGAGATATGTGATAACACCGTTAATTACGTCCTGGTAGATAAATCATGTGGAGGACTTTGAAAAGAGCCCAGGAGTAAGCTGACGTAACACTGCTTGGTTATCAGAGCTTCCGAACACAATCCCAGTTTGAAGCCTGTCGACATATTTTATAAGCTTGTTAAGAGGAAATAAAAGGTGTGCTCTGAAGAAAGGAGACCACACGCCCAAGCTTGGAAGCTTTTATCCTCCTCCTTTTCTCAGACAAAAGAGATTTCAGTGGCACTAATTACACCAAGGGTAATAATAAAGGGAGTGAAACTAAATCCCATTCTTGCCCCATACTGCGGTTTGACCCACAGCTTGACCTCCCTACCGAGAGGGAGGAGCGTTTTGATTAGCGATCAAGTGATTAGTGGACTAGCGACTAGAAATCTCCACTGTGTGGAAAGTTTCACAAGCTCTGTTAGCTTTAAAGTTAGTCACACAAAATTGGTGGGGAGTGTATACTCTTCAGAACTTCCTCTAATATGCTTTACTCTCTTTTAAGTTCAGACAGACCACGTCTTTAAATAACGTGCCAAAATCCAAATCTCGAACTTTTTCTCTGCTTCTCAGTGCGCTTTATCAGAGACAATTTATATAGAGACATGCCACTTCCTCAATCCTCAATACAACCATATAGAGAAAACCCGTAACACCAAAGATGGCGGTTGTATGCACATGTCCCGCCCCTTCCGCTGGAAAGCCAATCGTCTGCTTTTAACAGTCAAGCCGGGAAACATTTAAGCCTATCGTCTGGTTCCACTGACGCATGCGCACAGTTGAGGTTTGCAACAGCGGAGACGAGAACCCTTGCGCATGCGTAGTAAAAGTAAAACCTGTGGGGATAAAGGCGTTTTAAAGGGCCCCTATCATGGATTTTTGAAAATGACCTTTCATGTAGTGTGTAATATAGCTCTAAGTGAATGAAAGCATCCTGCAAAGTTTTAAATCTGAAAGTACACTGTATATAAAGTAATTGCCTTTCAAAAGTAAGAGTCGACTCTGAGTCAATGAAATTAATTGTTTTTCAAACGAGTCATAAGCCGTTTCGTTGTGACGTCAAGACGAAACATTAGCCCGCCCATTTATTGCACGCGCAGACACCCGGGAAACTTAAACCTCAAACCGGCAGCTGATCCTGTGGATACTGGAGAGATCATGTCGAGGAGACGCTGTGCTCTACAATGGGATGGTATGGAAAAAAAATTTTTACACTGCCCAAGGACGAGCATGTGAAGAATCTGTGGTTAAAATTCATCTTTACCATGATACTACAGCAGTATAATCCTAAACTTTTCCTGTTACTTTTATTTTACTGATGACTGATTCTCAAATATCGGAGTCAGCTAATCAGCTGTGGGCCACTATTAAATAAAACTGTCTATTAATGCAGATTGTCTGTCGTTCTCACTACTTTGAGGAAAGATTAAGAATGGAGCAAGATTTGTTTTACCAATGTTTATGTTACATCAGTCATTCATGCTAGAGCTCGGCTAATGTCAACCCTGTATCACATGAAATACGTTCTGAGGAAACTATTTTGCAAATCGCAATTACGTTACATGCCAACATATAAGCAGTGCTATTACGTTGGTCCTTAACCTAATATAGTCAATCTATCGCAGTGCTATTACGTTGGTCCTTAACCTAATATAGCAGCCTGGTCTCATTGTTAATACGTAGGTATTAATACGTTATTTTCAAAGATAGAAAACCAAAACATATCCATTTTATACAGAATATAAAACGGATCAAACGTAATGGACAGAGATAGGTAAATGGCAGTTTTATAGCATTAAAATATATTTTGAGCCACTAATCCTACTCCTACCCCTAAACCTACCCATAACCATTCATTAAAACTACGTAGGCTAACACAATTATGAAGAAAAAAACATAACAGACAGACAAGTATACATTTCACAATAATTTATTTATTGCGAAAATGTCAAAACCGGTAACGTTAACATTACCAAAAGTCGTTCACATGATGATGCGTTGCAGTCGCAGTCCTCTCTGGCAGTATTATAGTAGTTGTGTATGAGGTACAGATCAGAATTTAAGATATTAACGTTAATCCATGAAAATGTTAATCCGATTTCGGTTCGCTCTCTGAAGGCGCGCGCGCTTCTCCATTTCAAATGTACTACACCGACTGAAACACGGCATGTCGCAATCTGTGACGAAGCAGGCGAGAGCCAATGAGCGTTTGATATCACGGCCGTAAAACATGTCGTAACGCTTCTTGAAGGCGCATTTTTTGAATTTGAATTCATCACCAGCGCGGGATAGATTTGACGTTTGCGGTCGCTGCTGAGAAATGAAGATGAAGATCACTGGATAAAAGGCTGAATTTGGATCCGTTTTTTGCAAACAACGTATGGATTCTAGGATTTAGATTACATCAAGCTAATAAAATGCATGTCTTTTGTGAATGTGTCAGTATGTTGTGTTTTATTGGAGAAAATGCTTTTTGTGTAAATATACACTAAATACTACAAAATGGTTAAACGATTAAAAAGGTATTTTTAAGGTTAAAATTGTATTTATTTTTAACACCACGCAGGCTAATCCTCCGAAAGAGTTTACTGCAGAAGCCACGAACAGAGCGAAATGTTAATATTTATGAGTAGGCCTATGGCCTATTATATTAATAAATGCGACTGAAAACTTAATTGATAAGACAATTAAAATGCAATAGAGTCAAAACATTAATGCCACGATTATGCATAAATAGTAATACGTACAAATGTGTACGTCGGTAGATTTGTTCATACGTAAATTATGTTCAGGACAAACGTAATAGCACTGCAATAGATTGGCTATATATTAGGTTAAGGACCAACGTAATTGCACTGCTTATATGTTGGCATGTAACGTAATTGCGATTTGCAAAATAGTTTCCTCAGAACGTATTTCATGTGATACACGGTTGGCTAATGTATACATTGCATAGCCTACATGCACTGTTATTGATACAGTTTCCACGTGTTCACCGCAATATATTAGAAACATACTCTGTAAATAAATTAGTACAAGTAAAATAATTGGTTGATGGACATGCACTTGTCGATGCTGATGGTGAGGAATAGCAACATATCATAATCTAAGTTACCTCAAACTGAGTAGTGAATCACTGAAACGTCCTGCTCGAGCCGTCCTTGCGATGGAGGTTCAGGTTGAATGAATGGTTCTTCTTCTAGTGTTTCATCATCAGACTTGCGCTCGGATTGATATGGTAAAATCAACGCTGATGTAAACAAAACAATCTTACTTGCACTGATATACATTTTCACTGGGAAAACGCGTCCTCCAGCTGAGCGTTCATGTGTTTTGGAGGTGTGGCTTTGGAAGGAGCCCAGACGGGAGGGGGTGGGTGTCAATGGAATAATGAGCTCTGTTTATTGCAACTCTGAGAGGACTACAGACACTCGATTTTTAAAATCTCTTTTTCAGAGTACTTACATTTTAATTATGTATCGGTATATAAAGACAGTTTAAACAATTTTGGGAATTGTTATTTTTTTGAAAATTCTGCCTACCCTACCTTTAAGTGAAGTATGTTTTTCGTATAGATATTTGGTTAGGGTATATTTTAAGGTATGTTTGCTTTGGTGATTTCGTTTTGGAACCTTTATAAACCTTTTCTCAAAATCGACTTTGCTGACATTTTTAAATTTTATTTGTAATCCTACATCATTTTGAAGGTTTTTTTTTTTATAGAGAATGTGACAATAATAATAACTAATTTTTGAAAATTTGCTCATTGCAACTAATTTTGCCAGCACGGGTCACAAACAATGAGACCAAGCTGATTTATGACATCTCCATCCATGAACAAAACTATGCAAGGTAAAATAAAATACAATCCAGACTACATTAAACTGGTTTACAGGTAAGGAGGACATGATTTGTACTAACCACAATGTGTTTTGTGCATTGAATTAAAGGCTTCCAAAAGCATGAATTCATCCAAATTAAATTTAATACTATAAAAAATTCTGATACTGTGTTGGGTATTCACTCAATGTCCAATACAAAATCCAGAATCACTGAAGCAAAACCAGTTGTATTCAATATTTTGGCTGATTTGATTATGCATTCAGCTACTAATCAGAACTCCATTTAAAAAAATGTTTTCTCAAAATACTACACAAAAGGCTGTCTAGGCCTGCTTATGAGTGCATGTGTTATGATTATACAAGTTACTCTGTAAAGACTGAAATTAATTCACTAGTAATGGTAAACAGCTTGACTAAATGAAAATAGGAGAAAAGCTCTTACTCTTTTTCTGTCTTAGCGGAAGAGCGAGGAAATCTAATTCAATTAATCTCCTCCTTCATTAGCAGGAGGCATAGAGTAGGAAACAGATCGAGAAACGTGAGAACACAGCTGTAATCACCTGAGACATAGCAACTTCTCAATATTGTTAGCTGTTGACAGTGTTGTCGTTCCCCTGTGGGGCAGTATGCTGAAGGGTATGGAACGCTCATCATCTGTGAATTACAGGGGCAATCGCTTTTACACCTCTTCCTGCTCCCGCCGCTTTGAGCCCCCATCGACAGATGAAAATTAGAGTAGAGGAGTGATTTGAAGATGATGATTTCAACATTGTCTTCCTGCCGCTTTCTCTGTCACACAAAACAGATCAGCTCAGTGGAGCAGATAATACTGTGCGTTTTCAATCTCAATTTTAAAAACGAAAACAAGGATATACGTTGATCTTTCTTTTAAATGAAATACTTAAATATGAACTTGTCGTTTAACCCATTGACCTGCACCGCATCGCCGGCGGCCCCAGATTATTGTACTGCAAGTTAAAACATCACATACTGTAGGCTACCTGATTAGGACAAACTGTGTATCATTACGAAGTTTTAAGACTACAGCTTCGATATTTGACCAATGGTAAAAATTGGATCGTAATTTCTTAATTTATGTCAGGAGTGCAATATAATCAATCGGTAACTTGATTTTGAATAGAATAAAAACATGCAGTCATATTCAGTCACGTCTGCTGTGGATTATTTGTGTTCACAGAACCTCACACAGCTGCACTGAACTGCATCCGTTAGGGCTCTTAGTCCAAAAGTGCTCATATTTGAAGAAATATTTATTTATTCTCACATTTGCTTAATGTTTCATCATACAGAATATTGTCTAATATTATAAATGTCTTTACTGTAACTTTTGATCAATTTAACTCATCCTTGATGAATAAAAGTATTGATTTATTTCCCCCCAAAATAAAATTAAAATCCTTACTGACCCCAAACTTTTGAAGGCTAGTGTTTAATGTTACAAAAGCTTTCTATTTCAGATATGTTATGTTATTGATTATTGATTGCTCAATGCGAAAAATACAGTATTGTCAAGTGAAAATTTCAATTTATTTCAAAATTGCGTGCAATATGGGTTCTAAGCAAAGTGAACTCTGAATTTGAGGTTGTGTTACATTTGCATGATGTATGGAGAGCACGGTGACTGCTTTGATCGCTGTCCCTAAGGCAGTTCTTTATACCTACCAAAAAGAGTCAAAGGTCAACCAAGGAACCTGTAAAATGTGTAAAGATGCCATGTGCCTGTAAGCAACAGATGAACTGTAGCAGTGTTTTATTTCTTCTGCGATGACAGTCAGATAAGGTACAGAAAACGTCTGTGGAATGCATCTTTAAATATAAATAATATAAACTCTATTCTTTATTCTGATCCTGTAGTACACACAAAAACTGCCTCAGGGGTCTCCTTCAAGTGACTCTGACATGATAGCATGTCCTCTTTTATTTGGGGGTTACAGTGACCTCAGTATATACTTCACTATGCACTTGCACCTGAATACTACATGCTGATGCAGTGCAAAGAGCAGAAAGAGAAGAATGGGTTGCGTTTTTGTTGACCTGATTGCTATCCCTCTTTGTGGTTATGGCTTCCTCTAATTGGACGGGACTAACGTGGCCTACTTAACCAAGCCAAGCAATGGATTTGGAGGTCTGTAATTGGTAGAGGGGGCTTCTCACAGTAGCACATAGCCAATTAATCCTCACCACCGAGAGAGGTGAAAATCGACTTTCAGTTCGTCTCCGCAGTCAAAGTTTCAAAGCGTTTAAAAAATGTTGCTCAGGAGTCTTTCCCGAAATCCTGCCTTTTATTCACTCCTACTTCCACATGTTTTGTTTCCTAATGAAAATTATTCTTATGAGGGGGTTGACGAGAAAAAAAGGCAGATTGAGTTAGAGATGCTTTTGGTTTGTTTTCAAAAGGGATGAAAAGAAACAAATCCCCTCTAACTATTGTCGTAAGAAGAGACAGAAATTATTTCTCGGTTAATAACAGTAGACACTACAAAGACTGGCTAACCGATTTACTCTTTGAGTATCACAGCGGTGCTAATCTGTGGGAGGCTGGAGTAGTAGACTTCTTAAACACAAGTGCCCTGGAGGTCTTCTTCTGATATAAGTGGAGTCTGACACCATTTCCTGCAATAAGAAAAAAACTGTGAATTTAGAATAAGTTTTGCAAAGTAAACACAAACACAGTGAGGAGGCAGTATGCTGAGTGACGCCAAGTTGTTCGGCAAAAAACAGCATTTCTTGATGCACTGAAATATCAATATTATTATTATTTTTTTATTTTTTTAAATTTCAGTCAACGTCATTCTATCATGGTTTCAAAGTTAATCAAACATTGCTTGAAAGTTGGAAAGAAACCATTATTGTACAGGGATTTATTTATTTTTTTCAGCGACCCTTCATTGTTTGTATAGAGTGATCATGTGTAACTTCTTTACCTTCTGTCTTTCAGCACTATTGATATTTAAGTTTGTCTTCCTGAAACTGACACAGAGTCAGTGAGTAAAGATGCTGCTGTAAGATGCACTGCCATATGTCTTGGTAAATTGAGGATTGTGTTTGTTCCGCTCAGATCACTTGCAGTGTGGTAATTCTATCAACACCTCTAGAGAGAGACACAACAATGCTATTTCACAGTCCTCCGTTATGGTAAGAATCACAGCCGTGTTCTGCTTGCCACAAAATTGGTAAGCTTTAGTGAGGTCTGAGAGGAACAGAGTTTTCCCTGCCGTGGGATCACTCGCTGTCACGCCATAATTAAAGATCAGTTGGGTAACAGAGTTCCTGCTTGTCAATCAGGATATGCAGGAAATAGGAAATCAAAGAGGCACATCAGGATCTTGTCTGCCATATCACCTGGGGGGAAAAAATGGAATTTCGGAGGTGGTGGAATCAGTGTGTGTATCAGAAATGGAACTCTTTGGTTGCATTTTATTTTGCGATTTCACTGGAATAGAGAGAGTGCTGCTTTTGCGGTGGTCATTTTTACACAACTTTTTTCTATTAGTCATATTTTTTTGTCTTTTTAAAACTTCAGTCAATATTTCATCATGTTAAATTCATGAATTTTAGTCAGTTTTACTATAATATAATTTTAGTTGATGACAAAGTCCCAAAATGATATTTTTCCTGTCCAATTTTTGTATGTCTTATTTGATTAAATCATTTTATTATTATAATCATCTGCAGTTTTTGTTTCATCTTTCAACGTTACCATTGGAAAAATTACAGAAAAAAAAAAAAAACTTTTCATTCGGTTAATGTAATGCAGTTTTTTTTTTTTTTTTTTGAGCAGGTTCTAACAAAAACTGGAATGGACATACAAGTGAAGGAGCCAGAACGTCATTCTGGATCGTTCTGGCTCAGTTTAACCTCAGTCCTCATGTAAAAGATCAATAATAACATTCATAAAGCTGAAAAGCTGCATCAGTGACTTCTTAGTGATCTCAAAATTTGCTGTACACAAACTCCTCTTGCATCAGGGAACGAGCAAGCCGCTGACTGTGCAAAAAAGGTGTCAAGGCTGGAGAAATAATTATGATTAAGTAGGGTATGGCATTACTCCACCCTCCTACTAAATCACAGGCCCGGCTGGTGAGAGCAGGTTCACTCGTCATGGAATTAATTGAATCCAGCATGGGGCCTCTGACCCACATGTTATAAATACAGAGACAGCGCAAGTCTCACGCATATACAACACCTGGAAGGAGAGAGGGAAGAGGTGCACAGGTGTAATCAGTCACCTATTCATCTGCTTGCAAGTTCACATGCAAACTCTCACATTCCCTCATTCTGACATATTCCAGAGCCTACCATATGGACATGCCAACCTTGAGCTGTGCTGCCATGGCGTTATTTCGTATGCCATGTGATGGCTTACAGTATACTTTCATGGTAGGGCACAGGTGAGGTCATGACAAGGAAGAACAAGTGTTCTGCACAGAACATAACATCTAATAAAAAGGCTGCATTATAGGCACTTTAACTAGGCCTGGTACGATAATGAGACAAGGAATAAAAGCAATCTCTTTCATGTAAATCTGATTTTTTTTTTATCCTGAGAGAGAACAATTATTTATTTATTTACGTGCAATCTTGATCTTTTTATTAATACATATTGTTTGTTATCTTTATTTAAAAAGTAAAGCATAGCTTGTTGACTAGTTTTCATATTGGTTTCTCTGCTTCAAGTGAGTACCATATTTACTATTATTTTAATTAGTTTTATTTAAAAAGAAAAGCAAATATTATTGACTACATTCATATTGGTTTCTCTTTTTGTTCTGAGTTAGTGGCATATTGTTTATTATTTTATTAAGTTTTATTTAAAAAGAAAAGAAAAGAAATGGACTAGTTTCATATTGGTTTCTCTTTTTGTTCTGAGTTAGTGGCATATTTGTTTATTTATAATAATGTTTTATTTTTATTATTTATACATTTTTATATTTTTATTTATACACAGTTTATTCTTTTTTTATTTTATATTGGTGAGAGCAAGTATTTTCCCCTACTCTTTTTAATCGAAAGAATAGCATTGTTTACTTATTTATATTTTGTAGACTTATTTCATTGAAAAATTTAAAACTAATTGATTACTTGTTTTTGTTTATGTGTTTGAGTACAGGACTATTAAATTCACTTACAAAAGCCCATCTCAGATTTAAAGGGATAGTTCGCCCAAAAAGGAAAATTCTGTCATCATTTACTCATCCTCAAGTTGTTCCAAACTTGAATGAATTTCTTTCTTCTGCTGAAGAATGTGGGTATCAAACAGTTGATAGGCCCCATACTATGGAAGTCAATGGGGCCTATCAACTGTTTGGTTACCCATATTCTTCGAAAAATATTTTTCGGTGTTCAGCAGAAGACAGAAATCCACACCAATTTGTGGATAGACAAACTGCTTATCACTGGAAATCTGTCGCAATTACGACTAGTTAGGACACAATGTAAAAGGGAAAAAGAGTCGGCAAAAACTAAACTTCTAAGATTAAGTTTTAGATTTCCTTGATGCAATAACAATACCACATACTCATTTATTAGCCAGGACTAGGAGTATCACAAATGTTCAGTGCAATCTTAGGGATTAAATGTACATTTATTAACCTCTTCTTTAAGATCAACTTGCACAGCTTGTGTAACTCCAGGGAAGGTCGGGTAAAGTGATGTTTGGGTAAAGTATAAATTAATTTTTATTCATGAATTAATTAGAAAAAAATTATTGGTTGTTTTGGCTTACATTTGTAAAGTCATGAGCATTGCCTGTGAAAAGTGGGTGGAAATCACTTGACTTATGTACACGGTGAAGGATAAAAGAGCTTGGGGCAAAAAGTGAGTTCACATTGTTGGTCTGTTGGTCTCAGGGGAAAGAGGCAGAGGCAGAGGTATTCTATGGGTCTCTCTTCTCTGGAGGTGAAAGGTGGCGTATTCGTTCAGTAGAGCTAACACGAACACTATCCGACCTTTTCAACAAGGGTGATGAACAGCTTCAGGCGAGAGACTGACCTTTCATCCCCTGCAACTTTCATACACCTTCTGAGATATGAACCTCTAGCTCTATATGCACAATGAAACCATGAAAGCATACACCGGCCCGCACACGCCATGCTATTTGTGCTCAGCAGGACCCTGACCTCTGTACCTGCCTTGCTTCATTTTGTGAAGACATCCACAACTTTCTTGAACAGCCAATGGGCACCGCCATGACGGCTTCTTACTTCTGTTCATAAGAGCATTTAAAATGTAATGAGTGAAATATGAGGTGCTGCTGTTGGTTGCTTTAAAATAAGAATTGTTCAAATAATTGTATTATATATAAAAACTGCACAGCATCCTTTGCCTTGCATTTCGTGCTGAAGCAGGAGAAAAGAAAATAGAATGTTAGTGCCTTTAAAATTAAAATATCTTATTTTCATTTGGCTGATATCAAACACTGCAACATTTACTTATTTACTTTAGCAGAATTAGAAAATGGTCACTTTTATTTACATTAACAGTACTTGTGAACACAATTATCTGGAATTAAGTAATTTTATAGAGTAATATGCTGCAAAGCTTTGATACAATGTACACTACTGTTCAAAAGTTTGGAGTTTTTTTATTATGTTTTTGAAAGAAGTGTCCTATTCTCACCAAAGCTGCATTTATTTGATTTAAAAAAAAAATAATAATAATGAAATATTACAATTTAAAACAACTGTGTAGAGACTCTTATTATGAAAAGGATTTTTATTTTGATACTGTATGAACACACATGCATACACTTCTCATTGTAACATCATAATACACATTGGGCCCTATCTTGCACCCGGCGCAAATGACTTTGTACACTGACGCATGTATCATTCGGATTTTGCACCCGTGCAAAGCGGACTTTTCCCTCCACAGACGCACGCCGGCAAACTAGAGAATGAACTTGCACTCCCTGGGCGGTTCAGCGCAAAAAAAGGAGGCGTGTTCCGGCGCAAACAATCCCTGGTGCGATTTTGCAGTTCCAGAAAACAATTGCGCCACTGACCAGAAAAAAAGTGGCGCGTTGAGCGTACATTCTGATGCTATTTTAAGCGCGCATGCTTGGTCATAATACAGAGTGTGAACAACGCGCATACACGGTAGATGATTCTCTCATCTACACAGATGCATTTTCCTTTTTGCAAATGATACATTATTATAAGGAAAAATATTAAAACACGAGGGAAATCATTGTTGTGTCCATGACGATGGGAAAAATAGGCATAAAGCTTACATATTTACCCAAATTATTATATGCATGTATGACCGAAGCTAATTTGGGTGGGTTTGTCCCGTCCCCAATGTCACTTCTCTTTCTTTTACGACCCTGATGAGAACTTCGATCTCCTCGGCTGTGAACTGATTCTGAAGCGCGCCTGGTAAATGCGCCGTAGTATTGCGCCATGGAACAAGCGCACCTCGTTCATCATGCTCTTAAAGGGAATGTGAGATGACGCTCTGATTGGTTTA
This sequence comes from Semotilus atromaculatus, assembly GCA_031834385.1. Lineage (NCBI taxonomy): Eukaryota > Metazoa > Chordata > Actinopteri > Cypriniformes > Leuciscidae > Semotilus > Semotilus atromaculatus. Next base: position 13,005,117 of record JAULUF010000052.1, read on the forward strand.
TTTCACGTTACGCCCAAACCACACCTATGAATAATTAAGCTACTTCAGACCAACCCCTTTTAAACTTGCGTCGGGCGCAAGAGTCATTTATCCCGTCGGCAGTGCCGATCCTGACCTCCCTGGGGCCCTAAGCAAAATTCTGCTAAGGGGCCCTCTACCTGGCCCGTGACGCCGTGAGCTATGTAACCCATTTGCCATTGCCACAAAGTCACACCTGACACTTCAGTGCTCCCAATACAATCCTCCCTCCTTTACACAAAACAGTCAAAGAATAAGTACAACAATATAGAACAGAATGAGGTTTAAACAAACAATATTTATTGATAGTAAATAGTATTTTCTATAGAATATTAAGATAAGAAATTAATATTATTAAGTAAGTGAATATAAAGTAAACATAAATGAAGAAAATAATTAATTATAACCCTGAGCTTTGACTTTTGGGATTAACTTTGGTTCTCTCTCCAGACTGGCCATTTTCGGCATCAGTATGGGCAACACCAGTCTATTTGGACTGTCTAGAAATTGAGAAGAATATCACAAACTAACTCCCAATTTCCTTTTATACATTTTCAAATATAAATTATGGCTTGGCTCTTGTAACTGAACTAGTGATGCAGATATCAATAATCCCTGTGAGTGATGACATCTAACTTTTGTACAAGTGAACATCTAATTCCTGATATCAAAAATAGACATTGGTAGATAAAAATGTAACTAAGGGGCCCTACTAGAAAAAATAAATAACATAAATTTGTATTATGTGTGTTGAAGCAATTCTTGATTTATGGTTATTATTTACTGAGGGATGTGCATCCATATTGACCAGTATGTCCAGGTAATCAACATTTTAAATTCAATATAGCCTATAAACCTAGTCAATCAATGTCAAATTGTCAATACATTGCTTTCCATCTTGCATAATTAGTGCAGTTGTTTAGAGTTTTTAACTACTCATTGACTAGACAATAAGTGTCTTGTTTTAAAAGTAGGCTATGTATAATGTGTACTTTGATGAGGAGTGCCATCATTCACGCCCATATATTGTACAGTATGTCTGGTCTCCACATATATTTCTGCTTGAAAAATGCGCGTTTCATTTCGTTCACGCGCATATGAACGCATGATACACTCGCGCGACGGGGTTATCTTTTCCGAGCTGCAGTAAACAAACACTGTTGCACTTTGTCGTTTATCAAAAACAAACGTAATAAATAATTGCATTTTACTCTCACTTTTGTCAGGCACAAAGTGATGCAAGAGATGCACTGCCTGCCCAGCTTATATCAATACAGAAAAAACATAACACAAAACACAATAGAAATGCACATAAACTTAACTTTACTTCGCTGAAACTTGGAGAGGAGAGAACACAAGTCTACCTTATTGTTGTTCTCGCAATTCACTCTCACGTTTTTTTTCCCCCTCGTTTCGTGACGAGAAGGATAGTTTCGCTTCATTTTGTCATGGATGTTGTAAACATTAATTGACACGCTATGACACGAGGGGAAGGCGGGGCCTTGAGTAATTTGCGGGGCCCTACGCAGCTTGCGTAGTGAGCGTATAGGGCGGATCGGCTCTGCCCGTCGGTAAAATAGCAACAGCGCCCAAGACCCGCCCACAAAGTTACTTGGGCTTCGCGCTTGATAATTGCGTTTCAGATCGTTAAAATAGGGCCCATCATCTTTTTTTGCGCAAATTTGAACACAACACTGATTGTGTAGGCCTATTGTGTAGTGTTGTTTCTCTCCTCATCATGCCATTTCTTCCTCAGTTTAACGTTTAATGAGTCATACGTTTCACTATTGATTTATGTATTGTGTTAAGAAGTCAAATAAGACCGGCAATCATCTTAAATGTTTATTGTTTCCATATATCCACTTGCATATTATAAATCGTCATTTTCAAACATTTTCCCATCCCAAACAGACACAACCCGACCACAATGATTGCCACCATTTTGAAGATCTCATTCCCGCTAATAGAAGGCACAGTTCATTGTTCTCATGTTTGAGCGGAGGATAGGTGATCTGGCTTCTCAGAGTTGTTTGCGAGCTCGTCGAGTGAGTTGGAGGATAGTTGTGTAGCAAAATTGTTGTTCATAGCCAAAAGCTTGTTTCCAACTTTTGAACAGTTTATTTTATTTTGTTTGTTTGGTGGGTTTTTTGGGGGGATTTTCACTATAAATACAATTTGCACTCTATTGAAGAACCTTTGTTTTTGTACTTCTTGGAATAAACACTGAGCTTTTGGCTGCATCATTATGTCACTTCATTTTTACACCTCCATCTGCCGGTTCATTCAGAGTGCTGCTGCCGTCCAAAACATCTTTGGGACCCTTTTTGTTGCAGTTGGCAGCACACCCCTGTCCCCTGTTTTCCATAGCATTATATTTTAAAATGTAATTTATTCCTGATGGCAAAGCAGCTATTACTCCAGTCTTCAGTGTCACATGATACTTCAAAAATCATTTTTAAATACTGATTTAGTGCTCGAGAGACATTTCTTATTATTGTCAATGTTTAAAATAGTTTGATATTTTTGTAGAAACTGATTTTGTATAAAAAAAAATCAGGATCCTTTGATAACGTTTTTTAAAAAGTATTTATTTGACACATTTTTTGTAACAATGTAAAAGTCTTTGCTGTCACCTGACAGTTTCAATGCATCTTTGGTGAATACAAGTATTAACTTTTTTTCTTAAATCTTACTGACCTCAAATTTTTGAGCCGTAGTGTTTATATAGCCTACATTTTCAGCCATGCATATATATGAGTGCATGTGTCTACTCAACACACAACATGAGATGTGTTTCATGTAAAGAGCTGTTAAATGTTCTGCACATGCAACTAACTTTCACTTTAGCCTTGCTTCTCTAAATATGCTGAACTGCTTGTCAAGATATTGATTCGGATGTGTTATCTTCACAGAGTCCTAATAGGATCATCTGTGAGAAGCTGACATACATTTTACTTTTGACAACTGATCAGGGTAACAACTACTTGACATTCAAATCAATTTCGCCAAATCAGTTCACTAAAAAAGATTGTTCAGATTTGTCACTGACCCTTTCTACAGGCCACATCATTACGTCAGTAGGTGGCGAGAAGTGTCTTAAGGTCCTTCCACAGTGAGCGCGATTACAAGGCGCATGCCGAAGAAACACCAATGCCTGCAACCTGCTTGAAGCACAAAATCTCACTCAGAATTAAAACATTTACATATCTTTGTTTAATGATACTGTTATAGATTGTTACATTTGAGCTCAGAGGTGGTTTGTGCCCATCCGTTTCATTCACACTTTTAGTGATATTGACTTCACAGACTCTCAATTGCGCTGCATATGTTCATTAAAATATTGCTTTATCCTTGTGCTTGTTGGGCAATTAGTCTAACAAATAGTTTTCTATTAGGTATAATTTGTTATGTTTAAGGTTTTGTTGCATTCATGCCTTACTGGGAACTGGCTGTTAACATCTTTTTTTTCCCAGTGATTTCAAACCCAGTTTATAATTAAAGTGAGCCTCCCTTTCTTGTTCTGACACTTTAATGTAGACATTTCCTTGCATTTGATCTTCTCAACTTGCCTCTTTATTCCCAAATGTTGACCATGCAAAACTGACCTCGGCACACAAAGAGACTTATGCACACACGGTTAGTGGATACATGGCATGCATCACTGATGTTGACTAGAGTTGTGGGGCCCAAGTGAAGGACAACATCATTAGGCTCAATATGAATCGTAGCAAACAACAGCAGCCCATCCACAGGCATCAGCATGATTCATTGGCTCTCAGTGCTGATAGGATCATTTAATTGTACTGAGCCTCCCCTCTCAGAGGCCGTCTGTCAAACGCCAGCGGGGGGGGGGGGGGGGGGGGGGGAGGATACGAGTGTCTTTGTCGAAGCAGAAACATTTGAGCCGATGTAAACAATTACACAGAAGCAGATCCTTGCACAGGGATATTTCAAAAGAACAAAAGATTTATTTTTTTCCTCTAAGCAGCCATTGAAATTTGTATAAGTACTTCATTTTCAGGAGGGGAAAAAATTACAACAACTTGTGTCATTTGGTATGAGTTTTGTTTCATTTATGTAAAACAACAAGCACATCAAGTGATTAAACTCCCACATACTGTATGTGTAACCACATAGATTATTCCTGAGAAACTGTGCTGTTTCACAGACACACAGCTTGTGAGAATGCAGACTCACACACAGTTTGAAATGTAAAGATCATGCAGGCATGACTGTCATATTCTCATAAACTATTACATGTTAATGCATACATAATCAAATCTCCATAATGTAAGGCTGGCTTCAGAAGCTAATAAAATACAACACATCACACCGTGTAGCTTGATAAGTAATGTACACACTTGAATGTAAATTAACTGGTTCAAATGAATTATTCACTCAGAAATTGTTAGTAAAATTCACAATTACAAAGAAATGGAAAATAACATAGAATCAAACGTTTTAAAAATAGGAAATCTGAAATGGTAAGCAAGAGTGCGCGTGTGTGTGTGTGTGTGTGTGTGTGTGTGTGTGTGTGTATGTGTGGCCTGGTAAACCCTACGTTATGGGGACAAAATGTCCCCACAAGGATGGCAATATCCGAAATCCTTGTTCGTGTGGGGACATTTTTTGGTCCCCATGAGGAAATCAGCTTATAAATCACACTAAGTGATGTTGTTTGAAAATGTAAAAATGCAGAATGTCTCCTGTGATGGGTAGGTTTAGGGACAGGGGCAGTGTAGGGGGACAGAATATACAGTCTGTACAGTATAAAAATCATTATGTCTATGGAAAGTCCCCATAAAACATGAAAACACAACATGTGTGTGTGTGTGTGTGTGTGTGTGTGTGTGTGTGTGTGTGTGTGTGTGTGTGTGTGTGTGTGTGTGTCTGTCTGCAGTCTTTGTACTTATACCAGTCGAACACATTTGCCTAATGCTGACCCTCTGTCCTGTCCTATGGACATGGTAGTGAGACAAATTTGAAGCCCTTTAGGGGCTCAGCATTATATATTTAATGTTACTTTAAGACAAAAAAGTTAGTGTGAGGTTAGGATACATACATGACATCATGTGTCTATGTAAATGCAAAATGAATGAATGAGAACAGGCTGGTGTATCAGCAAACTCTGCATTTGTTAATGTTACTAAAATGAATTATTAATGGGTCTTACCTTAAATAAATCATAATAACGTTAATTGCTATGTCTACGGCAGCATATGTTTACATTTGAATAAATTAAAATTTTGTATATTAATCTTCATCATGTAAACCTTTTTAATTCATGTGGCTATAAGCAGTACTCCAAAAAAAAAAAAAATTAATCCTCAAGAAGGATATATATGGTTCAGTTCATTTCAGTATGCTTTTTTCATTCTGTTTCTCATTAAATGTCTTGTTTCATGCCTGACTTCAGTCTATTTATGGATGTGATGAGGAAAGAAGAGGGAAGGAGACAGAGAAATTGCATTTTACCACTAATGAGAAACATATACTTTTAGATAGAGTAGGATTTTCCCCCAGTAATATTCAGTTAGAAGAATATTGCTGAGTCTCCTTAAACTTGCATTTAATCTTATTGTTATGGCTGCACACTCAAACTACTTCCCAATTAAGTTCTTGTAATTGGACCCGTGGAATGACTAGAGCATCCAGATGTTACTGTCATCTGGCAGAGTGTGGGACTTATTAAATTGATAAGAAAAAAGACAGTATTGTCTGGACGACACTGTCTAATTAGCAAAGGACACTCTCAACTCAGTCACCTTGAAAAGATAGTTCAGGTAAGGCTTCGTTTCTATGGTGACCCCGGTCTCAGTTCCAAACAGAATAATGTAAAAAATAAAATAAAATAAAAATATTAACAAAAAGACCCACAGATGTAACCTTTTCTTTGCTTAATTTAAATGGCAATGGCAATATGTATGTTTTATACTTTATATGCTGGTTTTAATTTTTACTGTATGTATTTAGATAATTTATGAAAATCATTTATATAAATACAACTGGCCAATGTAACTCTTCTAATAAATAAACCTCAGCATGACAGAAATGTGAATAATGGTTCTGGTTACAAAAAAAACATACATTTTAAACGGGTTTCTCTGTATGAGTGTGGGAGTGCGTGTTTGCTTAAGTATTAAGACAACACATCCTTTACAAAACATTCCTCTGTGTTTTAACATTAAGACAGATGAAGACTTAATACGAGTTAAATTGCCTAATAGTAGTGGGATTTTTTTTCTTGCTATCCAAGATGTCTCGGCTTACTTCTTATTACACTTACAAATATTGAATTCATGAATAATTTAACCTACCGCCCACACCCAAATGGTGCAATTGACTTCATTATTTATTTTACAGCACTTCAATAATTAATGCTGTGTGTAGGAGAGCTTCTTCCTCTGCCTGGTTTTCTCATAATTAAACCAGCTGCCAATGCTATGACGTCCTCTATCATTAAAAGCATTAGTGGGATTAAAAAGTTTGACTGTTTCTCTGTACTTCTATTTATTCTCATCCCACTTTCTCTTCCTTTATCATTGTCTCACTCTCATACTAAAACACATATAAATGGACTTGTAAGGCTGTAGATGTTTTTTATTTTTAAATTTTTTTATATTTTTTTTTGTATAGGTATAGGAAACTAAATAAAAAAAATAAAACTTAATGACAGACACAAAAACCTAATAACAACAAATAGGCCTACTCATAAAAAAAAAAAAAGCAAAAAACAATGTTAAATAGAAAAACAATAAATGAAAACAATGAAAACAATATTAACTTATACATGTCCAAAAAGGAGTAAGCATGAGCTTATTTAATCCTACTGTTTGAGAATATATATTCATATATAACAAGCTCTTTTTCATGTAACCTTTATCTCGCATTTCAGTGAGAGAACAAAGAACAAACCCATTATGATGCAACAAGCTAATCTGCATTAGCTTATTGCATCAAGTACACATTTATAGTCCAGTCACAATTAAATGATAAAACTAGTCACATCCATTTCTGTGATTGTGTATGCTGGAAGAGAGATGAAAAAAAAAAGCCAAGAATATATGATTTATGTGCGTTCTCTGTTAAGTGCCCCCTTTTACAAAAATATAAGCCTTTGTAATAAATGGTTCTTTCAAGCATTACACAAATCAATAACATCTAAAACTGGCTACTCCTCTCTTCTTGACCGTCCTGCTTTTAAAAGAGCAGACATATTGAATTAAGGACACTCTCACCCATCCTTCCCTTTTTGTCCGAGATAAAGTTCAGCTTTTTGTTTTTACTTTACATCTTTTTGTGCTGGTGGTCTAAAAAGGTTTTTTCCTGCTCTTTGAAAAAGTGTTTTTATATATTCCATGCCACAGACACATACAGTAAAACGTTATTTAAAAGAAAAGGTGAAAAAATAAATCTGAATTAATAGTTTTATGTTAACAGGTTTTTAGGTTAGATCAGAGTACACTGGCTAAAAGTTGTTTGAACGACAAAGGACTGTCCTGATCTTTAACTGTCATTTAACAGTTTTATATTAGCACATTCCCTAAAACACAATTCTGACCTTAGAGATCTCAAGATGTCATTCAAATGGTTCAACGGCTGTCTGTCAAACCTGGGTCCAAGGGGACAAGAGAAAATTATTTGCAGCTTTAAATTACCCTCCTACCCATCTGTGTTTTCTGGAAAAAATGTTGATGTCGTTTAGAACAGAATTGGAAGAACCTCATGTGGGGACAGGCTATTTCTCTCATGAATAATCCTATTAAATGAATAAATGGCTTTTATTATAGGACCATGTTTGATGCACATAATGCCATGCCAAAAAAATTCACTCTGAGGCATCTCTCGGCTGATGAGGACTCAGGCATTGACGCTGAAATATCTGTCCTTGTGTATTTATCACTGAAGGCTTTTCACTTCAGCGCTTGCTGAGAGCAACTTTAATTTATGCCTCTTTGATTTGTATGGATGTAACGATACATCATTATGTCGAGATATAAAAATGTGACGATATGTATCGTTGACGTAGGCTAAACAATATGATTTGCGATATAGAGTTACTTTTATCCAAGGCTCAGCTTACTGCATTTATAAGGTATAACTCGCCCCAAAAATGTCAATTGTCTTCATTCAGGCTCACACACCCTCATGTCGATTTAAACCTATAAGATTTTTGTTCAACTTCCAGACACAGATGAAGATATTTTGTAGGAAATCTGAGAGATTTCTGTCCCACCATTTAAAGTCTTAAATTGAATTATTATAAATATTACAATTAGAGTAATTTATTTTGCTATGCAGGCTGGGAAACTTTTTTTTTTAAACCGAATGACTTTCGTATTGTTAACGGTTCTCGCACATGAATTTATGAATCAAGAACATACAACCAGTATATTTCGATTCTAAAACAAATGGCTCTTATGAGCATGTTATTTTGTTGAATCAAAAACAACGCAACCAGTATACAGGTTGTCCGATTTCCGAACAACTGACGGTTCTTATTAGTGAATCAAATGCATAGAGCCTTCAACTTTTTAGAAGTGGCATAAATGCAGTATATAGCATATAAGACCAATTATTTAATTGCATTTATGCCACCTCTAAAAAGTAAAAATTGCTAAAAAGTCTGTGTAAAACATTTTTTTAAAATAATTGTTTTGTTTATTGATTCTTTAAGAATGTATCATTGACAACTTTAACAAATTTGAACATTTTATTTAGAATCTACGCTGTCCCCTTAATTGAGGTGGATACTATAAATTTGAATGAATATCTGCACCTCATTATGAAATCGTAAAAATATTTCTATCTTGGGTGAAAATGAAGGACATCAGGAACCCCCACAACTGATAGCAACCATCACTCTAACGAATAACATCTCTCTACCAATCAAAACAGCCTCATAGAAGAGCTGACAAGAATGGCATGTTTACTATTTTCATCTCAATGTCAGAATTCTACAAATAATGGTGGAGCTTTAGGGCACCTGCTCATTTGGTTGAGCTTCATGGATGTGTGAACCCAGGCGTCTCGTCATGAAATGAGAGCCTGAACAGGCAGCATCTCTTCACTATAATGCAGAATGAGTCAGAGGGATATATTAAGACACTGTCATGGAAAAGTTTTCAATCAGCGGCGAACAGAAATGTAATCAACGACCATTTTAGATCTGTGCTGTCTGTTTGCCGTAATACAGAACTAGAAAAAAAATACACACTCGCTTTTTCTATACCTCTGTATATAACAGGGTGTCACCGCTGCAATCAGACCAAGGGTGGTAAAAGTGCCATGGCCTAGCAAGAGTAACTGCAGGCAAAACCAGCTATTTCACAGAGGAACACATGCAGCCAAGCTTATCAATCAGTTGTAGCAGGGAGGTGGAGGGTATAGAAAACAGTCACACTACTGAATATCCATATTACAAACCACTGGTATACAGTGCATATTGCATTTGAAGACATGGTGGCTGGGCACACTGTATATTCACAGAACATGCAATAAAACATCAGATGGCTAAGTGAAGCAGTGAATTATGGGGTCATGCCACATGCCTTTTCATTTATAAAATGTAAGAAATGGCACATATTAACATCACCTTGGTAAAAACAACAGCATGACTGTCACCAGTATTTTATGGAAGTCCATTTCTGCCTCAGAGGGAAATAAATAAATACATTTCAGATTATATCTTAAAGACAAGTTTATATATCTCAATTGTGAGCCCTTTTAAATGCTCTTGTCAGCATTCAGATTAGCATTAAGACACTCAATGAGCCTTGCCATGGCATTTCTCTTACAAACTTTCCGTAGTAAACTAAAGACAGAAGATGACTAGCTCATGTAATGATGAAGGCAGTTCATCACAGCAGGGCATTATTAAAAGGTTTCTTTTGACAACTATAAACACAGCACAGTCTCTGGCAGAGACAATCAGATGATGTTCTCTACAAACACAGTAAAAACTTCCAAAAAACAAAAAGAGAATTAAGAAAAATGTCTCTCAATTATGACTTTATTTTATATCTCATAAAAGTAAAGAAACTTATTAACTTTATCTCAATTAATTTTGAATTAAGTTTGGAAGTTTTTGGCTTGGTTTTACTGAACAGCTAGCCAGCTAATCTAGACGCACCCTAGCGGCAGCAAATTTTATTTTGCAGCCAGTGTCATCTAGCAACTCTCAGTTGGCTTGCAAGCTGGAAATACCAAACTCTAGTCAGGCCAATCACAGTCGGTGGGCGGGCTTAACATAATGATGGCAGAGTTGTGATGGTTCCGCGTGAATTCCCTGCTACTTGAAAACAAAGAAGATGGCTACTGCTGCTGGCGAACAGCGGTCTTTAAAATCGGCTTTGGCCGCGACTCGAGTTGGAGTTAAAGGGGCACCAGGCAACCCTGAGTGTTTTTTCTCAACGAAGCTCCCCCTAGTGTCTGGTAGTAAATGCTTTCAAACACATAAAAAAAAAAAAACTAACTGTTGTTCCTCCCCCTCGCCACAAGCAACCCAGCTGATCAGCTGTCAACGCAGCTGAGCATGAACCGGCTATTTCAAAACTAGTTATGTATACCGAGGTAAGTAAAGCAATATTTTCTTTCCAACTTATGGCGATTATTATTATTATTTTTTTTTGTCATGCATACTAGTATTTTACCTGGAACGAACGATATGAACGAGGCGAACTACTGCTTTCGTGTTGTTGTTGTTGTTGTTTTTTGGTTGAGTGGGCATGAGCATAACATAATTTATCGGAGGTTAATTTGTCTAAAGTTATATTAGCAAGGTCTATAAGTTAATCTGGTAGAATGACGGTTTACCTTTGCTTGTCTAAGAAAACATCAGAACGTTTTTTATAGCTCGATCATGATATGTGCAACATTTATTGCCTATTATCAGACGCGTTGACTTAGGCCATCGTAATTCAACTATATGTAAAGTACATCAACTGTTTTATATTGAAATTTAAATATTAAACACAGTTTATTCCAAAGATACTTACAAGTGCAACAGCAAGAAGGCCATGTCAGCATCCGTTTTGCAGGCTTCTGTTTCTCTCAGTTCTCTGCATTCTGAAAATGCCGGTCCGATGTTTACTCTAGTCTGACTTCTTGCTCGGTCAGTCTCCTGTTTCCTCTTTCGCTGTTCTTCCGTCAAATTTCTTTCTCGCTTTCTGCTTCTTTTTTACAGGCTCACTCAGCCATAACGCAAACGATCGTTGCCCTTTGCTTATAGCTAGCCGGTGCTTGAATGGGGGCGTGTACGTGTGCAGTGCCGTAAGGCAATTCGTTACATCGCGAGACCTGATATCACGCGATACTTCCTGATACTTGGCCCGCCGGCCCAAAGTTGCAAGTGAGATTTTTCCGCTCTCGGGTACCAGTGAGGTGCGAAACCACCACCATTCAACCCAAAATAAGTAATATAACCATTCCACTGACTCCGAAGTTGGTCAGTTAAGGTAAAAAAGTTACTTAGAGCACCTTTAAGCTTTTCTTTGAGAAAAAAACAAAGAACGGCACTGAAGTCCGTCGCTCTGACTATGTTACCTTCTTCGTTGCTCTGGTTGGTTGTAGCGATATCCTATTGCGTATAGAGGGAATTTGAAAGACAACCGTTTATCCCGCCCCTCGGATTGAGCCCTGTCAATGGTGTGTTCCCAGACCCAACATCTTGGGCCCTATAATTTCCGTGATCACGGAATCGCGGACGGAATCGCAGAATTGGCCAATTAACGCAGAATCTAGTGTTAACGCTGAATTTCACGGAATTTACATATTTGGAATGAAATTCTGTTTTTGTGTGGGAGAAGAACATATGTCTGGGGAAAATGCAGACCGGGGGAAGCAAATCTGGGCGACACAACCCCTCCTGTCATTTCAGCTTCAATGACGGCATCAAAACAATGAAAGCATGGCGAAGCGGCTCGCCACGGCTCTGCTTTCGTTTGCGAAAAAGTTAAGAAACTCGACGCTAAGCCCTCAGTACCGAGCCAAGCAGTTCGCACGTGACTTTTATGAAATGTTTCCCACACATAGACTAATTCGTGGCGGTGCACCACAGAAACAACACCGGCCGCCACATATTGCGTTTCGTTCATTTTTTTAACGCCATTTAAAACACGCAGCGTATTCTTTCAGTTGCATTTCCTGCTCTCCCTCCGTCTCTCTGTCACTCACGGCTCTCTCTCTCTCACACACACACACACACCCCATCCCCTCCGTGAACACCGCGTCTGTCTATGAGGCGCCGGACTGGACAATAGCGAAGCGACACAGCGCAAGAGAGACCGAGTGTGTCCAAGAGCGCGCTCGACAGTGCACGAGAGAGAGACAGAGTGTGACTTTTATTTAAACTTATATAAACTAATATAATTTATTTTACTGGACAGTTTAAAGCTCATAACCTTATGTTGTTCTAACTTGAAGTAGGCCTACTTAGAGTACAGTGTTATGTTGCATCATGCAGTATTTGTGCTGAAAAGTAAGAGTAAATGTCTGTTACCTCAATAAATTTAAGGTCATTCCTATTTTATTTGTGTACATTTTCTTCATTTACATTAAAAGCACACTCTTTTTACAACTAAAATAACAGTAAAGGGTAAAAAAAACGGAATTCCCCAAACTTTAAATTGAAAAAAACGGAATTTACAAAAATTAAAACGGAAAAAACGGAATTTGGGAAAAATAAAACGGATTTTATAGACCTAAACATCTTGATGTGGGTCTGGCTTGTCAGGCCAATGTAGTCCAAGCTTAACATGGCTTCCAGTTCGACCTCCTCGACACGATGCCATTGAGTGTTAAAACGCGAAAGGCGAAGCTTGATGTCCCTCTTTGGCTAATGTACTTTCAAGATGGAGGGGCAACATGGCGGCCGACATTAGAACCCCTCACCCGTATGTATTTTCAATGGCATATTATACACTCACGAGAATACTTTATTACTTGAACGAAGTAAATATACATTAATGAGCACATATATTTTTGAAAGAACTAAGTGTTTTTAGCTAAGAATAAACTAAAAAAGTTACACAGTGTAGCTTTCAAGTCGGCATGAATTGGAAATTCACCCTATCTATTCCCTAAAGGCATCTTAGTGAGTTGATTGTGAACAAATTCATCCATGTTTAATTTTTGCAAAAAAATGGACAATGTAATTTAATGTCATTTAAAAAATTGCAAACTGTTTAAGCGCCTTTGTTTACAAGAACAACCTGTTTGTTCACAATTGAAGATGGAGGGAGTGTTTGAAACATACTTGAAAACAGCAATTATTTTTGCAATTATTGAATGCTTCTAGTAGTATAAAAATCACACGCTGCAGCTTTCAGACACAAATCCCAAGCAATCGGCATCCCATCAGTAGGATTCATATTCACCATCCCACGAGAGACATTGTTCTTGCTTGTCCTTTTAAACGCTCTTGGCAGCATTCAGATCAGCATCAAGGCACTCAATGAGCCTTGCCATGGCATTTCTCTTACAAACTTCCGTAGCATAACTTATGACCGGTCCACAGAGAATGACCAGCTCATGTTATGATGAAGGCAGTTCATCACAGCAGTGCATTAAAAGATTAATTTTGACAACTATAAACACAGTCTCTGGCAGAGGCAATCACATGATGTTCTCTACAAACACAAGAAAGACAGAGGGAATTAATATTATTCCCAGCTATTTTGTTTCAAAATCTGAACCTCTAGACCTCTTAACTGAAGCTTTTTTCTTTTGAAACTCACCAGACTAAAGCCACAGACTAATTGTTGCCGTCCCTTTGTGCAAAAAAGAGCGCTACAGTGTGTCTTTTCACAGTTTTTGAGTACACGAAAATTGGTTTACGATATCTTGAAAGGTCTATTTGAAAGTTGCAGCAGGGAGAAAATTGCACACATTTATTTCCCACACCATACATAATCGGGAGCCCCGAATGTGAAACATGTTCCCTGCCCTTAAAGTAAAGGGTCATGCTATTCATATTCATGTTTGACTTCTCCACGCAGCGGCTGCCGGCCACATCTCGCAGTCCAAACATTGATGACCTCTGATTGAGCTGCCATTTTCATGTCTGTGTGCTGACAGACTGCGCTTATTGTGTGTCTCTACACAATAGAGACCTTTCCCTCCTGAATGAGATCGCTTGGCCCTGTTTGTGACAAGGTTATTGATTCAAACCTTGAATCAAAAAGGTGCAGTATCGCCTCTCTGTCTCTACGACATGTGGTGGAGTGGAGGCGCACGGAGAGATTGAATGTGACTCTCCAGACCTGAACATTAAAGAGGGAGGTCAGATCTCCAACGGGGTCTGCGTAAATCTTTTAAGGGTTTTCATTCCGAATTTTTTTTAGGTCAACTGAAAGAAATCTGTGTGTGTTGAGACAATGGCTGATAAAAGAGCTTAAAAAATGTGGCATGACTGGGACTGGCTGTGAGACTCAGAGTTAAAAACTAGAGCAATTCTGGCTATATACGACTTAGAAGACTGTTAAACTGTCCTCCAGGGTACATGTGGAGTTTCAGTGCTAGTGGAAAGTGTTAATTGGTGTTCTGCCTGCTGTTTCTTCTCTTCAAAATAGCTTGTTGGTTCACAAAGCCCAAAAATCTCCTGTTGCGGAGCTCATTGCATGCCTATGCCCCAATTCTTGTATTCTAACATGATGGAAAAGCATTTAATATTATCTTTGATTTATTGTGTGAGCATCGTGAGTTTACCTCACCTTACCTCAAATAGGCTAAATAAGAAGCTTCTATTGATCGTTGGCAGCACGGACCCACAACCCCTTTTGCAGTGTTAAAACTAGGTGGGGTTTTGGAGGACATCAAAATCAAAAAGGAGGAGGGTTTTATCTAGGACATCAAAACAATCAATGGTTGAAAATATATTGACTGCATCCGAAATCGCATACTCTCTTGAGTTGGTACTTTTAGGAATTTCTTAATTTGAATAAGTAATTGCTTCACGACTGCTAAAAAGTACTTTCTATATATAAATTTGTGCAGTGTGAATGTAATCTGGACATACTATATTCGCCATGTTGTCAGTATCATGTTATCTACCAGCGTCAGTTACGTCGCTTCACTGCCATTTACACTTCAGAATCTTGCCGGAAGTAGTAGGTCATCCTAGCCTGGGAAAACAAAGACAACTTTCGGCAAATTTAGATTTGCTCTGCAAGTTAGTCTGGCAAAGAGCTCATTCAAGCCCATTTCCAATCCGCCGAAATCGTGGCACCAATCAGAAACGTTGGGGGCGGGCTTTACACGATGCGCAGCGGATGAACCAGATTTTGTACATTACAAAGATGGATGCCGCCATGGAATATTACTCGTTCGAATCAGCTATCGCGTCTGCAGGGGCGGAGTGGCAATCGGGAGAGTCAGGGCTTTTCCCGGTGGGCCGGTAGTGTTTCGAGGCCGCGAGGTCCGGTCTGATAATAGTTATACATTGCAAGTTCTTAGCAACACACCAGGCCGCTGCCCGTGGGTCAGACTGTGCAGCCTCTCTTCTCAACCCGTAAATAAATCATCGATCCACAAGTTTATAGTTTCTCTTCTCTCTCTCTCTCATTAAAACTGAATATGTTCATCAGTGGTTACAGTCTATATCAAGCAGGGAGACGTTTGTGTGCATTTTATTTTGTGAATTCACCGGAGTCTGCAACGGCGATAGATTGAAGTGCCGAGTGAAGACTGCGTGCAAGCCACAACATAACACTATATCCATGACACTGATGATAACAGCGGCAACGAGCGCTCAGCTTGATTTCAAAAACAACAGCTTTAAGCGCTAGATCTCTTATTTAATAGCGAATTAAATGAATACTCTGCTAGTTAGCTGGAGATGTTTTATTTATTTGTATTAGGTACATCCGTGCCTCAATGTTTCAAAAAGTGGTGGGGGACAATATCGATCCTGAGAAAAAGTTTTTTATTTTTTTATTTTGCAAGGGTTCTATGACATTAGTATATATTTTTTTTACCAAAAAAGTTTAAGCGATTTGAACAACACTTGGAGAGGTTTCTCCATTGCGTCATCTCCTTCATCGCTCTGATTGGTTTTAGGTCTATCCAATTGCACCCAGAGGCATTTGAGCGAAGTCCGTTGGTGACGCCTCTTTGGAAATGATTTGTCTATGAAGCTTTGCCAGACCCTAACTCAGTTATAACTGAGAATGATCTGGTTTTAACCAGGCTAAGGTCATCCTGGAACTTATTGCCTACTCTTTTATGAGTATTGTGAATTCGGACATACTTCTTTTGTCACATACAGTTTTTCACCTACTATATAGTAGGGAAGTATGCGATTTCGGATGCAGCCAATGTGTCACAAGCATAAAATAAAGAATATTTCACAATCCAGAAGAATTTTGTCCTTTGAGCTGCGCAAAACACTTTTGTGAGACTTTGAGAGATAGAAAGAGGTTGTGTGCTTAGTTGAAAAAAAAAAAGAAGACTGAAAAGAATATGAGTGGGAATAAAGCAAAGCTAAAACATTATTCTATTGATTCATTTTCAGAATTCAATTAGACTAACTTCACTAGGTCCATTCATTAGTCTGGACATTTCTTTCTGTTTGCTACAACCTGTAACCTTCACATAACTGGCATATTTTCTTAGCATTTTATCTTACATGAGGTGCATCGTTACTGAAAAAATATTATACTATTCAAAAATGATGAAAGGAGAAATCTCTTAATTACAGACTTCACTGAGTATCATCGCTGTAAATAATAAGCTGGATATTCTGTTGATGAGCCCTAAAACGACCTTGACTGCCACTCTGCTGGTGTGTTCAGATTAATTTAATTCCTTTTCTTTAGCAGTTCAGTGTGTTTTCTTAGAGGTACGTTTTGCATATGCTTTTGTAGTTTTTTTTTTTTTTTTTTACGCCTATATGAGGTGAACTTGCTGCACTTTACATTTGCTTTTAACCTGCGCTCTAAACCCAATGAACAGAGTGGAGGGTGAAAGTGTTTTGCAATTATGTTTTTTTAAAGGTCACTGAAAATAGTGCAGTCTGAGATTTTTTTGAAAATGTGGTTTTCTTATAGTTTACTGCACCATGTCACCTCTCTTAGCTTCATGGACGAAGTAATACAGAAGAGTGTTGCTTCCTCAGAAATAGCATCATCTGTTCCAAACATATTGCATACATTTCTGCTCTTCTGTTACCACCGATGGAATGGAAAACTCTTGGTTTATTTTGCATGTACAAATGCAAAGCCATTCACAAACTCTCTTTTAAATCGAACACGTGCCAGTGCTGTTTTACAGAGTGTATTTAAAGTGACCCCTGTTGGTCAAAGAAGGAACTGCACTTGCCCAAATGCTTATAAAACATATCCTCTGTGTTTGCTTTGGAACATGTTGGCTCCTCGAAAGCTATCGCAACAGAAGATGCACTTAACTTCAGTTTCAAGGGAACTTGGAAGTCACTAATTGCTCTGCTACTCACCAAGAGCACTGCTGGCTTCACGACATTGGTGTTAGCCTTTCCACACCTTCACTGCCGGCGGCGTTTCTAGTGGAAACAACTATTTTTATCCATCTTTTATAGCCAGGACCAGCCTCAGTCAATTAACAGAGCCATTCTATGTGAGGGCCACAGAGGACAAGACTGGCGCCCAGAGAGACATGGTGTTAGTAGATATCTCCTGAGGCTTCACACCACAGATTGTTCTCAACACCTAATGCAGAATTTAAAACACTGGCTGCTTGCCACCAGGATGACTTATGTCATCTGAAGCCAACTTTCAATAGTATGTCGTGCAAACTGAAATCTATTAACTGCAAGTGCGTTGCCACGTTTACATGCCACAATACACTTTTTTCTCTTAGCAATGAATCTGTGTGTTATCTATTGAACTTGATGAATAGCAGGTATAGTAGAAAATATAGAGATGAAGAAAGAGAGAGCAATTCAAATGACAGTCTCAAGGTTTTCTGCCACTATAGAAATTTCCTGAGCCAAGAACTACACACCTGCAGATGAATGAGTTCTGCGAAGGTGTCCTTGTTGGACAGGCAGCTGTTGACATATTCCAGAATACTTTTTGTGCGAAAAAATAAATAAAATAACAACTTTATTCAACTATTCATTTTCTTCTGTGGGCCTCTGACGTGAGTTCATGAGAGCGCCATGACGCATGCGCGAGGACTGAGAAGACGCTCACGATCATTTGATGGGAAAGTGTGAAAGGTAAGCCATTCATTTTGCGGCATTGGTAAGGCACTTTTACGGTTTCTCGTTGGTTTCTCATGATTCGAACATCCAGGAAATGCACACTTTAGAACTATTTTAAACACTACATCGAGACCCATCTGCGTTATCTTCTCAGTTCGTGGCGCTCTTGTGAACTCACATCAGAGGCCCACACAGAAGAAAAGTAATAGTTGAATAATTTACTTTTTTTTGCACAAAAAGTATTCCCATCGATTGATAAACTTATGGTTGAGCCACTGTAATCACTTGGATTATTTTAACAGTTTTTACTAACTTTTCTGGACCGGCAGAATGAAATTGCCTAGAAGAAGGAGTGAGCCAGCTCTCAGATTTCATCAAAAATATCTTAATTTGTGTTCCGAAGATGACCGAAAGTCTTAAGGGGTTGGAACAACATGAGGATGAGCAATTACTCCCTTTAAGGAGTGGGAAGGCCTGAAAACGGATGCCGAGGTTGCTTTATTTCTTCTCGATACGTGAGTTACGTTGGTTTTGCTGTGTTTCACAGAACTAAGATATGCTGTCTTTTGCTTAAATATACTTCACGTGTGTCATATTTGCTTGTTTGTTAATTTGCGTCATCATATATCATAATATATGGTTCCCCTTTTAGTGATCACTAATCTTGTCACATTTGTAATATACTTGGACTATCGTGTTTTGTCAGAAGCTGTTCATGAAAACGGGTGTTTGTTTTTTGGGATGAAAGGGATGACTTTGCCATCGAAGGAGTAGAGGAGCTAAATAACAACTTGGCACAGCAGATTCCACCAATCATTGCCTTTTTTGCATAGCTTGTACGTGTCGTGAATGTGGGGGCAGAGGCATCAAGATTAGTATAGGCTTGTTTGTTTTGGTGATTACAAAAATCAATGCCTTCAGACGCCTTCAGACGGTGACCTTACATGTGTCATACATGTTTTGCACAATCTCTGCTGTTGATTGAGAATGCTATGCAATGGTTTCAGAGAATCGGAGAAAGGGGTGATAATGCGTGGCAGAACATTCTAGAGTGCAAGTCCCTTGTGCACCACAGTGTCTAAAGAAGCTGGTCTCTTGTTACTTATCCCCCAAAGCCCCCGTCTCATCAAATACTGATGGAGTCAAAAGTCCCTCGGCACAGGCAGATGGTGGATATTAAAGCGATCATTACAGGTCTGTCTGACTAAAACATGGTATCTTGCTTACTATAGACTGTTCAATCTTCATTTTAAATCTGCTTTTGGGTGGATTCTGAGAAGAGTGACTGGCAAATCACATAAACTAGACTCCAATATTTTATTTTATTTTTTCAAATAAATTTTCATTACTTTTTTCATCAAAGAATCTTGAAAAGTTTCTTCAGCACCAAATCAGCATTGGTTTTCCAAAGGATCATGACACTGACTGAACACAAGAGAAATGCTAAAAAAAAAAATCTGCTTTTTAAAATTAAATTTTTAAATGAATTAAGATAGAAAGCAGTTGTTTTAAATTGTAATCATATTTGCCAATGTTTCTGTTTTGGGTATTTTTGATCAAATAAATGCAGCCGTGGTGAAAATAAGAGACAAAAATTCTTACCAAGATATATCATTTAAGATGGTATGTAAAAAGATATCGAATATAATAACATAAAAAAAACATTTTTGAATTTCACACAACTATAAATCAATTGATGGTTACCCTAGAGATGCATTGATTTCCCTGTGCCAATTTAAGATTATCTGGAATGTGAGAAATCAGATAATGTAAATATCATATGCATGAAGAAAGCAAATAGGGGAATTCAATCTTTAAACTTTTAAGGTTAACTTAATGATATACTATGTATATCTGCCATGCATAACTCCTAATACATGTACAGGCCTACCCATAATTATGAGATTAAATAATTAAATTCATAATGTGTCCTAAATTAACAGCAGGACAATGATTACAATTATGGCCATGTCACAGGTTGCTAAAGTTGAATGTGATGCCCTGCACTTGATTGACAACTGACATTTAGCTGTGAAGGAACAGCCTGGGAGAAAACCATGAGGGTTTTCATGCAGAGCGGAACGAAGCTCAATGACCGGGTTTTTTTTTTTTGTGTGTTTTTTTTCATTTCTTTTTTTTTTCTTTTTTTTTGGTGACCATCTGAGAGTGCATTCAGAGTTGAGCCTTGGCCCTTTGTACTAATTAACCTGTCTAATGGGTTCAGCAAGTTCCCACTTCCACACTCGATGGAGTCCGTTCAGAGTTCTGTTATTTTAATAACACGCCAGGAGAGAGATATGGAGAACAGAATGCCAAAAGGTGAAAGGTCTCACTGGGTGTTTAAATATAACTCAAAAGACCCACAGCTCTGTGTTTCTCTCCACTCTTTTTCCACATCTCTCACTACACCAACACCAAGAGCTGTTTGCGTGCTGTGCCTCTTAATGTTAAATACATTACCCATTAGCTCTGTGTTCACAACACCAGCTCTAGTGAGATGTGACATGCCGACTGGTTATTTGTCATTGGATTTTATGAGTTGACTGTGTATGGTTTGGGCAGTGTGAGGAACCAACATTTAACTACAGTATTCCCAAACTAATAAGATTTAAGAGGACATATCATTTTTTTTTCTACATTTCTGAATGAGTAATGTTGCTGTTTGAACATGAAAAAGGTATGCAACTTCACAAAGCAAAGAGTTATTCTCTTTATCAGTAAGCACTGTTTCTGAGCTCCCTGAAACACCTCAATTGTAGTCTTGAGAGGTTTGTTTTTTCGGGAACATACACATCAAAATATTCCTCATAAAATAATTATCTCCCAAGTCATATGCAAATTAAAAAAAGGAGAAGGGGGTTGAGTTGCATTAGTAGTGTGTTGAAACTTGCGGTTATGACATTTCCGAAACAGACTCAAAGCGGTTGACCAATCACTACACACTGATCCACCCGACCAATCAGAGTACATTGTGCTTTTCGGAAGGACGGGCTTCATAGAGACAGGAACTAAACGGAGCATCACTGGCTTACTGGGAAGAGAGGTGATGCAACAATGTAAAATATGAAGAATGTTTTTTTGAACATTCAAGCATGAAAACCTATTCAAGTAGACCCACAAAAAAAGACTTTTTTTGAAAAAAAGTCCAACCTATATGCTAGAAAATTCTGACCATTCAAATTATTAAAATGCAATGAAATGATTTAGGACTGATGTGACATTTCATAAACCAAACATTAATTTGAGCCTGATCTTTTCAATAAATTGGTTTATCCATTTCACCAAACCAATTTGAATGATCACTGTGTTCCATGATAACTATTGTTTGTTTTACGAAATCTTGAACTACAGCACATGCATCTTAGACCATCGTTTTTGAAGCTTCAGTATTTATAAATCATTTTCATTTTTGAGTAAACGATTCATGGAAAGGTCATTTTTAAGGTACATGGAAAGGTACGTTCGATTGAAATGGCAAGCAAAAGAAAGTCAAAGTGGAGCATGCCAAAAATGTTGTTTCACGTGTATATTAATGGAGTATATTTCAAAGGTAATATCTGTCCAAGCCAGATATTCTGGAAAACAGCTGTTCAGACAAACACATTTACTGTACACATACCCAAAATCAAACATTACAATCGTGCTATTCAGTTATCAGTTTATTTTCTCAATATGCTTTCAGAATCCATGTGTGCGTGTGTGTGTGTGTATGTGTGTGTGTGTGTGTGTGTGTGATAGAGACACAGAGAAAGAAAGAGCAAGAGAGACAGAAAAGATGAGACCTCTAAGTAGCAGCTGAACCGCCCACGGCTACCTGTGCCTCAGCTGTTTTCATCTCTTCTCTTTGATTTTCTGTGTCTGTACATCCGAGTCCTCAGAAGACAAACACAAACACAGCATTCCCACATGACACCCTTCAGACAGACTCTCCATAAAAATATCCAAATATCAGAACATGTCCAAGAACAGTTGCACTTTTAGGAACACCTAGACCCACTCACACCTACTGCATACAAATTCTCTTTTTCCACTGTGCAGTATTATAACTCCAGCTCACCTAAACACAATGACACACAGTCCCATTTCGCCAGCATGTGGGCTTTATATAGCCGTGATGCTCAGCACTGAGAGAAAGTGGGCTGTGATTACGGTGGCGAGATGTCAAGAAAAGAAGTTCTTGCATGACCTTTGACCTCCCACGCAACTCCTTCGGCTGCGGTTCCTGTTTTAGAAACAAGTGACCATTGCACTGCAATAAATCATTTTCTTCATTCTTCAAAAAATTGCATTTAGTTAGAAGCAAAACTGTACAATATTAAGATTTCCTACCCATTGGCATAGCTTTTTCTTGGTCTTACCGTCTTAGCACAAATTTAACACAATTTAGTGAGGTTTATGCTTAAAACTGTTTGCCAGTGGGGGAAGAAAAATAAATTGAATTCAAGATATTCTGTGGAAACAAGCTGAAGGATATTCAATAGCAATCTGTGTGATTTAATTTTATAATCATTTATGATCATTAGTCATTTATGTAGTTTTCATATACATAGTTTTTCATTTCTTATTATTTCCTTTCTATTGTGATTGTGAGATTTTAAAGCTACAATACGTATTTTTTTCGCCTTCAGAGGTCGCATTTTCAAAACAATAACAAAGACGAAGCTTGATGACGCTATGAAGGGGAGTGAAACGATGGGAGATGTCGTTTTCACCATCCAGAGTTGTATAGAATTCAAGAATCATATAAATTATGTATCAGTTAATAAATTAGATTTGTATTACCTGTACGTTTGATGACACTATGTTATGTCATCGTAATGAATTAGCTGCCATGGAACGTGAAATGTAGGCTAATGCTATATTAGCCTTAATAGTGACTATTGTCAAATGATTTGGTGGGTTAATGCTGTGCAGTTTGACACGTTTAAAACAATCGTATTAAAAGTAACCTGCATTTGAACAAACCCACATTTGCAAGTGATGGCTAGATATTTTTTGTGCAACACATTTCACTGCCATAGACTTGGTCACCAGACTTAATAAAAAGCGTCACTGAACAAACAAAGTGCAATATAACTGTATGTGTACAATAAATAATATATATTTGCTTACCTGTCTATTAAAAAAACATGCAAGAGCAGAGTCTCTGTGGACAGATCAAGTCCAAGTTTGTCGCGAAGCTCTCTCCATCTCAAAAACGCCACGTCGATATTGATCCTTTTTTTTATTTCTCCGTTTTTCCCAAAGCCTGCGTGCCTAAGTTGATCTATGTTTACGGTTTTTTGGGGGGATTTTCTGTAGCCTACTCGCCAAGCTATAATCGTGAACCATGATGACTGAACGACATAACAGTGGTATGCGAGATATTTGATCATAAAGATACGGTATCCATACATAGAGCCGCATTAGCGCCTTACAGCGGCCCATTGAAACGGACGCTAATGAGGATCTATGTAGGCTACTGTGTGTCTATGGTTTCTACAAGTGGAAACCGTGTATAGCGCAGATATTACGCCATTGATAGGCGACAATGACCAGGGACGAGCCATTATTAAAAACTGGAATTTCTCTGGATTTACAAAAAAAATTGAAGTAGGCCTACACA
Source organism: Semotilus atromaculatus (assembly GCA_031834385.1). Classification (NCBI taxonomy): domain Eukaryota; kingdom Metazoa; phylum Chordata; class Actinopteri; order Cypriniformes; family Leuciscidae; genus Semotilus; species Semotilus atromaculatus. Next base: position 13,028,918 of record JAULUF010000052.1, read on the forward strand.
ACTGCATGAATATTTTCCCAATATTTACTGTCATCATGGCAACGCTGTTTTGTTTTTAGCTTTAGGATAATATAGAGGTTAGATTATAAAATAACACAACACAAAAATACAAAATTACAGGACAGAAACATATTTTCGGAAAGATTTTTCCCCCAGTGTTATTCTCATATGTCCTGTCACACACACTTATACATGCTTATATAAAAGGCAATTTATACAAGCTAACATTTTTAAGTGAGAATTGTAAATGTTCACTAAAGCACTTATACGAAAGACAAAAGCTTGTGTTTTTGTGCAGGTATATGCATGTGTAAATTAGTTTACCCCCCTCATGACATCTTGCTTTATCGCCGCTGGTCCTTATGTTCCCCTGCGTGTGCCGTGTTTGTGCAGACTGACTGAGAGTATAGATTTAACCTTGCTCACCTCGCTTTAACATTTCCACTCCTGTGTTGGTAACCCAGGGCCATTATTTCCATGCCACACAGGCGCGCTCTGACTCCGTCTGTGTGGTTCAATAGCCACGGGCCCTTGCTTTTGAGTCTGTGGACTAGACCTCAGAATCAAATCAATACCAGCACTGTAAACATCAGACACTCTACAGTCACTTAAAGCAGAAAGAGAAAACAGCCTTAAAACAAATACAGCTGAACTGCAAATGTCATTTGCTGAATCAAAATACAGGTTATAAGATGTGAAACACAAAAAATGTAAACATTCTGTTAAGGTGTTATACTGATGACATGTATTTGTTTGATTAAAATATAAATTCTAAATTGTACACTGCAGCTTTAAATAAAACAGAGCAACAAGGTACTAAAAATCAGTTATGCTGTTCAATATAGAATGTTTTCTCTGTTTTACATAACCGCTCATGCCAACTTTCTATCAAGACGCTTTAAGGACCTTAGGGCAAGTGTGGTTACTAAACAAGTAGATCTTTGGGACTCTCCACCAAACAGAAATCAGTTTGGAGAGTTTAGCTCATTCCAAAGACTCAGACTGGGAGTCATCGGTAGCCAACTCTCCCTTTACAATCAGTCTGTATCCTGCAGCTAATAAACCTGCTCATTAACGGGCTCCTGAAAACTTAATTAAAGTTGGAGAGAAGGAGGCACCGCCGCCCCAAAGAGGAATAATCCACTATGTGGTGTAATTCAGCCTTTGTGTACATCAGGGAGAGGAGCCTGAGGCCTGAATGTCAAAATCCTTGTTAGATTAATGAATACTTATGCAGACCTTATAACATGACCTATCTGCTCTTTTATATTTTACTTTTTTAAAGTAATTAAAATTGTTGTGGAAACTTTAAAGACATGGGTTAGGACCATCTTAACTGAGCAAAGTACTATGAACAAGATGCTCATAATTGTGTCTATAATTGTATTAAGGATTTTTTCCTATCCATGGAATCCCAAATTTCTGTAACACTTTATGCTTATTCTTTGAGTTACACTTCAAATGTTTTAGACTTAGACTTCCTTTATTAATCCCCGAGGGGAAATTAAGGTGTTACAGCAGAGACAGAAATCGAGACAACGTGCATAACAAAAATAGACAATACAATCCATCCATAATCTCAATAATCTGAATATCTATTCATAACAAATAGGTATGGTTTCCCAAACAATGACCTACTTAACGTTACAAATTCAAAAACACCTCCAATTCACTTACCTACATAAACACATAAACACCTACATACCCCGAAACAATGCCACTCATTAGTCCAAGCAAAAACATTCAATATATTATTTAAAACAAGTTATTACGGTAATATGGACTAAAATATTAAAATAGTAAATATACTAAATAACTTCCATTCGTGCTACATATACACAAATACGCAAACCATACAAACCCGTATACATCCCTATGCATACCTAATGTACATACCTATACATGCACGCAAATACACACGCTGCACACATTTATAACCATATAAATGCATATACATGTACCCTCACTATTCTGCACATACAGTACTTCAAATTATGGATATATTGGATATTTAAATCATATTTAAAAATGTATAATTTATAATAAAATATAATTTAAAAAAAATTAATACAAGCTTTTTTTTTTTTATTACTGAAGGAACTTGCCAGCACTGCACAGTCATGTGCATTAAAAGCACACATTGATCTTCAGATTCTTATTATTGACAGTCATGTTGGCTTGGAAACACAGGATAAAATAGATGGCAGGCAGTACTTTTTGTGTTTGAATGTCTGAGAAGGAAAGGGGTACGCAAAAGTAATATTTCGCTTCAAATAGAACCGAGCTGCAAGGTTTATTCACTGCCAGTGCATGTGGAGAGGGTTATAGCTTTTATATTTCTGTTATTAAAGCAGTGGCTAATGTTGCATCCACAGACAAGAACAGAGGAGAGCTGGCTTTGCAGCAAGTCTGCCCATGGCCACCTCCATCTGAGTAATGTTTACAGAACACACTCTCTCTCTCTCTGTCTCTCTCTCTGTCTCTCTCTCTCTCTCTCTCTCTCTCTCTCTCTCTCTCTCTCTCTCTTCTATCTCACACATACACACTCTCATTCAATTTTTTATTTCCTTTTTATTTCCTCTGCTGGATTGGGAAGAGTGCAGCTTTGACAAACTAATGGACTTCAGCTAAATGTGTAATTAATGACTGCCCAAGAGCCAGGACAACAGGTCAGAGAGTCCGTGAAAAAAGAGAAGCTGCGACGATATCTGAGATACAGGCAGCTTAAAGAGTGTCACAGAGAGAAGCACACTGTGTATTTCACACCTTTACAATAGCACAATAATAGCAAGACTGTTAGTGTTGTCACACTTTATCCTATATGAATTGCATTACCGTTTTGATAGAAATTAATACTTTTATTCAGCAAGGATGCATTACATTGAACAAAAGTGAGAGTCAAGACATTTATAGTTTTGCAGAAGATTTCTATTTCAAATAAATGTCATTAATTGCTATTTCTATTCATCAAAGAGTCTTGAAAAATTGTATCCACAAAAATATTAAGCAACTCAGCTGTTCTCAACATTGATAATAATAATATTGTTTATTTAGCAGAAAATCTGTGTATTATGATTTTGGAAGGATCATGTGACACTGGAAACTGTATTGGCTGCTGACAATTCAGCTTTACATCACAGAAATAAATGACATTGTAATAATATTTGACAATGTTACTGTATTTTTAATTGGTGAGCATAAGAGACGTCTTTCAAAAACACTTTTGATCGGTAGTCTATCTAATGCTATTGGTTCAAAATTTACTTTAAATCCACTATTTTAAAAATAGGGACATTTTATTTTCCTTTAAATTAAATTTATTAAACACATATTGACCGTTTGACTCTTGTAGTCACATTATTTGGAATTATATTATAATGAAACCCTTTTTATATTTATATTTGGCGAACAAAAATATAAAACGTTTGACAGCTTGCCCCAAAATGACATTTACAAAACTCCTGAAAGCATTTTCTACCTTATAACCATTTTCTTTTCAGGCTTTATAAAATGAAACAATGTGCAAAACATGTTTCTTCAAGCACCAGTTTCTCTGGAATAATGATAATATGTCACAAGCCCATAATTTTAACCCACTCAAGCACATCAACACTGCAAAAACCTCATCCTCTCCTATTTAAACAGCCTTAAGAGACTCATCTATCAAGGCCCAGCAATTAACAGCACAGCAGCTCATCAGAATCAGATGCAATTGCTCCAGTCCGATGGAAACAAAATTGTCTCTTTTTGCCTTTTTTTTCAATCATTAATTGAAGCGGTGACAGTCACCTGATTAGGCAACTCTATTCAATGACTGGCCTGTATGGCAGATCCATCGTGTAATAAAGCAGGAGATGGATTATGGCTTTTCTGCCGAGCAGGCAAACACAAGTCCCACTGCCATTCATTGCTTCTTATTGCAGAACAGAAATCCATTAGCAAGACTGTAGCCAACTCTTCTGCTAATCTAATATCGGTCTCATCCAGCACACATGGAATACAGCTCTTCAGTCCCTTTTCCTTTACTTAAGATAATTTTTTTATTGATCAATCTACCGGTAACCTGTTTTTACAATAACATCTGTCACTTTTTATATTCATTAAAAGCAGGGTGAATCATAATCCAAAAAAGTTTTAGAGTTGCAGAATTGTTGTCTGTTACACCAAATGGAATTGCAAATATTACAATTCAATTAAACTAAGACTTTGTTTTCTGGTTGGACAAACAATTCCTGACATTGGTTGAAATCTTTGCTATAATCGGCCCACAACCAACAAATGACTTCCTTACCGTTGGTTTTGCACATTAAACTGGAAAATAAGTATTTTATGTAGTTATACTTAATGTGAGTACAGCTGAAACACAAGCACTCTGTACTCATCTGCATTGAATACAGAAAACCCCTCAAGGCTCTCTTACCATTTCTTACTCCCTTACTTTTTCATCTGTCTCATATCCATAATCACCTCGATACACACTAATGCCTCTGTCATTATCTCTGTTCATTATGCCCTCACTTCTGTATCCCTGTGAAAAGGGAGAGACCAGTAACATATACACTCACCGGCCACTTTATTAGGTACACCTGTCCAACTGCTCCTTAACACTTAATTTCTAAGCAGCCAATCACATGGTGGCAACTCAGTGCATTTAGGCATGTAGACATGGTCAAGACAATCTCCTGCAGTTCAAACCGAGCATCAGTATGGGGAAGAAAGGTGATTTGAGTGACTTTGAACGTGGCATGATTGTTGGTGCCAGAAGGGCTGGTCTGAGTATTTCAGAAACTGCTAATCTACTGGGATTTTCACGCACAACCATCTCTAGGGTTTACAGAGAATGGTCCGAAAAAGAAAAAACATCCAGTGAGCGGCAGTTCTGTGGGCGGAAATGCCTTGTTGATGCCAGAGGTCAGAGGAGAATGGCCAGACTGGTTCGAGCTGATAGAAGGGCAACAGTGACTCAAATAACCACCCGTTACAACCAAGGTGGGCAGAAGAGCATCTCTGAACGCACAGTACGTCGAACTTTGAGGCAGATGGGCTACAGCAGCAGAAGACCACACCGGGTGCCACTCCTTTCAGCTAAGAACAGGAAACTGAGGCTACAATTTGCACAAGCTCATCGAAATTGGACAATAGAAGATTGGAAAAACGTTGCCTGGTCTGATGAGTCTCGATTTCTGCTGCGACATTCGGATGGTAGGGTCAGAATTTGGCGTCTACAACATGAAAGCATGGATCCATCCTGCCTTGTATCAACGGTTCAGGCTGGTGGTGGTGGTGTCATGGTGTGGGGAATATTTTCTTGGCACTCTTTGGGCCCCTTGGTACCAATTGAGCATCGTTGCAACGCCACAGCCTACCTGAGTATTGTTGCTGACCATGTCCATCCCTTTATGACCACAATGTACCCAACTTCTGATGGCTACTTTCAGCAGGATAATGCGCCATGTCATAAAGCTGGAATCATCTCAGACTGGTTTCTTGAACATGACAATGAGTTCGCTGTACTCGAATGGCCTCCACAGTCACCAGATCTCAATCCAATAGAGCATCTTTGGGATGTGGTGGAACGGGAGATTCGCATCATGGATGTGCAGCCGACAAATCTGCGGCAACTGTGTGATGCCATCATGTCAATATGGACCAAACTCCCTGAGGAATGCTTCCAGCACCTTGTTGAATCTATGCCACGAAGAATTGAGGCAGTTCTGAAGGCAAAAGGGGGTCCAACCCGTTACTAGCATGGGGTACCTAATAAAGTGGCCGGTGAGTGTAGATGGGGAAAAGAGAACGCAATGCAGACAGAACGGCAAATCAAATGAATTTCTGTAAATGGATTTTAAGATATTCCTGAGTCAGAAAATAGATTATTATTATCTTATTTCAGGACAGTTGGAGTAGGATAAATTGCCTAGCCTTTGTCAACGTTTTCTTTGTGAGCTGAAATTTAAACATATAATCACTGGTGATGGACATTTGTGATTTGCTTGCAGAATGAATGGAGGGTAAAATCAAAACTGGATGGTCAGCTCCGCACAGTAGGCCATGATTTCCAATGAATAAGAACGAGTTGATGTAAATGAATTCACACTGCCCAGAGGAACTGTCTGTGTCCAGGTTTGATCATCTGTAATGGAACGGATTAAAGTTTGGTCTGTGCAATTAGAGAGTAACAGTAGGGAGATACATGAATGAAGACAGCTGGCAAGATCCAATAAAGGGATGAAAATAATTTTGATCATAATACCAGACTGCATGTGACGGGATCTCAGGCATTTTGTTTTAAAACAAATAAGAAACTGGCCATTATTAATATATAAAATAAACTTTAGTAATAATGCACCTGCTCTGACATGTTTAATTAATTGTGAAATGTTTTATATTCACAATATATGCCTGATTCAGTAGAATAGAATAGAATAGAATAGAATAGAATAGAATAGAATAGAATAGAATAGAATAGAATAGAATAGAATAGAAACCGTAAATGTAGCTTGCTGGAGAATCTGTTTCTCTTCTGACAAGATCTAAGTCCATATTCCGAGGTTGAGGAGGATACATGGCACTACAGTACATCATGTTCACAACAGGACGTTCATGTCCTTACGATGGGACAACACCAAGCGCTAAGAGTGGGAGGACAGAAGAGAGATTGGGACATAAAGAAACCCTTGGAATGTGATAAATGTTTGGTGTAGAAGTAAATTGCACCGTTGGCCGGTTTGACCAGACATTCCCCACTGTCACTAAGGTTTATGGTCTCAGCAGGGCAAAGCTATACTCTGATACTGAAAATCCTTTCTTTTCTTTTTTTTTTTTTTTTTTGTGGGGACAAGCAGTTGTACATGGAGTGCCCCCAGGTGCTATGTGACATGACTCAAATATATATGATTTTTAATAGGTATTGTTACCATTTTTTTTTAGATAGTTTTTTTCTCCTTGCTTAATTTAATAGGCTATGTAAATGCATACATTTGAAAATAAACTAGCAATAATAACAATTTATTGTGGCACTGTAAATTTACAATACTGCATTTTAACATAGCAGTAATTTTAACATTGCAAATAGTTTAAATAACGAACATCTAATAAATATGAAAAAAATTTATATCTCAAGAAAGTAATATTATATGATAATATTAGTACAGATTTTATGCACTGAAAGGTCTAATACTGTAAAATACTAATTATAATGCAGAGGGTGAATAATGCTCTTAAGCTGCTTAACAGGGCAAATTAAATATTAATGCATGACACAAGCTGGTTCCCGAATCCCGTCCATGTACTATGCTTCCCTCTTGTGGCCAATCCTGATACCACCAATTTAACTTGTATTAATGTGGGAACATGATGTGGGTTATATGATAAATAAATCAAATATAGGACTAAACTAATGGAAAGCCATTATGACCGTTATTTGAAATATGAGGAACATTTGGACGTTTTTCCACTGGCATTTTTTTCAACAGTAGCCTACAGATTATTCAGCCGCATATCAGGATGAACACTAAATCCATGGTAAAATGGAAACCAACCGCCATGGGTGGTAATGATAAAAAAAAAATACATTTTAATATATTTGCTAGACTTATTGACTAGACTTACACCATTATTTATCACTAGAGATGAAACGGTTTTAAAATTCCATCACGGTTATAGTGACCAAAATTAATCAAGGTTATAGCCTAACACACGTGAATAGATACCTTATTATCTGAATTGTTTAGATTTTTTAGAATGCACATTAGCTTATTTTCATAATGGCTAAAATTTACAACAGTGCATAACAAAGATTTTCAGATTTTCGCATTGGGTTGAACAAAAGCAGTAGACAGGTAAATCCACTCTTTGACAGTAGGTGGTGCTGCTATTCTTTTCCTAGAAATGTCTGTACACAAACCGGCATTAGTAGCCTATTACTAATGCCTGTTAGTAATAGGCATTAGGCCTAAATGGAGGGAAGATAACAAGAAAATGCAAACTCCCTTCAGAAATACATTCATATAGGCTAAAAGTTGTAGAGGTTATAAAACCCCACTGTCTTCCGCCATGTTTTCTCACAAAAACAAAACCTATGCTGTGCCTATGCGAAACTGATGCTAACATTTCTTAAAGGGATAGTTCACCCTAATGTGAAAATTAAAGGGATAGTTCACTTTGAAATTAATTTTTGGTATGTTTTAGCTTACCTCAAGGGCATCCAAGATGTAGGTGTCTTTGTTTCCGCAGTAGTTTCATTTTTGATATTTTTAGGTCAAACCGTTCTTGTCTTTCAGTATATAATGCAGGTCTATGGTCACTACCTCAAAGAGCATGTACAGAGAAGTCCAAATTAAACATGATTTAATGACTCGTAAGTGCACATTGATGGCCTAAGACACGAAACGAGCGGTTTGTGTGAGAAAACGAACAGTATACCGTTTTTACCTCTTGTAACCACTAGCGGCGCCAGGATTTTGATTGTAGGTGGGCCTCCAGAAAACTGGATGGGTCCGTTAAAATAAGGAAAAAAAAAAAAAAAAAAAAACGGGTTCCCCTTCATCTCCGTTTCAGCGCTTTTCTGCGGCACTGTGGACAGCGACTCAGTAGCCTACCTGTGTGGCTCTTGTGTCGCTGTCCTCAGCTTAGTGCGGACAAAGACGGCAGTAAGCCTATCACTTGATTGATCTCTTTTGAATGTTCAATACACAAAAAGACTGAAACGGAATTATATCTTTGGAGGGTCTCTGTTTCTCTCTCCAGTTATTTACCCAGCACGACGGGCAGGGAACTGTCCAAAATTATTTAGGCTAACTGTTTCTTATAAAGTTATGACAGAAGAACTGTATCGACATGAAATAACAGCATTGAATCTGACACAGCTGCTAAACAAAAACTGCAGGAAAACGATACAAAATTATTTAACTGTTTTTTATTTATTCAGAATAATAGAAGAACTGTATCAACATGAAATAATTAAATTAACAACATATCTAACCATAAACTACAGCATCCGAGATAGCGGGACTTGGGGCTTGTTACAGCAGGAGACGGCGGGGTTTCGTGTTGAACACAGCAATATTGTCATATTGTGTTTAAATATAGGCTTTAACGAGGAGCAGTGGGTCCGAAATTTTAGGACGAGCAAGCCAACCTTTGATATGTTGATATATGTCAACGTTTGTCCACATTCACGTTTTCTCTACGACGTTTTGTCGGGCAATCCATCTTTGCAGATGCGCGTCGGGGTTTCTCTCGTCATTAAACCGCGGAGAAGTGGTCTAAATGCATTGACACATAGGCCTATCTGATTTATTTCTAATTTATTTCCACATATTAATGAGGCCTGAAACCGATCTCGAAATATCCGAATGCATGCGTTTTTTTCTTGTTTGCATGGTCACAGAACACATCCGATCTGTCACAGTGTCACATTCACATGAGCAAAAAATCGGAATCGGGTCACATTTCACTGACAGTGTAAACGAGGCCTACATGCACTTTTCAGCTCTTTTCGTGTTAAGTCAAACAAAAATAAAAGTGAGGAGTTAAGAGTTTTTTTTTTTTTTTTTTTTGAACTGATAGAATGAAAATCCGTACGCCTGCAAATAGAGGTCTCTGCAGACGGTAATATGAGTTACCCGCCTGGGTCAAAATGGGCGGGCCCGGACCTAAAATCGCCCCAGGCCCATCCAGGCCCAATGGTAGCGCCGCGGTTGCTTGTAACCACAGCCACGTCCAAGTGATCTGAGGGCGCGGGCGCTTCGGTCTGCGCAAGTGCCGGAAATGATCTCTCGTGCGTGTACGTCACTCATTGTTTACACAGAACCGAGATTGTAGGTAAGACGGCTAATTAAAATGGTAGTAACGTGCGCTTATTCGGGATGTTTTAACCGTCGTAAAAGAAAACAATTACGTATGCTCACTCTTTGAGGTGGTGACCATAGACCTGCATTATATGACTGACAGACAAGAACGGTTTGACCTAAAAATATCAAAATTGAAACTACTGCCGAAACAAAGACACCTACATCTTGGATGTCCTTGAGGTAAGCTAAAACATACCAAAAATTAATTTCAAAGTGAACTATCCCGTTAAGGCTGTAATTGTTTATGCCCTTCCGTCGCTAACTTCCCTTTGTCTCATTTACTCGGATGTAAGTCATTGCTCACGTTGGACGAGTGCCCACTACTGGAAGAACCCTTGAAATGTGTTTAGGTGGAACGCCTTAAAGGCCCCTGATATAGTCACAGCGAAGTTCTTTTTCATTCTTCGTTTAGGGATTAAAGAAGTATGAAATACATGAGCAGATACTGTTAGCGAACAGTTGATGCCGCCCACACTGCTGAGAGCGACGGTTTGATGAACATGATGAACTTTTCAAACTTTTCCGGAACGTTCGCTTTGGCAAGCTGTGCGAAAAGCAAAAAAAAAAAATGAAAAAAAGCGAAAAGCTGTTTGCTTTTTTGCAACTCCCCCAAAAAAACTCCAAACAAAGTTCGTTTAGGCCAGATTTTTCTTTGATTTCACTTGAAGTATATATCGGGGCCTTAAGCCATTGATCATTTTAATCATGTATTGAGCAGCTTTTTTACAGTTGTACATATAAATTAGTTTACGCAACATTCTATAGGCCTGTATGTAGGCCTATGTTTGGGCTGTAAATTGCATATAAACAAATATTAAATATTAATAGACTGTATTTATATGAAATATAAAATATAAAAAAATACACAAACTAAAATAATAATAAACTATAACTGTGGGGGGAAAAAAAGTCAGCTTAAGGTAGCTACAAGTATTAAATGTGGTTAAATGTCAAAATAACTCCAATATCAGAGTTGTGTGGGGTGGGGGTAAATTAAGCGTGATCTGCTGTGATGTCATGTCACAATCATGGTGCATTGTGGGCTATGGATCTGCCTGAAGTGTACATGTTGAGTAGACTCGGATTCCCCCGAGGGGAAGCGCTTAGGGAAGTTAGCGAGTGTAGCCTATGTCTAAAAGTGGAATTATAAATTACTCACCCTGCTGTTCTAATGCCATACATAACCCCTCTTTCTTTTATGGACCACAACAAAAAAATGGCAGTAACCCAGCAAACAATTTTGCGTTTAAAAGACATGTTGTCATCAGTGAAAATTTAATAGAAGCCTAAGCCCAATAATAGACTTATCATCAGTTAGATAGCATGTCAAAGAAATTAAACCAAACACCTTGTAATCACTGCTGACTTGGCTTACATGCTGGAATATCATACATCTTGCAAGTTATTTAGTCAAAAACAACATATAATACCAAATTCAAGGTTATTTTGGTTATGAAGGCTGAAATGACGGCTATTGCTTGCTGGGAAATAGCGACCAGCATCAAGCTTTTTTAAAAAAGATGCAAAAATATCACAGAATGATCCCTTGTGACACGTGTTGTATCTTCCAAGTGTTCAGGGGGGTATACAATATGAAATTTAATGTATTCTTTACTGAAAATCCTGATCTTGGGCGTTGGTCTTCAGTGTACGCGTCTCACCCAGAAAAAGCTTGGTGAGAAATCAAGATTAACAAAAACACAACACAAAATACTACGCCTAGCAATCCCCAAAAATGTATCAGTGCACTTTCTTCACTGAGTTAAATATCTCCGGACCTGATGTCTGATGTTTGTCTGATGATATAGTCATAATGACAACTGATAACTTTTTTGTGTCCTGTTTTTGTTAATATTGATTTCTCAAAACTTGTGTGCCGTCAAACTTGTGTGCCTGAAACGGCCAAGGTCAGGATTTTCTTTAAATAATGTGTTAAATTTCATATTGTATACCCCCAGAACACTTGGAATATACGACATGTATTATGATTTTCACAAAAAAAGGATGATTTATATGCTATGATGGCACTATTTAAGATATTTAACACTGAGAAAATAGTCTTTAAATCTTTATTGTTATATCGCAAAGTGCTGAGCACCAGCATTAAGAAATAAAGCTTATATATATACAACAAAAAAAAACAATTAATCAATTAAAGCAGAAATTTAAAGTTTAAAGTACAAACAATATTAAGTCATAGATCAACATTATTATGTCCAACAGAACTCAAAAAATAATGTTTGCAATTCAAAGTTTGAATTAAATTAATAAATGATCATTTTAACTTGGAATTTAATTTGTAACAGATTACTGTCCTTGTACTTTTCAGAGTGATGGCAGAAGATTTTGAAGTGGTTTGATGGTTGCTGTTGCATGTGGCCATCAACTCCATCGCCATCAGAAGTACTTGGTGGGATTTGATCTGTCACACATTTGAACATGAATATGGGAGGGGATGCCAGGATAAACTCTCTGCATTGGGAGCATATGTCCGATCCTCTGCCCTTTCTTCAGGGTCCCGGTGTAACGGTCCGGCTTAACGTAGAACAGCTTGAAGCAGAGACCTGCCAAACAGATTATATGGGAGATATAAGATTATTCTTTTGTACAAAATCGTATTCCTATATTATTATTATTATTGGTAGTAGTAGTATTTTATCAAGCAAGCACTTTTTTTCCACAAACATGTCTTTAAAAGAAAATTGCTACGTTGCTATTCATGCTTTAGAATATTTAACATTAGGTACACACCTTGCCCTCTCACATTAACGCCATCATTGATAGCATTGTTCTTTGAGTATGGCATAGATTTCCCATTCAGACTCATATCGAATGGAGCATAAACTGTGGCTCCATCTTCACACAAAATGTCAAGACCCAAATGTTTCCGATTCCCACTGCAGCACAAACACAGATAATGTGACCAAAATTAAGAAGGATGTTATTTTTCTTTCCCTAGCTCTCAAATCTTAATATGCATTTAAACATGATGCATTAAGTCAAGATCTGACATCAGTTACATCAAACTTTTTTGTTATTGTGTGTATTGTGACAATTGTGCATTGAATAATAGTTTTAGTACACATTAATTTCCAAATTTTCCATTGAATGGAAAAAAGCAGTCTGGCCTGTATCCAAAATAGAAAGAAGGTCATACAGTATGTTAACAACATGAGGGTGAGTAAATGGTGATGTATTTTATTTGTTTTATTGTATTAGTATGGTGTCTAATTTATAGAACCCATTTGCCATAAACGATTTATTAAAACTGAATAAAGAACCTTTCTGTATAGAACTCCATTTATCTTTTTTTCTGAGAGTGTATGATGCTGAATAAAGATATTTTGTAATGTTGGGTTGTGTCAAATTTGTGTAGTAACACACTCAAAACAAAAGAATGTATAATATGTCACAGCACACCTCCATTACAAATGTGTTATTTGCTAAATGTGATATTAATGACTTCTGGGGAGAGCTATAAGGAGATATAAGTCAGGTAAAACAAAATTTGCTTATGAAATAGAGATTTACACAAACAATAATAAACAGGAAACATGATCAAAAACAGAATTTACCGTCTGGCTCCATAATGTCCACAGCCATACTTTCTATCACATCCTCTTATACGGTTACTTGGGTAACTACTGCATAGGCGACCAAATTTCACTGTGAAATAGAAATATATTTTTTTTTTAACTCATGCCACCGGAGAGGGTGACAGACAGGAATAAGCTGGTCAGGGAGGTTAAAGCAACTCTGTGTTACTTTGTTTCTTGACTGTCTTTATATTTGTCTGTATGTTTGTCTTTTTCTTCATTAACATTTCATACCTCGACTAGCATCAACACAAGAGCTGCAAATCACTGAAAAAAAAGAGACACACATTACTTGAATTTGCATAATTACTGTATTTCATTTTTTTGGAATGTTTTTGCAATGTTTACTCTTTTCACAATGTTTTTAATGACACCACAAAACATCAGTGAATTTAATATTATTAATATATGATTTAAGTTAAATTGTAATTTCTCACCAGCCAAAAGCAGAAAACTGAAAAGGATGTAAAGTCTCATGATCCTATACGCATTTGTTTTCAGATGCTTTCTTCTCTGCTGTCGTCCTCAGTCTTTTTGCGTCAGGTTTGTGGGTATTGATGTAGAGAGGACTCAAATGCAAAGTATTATTTGCTTTGGTAATTGATCAAATAAAACAAAAAACAAACAAAAACTATACCCGAGGAGAAAATGCAAGATTATTCACCGGCACCGCTGGTGAGGTAGACACGGCAGGACAGGACTTGAAATTGTAGGATGACCTAAAGAGGTTCACACAGGACGAGTAACAACGACGAACTGGCAACGGACTGAGAACATGGAGAATAAATAGGGAATGAAAGGGTATAAAGGGAGAGAAAGTAGGGCAAATAAACCAATAATCAGATAACAATCAGATATAAGAATAAATAATAATCAGATAAGAAGGGCAGGGTTGAGACAATAGATGGTAGAACGTGATAACAGCCAGAGATCTCACAGACAGCAAACAAACATGACAATAAGGAAGCAAGAGGCCAATGATAAACACGTGCCACATGCTCCACTTAACACAAAAATATGAAAGCACACAGCCAATGGTAAACACGAGCCATGCTACACAGCACGACTACACACGAATATTTGGCCAATGCAACTTGGGGTCTGATCAAATAAACCCACTTATCCGACCATATGACTATATACTGTTTCAAGTTAGTTTGAGGCTGGATCATCTGTGGAAACTTTGTCTTCAGTAAACTCTTTGTCAACTGATTGAACTTTGACTCCTGGGACCCGTTTCAATAAGGAGGTTCAACCAACTGTGTTTAAACTTGAACTCTGAATTGATTTACCCTGAGATGGGAAACTCTGAGTATTAGGTTTCAGAACAGCTGATTTGAGTTAGTTCGGTCAACTCTGAGTAGACTGACTCACGTGTGCACCACGACTATGCAAAAGCCATGAACAATGGAGCTCCGTAATTACGATTCACCATGGCAACAGCACCCGACAAAAAGACGTCCCAAACTTCAGAGTCAATATGCATTTTCATAGTATCCCACGGGCAAAAAAAAATAAAAAAAAAACATGGCAGAAACTAAAAATGAAGTATAAAACATGATTCAATCATGTAAAGCTTTCCCTGTTGTGTTTTTTTGAATATTCTTCATGCAGTGTGTAATATAGCTGTTTGTGAATGTAAACGTTCTCCAAAGTGCACGATAAATAAAGTTATTGTACAAGTCGTTTGTGTTTCGAATCCGACTGCTTTACGGTTCTACGTCACTAGAAGATACATTTGCATAACGCCCGCCTATGTTGTACGTTGTCCGCCCACAAACAACTTGACCAGCCCTCAAATGTCATTTTACGTTCAACGCAGGATTTGCAAAACACTTGCTCTTGAAAGATGGGTCAGTACCCAGTTTGTTTGGACCAGCTTGCTTCTCAGAATCACAACCTGTATGTATGAATAATTATAGATGTGTGGCAGGATGGGTTATCACCCCTCCCACTCGTTTGAGGTTTGGCCAATGGCCTGGCATCTATTGCGTATAAGAGCACGGGCTACCAGTTTACTGATGTGCGTCATTTTCCGGGGCCGTGACGTCATCTGTGCACCCTGCTCCTTTCTTTGCTGGAGTGCAGTGTTGAATGGGTTGCTCGTAAAGACCACTGAAGACTAGTGACCTTTTGGTGGTGGCATCCTCACTGTGTGTCGTGGTCTTCTCTGGCATGAGTTGCTGAGTGTGGGCTAGTGTGTGTACACTGTGAATAGAGTGATTTTCATAAGGGTGATATCTTGAGACTGCCCCTGTTGGTAAGCCCAGGTTCCTCTGCTGCCAATGATAGAATCTAACAAATAGATGAGAGTGATTGCTGATCAACGCCTTTTATAACTATTGTGTCTTTAAACAGTTAATAAACTTTTTCGTCCGATACCATTGTCTCTGATTCCACCTATGATTAGAATCTGCGTGTGCCTTTCAGTTAGAGGTTGTTAAATTCTTGGGGTGAAATTCCTCAGGTTGTGTAGTTGGAAATAACATCAGCCGGAGTTTTGAGCGTGGGTATAATTTATTGCTCCACCCAACTCCATATATAATAGAGCTGCCCTCGCACACTTTGCCACAGATGTAAACAGGTAGTTTTGTGTTTTATATTGTGTAGGTCTCCTGCTAACTGGCTAAATCACATTATTAATGCAGTATGTGAGTATTAATGCTCACATGTGTCTATTAATGCAGATTGTCTGTCGTTCTTACTACTTTTAGTAAAGATAAAGGATGGAGCAAGGGAGCAAGATTTGTTTTACAAATGTTTGTTACATCAGTCATTCACATTAGTGCTTGGCTAATGTAAGTTATGTGCTGTTTTTGATACAGTTCCCGTATGTGCACCACAATAAATTAGAAATATACACATCGGTTTGTTGATGGACATACACTTTTTAATGTTGATGGTGAGGAATTACTGTTGCAACATCTCATAATGTACCTCAAACGGAGTAGTATATCACTGAGAAACGTCCTGCTCAAGTTGTTCTTGCGATGGAGGCTCGGGTTGAATAACTACTTCTTCCAATGTTTCCTCATTTAAACCGATTTCTACACCACTGATTTCTTTGATGGCTCTCACGGTTTTGTGCCCAGGAAACAACACAAACAATCTAAGAAAGAACGTGAGAGCGAGGCACACTTTCCTTCCCGCTCTGCATACAGCGGCCTTACTAATGTGCTCTGCACCCCGATGTTATGTAGAAAAATGCGCAATGAACGAATGTACTGCACTGAAAATAATGCTTACTTCTTACTTAGCATTTTTGTCTTGTTGTTTCCTGTCAAAATATCTAAAGATTCTTAAATCAAGATGCAAATGTTATGCTAACCTCAGGATCTAGGCAAGACACAAGGGGTACATTCGACGACGAAACAGCACAGGACTGTAAACACAGGGAGAATAAATACTGACCCTGTAACTACATTTGAACAAGAGGTTAACAAGCACCACTTTAATTTATGGTCAGGGTTCTGTCACTTCTGTCTAGTCTATTTCTATTTCTAGTCCTGACACTCCTGTTTTGTCTTGTCTGTGTGCCTTGTTTCATGTTCTTTCATGTTTTGTCTTGTGCTGTGTAGCACACAGCTTGTGTTTTACACTAGCTGTGTGCTTTCGTGTTGTCATGATTTGTGTGAACACGTGGCTTATGAGTGTTCTCATTGGCTTGTTCATGACTTGTTCATGGCTTGTTCATGACAAGTTCATGACTTGTTTTGTGAGCACATTGCTTGTGATTTTTTGTCATGTTTGGTGTGAGCACATGGCTGTTATGTTTCCTTGTGCCATATGCTCTTCTGTTGATTGTCTAGCCCCTCCCATCTTTTTACCTTATTATTGATTTATTTTCCCCATCTGTCCTCCCTCGTTACCTCCTTTGTTTGTTCTCCCTAATTATTCTCCCTGTGTTTGCAGTCCTGTGCTATTTTGTCGTTGAATGTACCCCTTGTGTTTTGCCTAGATCCTGTTGCCAAGTCCAGTCCAGTCTTGTTTTCCCCCTCGGCCTAGGTTTTTGTTTGTATTTGTTTTATTTTTTATACTTAATAAAAACCTAATTTTTTCTGCAATTGAGTCCCCGCTTCATCTCCTCAACCCCTGTAACTACATGGAACAAGAGGGTAAGAAGCACAACTACATGAAACAAGAGTATCTTTCACCAATATTTAAGCAAAAGTTTAAGCACTTTTGTTAAAAAGATTACTGTATAAATGCATATGTATCCTGTAATAAAAAATAAAAAAAGCCTATACAGTGTGAATTGGTACACCATTATTAAAGATAGGCCTACACAGTGTATGTTCTTGTTAAATTGCTCCCAAATGTAAGATTGTTGTATCATAATAGTAGAATAACTAACCCTTAGTTCTATAATTCTTACAGTATACATATTTTTTTAATTCTCCTGGTTGTTAACCCTTTATTCCACCTTTATTTAACATAATATTGTTCCCTTACATTTAGATGTAAGTACTTTATAGGTACACTATAATTACCGAAAGTTGCACAGTAAATTTATTTTAATTACTCAGTACTTTCCGGCCTGTAATCTAAAGCGTTACCGACTTTTCTTTTAAATTTCCATTTTCCCCATTTATCACAGTGTCCTGGTTTGCAGCTGAATAATCTGAATACACTTCCCAATGTCCCTCATATTCACATTATTCACATTTAAAGTCGCTTTGAAACAATCTGTATTGTATAAAGCGCTATAAATAAAGGTGACTTGACTACACGTGATTTGGCACTGGAAGGACGATCAGCTGTCCTTCCTGTTTCCCTGAAACACTGTCTTACATTACGGTTACATTAGAGTTTATTGCTCTGGCCACATCTGCATGTGCAATATTTTTTTATGGATCATTGAACAACCATGAAAAACATTGTTAAAGCCCTAAAGATCTGCAAAGCTTGTTTATATTTTATAACATTTTGTAAAATAAGATTGCTTAAGAATAGTGTGCACACACAACTATAATGACTCAACCTGGTTCAAATTAGTAGATTTTGTGAACTTCAAATAACCTTTATGGAACTGCTTCAGGCCAGACATATTATTTAGGTTAATTCATGTCAAGTGTTGGACTTTAATCCCCACTTTTCTCTGCACTCTTTATGGAACAGGCCCTATGTGGGGCAAATAACCCACTAATCAGATAGCAAGAAGGGCAGGGTTAAGACTATAGACGGGAGAACACGTGGCACATACATACAAACATAACGAAAGTCATACGTTCACACGAAACATGATAAAGATCAGGAAGCCAATGAGAGCTCTCAGACTGCGTGCCCACACAACACATGACAACATGAAAGCATTCGGCTGATGGTAAACATGAACTACGTGCTACACATACTGTAATACAACAACATTAAAGACGAAGCGTGGACCATGGAATCACAAGTAATTTATATAATGGGTGGTAATAAGAAAAATTACATTAAAATATATTTGCTAGACAGACTTGATGACAGATGTCACAATGAGCAACAACATTTTGGCCACATCCTGCACTCAATTTGACACATGCTCAAATAGCAAATCCGCGGTTTTCTGTCTATCTCTGTGGTTTTATGCAATGATAAACTGTACAAAATAGACTTCAGCTAAATGTGTAATTAAAGAGTTAGTTTACACTAAAATTCTAGCATAGTTTAGTCATCCTGATGTACCGTTACAATCAGACCAAATGCAACGATTGGGAAAAATATTTTATGGTCCTAAACCGTATTTATGCATATAAATACTTTAAGACCATGTGATTCCATGGTCCATGCTTTGTTGAAGAGACTTTTAACCAGCATAACAAAAAAAAATTCTGGAACAAATGGCCTACCCTGCCTTTTAGACATGGAACACTGAGAACATAATAGTCTTCAAAACTTTATTGTTACATTGCAAAGTACTGGGCACCAGCATAAAGTAATAACAAGGTAAGAAGCTGATATAAATGGCACAATATTTTGAAGTGGTTTGATGGTTGCTATGGCATGTGGCCATCAACTCCATTGCCATCAGAAGTACTTGGTGGGATCGGATTTGTCACACATTTGAACGTGAACATGGGAAGTGATGCCAGGATAAACTCTCTGCATTGGGAGCAGACTTCCGATCTTCTGCCCTTTCTTCAGGGTCCCAGTGTAACGGTCCGGCTTAACGTAGAACAGCTTGAAGCAGAGACCTGCCAAAAAGACATGAGATTACTGAGATTATGCTTTTGATGTACAAAATCTTACTCCACATGTCCTATTTTTACTAATATACTAATATTAACTTTCAATATAAATATGACCTATTCTATGAATTAAATGGGTGCTATATTGCTATTCATGCTTTAGAATATTTAACATAATACACACCTTCTCCACTCAAGTTAATGCCATCATTGATAGCATTGTTCTTTATGTATGGTGCAGCTTTGCCGTTCAGCTTCACATCGAATGGAGCATAAACTGTGGCTCCATCATCACACACAATGTCAAGACCCATATGTTTCCGATTCCCACTGCAGCACAAACACACATAATAAGAATAGTCCTATCATCATTTACTCCCTGTGACCAAAATTAAGTGGAAAGTTGATTTTAAAAAAAGAACTACTCACATAGCTTTAAAATCTTAATGTACATTCAAATATTATGCAATAAATCAAGATCTGACATCAGTGACATCAAACTTTATTCGTTTTAGTGTGTCTTGTGATTACTGATCAGTGAATAATAATATGAGTACACATTCATTTCCACTGCATGGAAAAAAGCAGTCTGGTCAGTCTCCAAAATATCTTCTATGTTTCTTATAAAAGACAGAAGGTCATATTGGTTGTAAACAACATGAGGGTGAGGGATTTTTATTTTTCGTATGATGTCTGTGGTACAGAATTAAAAATCTTTTCTAAAGTTGAGTTGTTGGGTTGTGTCACACTTTTGTGGTAAAACACTAAAAACAAAGGAATGATCAATATGTTAGCACACCCTCCACTAAAAATGTGTTATCTGCTAAATGTGTCATCAAGGACTTCTGGGAAGAGCTATGAGGAAATAAAAGTCAGATAAAATTTGAGAAATAGAGCTTTATCTACAGACAGTGAGAAGCAACATGATCAAAAACAGAATTTACCGGCCGGCTCCATAGTTTCCACAGCCATACTTTTTATCACATCCTCTTTTACGGTTACTTGGGTTACCACTGCAGAGGGGGGCAAATTTCACTGTGAAATGAAAAGAGTTTGTGTTAGTTTATGCATCCTGACTGTCTTATTTGTCTGTTTGTCTTTTTCTTCATTTGCATTTCCATACCTTGACTAGCATCAACACGAGAGCTGCAAATCACTGAAAAAGAGACACACGTTAAGACTTTAATTTGCATAATTACTTTATTTTGGATTGTTTTTGCAAGGTTTACTTTGCATGTTAATTTGCATGTTTACTCTTTTCGCAGTGTTTTTTTAAGACAACAAAACATCAGTAAACTTCCAATTTAAAAATGTTAACAGTAAAACCATATCTTACTGCTCATTCTTCTTTGCGAGAATATGTGGAATAATTATTTAACCAATATTTAATTTTGATTTAAATGTAATTAAAATAAATGTCAAAATGTCAAAATTAATTATGCTTCATTTGTGCATTAGACAGTGTTTTCTTATCTTACTCATTTACAAGTTTTAGAATAAAATTGCTGGCAATGATGATTTAAGTTAAATTGTAATTTCTCACCAGCCAAAAGCAGAAAACTGAAAAGGATGTAAAGTCTCATGATCCTATACGCATTTGTTTTCAGATGCTTGCTTCTCTGCTGTCGTCCTTAGTCTGTTTGGCTCATTTAACTGTGAGTTTTTATATATTGACTGGGGTCAATGAGGACATTCTGCTTTCAACACACTGGAATTGCATGGAATTGCATAACAGACAAAAATGGGAACAAAAGACTAGCCTCTACATTTTAAATATAAACTTATGTTGCAGTGAAAATAAGCCAGTTCGAAACATAAAATCCAAGTGAAACTCTCACAATCACTCTATGACCATTTTAGTTTTTCTCATGGGGATATTTTTCTGCTTGGTTTTTCAAGACCAACATTGAGCAACCGCAGAGCAAATATGATGATGAAAATGATAAAAGCTCAAATGCATTCTAAAAGTGTTTAAATAGATACTCTGGTTATACATTAGGATGTTCACCAGAATAGTTAATATACCTCACCACTAACTTATAGTATTTATGAACACATAGTACATACTGAGACTTTATCAATGTTTAAAGGGGTCATGAACTGTTTTTTGTTTTTTTTTATTACATTTTTCTCTGAGGTTATAAGGTAATTAGATTTTTACATAAAAAAAACATCCTAATTGGGAGTAATAGAATGTTTTTGACCCTCTCTTTGAAACACTCTGATGGGCATGCCACATTCAAGACTTGGAAATAAAATGCCTAGTTATATGATTGGGTTGCAGCTTTGCATATTAAAATAATTTTCCACATCCCCACCATTACATGTGAGACATTGTTTTGAAAACATCCGATGTTGAAAAATGGCAACCGGTAAATTCGAGCAAGAAGGTGGCTCTATCAAAAGGCTCTATCAGAAGTCTATCAAAACCGGTAAAATTCAGCCATACATGTTTGAACCAGAATCTGATACGGGATCGGAAGACAATACATAAGGAATAAATATTCATATTTATTCCTTGTCTTTGTAAGCTAGCATTGTATTTATTTTTGCATTATTTTAGTGTTGAAACGAAGACGGCGACGCTATACAGAAAGGTGTTTATCTCATTACGTAGTTGAAACATTGGCCAACTGTATATGTAAGGGTTACGTTTAGT
The DNA here is from genome assembly GCA_031834385.1 of Semotilus atromaculatus. Lineage (NCBI taxonomy): Eukaryota > Metazoa > Chordata > Actinopteri > Cypriniformes > Leuciscidae > Semotilus > Semotilus atromaculatus. The sequence goes on from JAULUF010000052.1 coordinate 13,051,197, forward strand.
TTCATTGTGTTTTAGTGTGGTTTTCCTTGTTCATGTTTGCCTGACTTCTCATTCGTTATTTGATGTCATGGTTACTGCATTGTGGACCTGTTTCTTGTTCAGTTTTTTCTCCTGTGTATTCAAGCCCTCTGTTTAATTATTGTCCATTATTATCTTTGCTTTGGTAAATCTGTTGCGTTTAGATAAATTAGTTGCGATAAGACTGTTCTTATGTTGAATTGCCTAATTTAGATTAAAGCATACTCACAATGAAAGACGAAGCATGGACCATGGAATCACAAGTAATTTATATGATGGGTGGTAATAAGAAAAATTACATTAAAATATATTTGTTAGACTTGATGACAGATGCCACACTGAGCAACAACATTTTGGCCACATCCTGCACTCAATTTGACACATGCTCATAGCAAATGCTGCATTTGTCTCTCTCTCTGTGGTTTTCTGCAATGAAAACCACATTCCGATGTTCTTATGTTGAATTGCCTTCTTTGTTTTTTGACCTTCATGTTGCCTGCATGTCAGAATACTGGACCTAGAAGAGGTAAATAATCAATGTACCCGTTCGCCTCCTCCTCAACCAGGAGAATTGCTCCCTCAAGGACCACACAGTGAGCTTTTGGACTATGCCCATCTTACACACTACCCTGACAGTGCACTCGTTTCCTTTTTATGGACTGGTTTAAATCCCAACATTAAACAACTTTTTCCCCTGCCTGCTGATGGTCAACAGGGGAAATGTATTGATTTTGTAGAACTGGTGCTTATTAAGAGTGGATCCATGTTCACTGTGTGTGAGGTGGAGGAAGAATTTGCCAGCCACTCATTTGTCACACTCACTCTGGACCCAGAGCCCAGCCAGCCATTTACCACACCCATCACGGCCAAACTGCCTGACCCCCACCGCAGACCCAGAGCCCACACCCAACACAGAAACTGAGCCGGTGACAACGCCTGAGCCCAATCTTCCCCACAGGCGGTCTTTCGTCACTCTATGGCATCATACTGAGACAAAGTCTGAAACAAGTCAATTTGAGTTTTTGGACCAAACTAACAAGGCAGTTTTGCGTTCTGAAACTAGAACGCAATAATATACAATATACTACAATGATCACTCATGTCAAAAGATCAAGGAAAATTTGATTTCTCAATTCATGAGCCTTTTAAAGTAAATCTAAACCCTTGACAGTATGCTTTGGGGAATTTACCAGTGTGTACCAATGAGTATTAGCAAAAAGCAAATGAAGTCTGCCCTTGTGTTTTTCTTAAATCAATACAATATCACAATATAAAAATCACAACATTCTAAACCACTGAATGTGAGAAATCAAGTGAAAAAAATACATTTTTATTAGGAATGTCATAGTTTGTGGAGCGTGTCTAAAGGCTGTAATGTATCACTAAAGGAGCTAATGTAGATGTTGAACAATGTGCCGTTGAATTATTGCAGTCTAATTGCAAATAAACCACAGCACCGAATCAGTTCAACTGTCAGTTTTGTTATGGCAAGATATTTCATGTTTCTCCTTTTTTGTTTCTGCTGCTTTCAACAGTGACGGAACAAAGCGAGCATACAGTAGAAAGACGGTTCAAAACACAAAGGCACGAGGAAGAATGAAATCAAAGGACACATTAACTGTGGTCTTACAAACATGCATGCTCATCAGTGTGTGTTCATGTACAGTATATAATAATGTGCACTCTTGTATTTGCCTATTTGCCGGTCTATATCTACTGTATACCATATGTTTACTCTTTCAGAGAGGTATACTTTTTCAGAAGCATATAACATTCCTTATTCAAACCCAGAGGTTTATGCTTTATCATTCTATTGTGTCTGTGATGGACATAAAATATCTACACCATATGCCTATAGCTTCCCAAGGGACTTTTACCTCAAGTGTCAATTATCTGCATTTATGTTTACATGATTTGTAATAAAAAAGAGACTAATTTTACAATTTCTTTGGATAGTTTTGGTACACCACTATTCAATAAAAATTTATGTTTTTGATCATTGTACACTCAAATACTGTAAACAAACATTTATAATGTGCGATATACTGTAGGTTTTCAATTTTTAATTCATTCTCGGTCATATCAAGGTGTTTAAATGTCTCCACTAGATATCAGTACACTAAATGGAGTACAAAATGTAAGTTCAGAAGGAGCATATCAATGATGAAGGTAAGCAAGGCAATGTAATCATGAAATATTGGGTCATCAGCGTCTTTAATGTCATTTTAATGTTGACATATAAAGGAGGGAGGAGTACTTTCTCAAAGCAAAACAAATTAAAACATTTCAGAAGAATAGATTGTTCAGGTTTTGTATTATAAAACAATAGATATGCTGTTGTACATTTTTGGTTGTCATATCCATAGTTAAAGGTGCAAAACGCAAGTCTCTGAGTTTTTGCAGAACTACGCCCCCTCTGGCGACAAGCGAAACTGCAACCAGAGTGGTGGCACTAGACAAAATTTTTCTTTTCTTTACTTTACGTGGAGTTTTATGTTGGGGTTTGGAATGGACTACAAGCCGGTCTCTTTGAATCCATCTTCTACCTTTGACGCACGAGTTGTCTTCGCTGATGCGGAGAATGGCGGCTTATACACAAACCTGCGAGACATAGCCTGGTGAGCGTGAACGCGCATGACGTCACGCCCAGTCTCAAATTCGAGCCCGAATCCCTCTTATATATTTTACTGTACAAGATTATAGAGGCAATCTCAGTGAGCAGAGAAGGGCTCATTCAGCCCATCAGGCAGTTCTTTAAGCATGTATAGGATAGAAAAACAGGTATTTTTAACATGAAAAGTTGCGCAATGCACCTTTAATGTCATGAATAAAAAATTCTGCAGTTCATGACATAAGAGCTAGATATGGTTGTGATGTGGTTCTGTACTTCCTAGACATTCACATACACAAATAAACTATTATTTATGCATGCTTATATAGCAAAAAACAGGTATATAAAAGGCATTTGCTATTCAATGGTTTATATACTATACAGCACAATTGTACTGTCTGCTATACTGTATAATTCATGGTTGAAATGTACATTACATTTTGTTTAAATCCATTAAACGTTTTCAGTTTTTAGTTCACAGTTTATAATATGATATAACATTTTCAATATGTAGAATAAAAAAATTATAACACAATTTTGGTGAATCTTTCAAGCAAACATTGGCAGAAACTCTAATTCACACTGTCCCCTGAATTTTTGGGGGTAACTGTATTAAAACAGTATGAAACTGAGTTTTCCAACATTATTAATCCATCCATCAGGCCATGGGGACTGTTGAGTTGTCCTGAATATCTCTACAAAGATCATTCACAAATTTTAGATGCAAACATACAGTGTGCCTACATGCAAGAATCTTGAAATGTTTTGAAATACTTCTATGTGTCTCTAATGTCTAAAAGAAAGAAAGACGGAAATGGAATTAATATCTCCTCATTCCAGTTTTTCCTGTGCAAATTAAACTGATCTTAAGTTACTTTCACGGCTAGGCAGACTGACAGGTGGATGGACAGATAGACAGACGCTCTATTAGTCATTCAATACACCCTAGAATTTTTGAGTTATGTAGCCTAATATCTTCTGATTTCCATTACTGTTATGCTAACCTCATGATCAAGCTGTTTCTATTTAAGGATCCTTCAGTCCTGCCCATCTTTTATAGTAAGGTCGTCTTTGTCCTGGATTCTGAGGTGGACTCCGAATCAGACCCAGAACATTTTAGAGCCCCCCGTAACTTATTTCTGAATTCCTTAGACACATAATAAAAGATGAAAGGATCGATGCAGCTGTTGAAGGTGCTGAGAGACAAAGTGATCAGGTACGGAACATAAAGGTTATCATTGGCGAAGTCCGATTTGGAGTGATGCAACAGCAAGAGAACGTTGCTAGGCAATAAGCAAACAATAAAAACCATCAACATTAGCACAGTTACTCTAACTGCATGGGCAAAACGCTGGCCTTCAGCCATAAGTGTGCGTAACACTGCAGAATAGCAGAACAGCACAACCAACAGGGGAAGCAGAAAGCAGAGGGAGAAGAGAGTAACAAAGTACGGCATGAAATACTTTTCCTGTTCTTTTAAAGGCAGTGCATCATGGCAGGTTGTTATTGAAAGATTTGTTAGGTTATAAGACTGTTTTGTGGCTAACAAGGGCACACCAGCAGCTGCAACTACTATCCAAACCAAAACACTCATATAGATTGAGTTCTTGTTACTGCGAAGTGTCTTGGCACCAAAGGGGTGAACGAGAGCTACATAGCGATCCACAGCGATCAGTGCCAGACATACCACTGAGCCGTACATGTTTCCATAGAAGAGCGCAATTACAATTCGACAGAATGGTTCTCCAAATGTCCAGTTGTTGCCTTGGAAGTGGTAGACAATACGAAAGGGGAGCACCAGAAGTAGCAGAAGATCACAGGTGGTGAGGTTGATCAGCAGAATGGTGGAAGGGAGCTTTTTGGTTCGCAGGACCAGCAACCAGAGGGCTAATGTGTTTGTGGGAAGGCCAATGACAAAGGAAAAGAGGCAGACAAGAGGAACCACTAGTTCAGTCCTGTAGCTCTGGATCTGCTCCTTATGCTGGTCTAGAATTGTACCATTAGTCACAACAAGGTTCCTCCCCCCTGAGAGACAGAATAACAGAAAATACTTACTCATTTAATTGCAATGTACAGGTCAAACCAGAAAGCAATCACAAGCATAACTACTATGTGAATGCTATGTGCAGTCAAGTCAAATAGACATTATTGGTCCCTACACCCTGTTTAAAAGGATAGTTCACCCAGAAAATCTAAATTCTGTCATCATTAGTCACCCTTAAGTTGTTTCTTAACCTGTATGCGTTTCTTTGTTCTGTTGAACACAAAAGAAGATAGTTTAAAGAATGTGGGAAAATAAACAGCTATGGAGGTCAATGACCTATAATGCTGCCTGAATCATAATCATACACTGTTCGTGCGTTGGCCAGAGGAGAACTGGCCCCCGACTGAACCTGGTTTCTCATAAGGTTTGTTTCTCCATTCTGTCACCTGATGGAGTTTTGGTTCCTTGTCACTGTTGCCTTGGCTTTTGGCTTGCTTGGGGACATTTAATATTCAACAATATTATTGATCTGCCTTACTTAAGGTGGGCGATGATGCAATTTTCAAACTTTGTTGTATTATTTTTTGTTATCACTGTAAAGCTGCTTTGATACAATCTGTATTGTAAAAAGCGCTATATAAAAAAAGGTGATTTGACTTGACTTGACTGAACAGAACAAATACACAAATACAGGTTTAGAACAACTTGAGAGTGAGTAAATGATGACAGAATTTATATATTGGGTGAACTGTTCCTTCAAGTTTTATTTAGTATTCAGTTTCATGTGATGCAGCCTACTGCACAGGTAATGCAAGAATATGACTAATGTGATTGAATCTCATGTCTGTGCATGCTGCACCACACATTACACCCGGCCCACATTTTTTTAAATATGCTATGCTGTGGTGATCAAAATGATCTTTTGTGAAAATCAGGACAAAATTTCAGTAATAGTGACGCTTATTTAGTATTTAGATAACTGTAGCTACATAATCTTTTCTGTTAGCCTATATTATTGACATAAAGGTCAACACACCAAAGTCAAAGACACTCAAAACACAATGTTAATCTTAAAGTTAATAATATAATGAGAAAAGACTTACTGGAAAGACTTATGTTGGAGCTTTTCACCTCTAAAGCCGAAGAGATGTGAAGAACACTGTGAAGGAGATAGAGAAAAAGCAATCCAGAAATTGCAAAAAATGTCATTGTGCTGAAAAACTTGTCTTTGCGTAAAAGTTCTAAGTATTTTTTTAGGCTGAAAGAGACAATCTCTTTCCTCCCTTTAGTTTGTTCTCAAGTTATATTAAAAGTTTTTTCAGGTTGTAGATACCGGCCCACTCTGCTCTCTTTACCGGTTCTTTTTTTTCAGCGTTTGTCGCTGTTGAAAAAAAGAAAAGAAAAGAAAGTTGTTTTAATAGTTTTGCTGTCTTGGGGGATTTCTCACCCCGCCTCCTCTTGAGTTTAGACCAATCAATGAGTTATTCTCAGATGTTCCTCTCTCTGTTTTTGAAGATAGTAAACAGATGTGATCTCCTGTTTACATGTTTCCCACCTGCTCTAACTCATATGGGAATAGTTCAGGTTGTTTGAGAAAATAAAGAAAAAGATTTTCATAATGATAAAAAAAAACTATGACAGTTTCATATGTTCAGTATTTAATACCAAATAGTTTAATGGTGATAGTTTTAGTGATGTACAGAAGTTTAGAGATGCCTGCATTTCTTAATCCATTTAGTGGAAAATGTTAGTGAAACAGTATAACAATTCTGAAATGTCTTACCCATGACAGCACCACGTACTAAACAGGAAGAGATAGGATTGTACTGGGAGGAAATGAAAGAATATGCTATGGTAATAATGGGGGTTGTTGGTAAAAAGAAGTAGGCCGATTTTACCCACAACATGCATTGACCATTCTTATATCCTTTAAAAGAGAGAGAGAGAGAGAGAGAGAGAGAGAGAGAAAGGGGGGGGGGGGGGGGGGGGTAATAACAATTTGTTCTATGTTCTATTAAAACTAAAGGTTAATTTTATAATAACTGCAATTAATAACAATAAGAAAGATTATTGCATTAAATAATGGCAAATATTGTGCATTCAAAATAATTAATTCCTAATTTGTTTTTTAATGACTTTTTAATGACTAAAAATTTGCCTTCATTATCACATCACTTGAAGTATTAGTTCTTTAATCTAAATCTAAAATAATGCAACAATAACAGCAATTTTCTGTTCATGTGTATGCATAAATCCCTCCATACCACTAAAGAACCTTTATTTTTAAGAGTGTAGATGTAGACAGTGAGCTCTAGAGGGCGCAATGGTTGCACTCTTGACCTGCAAGACTAACATCACTATTAGTTGAGACGTTATTTCACAATAATAAAAATACTAATAATTATAATAATAATACACTGAACAGTTGTTCAGTCCTAGTTCGTTTCCACCCTCTCCCACCATGTCTCATTACACATTAGGCTCATTTGAGATCTTGAGCACTTGAATCTTGTGAAACTGAAAAATTATGAAAAGGAGATTGGAAAGAATTACATGGATATGAATGATAATTAGACATAACACTGAGTGTATTGTTTTTCCCTTATAATAATTCAAGTGCCTTATTTCCTCTTATGCAACTCAACTGTTAGTTTCAGTTTTCCATCGTATAGATCATGTCTGAGCATGTCATGTATCATCATGTCTGTACACAAGCTGTTCACTATCACTGTCCTACAGCAACCCTGCATTGTTCTCAAGTTGGAATGATATTTCAAAATAGAGTAAAACATTTTTATTTAAGAATAGGTAGAGAAATATATAGATAAATGTACTGGGATAATGAATAAAAATGCTGAACCATGCATTATCTGATCCTGAAGAAACATAATTTTCATGTTTACCAACTTCATAAGTAGCTAGGCTATAAAGTAGAAAACATCAATGTAATACATAACGTAATGTGTATATGCAGGAAGAAGACTTTCCTTATTAATGGAAACATTAAAGATAAAAATATTTTAATATTTATTTATTTAATAATTTATTATAATTTAAATAATTGATTTAATAATTTATAGCCTAAATAATTTAAATAATTTATTATTTAATATTTAATAAATAAAGATAAAAATATAAAAATATTTGAGTATTCTAAAAGGCGCTATATAAAATAAACGTATTATTATTTATTATTTTTAAAAAAAGGAAATATGCTGATTGATTTAAAAGCAAACTAGTAGTTGGACCTGATGAAATGACACTGCACAACAAGGTTTGTTTTCATGATTTATAATGTAGGATTATGGCGTCCACTAGAGAGAGCCAGAGATCTGATGAGTGATATTTACATTCAATGGTTCGGCTAAAAATGATCTCTACAATTATTAGGCTACACAAGAAATTGTGTACATTGTGGGCAGTTAAAGGTAATTGTTTAAAGGTGACCATAGGACAATAAAGAGGAAAATAAGGATGGATTCATGTATCTCCTGAGTTGGATCTGTTATCCAGTGCACCTTCATACAGCCAGATGATGTTCTGCAGGTCACAATAAATATAATTTAACGACTTTAATTTCACATTGTTTTCAGTGAGCACATATTAATGAAACAATATCTGCACACCCGTTAGTGTGTATTATTAATTACAGTTTAAATGTTCGGTTTTATCATTTAAATTGTCTTACCTGAAAATAGCTAGCGGGAAATATCGCAAAGTAGCCTAAGTTATCTCATGTCGTCAACATTCATGTCACGCTACATTAAAACACATTGTATGTATTGTTTTCCCTTATTGACTAATTAATTACATTTTAAATGTACGGCTTTATCATTGTGGTCTTACCAGAAAATATAAAGCGCGAAATATTGCAACGTTGTATCAGTAGACGATTACCGGCGAGCTGGATTCCTCTGGGATTGGATCTGGACTCGGGTCTTCTCTCCTATTTCTCTCCTATTTGCCATGTGGATGGATGATAACAGCCTTCTGAGCCTACCAGTAGGCGCAGCAGGCCCCTTCTGGTCCATATGAGCCCATATAACCACTGATGACGCCCATTCAATCGAGTGATAACATTCGAAGCGGGTGATCTGCAAACAATAACGTGACACAATTTAATATATAATGCAATTTAGGTAATATATAGCTTATATATATATATACAGATATATATATATATACACACTAGGCTACCAGTTAAAAGTTTTGGATCGGTAAGAGATTTTTCATGTTTTTTAAAAAAGTCTCTTCTGCTTAGCCTTAAAAACAGTAATATTGTAAAAATATTATTCACATTTTTCTATGTGAATATATGGTAAAGCGTGATTTATTCCTGTGATCAAAGCTGAATTTTCAGCATCATTACTCCAGTCTACAGTGTCACATGATTCTTCATAAATCATTCTAATATGATTATTTGATGCTCAAAAAACATTAATTATTATTATCAATGTTGAAAACTGTTGTGTACAATTTTTTCAGGATTTTAATCTTTGATGAATAGAAAGTTCAAAACAGCATTTATTTGAAATTGAACCTTTTGTAACATTATAAACATCTTTACTGTAACTTTTGATCAATTTAATGCCTTCTTGATTAATAAAAGTATTGATTTATTTTATTAATTTCCCCCCAAAAAATAAAATAAAACCTTTTACTGACCCTCAAGCGTGTTTAATGTTACAAAAGATTTCAATTTCAGATAAATACTGTTCTTTTGAACTTTCTATTCAAAGAATCCTGAAATGAAAATGTAAAAAAATGTTTATTGAGCAGCAAATCAGCATATTAGAAAGATTTCTGAAGAATCATGTGACACTGAAGACTGGAGGGTATATAGGCTATATATATTAGGAACAACTAATACTGTGTTTGACCCCCTTTCGCCTTCAAAACTAATTGATTCAACAAGGTGCTGAAAGCATTCTTTAGAAATATTGGCCCATATTGATAGGATAGCATCTTGCAGTTGATGGAGATTTGTGGGATGCACATCCAGGGCACGAAGCTCCCGTTCCACCACATCCCAAAGATGCTCTATTGGGTTGAGATCTGGTGACTGTGGGGGTCATTTTAGTACAGTGAACTCATTGTCATGTTCAAGAAACCAATTTGAAATGATTCAAGCTTTGTGACATGGTGCATTATCCTGCTGGAGCCATCAGAGGATGGGTACACGGTGGCCATAAAGGGATGGACATGGTCAAAAACAATGCTCAGGTAGGCCGTGGCATTTAAACAATTCCCAATTGGCACTAAGGGACCTAAAGTGTGCCAAGAAAACATCCCCCACACCATTACACCACCACCACCAGCCTGCACAGTGGTAACAAGGCATAATGGATTCATGTTCTCATTCTGTTTACACCAAATTCTGACTCTACCATCTGAATGTCTCAACAGAAATCAAGACTCATCAGACCAGGCAACATTTTTCCAGTCTTCAACTGTTCAATTTTGGTGAGCTCTTGCAAATTGTAGCCTCTTTTTCCTATTTGTAGTGGAGATGAGTGGTACCCGGTGGGGTCTTCTGCTGTTGTAGCCCAAATGCACAAATGCTTTGCTGCATACCTCGGTTGTAACGAGTGGTTATTTCAGTCAAAGTTGCTCTTCTATCAGCTTGAATCAGTCGGCCCATTCTCCTCTGACCTCTAGCATCAACAAGGCATTTTCGCCCACAGGACTGCCGCATACTGGATGTGTTTCCCTTTTCACACCATTCTTTGTAAACCCTAGAAATGGTTGTGCGTGAAAATCCCAGTAACTGAGCAGATTGTGAAATACTCAGACCTGAAAGTACTAAAGTACTCAGGTCTTGCACCAACAACCATGCCACGCTCAAAATTGCTTAAATCACCTTTCTTTCCCATTCTGACATTCAGTTTGGAGTTCAGAAGATTGTCTTGACCAGGACCACACCCCTAAATGCATTGAAGCAACTGCCACGTGATTGGTTGATTAGATAATTGCATTAATGAGAAATTGAACAGGTGTTCCTAATAATCCTTTAGGTGAGTGTATATATATATATATATACACTGTATATATATATGTTACTTAGGCAACATTTTTCAATAAGGATTCATTTATTAACAATTAAACTACATTAACAATAACCAAGATTAATGTAGGCTATAAGTATTATTACCTGTTTTTTAGTTCAAGTAATTTCAACAATTACGAATACATTTTTAAAAACAAGTTGTATCTGTTAATGCACTTTGAACTAACATAAATAAACAATACAAAATTGCATTTTTATTAACTAAAACATTAAACACAAAAAAAGATATTGCTTATTGTTGGTTTATGTTAAAACTATTGCATTGATGTTAACAAATGAGACCTTATTTTATAGTGTTACCGTTACCTATTTAAAATTGTGCTCTGGGTTTTCACAAGAGTAGCCGCTGAGATGTTTTATGTAGTCATGTCAATTTATGTAGGCTATAAGAGAATGATTCATCTTTACAGAACAATACATTAAAAGTATAGCCTTTATGATGCTATCAAATATGGAAGTTGCCTCTGTATTATTATGACATCATCCGTAATGTAGCCTATTATGCTTTACATTAATCCTTGCTTACCTGCCTACTTAAACAGCATCTTTCAGATGAGCAAACTGAAATATGACAGTTCTGGTCATGCAATGTAAAAAAAAAAATGCAAAACATAAAATACACAAACAACTCTTTGTAAACTCTAGACCCGTAAAATAAAATAAAAAGTACGGCCTCGAATGCTGCCACTTGTATTAAATTAGTGATTAAGGCCCAGCATACGCATTTTGAGATGATGTGGCCCCGTCCTTCCTTCCCTCCCACTGATCTGATCTCTCCGTGCGAGAGACACGCTGCTTCGCGCATGCGCATACGCGTACGACTCACTGTTCGCGACCAGGAAAAAAAGCAGAACAGCAACACATTGGTCTGCCTATGGCCGAACGAGCCACGGCTCTGCTGAAATATTACAACAAAGAGAGTTTGACTGAAAATAATACAGGTGGAAGCGACCGAGCAGGTAAGATATCTCGCCATAACCCTTTTTACTGAATGAAAATCTCAGCGCATGAGGAAAGGAGTTTTTGTTTCATAGCTGTCCCTGTCAGGGCTGGTTGCACGAACAAAGCAATCCTAACACCAGAAGAGACACATTTGTTGCCCTTTAACAGTCGTTAAATGCAGATTTACTAGGGGCGGGGGGTCCTGTAGACGAGCCTTTAATAAAAACAAAATGTGTTTATTATACGGACTCGAGCCTTTCTAATTAAATCTACGCGTTTTGTTGTCATTGTAAAGTCAGTAACGTTACCGTCGACTAATCTATCTACCCTTTCTTTCTGTCAGGGGAAGCCACGCATGGCTCACCATATGGACGTTGTGTCTTGAGAGGAGGACAGTATGTTTACATGAGGACTCTAGAGACAGAGCGCTGACCGTTGATAGAATCGCAGAGTCGGGTTGCGTTGATCGGTGAAGACATTGCCGAAGATGCTGAAGAGATTGGCCGCGCCGGCGTCATGCAGCAGCTGCCTTCTCGCCTTCCTCCTTGCCTTCGTCTCGCCCAGGTATACGCAGTCTATCGGTGCCGACAAAACTATGGTGAACAAGGAGGATTATTATAGCGCCACAGTCAACGCCACCGTTTTGGACCATAAAGGCAATCCTCAACAGATGGTGACGAAGAATGACGGGCGGTACGGGCAGAATTCGCCTAAAACAGAGGCGAAGGGGATCGTGATCGCACCTGCTGCTGTTAATGGGGGTGAGTGTGTGTATGTATGTGCATTGATATTTTAAACAGGTGTTCAAAAATATTCCACTTCAACAGATGCTCGATCTCTTCAAGGTTATCATCAATAACTGTTGTCAATTCATTTCCTTTATAATGTGTGCAGTGTGCACAACAGAGTAACATAATGTTGAATGTTTACTACTTCATATTTAAATTATTATAATAGCCTACTTGATTGAGATTGTTACCCTTTCAGCTACCTATAGCAGTATAGCACTCACTCTGTGAGACACGTGAGATATTCAGGTGCCCTGTTTTGGCTGAATCTCCTGCAATGATGACTCCGTAAACAGAACTGTATAGGCTACCCTCCGTACGATATACTTGCATAACCTCCCCTGAAGAGGCCCTGCACCACTGTGTGCTCTGTTCTGAAAATTCTGTGACGTAGGGGATAAGGGACACAAGTGTGACTTGCTTTGTTTGCAATAACAGTAATACCATCCCTTGCCATCATCTGCTCTAAATTAGCAGCTCTTGTGTCTCAGAGCATATGACGCCAAACGGTGTTGCACAATGGCTTTGCAAACTTGTTTAATCACAGTATCATGCATACTTGTAACCCCAAAGTTGCTTTTTGCAGTGCCATGGCTGCTGCTGTGGATTCTCTACAATCTCCCTTTTTTTTTTTCAGCTGACATATTTTAGGTAAATTAATTTTCTTAGCACTCTTGTTATTCAAAAATTTGCTGAATCACTTAGTTTTTGCTAGATATTCCTGCATGTATTGAATGGCTTCAGGGAAGTGCAGTATCTATAATCATTCTTAGGCTGGCTGGTGTCGTCTTCCTGTTTTCGGATGTATATTTTTCTCTCTCTCTCTCTCTCTCTAACCCAGTTGTCCTCTTATACTGTGCTTGTTCAGGTTACAGGATGCTTAGAAATCACCAGAAATCCTTGAGACTGAGATTCTCTGTAAATCAATTATTAATCAATATTTATAGCACCATTAGAATGCTTATTGAGGTGCAGGGCACTTTGACTTGGTTTGACTCGCCATTGTGGTAAGACTAAAGAAGACGAATATGTCAATGGCAACCGTTGCAGTCAAGGGATCTTTACTGCTGATCACATATTTTAAGTTCTGTTTTCAAGCCTGGTTTTTGATGACTTCAGCAGGGCAATTTTCTAAGTCTCGTGTCCATCCCTCATTGTACCAATTTTCAGCTTACATGCTGTTAGTTAACCTACTGTGTTGAATTGACCCAAGGCAGTTGTCTGACCTGCTGGTCATTATTCCAGTGAACCCAGTGGAGGTCATTAATCCAGTCAGGAGCTGGAAAAGGGACACCAGGCTCTATATTTAATATGAATTATGTTCTCAAGGACATTAGCTCATCCATTCCCCTGTTTGGAGTGAGGGAAGACAATAGCCAAAGCAAAGGAGACAATATATCATTTAAGAGTAAGTTTGCACAGTAAATCCAAAGCTAAACTTCCACAAGCTATTCTACTTATTTTATTGCCATCTCAATTGAATCTGAGGCAAGGTAATGATTCTTAGTAGAAGATTGTGTATAAAGAGAGCAGAGTACTGGCATAAAATAGTAACACCCACTTCCTCTGTTACTCTAATCACTGTCAGGTCAGGATTAGAGATTGTAACGATTTATCGACAATCGACAAAGTTTTTATTAGAATACATCACATCCGGTCGGCCGGTCGCGTACGGGCCGTTTCTCAATATGCGTTCTTGTCTGTATTTGTGTTCTTGTGAAACGTCATCAGTCGCTGCCCAAGTACTGTTCCAATTCAAAGTTCACATCTAGCCAAGTCCAGTTCAAATCCCCGGATGTGTTCTTGATCCGCCCCTTTTACCGAGGATGGATCGAAAGGTGACTTGTGCGGACTTGAGACAGCCAGGTATCCCAGAATGCCTCTCGCACCAACCAGCAAGCATCAATAGCGGAGGAGAAAACCCGCGTAATATCAAAATACTACTGTTATTGTCATGAAATGTAATTATAAGAGATCTTTGGTCTCATTAATCTATAGTTTGTTCCATGGCAAATCGGTTTGGCTTAGGGCAAAGTGAAGTTTCATAACTTTATATATTTAGGCTATTTAACTTTAACTTTGTAGCCTATTAGAGAGCTTACTTATGTTTGACTGAATTGTTTGCTTTATTTCTCATTGTAGCTTATTATACCTTTTAGGCTACTTTTACTTGGATATGGATATTATTGATCATTAAAACTGACATTTAATAAAAAGAGACAGGGTTGTGTAATTTTATTTTATATACTTTAAAATATATATATTTATATTTATTTTAACATTCTCTTCACTATATGTACAATAAAATAAAACTACCAAGGATGCAAGTCCTAAGTTTGCATATTTGGTATTGAGAAACAGCCACGGTCTAGCTGCAGAAGTTCAAATATTTCAACGCATCTGAGATTTCCAGATACGCATATGATCGGAACTCAACGCGGCTCCCGTACTACTCTACATTGAAAATGAATGACTTCCGGTCCAACGGCTGTCGTTTGTCGTACAGTGGAAGGGCTCATGTGCATATAATAAACAAGTAGTCAGGTAACTTATTGTTCCGAAATCTAAGACAGTGTTTTTTTCTTTGAAATACATCTAAAAAAAAAAAAAAAAAAAAAAAAAAAAAAATATATATATATATATATATATATATATATATAATATATATATAGGCTCTTATAATCAGGGTCATCTTGTATTCGGAACAATACAGTAGATCCTGGTTGTTAAGTGATGATCTTCCAGCGCTGTCTCATCTGTCCGCTCCTATTCTATGACGACCTCTCAATCAAGATATGTTAATCTGAGCGATCAAATCAATCCAAGTGCACTCTAGCTGTAAAACGGTGTCCGATAGGAACACGATCGGATCCCGGAAGTCCTATAGATTTAGCCAAGCAGCATGTCATGTCACTACGTGATCTACGCAGTCTTATTAGGGCCCGAGCACTGATGGTCCGAACACTCTTGGAATTGCTGTTTATTATTATTCTTCTCCGAAATGAATCGCATTTTTGAGGGCCTTAACATGCACGAAAACTGGTGAAAATTTACATCTGATATGCGCCAACCTATAAAGGTTCAACGGAGTGCGGCTCCCGCTACGTTTCACGTACGTGTACAAAATTTGGTACATGCATGTAATGACCCAATACCTACAAAAAAGTATCTTGGAGCGTAACCCTAAACACAACTGGAAGTCAGCCAATTTGATCTTCCTCTCTGATTTTTTTGTGTGCAGTTTTTGCCATTTTCAGGCCTCATACTTTAACAAACTTATCCTACAGTTTTAATCTGATCATCTTCAAATTTGGTGAGTGTAATCTTAAGGCCTTTGTGATTAGGGATGCACCGATCCGATATTTGTATCGGATATCGGGTCCGATACTGCAATTTTTGCCGGATCGGGGATCGGTCAGACGAGGCCGATCCAAATCCGTTATTGTGCGTTTACTATTCTGTGTTGTTGTTAAGCCCCACAAAAGGCACAAACATTATAAGCACCATAAAGTTTTCGTGCACTATATTACAAGTGTTCTTAAGCCATTATAGTATAATGTGAGATAGAAATGAACATTTAAGTCATTAAATTCGAGATCACGTAAACTTTTCCCTCTGCTGCGGCTGACAGTCATTCTCCATTCAGCATTCCAACAGCGCGTCGCGTTCGGTTACGAGCCAGTCAACGATGAAACTCTCTCCAAGATGATTCAATGTTACTATTATTATAATTGATCTGTAGATAAAGCTCTATGGTTTTGCATAAAACAACTTTATCTTGCTAGACTTTATTGCTGTAACTTAATCCTGTTACTTTCTACCGGGTGTCGGTTAGATCACAACACTAGAGTCAGCTGCACTATAATTGTTCTTCACTCGCACAGTAACTGAAATTTAAAACTGTTAAAAGAAAAGGCTCAATGAACTATTGCAAAGATAGATACTGTATAATACACTACGTATCAATATGTCTTTCGTTTGTGCTTTGAACTTTTCAATGCGGACTCTCGACGCGCTGCGCGCTGTGACTCTGTGTTGCTTCAAGCGCATCATTCTGCGCTCGGGATGCGCATACGCGCTTTGTGCCGCACTGTATTAGAGCCTTTCATAATCATAATACAGTGACGCAATGGAAGATTATTAATAGCCTTTCTTGTTCTGTTCTATCATATGTTGCTGCCTCATTAAACAGCAGTGCTATACATTTAAAACATGTCTCAATTGTATAGTAGCCTATAGCTATATATAAAATAATGTATCTTTTTGATTTTTATCTTGTTTTTCATGAATGTATTTTACAATACAAAGAGCAATGTGTAACGTTTTACCAGATTTAGTGTTACACTTATTGTCTCATTTGTTTTTTTCACTAAATGTTCAGATTTTATACAATTATTGTCGATGATTTTTCTAGACTAAATTTTACTGTTGAATTATCCACTAATCTAGTTTATAATAGCATTTTTGTCATAGATTATGATCATATATTTTTGGGATTTGTTTTTCTTTATAATGAAGTTGTCTGTATTAAGTAGATTGTGTTGAACACAAAAGAGTGCTTATCAGTTCAACACACGAACTGATGTGTTATGTAACAAGAGTTACATAAATTCTACTTGATTTTTTTTTTTAAAGTGTGTTGATATCGGATCGGTATCGGGTATCGGTCGATACTCTGAATTTTTGGTATCGGATCGGATCGATTCTGAAAAAAGTGGTATCGGTGCATCCCTATTTGTGATTGTTAAATTGCGAAGATCTTGAGTTTTCGTCGAAGGGCGTGTCCTTGGCGGCCTGACAAATTTCAATGTTTCGCCATGAAACAGGAAGTTGCTGTAACTCAGTCAAACAATGTCCAATCTGCCCCAAACTTCACACGTTTGATGACGTTGAGTTCTGTCCTGAACACATGTCCATGCTCAAATTCAGTTACAGTCATATCGCCACCTGCTGGCAACAGGAAGTGACATGTTTAACACTGTTGTGGACTCCTAATAACATAAAAAAGTGCCAGCAAGTGTTAAACATGCTAGCAACTAGAGATGCACCGATTGACCGGCGCGTGACCGTCAGTCTGACAGTCAGTCTGAGGTCAGTCTGACATATGCCGATTTTATGTCGGTCAAATGCACTCGGGCGCCGCATGATTAACATCGCGCAACATCAGCATCACACGTGCACACGGAACGCACATGTAGGAAACCTCGTGAATTAGGGCCGTTCAGACAGCAAGCGCGTATTTTTTTGTCAGCGTGCCTGTTAATCAGTGAGTGCATTCACACCGGGAGCGTGAGCAGCGCGTGAGCGTCAAGCAGAAGCGCCGCGTGAGCAGTGAAACGTTTCTGCACCGAGTCTATTTGCTGCAGCTCACGCTCAATTAAAGTGAAAGCACACTTTTGATGGACAAAATAGCCTAAATATGATTTCACACAAAAGTGCACAAAATGCACAGAATTTACTTGTTTTATCAAGAACTGGAGTAGGCTATGTCAGAAAAGAAAACGTTAGTCTCAAAAATATTTATAGAACATAAACCCATTTAAACTTTAAACCCATTATTCAGTTTGTACAAGTGATTGCAATAGGCCTGTGTGTGTTTTGAGAAATATCTTTATACTGCAAGGCTATATTTCAAAAAATAATAATTATATATTATTTTATTGCATTACCTGTTTTCATACAGATGTTTAGTTTGCTAAATATATATCTAAAAAAAATATTGGATATTGGATGTGAAAAGGAAATGGTTCTTCACTGCACTTTAGATGTGTGTGAATTTCCCACACCAGGGGTAATTTATATAGTTCTATTATATAGCGATTATCTGTTAAAAACATTATGTTCTATGCAAATTGTAAAATGTTCTATTAAAGAAAAGATAGAAAATAAATATTTATGTGTGCTGTAAAGTGGTTAGAAAAAATGAAATCGGAATCGGCTAAAATCGGTATCGGCAGGTCAAACTCAATGAAAATCGGAAATCGGAATCGGCCTAGAAAATAGTAATCGGTGCATCTCTACTAGCAACATACTAGAAATATGCTAAAACATGCTAGCAAACACTTAGCTAAGTGCTAAAGCATGCTATTACTGCAATTAAATAGGAATTTTCTGTAACTCAGGCATGGAATGTCAAATCTGTCCCAAACTTAACACGTTTGATAAGAGTCATGGTAGTTAACACATCTACATGAGAATATTCAACATATTAAATATGCCATTGAGTTCTAAACATGCTAGAAACATGCTAAAACATGCTAGCAACTAGGGCTGTCAAATGATTAATCACGATTAATCGCATCCAAAATAAAAGTTTGTGTTTACATAATAAATGTGTTTGTACTGTGTAAAATTATGTTGTGTATATATAAGTACACACACGTGCATTTTATATATTTAAGAAAAATGTGTTATTTATATATAACATATTTATTTATATATAATATAAATCTATATATAGAATATACATGCAAATATTTCTTAAATATATACAAGCATGTGTATGTATTTATTAGGGCTGGGCAAAGATTAATCTAGATTAATCGCATCCAAAATAAAAGTTTTTTTACACATAATATATGTGTGTTTAGCGTGTATAATTATTTTGTATATAAAAATTCACACACATGCATAAATATATTTAAGAAAAATCTTTTATTAATATATAAAATATTTATATTTATATATCATATAAATTATGCATAAATATATACAGCATATACATGCAAATATTTCTTAAATATATACATGTATATGTGTATATTTATATATACAAAATAATTATACACGCCACACACACACATATATATTATGTGTAAACAAACTTTTATTTTGGATGCGATTAATCTAGATTAATCTTTGCCCAGCCCTAGTATTTATATAAAATAATTATACACAGTACACACACATTTATCATGTAAACACAAACCTTTATTTTGGATGCGATTAATCGTAGTGATGCTCCGATTGATCGGCCGCCGATCATGATCGGCCGATATTGGCTAAAAATAGCTTGATCGGCGAACCCCAAAAGCACCGATCAAAAAAGCCGATCACATGATGTAAATTACTCGCGCGACTTTTTCCACCTGCATGCATGCGCACGGGCACACAACATCAGAGCGGAGCTTGTCAGTGTCAACATGAGTTTTGTTTATCAGTCGTTGTATATCAGGCGGGGACACGTTTTTGTATATTTTGTTTTGTAATTTCACCAGAACGAATAGAGTGTCTCCACAACGGATTGAAGCGCGTGTCCGAGTGAAGACTGCGCGAGCCACAAGTGAACACAATATCCGCGCTGTGTGATATTGATCGCGACGGCAACGAGCACTTTGATCACTTGATAAAAAAACACACATTTCAGCGCTAGATCGCCTCTTATTTAACAAATGACCAAAATGATCGCTCTGCTAGTTAACTGAAGATTAATTAGATGTCCGATGTTCGCGGGACACGAGTTGCATGCACTTCATGCACGTCTCATAAATCGTTAAAAAAATGTAAACGTCTGGGAGGAAGAGAAGAGAAGACATATAGATCTATCTGAATAAGAGTGACGACGCGAAAGAGCTTTATTCTGTATGTTTTTCTGTGCGCACACACACAACCGACGTGAAGCTGCAGCCCTGCACATAGACCACTATACAGCGCGCGAGGACTGAATTGAGCCCTCTTTCGCATCTGAATGGACAAATACACACACAATTATGTTTTAATGTCAGTTTTGGAGAGTATTCGCGTAAACACAGTCGGTTATGTCTTTACAGAACGGTTATGTCTTTACAGTTGTGAGAATATCGGACGTGCATCAGTGCAATTGGATCTGCACACTCGGTCTTAAAGTGACAGTGCGTAATAAACCTATGCCTTCTGTACACTTAAAGGTGGGGTATGTGATTCTCTTTTTTGTCCATTTTTTCAAAATCACTTGAAATCCTATTCATAACCCACTTACAGCCACTGAGTTAGAAGCACTGAAATGAAAATTAAGCAATTTAATCATCTGTGGAATGGGCAGGACTCGAAAAACTCCAGCCAATCATTTCCAAGACCACCTAGAATCATTGGACAGTAAGTCCGTCAATCAAACGGTCGTACCAAACCCCCCTCCCCCTCCCCCTCGAGCGAATCAGGGCCAGCGTTGGAGGAAAGAAGGTAGGACCATTTGAGTTGTGTATTTCCAAAATCTGCTGGCCGTTTTGCAAATCACATACCCCACCTTTAATATGAATCAAACAACAAAATAAAAAGAGAAAATCATTCACTGCTCTTTTAATAGCTTTAATAAGGATTAATTATATTTAATTTATAGGCTACAAATAAATATGTCTGCTTGAAAGAATAAAGAATGATGTATGTTAATTAAGAGTGCATCATTCATTGAAGAAAAAAAGACTGTTTTACTTTAGGAGAAGTGTTTTATTTAATTTTAAGATATTATTTTATGTCACAGTGCTAAATCTGTGTATGTATTGCATGTTTAATCTTTAAAAATTATTTAACAGGTTAATAGATGTTTTCTACAGGAATATGTAATGGGTTTGGACATTTTAGAGAAATTCTAAATTAATGCATTACAATATAACTAAACCCAATATATTTTAGTCGACTAAATCTACTGTAGATTTAGTCAACTAAATTCTTATTGTATTTCGTCGACTAAAACTAAAACAATTCAGATGACTAAAATATGACTAAAACTAAATGGCATTTTAGTCAAAAGACTATGACTAAAACTAAATCAAAATTTGCTGTCAAAATTAACACTGCAGTATATTAAGAGGCTACAATTTCCAAGTATGCCTAAGTGTAACATGATCCCATCCCATTTAAGCTGATCTAATGTGTGTTGGTCTGCCTGACCCCTCTTTGTTTGGAATAATTTTATGTTACTCTGCCTTATTTGGGGAAGATGGCCTACAGTAGCCTTAAGTTATCTCATTTTCTAAATACAATTAAATAAACACTTGATGGTTCTTCAAGATCTTGACTGTAGCCTGGGGTTGCAAAGGGGCTGAACATTTCCGGTAAATTTCCAGAAACTTTCCAAAAATCCTGGAAAGTTTCCCAAAAATCCTGGAAAGTTTCTGAAAATCCTGGAAAGTTTCCAAAAATCATGGAAAGTTTCTGGAAACTTTGCAACTCTATTTATTTCTACTGTTTTTTTTCTTCCAATACAGTTAATTCATAGTTAGTTTCATTTCTACAAATGGTGCAAACTCTGCTAGATTATAGATAAAAGATTCCCATTCCCCTGCCATTCTGTGATCGGCAGTGATCGGCAATCGGCAGATCATGATTTTGGTGATCGGTGATCTGCCCCAAAAATGCTGATCGGAGCATCTCTAATCATGATTAATCATTTGACAGCCCTACTAGCAACACTTATCTGAGTGATAATAATGCATGTTATTATCCCCATAATAAAGGACATTTTTGTAACTGACTTTGACATACTCCTCCTATATTTACCTACTTAAATGCACATTTCCCACCGTGCTCTGTCTTCCTAAAGTCACTGGGTAGGGCTGTAGCGATACACTAATCTCACGATACGATACGATACACAATATTCAGCTCACGATACGATATATATCACGATATTCAGCCAACGATACGATTCGATGCGATTCGATATAATTCGATACACTTACATCATTTTCTGAAAGATTTAAAAGGGAAAGAGTGATTTGTGACATCTTGTGAGTGTTCCATTTACTTGGATTGAATTAATTGAACTGAAAACTAAAACTAAACTAAAACTGAAAACTAAAAACATAAATTTTTATTAAAAACATCAATTACACAATATATATATATTGACTCTGACTGGACAGAGGGTCTACAGCTTGAAAATGCAAAGTACTTTATGCAATGTTGTAAGATAATTTTTATTTTTTACATTTATCAGCCGATTTCAGTGGTTTGTATGTGGTGTACAAACAGTTCCATCTCTAGTTATTTAAAAACTCGATAGTTAGACTTATAAAATATTTTTTTAATAAGGAATTGTTAAAGCTCAGGCTTGTCATGTATCTGGCTTTTTATTCTTGGATAAGAATTGTCAAGACTCCCATTATACTAAGATATAATTTAATTTTCACATTAAATTAAATAGTTTTCTTATTGTGGAAAAAGCATTTTCTGTGATTGGCCCAATTTTACCAATAACAAAGATAACTGATGGATCATTTATGGTAATACATATGGTACAACTACAGTGCAATGCAAATAAATATAAGATAAAGTGAGAAGTAATAGTAAATAGTTAATAATAGTAATAGTAATAGCTGCTCATGTAATAATAGTAATAGTCTAAATATAAAGTTATGAAACTTCACTTTGCCCTCGATTTGCCAGAAAACAAATTATAGATTAATGAGACCAAAGATAGCCCGTTAGATATACACAAGACGAATTATATCTCATGTTTAACCACTAACGTTAGACTAGAGCCACCAGAGCCAGCGGCACACGTCAGAAGCACTAGCCGAGGTACGGCTGTTCCAGGCGGGGTACATGAGCGCCCGCTGATCTGCTGGATGTCACAACTCCAAAAACGTCAAATCAAAATTTTAAATAGGCGGTATCTTTATAAATAAACCACAGATTTGATCTTTAAACAACTACATTGTCGACTGAAAAACTATTAAAACTACATTTCGTGACACAATAACAGCAGTATTTTTAAATTTCGCGGCCTTTCTCCTCTGAACGTTACTATTACTAATTATATCATGATGACCAAATACAACCAGAAACAAATGTTCAGTCTTGTGAAAGGTAATTCCTCGAGACCTGTTTTCAATTGTGTGGAGTGATTTGTAAAGTCCCAAGCAGAACACGAAACAGGCATTTTTCTCAATTCCCGGTATGAGAGGTATGGGAAAGTTGCACGCTCCAGCGGCCGTCTATGTCAGCGTCTGTGTAAAGTTTACTCTACAGCGACACTAGCAGCTGGCTGAACAAATCGCTCGTCCTGCAACGCGAACGGGGGAAAACACGGGGGATTTGAATGGGACGTATGTATCGATACTCGCGGCTTAAAAATCGATACTTTCTTGGGGAAAAAATATCGATTTATATCGCAGAATCGATTAAATTGCCCAGCCCTAGTGGCACGGGTGCGAGGGCACTTTCATCGCTCCTTGCAGCTTTAATGTTGTGTTTGGGCTCATTTGAGACCACCGGCTCTCAATAAAGATATGAGATCTACTATGTTTTATTAATGTTTCACAAAGTTACAAATAAAAAGGTTGTGCAAAAGCATTTTTTTTATGCTAAAAAAGCCGTTTATGCCGTTCACACAGAACGCGTTTTTCCTTTCCACTGCGCTACTAGACGGACGTGCATTACCATTGCGATCACGTCTCACATATTTTGATTTTACAGATCACATTTTCATGTAAAGCACGTATTTTGTGACACCTATTTTGTGTTGGTTTAGCAAGTGGTTGTAAAGTAACGTGATAACATACAGTTTAGCGCCCCCGCTTTCGGATTTAAGAGTTTAAGATTAACGATTAATTGATTGATTGATCGTTAATTTAAACAATCGATTATGGGAATTTGTGGAAATTGACATCTATTGTCAGGATGCTCTCTCACTCTCTCTCTCTTTCTTTCTCTCTCTCTCTTTCTTTCTTTCTCTCTCTCTCTCTGAGGATGGCTGCATTTGTGATTTCACTCTAGGATAATTATTCCTGAGTGGTTCAGTACTACAGATCAGCTGACCAAGAATATTCTTTAAAAAAAAAGGAATGTGGATGTTACTGCTCTCAGCTGCATACATTTAAAGAGGAGGGGTTGTGGGTATGGATTTAAAGCTTGTCACATAGTCTTTTGGAGTGACAGCAATGGTAAATAACGCTGATTAAACTGACCATGAATAAAGTCTCGCCCTACTTTTTTGTTTCACTCTGATATACGGCACAATAGGGAAGAAAAGTCAAATTATGCTGACAATGCATTAAATTTGTATATATGTATGTATTTGTGTAAGAGTCCCAAATCAGTAGCTAAGCATTTGTGAGAAGATGTCTCATTGCCATTATTGCAGCATAAACTCCGGTATAAACTCCAGTAAGCTCTTCAAATGAGTTTGACGCTATGCTTTACTCCATTGCTTCCTGTTTGACTGCTTCAAGATTATATTTCCTCAGGAGACCTCAGTGTATTCGTCTGACCTCTGTTTATCTCTCCTCCTGCTTCTCCGATAGCTTACCAGTTGCTCATCAGTCTAAACAAGGTGGTGAGCACAAAATGGTTCTCTTGCTTTTAGGTCATCCAATAGAAAGGGAGAAAATGAGAAAAAGACAGAAGGTGTGCAGGGTTTTGTGGGTGTTTCACTCTATTCTCTCAGTTTCTCCACCAGCTGCTGCCATCATTAGGTGTCTGGCAACAAAACAAACCACACTCAACTAATGGGTAGTGAGACAGAAAATCACCTGCCAATATGCAGAGGTAACTTGGCGTCCAATAAATGTCAGTCCAGCAAAGCCCCCAATCAGACTTAAACCATCAAGCCAAAGAGATAGCAGCCTCAATCAAGACTGTGGCCAGTGGGAGGTGATGAATATTTGTGGTGATAAACATCCTGTAGCATGATTCCAAGTGTGAAGCGATTTATGGCGCTTGAACAAGCCCAAATGGTAGCAAATGACCCTAACATAAGGGCTAATTAGATTCACTCCTGGTCCTGCACATGACAAGGTGGCCAATGGGTAAGTGGCCAAGTAACTCAATGGTCCATCTTTATCAAGTTGGCTAATTGATTAAGTTGAGTTAATTTAAATATTTAAGTACTTTCTGTACTTGTTTCATTCTCATTTGTTTTTTTATTTTACCTTGGTTTAATTCATGTAGAAGAAGCTGTAATAGGAGAAAGATAGAGGCTGGAGTGGTATTCCATAGAAATTCTACTAGTCACAGATATTGGATATTAATAAAAAATATTAATGCTGCATTTTTCATACAATTATACTATTTGATTGAAGTGTTTCAGCATGTGTTGTCAAAACATTTAAATGTATTACTTGTTGTCCTACTTAAAGCCAAATGTAAGTGCATGAAAAAAATGGTCACCTAAAATTTGAAACCCCTAAATTACTGGTCATAAAGTCAGGTTTTTACGGGTTAAATCAGGTAGAAATAGCTTTGTAAGTTAACACATGCAGGTTACTTGTGAGAGGTTTATCAAGTATCATGTGACGTGTAAACAGTCCATTGATTTGCTACTACCCAAGGAAGAACATCCAAAAAATCCATTTGTAAAAAGAAACAGATTAAGAAAACGGACAGGAACCATGTAACACATGCCATATGCTTCTAATTGATCCAGGCAGGAAATGTGAGCTGGAGTAATGTTGGGACATTGATTGCAGTGTTGTTGTCATATGAAGTGAGGTTGGAGATGGTCAGCAGGGTTAAGGAAGCAAATTGCCTGCCTTTGTTTTTCTTAATACCCATGATTTTCCTCTGTGTTGGGTGCATGTGAGTTTTTGTAATGTATTCTTATTTTAGATGAACACAATGTTAGGAGACGAGCTGCTGACAATCAAATTAGTGTCGTGTCTGAATGAAGTTTGTAAAGATTTACTGTAAACTTGGTTTATATTCACACAAATACTTAATGGTTTTTGTGCCTCTTCTGAAAATGTCTGAACTCTGAAATAGCATTTTAGATTGTGTGTTTTAAAGAAGCACTTTAAATCATCCCTTGAAGGCCTCAATGATGTTAGTGATTTGTTGTGCTGAACCTGAAACATTTGCATCCCTTTTCAGCTCTGAATCACAGGTTATTTGCCTTTGGAAGTACTAGGAAAGACTCTTGGAGGATGCACAGGTTGCACATATTTTACTTCCTTGTTTTTGTCCCTTGGATGTTACTAGCTTATCATGCACAAAGCAGCACTTACTGTATGTGTGTCTGTCTGCCTTGGATATACGTAGTGAACTTATCATCAAACAATTTCTGCTGATGAGCAGCTGTTAAATATACTATTAACAGATCAAGTATTTGTCATCAACGGTGGCATCATTGCAGTTATGCAGGACCTTTTGAACTCTGTAACATGCCTGTTTTCATTTAAGGATTTTTATTATTTTGGAAATTGCTATAATTTCAGAAATATGCTATCATTTACACAATGGCAAGTGAAAAGGATGGAAATAATGTGCAAAAATGTAATTTAGTGTT
The DNA here is from genome assembly GCA_031834385.1 of Semotilus atromaculatus. Taxonomy (NCBI): domain Eukaryota; kingdom Metazoa; phylum Chordata; class Actinopteri; order Cypriniformes; family Leuciscidae; genus Semotilus; species Semotilus atromaculatus. Next base: position 13,077,807 of record JAULUF010000052.1, read on the forward strand.
AACTTGAAAGTCATTTTATTAACCATCTTTTGAAATGTTTATCATATTATAGGCTACAAATTGCTGTATATTAAACAACATGGAACGCCTTAGGGCCAGTTCACACAAAACGTGTTTTTGCTGCGCAAAAAAAAATGCGCAAGGTCTAGAGACGTGTTTTTTAAAAGTTTAACTTCTTTTAACTTGAGTGCGTTTAGAGTGAGACAAACCTGTCTAAACCACAAAACACATAGAGAATGTTATTATGGAGCTGGCTTTAATAATTGAAACAAATTTTTGAACAAAACATGTTTTTTTTGTAACATGAATAAAAATTATTATATATTTATAATATTAGAGTATTTATAATATAGCATTGATAAATGCATTTCGATTCACAAGCTTGCGATTCAATTAGGTACAGTACATGTCAATTTCTCTCAGGGAATAATATCTCTCTCAATAATGCTGTAAACTATAAAAGGAAGCCTTTCAGTTTATGCATTTAAAAATTTTTAATTGTGCAGTTTTGAAATTTTATTCACGCATCAAATGAAAGCAGCGACTTATAATATTGATTCTTGGAATTTAAGAAACGATATTGGTTTATCAAAATGAGCGTCAATTAAAATTGAGAAATGTATGTTTTCAACACAGCCCTAATAATATAATGTGCTAATTGTTATTGCCAGTTTTGTTTTCACCCCCTGTTCGCTTCACTGTGATGTGATTTCACTCTTTAGAAATTGTGAGTTTAATATATTAAGGATGTAAAGAAGTATCTTCCCTTTTTTGTTCTCTCCCTCTCTGTAGCATGTCTTTACCTCTTAGCACCTAGATAGCCAGAACAAAATACAGTACATGTGATGTGACTTTGTCGTGTGTGCACTTCTGTCAGGATTGACCTACATATCATTCTAATTGCGCTTTCTATTGTGGAGTTCTGCTGTGGATGAATGACTGCGTCTGTATGAAATCTTTTCCTGGAATTTAAAGTGTGCTTTATGTAATGTTGAAGTGATTAAAAGTACTCGTTGTTGATTAACCTGAAAATGTCAAAAGTGTCAGATATGACGCCCTAGGATGAGAATGCGTTGGAATATCACACACTCAGTTTCAGATCCAGCACAAGAACCGTTTGCCAGCTGTTCAGGTTTGCACAAACCAAGTCGCATCTCTCTTACTCCCACAGGGAGAGATGAGAGATACCTCACTGAGATATGACTTACTTGTGACGTTTATCTGGTTGTAGCGCAGGTGGTCTGATGGAAGGATTGTGTTGCTTCTGCTGATGGTATCTAGCATTCCTAAGCTTGCACATGCCTGTCGTGGTTGTGCAGAGTATGTTAGAGGTGCAAAAACAAAGATACAAATGAGTGTAGTCCTGAATACAAGGCAGACGTGTTCTCCATATACTTGCATTTTATTTTATGTTTGAAACTATTTTCTTTCTTGTTGAGACTTGTAGATTAGCAACTGATTATTAGTTTTCAGAGTCTTTTTAATATCATTCTGGCAAAGGTGAATTAAGCCTATACACCTTTTACAGGAACTAAACGTCGACGTTATGTACAGTATTCCACTTTTACAAATTATATTTAGCTACTAATTCACATATTTAATCATATTTAATAACAGTGCCGTACAGAGTTGTATACCTGTCCATTACATTTTTACTTGGTAGCCTACATTTTATTGTGGATGGAGCAGTGAAATAATGAATCGTTGACCTTTAGTTTTAGCTAGTTAAGGCTAAGTTAACATATTTTATTTTTGTTCAAATCATATTTTAATTATTCATATAAATTCAAAAATAAAATAAACGCAAACCCTTTATTGAATACTCTGGTTTAGATGACTGACAACTTCCATGTTAATTTTATTCTTAAAGATAAAGCAGTGCAGATCAAGGGCACAGCAAATAGCAAAGATATTAAATTATTTTTGATAATTATTCTCTTTATTTTATGGCTGAGTTGTTGGCTTAATTGTATCTGATATAGCTTTATAAATATTCACCCATTAATAATTAAGGCTGATATGTCCCCTCTGCTTGGTGATGACAGACATGCCCCAGATACACAGGATCAATTTGATTTTAAAACTCACACTGATCAACTCTCATGCTCCACATCGTCTGATTAGAATTAATAGAGACAGCGATTTCTAGGAAGCACATGTCCTCCGGCACTGCATTTAATTTGTGAAAAACATTATGCTCTGCCTAGCTATTGGACAAGATCCCGGTTTGATGTTGCAAACAATCTGTTCATTTCAGCGAATGATTGGTAGAAATGACCTAGTGTCAGATTGCTTATCAGCCTCTGAACCAATGTTATTGACTCTGGAAATGCTGGGCATTATTATGTCCAGAACGGCTGATAATATTGCATCATAATATTAGAAGTGTGTTGTGTTCTGATGTTGGTAATAATATTCATTTCTTTATTATAAACTGCATTTTTATTTTTATTCCGATGTATACCAACAAAGCTTCATAACAGGATCGCAATTGGTTGACTATATTAACTTTTGACTCATGTTCAGCATTTGTTATTCTCTCCAATTTACTAGAGAGAAGAGTGAAGATGTATACATTTGAATGTTTTCTTGTTTTGCATTTGTCTTCTGTGCAGTCTTTTCCAGTTAGTCCATTTAAATGATGATGGTGAAATGATTTCATTTAAAACAAAAACTGCATTGTTCATTTTTCTTTTCTAAAAGATCAAACAAAGCTTGATTTTACTAGCTTGTACTAAGATGGTAGCGTCTTGTTGAGCCTGAACCTATTGGGAGATCTAACACGCTGAGTCATTAAATTCAAATAATTTCTGTGTATTGTGTATTAAGTACAGCAAGACTGAAAAGAGAACTTTAACAAGGAATTCTCACTGCTTTAGATGGCATATGACATGGAATTTAATCCATCTAAATTCTTCAGCATGACATCTTATTAAGATTACATTTGCATTTGTGTGCACATTCCTGCACTTTTGCCCTAAATAGATCATGAATTAGTCTAAAGGATAAGTCACAAATTACATCAGATTTTCATTCCTGCAGATGACTCCCTTTTAAAGAAAAAGGAAAGGAGAAACAGATAAAAATATATACTGTATTGGATTGTATTTGGTTGTGCTTTCTGCGCTATGTTCTGGGAGTTGCTGAATTACCATATGATGACCAGCCAAACGGATGGCATTGACGCTGATGAATTTCTCGTGTGGTTTTCTGACAGATGGAGAGTTTTGGCATTTTAAACAAATTGGATACAGTTTAAACAGGATTTTTGTCTGTCTCACATCAGTGGTCTTGATCTTTTCAACTGTATCCAATAATCATATGTCATAATTCATTGTTATTATTGAATTAACAAAAATGGTAATAGTTTGGTGAATCCTGCCTACATTATTAACATGTGATAGACTGCCTTTATTAAACTCTACCTTTCCACCATTTTACAGTTATTGAAAGGCAAAAATGTTCAAACGAGTAGCCTAGTTTATTTATTTTATGGGAATTATAAATAACTATAAACCATTGTGTGGTCCTAAGTTAGCTAGCCCCAACTGAGTGACCGCTTAAGGCTAATTTATTGGTTAAACCTGTTACCCATGGGTATACTCCATTTTATCAATAATTTTATCAATTTAATTTGGGCTATTTTGATGTTTATTTAAATGGTTATTGTTAGAAAATAACAATCATGCAAATTAGGGTTTTCAATTTAGACGAATCCAACATTTTGGTCCAGGGGTTGCAAATTACAAAAATTACAAACTTCATTAAAAATGGATATAAATTTATTATGAGCGTTTTCTAAAGGTTAAATATTTTTCACCGACCTTAAAACGAGTTTCATGCCCTAGTTTGTACCATGGAAAGTGCCTTTTTTATTCCACTATAGAAGAGAAAAGGACTTCAGTGCTCAAACACTCTGAGGTCACACAAATTCACAGTTTGAATATTTCCATGTCAAAGTTGAACTAAACCGTCCCGATTGTTTCACGTGTTCTTGCTTTATCACTAAGTTTTTGGGATGTCATGCAGTTGCTCATTATATAACCTTACGTAACTTGGAGAAAGTTCAAATAGAAGACCAGATTTCACCAGCTTTCCTTACGAACCCAAATATGCCCTCTCAGTACTGATAACGCTGCAAAGTCAAAGATGCACTGTGCAACACCAACTTTGACCTTAAGGGACTTTCAGTACTAACTGCAATTACAGCACATTAATAATTTAAACATTTTCAGTTAATAAACACATTTTGATAAACGGAGTCATGAAATTAGGAATGCCAAAATGAAAGTCTATTTTTATCTTTTTATTGTGTTAACGGTTCTTTTGTAGAAAAAAAGCTCTGTGAATTCATTTTCACCTGTGAGCATTTGTTATTTTCTCTCAGTCCATCTATGATGCATCATCAGGCTGTTTTTATGGTTTAATATCAGGTGATGTTTGGATTCATATTGCAACTCTATCTCAGCTCTACTCAGTATCTCAGCTGTAGGTCAGCTGCATGAATCATTCATGCTGATGCTAATATTATGGTGATCATAAGGCCTACAATATTAGCTTGTGGACCAACATTATTAGCTTCTGGACTCCTCAATGGTTGCTTCTCCACCCCAGTAAACACACACACACTCCCAGACACCAACATTATATCAATTTTGATGCTGAAAACTGATGAATATTTGATTTTGCTTCATCTTCTTTGTGTGTGTGTGTGTGTGTTCGTGTTCGTGTTCGTGTTCCTAATGGTAAAGAGATTTCTTTCTACAACCTCTCTTCTTGCATTTTTTGCGTTTAGTGCACAAGTCTTGCCAGAATGCTTTGAGGGGAGGATGGTGGGTCTTGCTGGGGAGATGGGCTTGCTGCTGAAACAAGCAAAAGCCTTCGTATTACCTTTTAAAGACAATCAATTATCGTGACCTGCTCTGCTTCCCTGTGGGGGTTCCAGCTCTCCTCGAGAGCGGGCCAGGCTGCTTCGACATATGAGTCAGTGTTTGGAAGTGACAGGGCATTAGTTTGCATAGCCCAACTCAAAAGAGTGTCTCCATAACCTCCAGTGTCAATGGAGCAATCACATAAGAAATAGGGAGGCAGGCGGCCCCTACATATTCTATTACATTACTAATGAGTTTAGTGGTGGCATGCTTTCAGTCCACAGATGTCATGGTGGTGAGTGTGTGTTTCATTAGAAATGCAAAGTGAGGCTGCGTATAGTATGCACATTTTACTGACATTTCAGTTCATCCAATTGGATTTGTAGTTGATACGTTGTTGATATCTTTAGGATTTAAAGGTTGTATCAGTGATTTCAGGCCCAAAAATAAATGCCTAATCTTTCCTAACTATCCGCTAGCTGCCCGGCCCATAAGCATGCTATCAAAAAACTGTGTCTCTGTATGCAGCCTAGGCTCTGAGATCTGCTCACAAAAACAAATGGGACAACCACCACTCAAAACCAAAATAAACAGTGTTCCAACCAATCACCGACAGGGGCGGGTGTTGCTCCGACTTCGCGTCCAGCCGTGAACGAGCTCAAAACCTCACAACACCCGCCCCTGTCGGTGATTGGTTGAAACACTGTTTATTTTGGTTTTGAGTGGTGGTTGTCCCATTTGTTTTTGTGTGCAGATTTCAGAGCCTAGACTGCATACAGAGACGCAGTTTTTTGATAGCATGCTTATGGGTCGGGCAGCTAGCGGATTGTTAGGAAAGATTAGGCATTTATTTTTGGGCCTGAAATCACTGATACAACCTTTAAAATGTTGATTTCTTTACATTCCTTTAGGAGTTTTTGCAAGGTATTATTGGTATATTATATGTCATGTATTCATTTGTAAATGAGTGCAAGGGCATAGCTTGTATTTGTTTGTTTAGATGTTGTTACACAACCCAAAGGTTTTATGTTGGTAAGATTTGTTTTAGATGTTTTTAAAGAAGCCTCTTATTATCACCCTGATTGGTTATTTTATAAAGAAAATGCAGTAAAACAGTAATTTTATGAAAGTATCTGTTTTCATTTAATACATTTTAATATGTATTGCATTTTCAGCAGTGTTCAGTGTTTTTTTTAATCATGATTAGTATTTGAAATAGAAATGTTTTGTAACATTATAAATGTCTTTTTGTCACTTTTGATCAAATAAAGTTTGAGTTTTTGCTGAATAAAAGTGTGGTTTTTTTATTTTTTTATCTTGCTGAACCCAAACTTTTGAACTGTACTTTTAAGTTGTGGTATACAACATTAAATAGTTTTTGTGTATTTTTCCCCAAGGATGTACAGCAAGTGTTGGGAAGCCATACAAATTTCAATAGCAACACCAGTGGAAATTCATGATTATTGAAACCCATTTTTTGATGTGAAAAATTAGTAAATGTAAAAAAATGAAAAGGGAAAGGGGGAAAAAAGACTTTTAGTTTAGAAAAATGGCAAACTCAAACCAATAACTTTTGCTGGAGCATGTGTACTGTACAAAGTTTAAATGAAGACAGGAATCAAGGCGGCCCTTCTAACTTCTTAATTTCTTTTTAGCGGTGGATTTGCAAGGCTGCTGTCCGCACACCCGGTTTGTAGTGCCTCCGAAGACCACACACTGGGTGGCCATTATGCAGAGAGGGAAGTGCACCTTCAAGGAGAAGATCCTTAAGGCAGTTGCTTTCAATGCCTCGGCCGTCATTATCTACAATAACAGCACCAAAGAGGACACCGTCACGATGGCTCATGAAGGTGAGCTCCATAATCGATGTGTTCTCATTAAGACAAACACAGCCATGTTACTTTGATGTTTGGCAGACGTTTGTAACTTCTTCAGTCAGCTGACTCAACAGTTTTTTTCTGACAGATCTCAAAGCTTCTTCCTGTTCTCAATTAGAAATACAGGAAGTGGTAATTGTTATTTCTTGACAGGGCATGGTGGATTTACAGTTGCCTCTGACCAGTTATATTAAGGTCTTTGTAATACTTGCAGCAAATTTTAATGCAGTGAAATACATTATCTGGAAAATCATTGTCCAAGGACTAAATGGGAGAGAGAAAGAGAGAGGGTGTGTGTGTGTGTGTGTCTGTGTGTGTGTGTCAGTGCAATAGAAAAACAGTTTTATTCTGCAGCTCCAAAATTTTCACAGTAAAGATAACTGTAAAATGAAACTAGACAAAGTAACTCGTTAAAACACATCTATTGTCAGGATGCTCTCTCTCTCTCTCTCTCTCTCTCTCTCTCTCTCTCTCTCTCTCTCTCTCTCTCTCTCTCTCTCTCTCTCTCTCTCTCTCTCTGTGTGGCTGGCTGTCACTCACACAAAAGTTTTGTGCAGTGGACAGCAGACAGTCTGGGGAAAAATGTTGCTGTGCTTAGCAATAATGCATTTTTATTTATTTATTTAGTTTTCTTCCTTTTTTTTTTTTTTAAGGGCATTTTGGTGAAAGCAATAGCTGACACAGTAATTTCAATGCCCGTTACATTCCATTAAGTGTTTACTAAACAGACCACACAGATGCTAACCGGACATGATACAACTATACCACAATACATCAAGCTACGCATAATACATTATGGATTGTTTATTATCAATTATGCAAGTGTTTATAATACTTACATGTGACTTTAATCTTGTCTTTTAAATTTATTGTAGTCCTATTATAGTCCAATCCAGTTGATCAAATCTAGCTATTGTAATACTGTAAGCAGTTAAAAAATATATTTTATTTTAAGTATTGCAAATTCTAACAGTGATGTTATTAGTAGTGCTTTTATTATGTTATCTATGCAAAATGTGTAGATTTTGTTAAAATTCGGTGGTGATTTTGTTAGTCTGTTTGAGGTAGACTTATTCAGTTTTGTTTTAAAGGTTTTTTTTTTTTTTACCCGTGCACATGCTGACTGTCTACTGACGTCTGTGGTGGTTGCATCGAGACTATTTTTAAAATGTCTACCACCATTTTTAAGATGATTTGGAAAAACTAATTTCATACCCCATGTTTCTGTTCCATTTATGTGGTGCTTCGTTTAGCTGTTTTTGAATGCAAGAACACATCCTGTGTGAACGTTTCCTCACTCATTCTGTGCTGCCTGTTCTCTGTAAGTGGGGGTGGTCGAGGTGTGTGACCTGTAGTAACAGAAAGGACAAAAAAAAAACATAAATACAAAATTTGACATGCATATAGGGAAATTATTCATTTTATGTTGTTCATGCACATTAAATTAATAACCCCAATATTGTTGTTAGGTCATAACTACATTTATTGATAAAGAAGCTATTTTTTGTTCTTTGTTAATTCATGGTTTTGTTATTTTTTTATGTCGCAAGCAAATTTGTGGATGACTCTCAGTTGTAGCCAAAACAGTAGCCTTGAGGAGCACATGCATTCAGGACCAATGCTGATTGTAATATTTTCAAGTCTGCTGGCTAGAACATTATCATCTGTTTTTTGAGTTTGGAAAGTGTTGTTTGTGTGTGTAGGTATTTCATAATTTGTCTTAGGGCTGTAAACCTGCTGTGAGAGTGTGACAGGGACTGTTTGTTTAGTTTTAGAGGACATTCGGACATGATGAAGGACTGTGCATAGTGGAATCTATCTGCCAGAGCAGTCACTATTCTGCAGGTGCACTCTATACACACACACACACACACACACACACACACACACACACTTCTAGCTTGCCATATATGCAATAGCTTTGGATGCACAGAGCACATAGGAATCAACCTAAAACTTCTAAGCAGCGTCTTTGGACGTATGAAGGGGTGGGTCGACGAGAAAGGGGAGATGGTGAGTCACGGCAGCGCTATCAGAATGGGATCGATGAGATGTTTAAATATAGCAGGACTGCATGATTTATTCAGAAGGTCCTTTTCCCCTGCCACATATGGGATTTAAACCTCTTTATACAAGCTGTATAGGATATAATCTTGAGGTACCTTACAATTAATTTAAATTTGGATTCATATAAAGTCATGACAATTGTGCAAGGGTTCTCTGTGCATCTCAATTTTTCAGCAACAGTGTAGGGAAGCAAATCTAAGGTAATTTAAATCGTTAAGGTGACTAACTTGCTGCCAATTCAGCGTTAAGATCTTTGGCTTTTGTAAAATGTGAATGAAATGCCACATCAGCACACTGAAAAATACTAAATTAACTGTTAACTACTAAATTACTAAAAATAATTCAAACTAAAAACACAAAAATAAAAGCTAATTTAAAATATTAATAAATACAATAATAAAAAGTTTTGTGTGGATATTTGCATCGAGTTATCCAGAGAGTTTGTTGTTCTTGCACTAGATGACAAATTGTGCATATTTGTATACGTAAGATGATATATTCATATATAGGTTTCAGTCACACATTCAGATCACTGCATTTAGATAGACATATCGTGTACCTACAGGAAGTTTGGGGTTTGTGCATGTGTGTGTGGGTGGAGAAGTGTTTTCAACACGAAAGATGTTGAAACAGCAAACTGACACACTCTTTTTAAGAGCAAGTAACTTAGGAGAGATTTAGTTATAGTAAGCCATGCAGTTGTCATAATGTATTTATATCAGGTTATGTTATGATGTTTTACAGAAGAATAACCAGGGACTGTTTTGACCATACAAACCATACATTTGTTTCAGTGATGTAGATTGAAGCGTGAAGCTAAAGTGTGAATGTGTTAATGTCCAAGATATAAAAGCATTTACGGGCATTTACTGGCAAGTTCCATGTTATTGTAAATAATTATTGTTATTTAATTCCTCTGAGCATTGTTGGTACAGAAGCATAAACAACTTTAAATATCTGTTCAAGTACTGTTTAAAAAGACTATGACATGAGCTAAAACCAATATTTTTAAATCACATGCAGAGTGCATCAAAATTCATCAAACCACAGTGACCCAAAAGAGGATGTGGAATTAAGGATCACATCACCTTTACTGTCAGTCAGCGTGTGCAGGGCTTAAAGGGGTCATCAGATGCAAAATTCACTTTTATATGGTGTTTGCAACCACCATTTTTAAATGTTTTTTAAACATTTTAAAACCTCATGCTCCGCCCACAACTGCTGATGGACTGTCCCGTATTAGCAAATTTCCGCCCTCAGCCATTTGTATACTTTCTGCCGCAGGTTGCCATGGCAGCACTACACGCCCCATGGAAGAGAGGGGTGGGGTGAGCAGTTGCTCATTATCATTTAAAGAGACATGCACCGAAACAGGTCGCTGTGAACAGAGCTGTTTTTGAGGAGGTAAAAAGGGTGTTGTTTTTCACAACTATTGAGGAATTTTAACCAAAGTATATTACAAACTTTACACGAAGACCCTAAAGAATCATTCCAACTTGTGGAAAATGGGCATTCGATGACCCCTTTAAGACCACCTTTGAGGGAGTTTCCCTTTTAACAAAGATCAATATTCGCATGCTTTAACCTTTACAGCAGGAACAGTCGATAATGAATAAACAGCACATTACAATGTAAGGCCATTCACACTTTTTTTCCTCTCCTTTTTAATTTAAGAAGTTAATGTTTCTACACGCATGAAGGACAAGTTATTAACACTCTTTACATTTTAATCTTTGGCTGATTTTATTGAGATCTCTATGGGGATCATATCTGATAATGATATTATTATTATTATTATTATTATTATTATTATAGCTTATCATATTTAGTTTGATAATACTGTAAGTTCCATGTCTAATAGACTGTGCCTGTGGAAGTGAGTTATGTATAATGATATACATCTGTTGGTTTTTATGCCATTTATGGATAAAAATGTCCTTGAGGATCGGAGTGGATCGGAGCCTCTCTATCAGTCAATGCTAGAGCAAATTGTCCCTGTCCTGCCCCTGACATCATCTTTACTGCTGACAAACTGCCTTCTGAGCCAGGCAGCATGCCAGTCACGTCTCATTCTCACATGCTTACACACACATGTGCTAACATATGCCAATGCGTTCAAAAGTCTATACAAAATCACACCAAGGCTCTAGGTGCACGCGCGCCCTTCCGGGAGAAGTGCCCTTAGGACCCGTATAAGGAAATTCCGGTGCATTTGACGTCACACACACCCATACTCGGAAAAAACTTTCCGAAACTTGTGACAAACCGGAAGGAGTATTTTTGGCATCCATCAATACTCCATCAAACGTACAACTTTATTTTTTAAACTTTGTCCATGTTTAGCATGGGAATCGAACTCTTTAACAGTGTAAAAAAAACCAACTAATATTTTAATAAATAACATTCAATTAATAATTAAATAATGTTTTTATTAGTGAAAAGTTAAATTGAGACATTTTGATTTCAGAATGTATTAGTAGGCTATTTGTTTTAAAGGTGCCTTGTGTAATGTTCGCCAAAAAATAAATTCATACTCCACATTCCATACCAGTTGGGGGCAGTAAAAAAGTCCAGAAAGTGAGTTGGTCTACTCTAGAGTAACAAACGAGAAACGGCATAGTCTCTATGCTCCGCCCTTACAGTCTATGGCTCCGCCCCTACCTTCACAACGACCCTAGAAGCTGAGCCAACTCCTAATAGAGGACATTTTGACTCCAGAGCAACGTTGGTTGATGTCAAGTGATTTTTAAATATGACATCTTCAAGCTACTCCCCTTCACCTTTAGCAGTGAATATGTTCATATTCATTTTGTTCATATTACATTTTTATTGTTAGTTTGAATTACATTAATTTGACATGTTGACCAAGTGTGCGCCATTCAGAGCTGCCAACTCTCACGAATTCACCGTGAGACACACGCAATTGACACTTTTCACACGCTCTCACATTAATTTTCTCACGCACAGAAAAGTCGCAAAGCAAAGAGGACACGGAGACCGACAGACTAGACAGAGAGAGCAGGTTAACGCTAGTTATGATATAAAAAAAAATCTCAGCTCTCAGATTCTGTCAATTTTATTACGCAATTCAAACAATAAATACCTTTGGCGCTTGTAAATGTTACACGACAGATCCTAGCGCATGTGAACCGATCATCTCTACTAGCTAATAGTAAAAAAACACGAACACTGTTGAAAGATACAGTAGGCTACTTACCAAAATGTATTCCTCATACATAATATCGACCAATCATTTTTTTTAATCAGCGTGCAGAGGTCAATAACATAGCTGGAGAATATGTCAGATTTACCTCAGGAAAGCCATTTAATAAACATAATATAGGTCACATAGTTGGCAAGAAAAAAAGAGAAAAGTTCGGAGTCGAACCTCATTTCTTTCATGTCCATTAGTTGTCTCCAGCGATGGAAAGCAGTGCCAATGTTTACTCTGGTTCTGCTCCTTTTTTCATCCGATTTTATTTGTGATTCCGAGCGCGTTTTTTTTTTCCTGCAGCGGGTGGTTGTGGTGGTGGTAAGGGTCTATTGCCAAGGGCTTCAGCCATTCTTCCGCTCTCTTCCCTGAACTGAAATGTAGTAGTGGGCTGTACTTTTCACACGATTAACATCAGGTTCATGTACGCCCACAAGCCGTGCGAGTTATTCATGTATTGCAGTTTGGCTGGTGGTTATGACAAGAGACCGCTTACCGCCTCCCATGGCCGAAACTGGTATTATGACATTTGTCGGACCGGGGCTAGTAATTTAGCATGCTAATTCAGGTTTATATCTCGGCAGCACTATAAGTTGTCATTTTTTTTAATGACATCATCCCCCTTATTTCTTCAAATTTTTTTGATGCATGTAGCTAATTTTTTGGATATTTTTACCTCAATTCTGACATGGCACCTTTAATGACAGCATTAGTATTAGTTTTTTTTAATGATCCCCTTTACAGGGTTTTTCCTGCATTTCAAAATATTTTGAAGGACGCTAAAAGGAATTTTTGTCTGGCCAAGGATGTATCATAAAAATGTGTTTTCTATACAGAGATATCGACATCGGTAAATTTCGGTATCTGCCATAACAGCAATATTAATATCGGTTATCGGTATCGGCCACAATTTTCACATCGGTGCATCACTAGATGTATTTGATCATTTATTGTGACGATATCTGCCGTTCTGCAGTACCGATACCTGATGATAGCAGTCTGCTTTTACACGCTCCCGTGAGTCTTCCTGTTATTGCTCTGTGAAGAGCCTCAAAGGTTTCTATTTACGATGCGTTTCAGTGTTTTTATTGGTTTTGTAACCAATCACAGACATATCTGTTGAGCATGTGAAGTCTGGCCAATCAGATGTGTTTGTTAGTCAGAATCTGCATGCTCGCGAATCCTTTCATTATAGCCAACAAAATATAAACACGGTGTCAATAAGTAATTCATTGCACAGCATAGACAGCTTCATTGATTATAACAGGAGTTTTCGCAAGAGTGCAGCTTTGTGTATATCACGTTGAACTGAAGTATTAGACAGCTTTGGTGATTGTAATGGCAACAATCTCTGCCTTCTTTCTGTATATAATATTGGTTTTTCATGCTGCTACACATTGGAAAGTTTCTGGATTGACAATCGTATTTAAGTGTGATTGAATCCGATTGACAGTGATAACCATAGCAATGGATGAAACAATTATGATGATGTGTGCTGGTGATCTGTTTCAGGTGATCTGTGCATTAAGTCTTGGAGTGTAAATGCAAAATAATAGACCTGTTACTTTTTCTAAAATGTGTCACTTTGTTATTCATTTTATTACTAGCTTTTCAAATAAGTCACTCATTAACTTTTATATATAAATATTCAGATTTTTTACTGTTTTGTGATCTGTCCTGACTGTTAATATATATTTTTTTTGATTATTATTTATCTAATTTTTAATTTTTTTCATAAATAGCATAAGTTGGGCTTGCAGTTGACATGAGTCGGTACTTTGTACTGGATGACCGTGTTTGTTCACCATCACTGACTGTAATTATATTGAAGCAAACTTATATTGAGATTTGTTTCACTATGCTTTCATCGTAATGCTTTAAGAAACAACAACTCCATGTGATTTCTTCAAAAACATGTAGCTACAGTATGTCTATCTCACAAATCTCTCTAACTATCTCTCAAAATAGTTTGTATTTCAAGTTTGTGCCATACAGGGTTAATCATATTTTTGCTATGGTCAAAAAATAACAAACTGTCTTGTCACATTTGCCTAAACATATTCTATCATCATAATAGTTAAGTGATGCTATTTGTCATCGCATTTTTTATAGGGCAGTTCAAGTGCTGGATATGGTGAGATTAGATGACTGACTAGGGCAGGTCTGCAATAGGTTTCCATCTGTACTGTTCTAACCTTATTATTGCTAAGCCTGAGGGCCTGAATTATATCAGTGTCTGTGGCATGGCCTAAGCTCCAGATCGGTCTAATTGTGTGTGTTTGTGGGGGGGATGGACGATGGACGGTGGACGAAGTGTTTGTTTGTCCTCATTTTCTGTTGGCATGATTACTGTGCCATTTGTGTGAATGTTTAATATGTCAGACCAGGATCATTACACTGAATTGGACAAGATCAGTGCATCTGTGTGAGATGTTTTGATATGCTCTGAACAGATAACAAAATAATAATAAATAAATCTCTGGTGCAACCCGGAATGGATTGTGTATCTTTTTTGTAAAATGTTATGTGTGCATGGATGGAGCCCTGTATATTTGTATCTTTAGTAGTAGTAGTAGTATTAGTATAGTAGTAGTCTTTTTTTTTCTTTTCTTTTTTTATTATCATAAAATTTTCTTATATAAGTTCTTTCTCCAAAGGCACTGGAGACATAGTGGCAGTGATGATCACTGAGTCCTTTGGAAAGGAGATTCTGGGATTCCTGGAGAAGAACCAGACTGTGTTGGTCTCCGTGATGGTGGGGTCACGAGGGCTGCCTAAGAACATCAACCGCGGCTCCTTGGTGTTCGTCTCCATCTCCTTCATTGTGCTGATGATTATCTCGTCTGCTTGGCTAATATTCTACTTCATCCAGAAGATCAGAGACACCAGCGCAAGGGACCGCAGTCAGGTCTTAAACAACACACACACACAGTTCTTTTAAACAAAACACACACACACAGTCTTACCCTCAAGCTTGCAGCTAAAACCTTGCCAGATTTTTCTTTCAAAGACCTCCCTGATATTTAACAGGTTTATCTGACCTTCAAGAACGCTCATGAAGTGTGTGTGTGTGTGTGTGGTGACTTCGTCTTCACCTTATTTCTCCACTGTAGTATTTGTCTCACTGCCCTTTCACTTTTACCAGACCTCTGAATTTACTACTGACACAAATAGGCTATAATAATGTGCTAATAACAGCTGCTGTTTTTTTAATTGTTTTTTATAAAGTTGAAATATGTAAAACCCCAAACTTTTGAAAGGTAGTGTAAATGTATTTAGCTGATTAGCAGGTCATTTTAGTGTTTTGAATTTGGCATAAATATAATTGCAAACATATCTTGTACCTTCCATATGACTTGCTGTTCTTTAATTCAGCTAATTATAATTAGTGCAGACTGACCCTAACCCTTTTGGCATTTTTAAACTTTAATTAAAACATAATTTGGCCATTTTATGAACCGTGAAGACCATCCTCATGAGTTTTAAGAGGAATGTTTGTGTCTGTATTTGTGAGAACATTTTGAGGCCCTTGCAAATTTCGCACACACAAACAGTTTAGTTAGCGCTAATCCTTTGGGCCCTGGTTGGTCCTTTGGCATTTTCTGTAAACTGTCGGCAGTAAATCACTGAGCTTTTTATTTAGCAATAAACTGGCAGAATGAAGACCGAGGACATCTCAGAACATACACTTATAAACACACAGACAATGAACTGCCCGTCACAGGCTGCACTTAGTCTTTTATTTATGGCCATCTCTGGCATGCCTTTCGCTAACTCTGCTTTGCTTAATACAATCCTGATAGACACTCAGATATGTTGTTTTTATCACAATTTTATCACGCTAATGCTTTCTCCTCATTATTTACCCCTACCTTGTTTATCAAAATCTGACATTTATTTTTTTCTGCTGTTCTTGAGTCTTTTATTCCCTTACTCTTTTTAGTCATTTTAATTTCCTGTTTCGTTAAATCAAACTCAGAATCTAAAATGTTGTGACTTACTCTCTCCTCTCGTCCTTTGTTACTATAGCGACGGCTGGGAGATGCTGCCAAGAAGGCCATTAGCAAGCTGACTACCAGGACAGTAAAAAGAGGGGACAAGGTGAGGTCATTTAATGTCATTGCTTGTTTATTTTTCTCAGGCTCATGTCCATGCCTGTTATGGAACCGTATGTGTAATTCTCCATACATACAGTAAAGCATCTCCATACTCCATTAAAAGGACTCACTGGACACGTACACGCTGCAGCTAAATATGGTTGCCACTCTTCTTCCTGTACTTAGTCACATTCCTTACGCACACATCTTGGTTATTTACAGCTGCATTCGACAACTACATTAATACCTGAAAAATACAAGTAGTTACAACCACATTTACATTAAATCCAAGTTTATCCCACCAGTCTTGTGGTCTAGCAACAACCCATACATTACAGTCCAGAGTGCATGCTGTTTAAAAGCAGACGTCTGAAGGCAAAACAAAACACGGCGCCTGGAAATTACTGGATGATGATATGCATCTGATCACTATTATTACATCAGAAAAGGCAAACTCAGAACAGGTTAAACTGTTGAAATCCATGTTTCAGTTCACATCCAAACAAACAGCACTGCTTTTTTGTAATAATGTGACTAGGGATAACAAAAACTAAAGCACAGTAAATGCATCATCACTTACAGAATAAAATGCGTCATCAACCTTTGGTTTATAGCAGGGGTTTCCCAAACTTTTCCATGACAAGGCCCCCCAAATACCACTAGGTTCTGGACAAGGCCCCCTTTTGCAGGATGTGTTATTGAACCCATCGACAATACTACGGCAAATGTAGAAATAAATAAATAAAACACCTAGGTGAACATCAGATTATGTGATGGCGTTTAATAACAGCCTATCAGAAAGATTATAGAGATGCACGGATTACAATTTTCTTGGCAGATTTCGACTTTTCATTGAGTTTGACCTGCCGAGACGATTTTAGTCGATTCTGATTTCATTTTTTCTAACCACTTTACACACACAAATATTTATTTTCTTGTTTTTATAAAACTGAATAATTAAGACAAGTTTAAATTGGTACATTTTCTATAAATATTTTTGAGTCTTTTTGGCACAAATTGATAATGTTGCGCGATGTTAATCATGCAGCGCCCCAGTGCAATTTGAACGGCATAAAATTGGTGAAATAGTTTTACTTTTTAAACTTTTTTTTTCTGCTTCTTCCAACTTGCTGCGGCCCCCACTTTGAAAACCCCTGGTTTATAGTATTGGTTATTTTATATTTATGACTGATTGCTCTTAATTTAATCAATAATTAGCCGTTTAATATTGGCAGTAGACAGGTTAAGTTCATCTCAGCAAGTAATCTTTCTGATTGTACCACAGTCCAAAGAGAGACATTGGCCTGTGTAAAGGTGAATGACTGTCAGGTGAGCGAGTCAGGGTCGTGAGACTTCACAGCTGTTCGGTTTGGAGAAGGGGTGGAGCCGTGCCAGTCAGTGCATATCATAGCCCAGTCAAGGTCAGCTCTCATCAGCAATGAATAAAACATCAGTGGCCTTGGAGAAGTGCTGCAAGAAATTGAAACCTTTCATCTGAGAGGTCATGCTCAGTAGAGATTGAGTGAGAGAACGTCTGTCTGTCTTCCTCTACCTCTCTCGCTCTACTTTTTCCTTTTTGATCACATACACATTTTCGATCAGTTATGACATTTTCCAGTTATGAAGCATCTTTACAGCTTCACTGCTTTTGGCCGAAGCCTCTCGGCCTCTTGAGTATTGGCCAAGTCCCTCTGCAGGGACCGGCAGGACCACAGTCGATGACTCTCGCGCTAAGAGGGGCCCATTAGAAACCGAACACCACTCACCACAACATGACCTTGACCATGCAGAGTAGACAGGACACTGCCAGGTGACGGAAATAGCATTTAGAGTAGAGAAGGTGCTTCCAGGAAGAACAAGGCAGAGTGTGATATAAAACCTAGGAGGATTTTTGTCACTTTCTAAATGGCTCCATGCCCAGGGAGGTCGAGTTCGATGGCTTAGTGATGCGTTGCTTGCTACTAGAGGTATATTTATACTATGATGATATCATCTAAATAGTATTTGAAAATGTTACTGCTGTTTGGTGTAATTCATAATACTAAGTCTTACAGGAATTTGCGATTACGGAGTAAGAAGACCATACAAGCACTATACACTAGAGCTGTTGATTGCCTAAAAAATAATGGAATTAATTATTATATAATAATAGAGTATTATTTATGTACTATTATAGTATTTAAACTTATTTTGCTAGCTCTTATTTTGATATTTTTAGTTTACCTTTTAATAATTTTGTTATTTGCTTTTGTAATTTTTATTCATTATTTAGTTTAGGATATTTAGGTTATAGTTTAGTTTCTGATATCCTAAATCTAATGTTTAGGTTTAATTTATTAATTAACTTAGGTTTTAATTTTAAAAAAAACTTGATCAGGACGTCCTTACTACATTTATTCGTGCCCCGATCCAAGTCATTGAATATTAAGTATCTGCCGATACCGTGTCCCGATCTAAATACTTATATTTTCCTAGTGCTTGGTGCACACTTCAAGCACATTAAAGTTATTAAAATCAATCCAATGTATCCATGTTCAGTTCCTCAGGGCATCTGTCACTACAGAGTAATTCCACCTTAACAATTACTATAGTAAATGGTTATTGTGGTCACAATTATGAATATGGGACTACTGATATAAACTTATTGTATTTTATATGTACAATAAGCAGAACAATTGCAACAAAAAGAAAAAAAGTGGAGATAAGATTGGAAAGCATGAAGGTCATGGTGTCAGAATGCCAGTCTGTCAGACAGAAGCTCGAACATGCATTTCCTGCCACCCACTCCATGACACCTGTGTGACCGCTGACGTACAACGCTTAGGATCACAGATCCTGATCAGTTAAAAACACGCTTCATCGCCCCCTACACAATCCTTGAGACTGGCTTGGGACATCCCTAAAATTTAGTAATTCAACTTAAATTTTCCATTAGTTGCGAAGTGGACTTTTTTTATTTTTATTTTTATTTTTTATTAAGATTTTTTTAAGTTTAAGTTTTTCAGCTAATCCTTATATTTTAAAATAACAACACTGTTCAATGCTAAATGTATATAAATGAAAATAAAATAACATTTATAAATTATATTATATTTATATATAGATAATAAGCAGGTACACAAACGTCACTATACCTAGATAATTTTGTCATAATCTAGCTTTTCTTAATTGATACTAAAGGGTAATAAAAACCTGAAGCTTAGTATTTTATTTTAAGCCCATTTGTAGAAATACAGATCACTAGACACTCCTACAAGTAGGCAATGTTTCCTCAGTGATGTCAAGAGCGGCTTCAGACTGACCTCACAGGTCAGTCAAATGACAGATGGGCTGAAAGTGGAGCCAGAGAAATACAGCATCTTTGACACATTGTGTCTACTAAATCTGCTGAACGATCTCCTGCTCACTCATCCTGCAATAACTAGATGGATACACTGTTACAGCTTCCCATGGTGTTCTCTGGAAGTTGACATGAGTTTCTAGAACTACACTGATGAAATGTTTTCCATACTACTTTCTGATTTTACTCTATTTATATTCCTGTATTTTTGGGATCTGTGTGAAATGTTTTACACAAAATACAGTCGGAAAATTCAGAATGGCATGCTATCAAACCTCATACGGAGTGTACAGTATGGCCTACTTCATTTGCCAAAATGTACAGCACACAACCACTTCATCATTCATTCAGCGAGTGACAACCAACCAGTGACTGCTCTTTTTTTGTGCCATGACTTATTGTTTGATTGGACTTCCAGAAGTTAAGAGATTATTCTGTGCAGTATCCCCTGTTGTATACAGTATTGCACTCAGAATGTACTTTATATATATTATATATATTTTGCTGTTGTAACTGTACAGATTGCTGTAGTTGGACTTTTTTTATTTAATCTGTTTGAATAATTTAGTTTAGTTTCTCTCTCTACTGTATGAAAGTATTATCTAAACTTTAAATGGTGAGCTTGAGAATAGCTGGGTGAGATGAATGCAAGGAGGAGGTCAAGAGATCAGATCGATATAGAGTGAAATGCAGGTACTCAAAGCATATTGCCAAGAGTTAAAAAGAATTTCACACTTTATACCCATTTTTCATAAATACGTGTCATAAGGTCAGCATGCATATTTAATAATAATGGGCTAGTGATGCTTAAGTATAAATAGTAGGGAGGATACAGGACCCAAAGTTCTAAAGGGCTTTAAGAGTAGTTTCTGCATGTTATATTTCTTTATTGATTTGTTTAATTTGTATCTTTTAAATAATAATACAATACAACTATTGTTTTAAAAGTGTTGTTGTTGTTGTTGTTTAGTCATATTGAATAGGGGGGAAAAAACATTTTTCTTCTTTTTTGTCCTTAGCTGATCACATCCGCCAAGTGACGAGCAGCAGGACATTGCGATGGTCGCTTGGTTTCTATTTCTGTGTTGTTGTGCTAAGTAGCATTGGTCAAAAATGCAGCCCACATAACTATTTTAAAAATGAAAGATATTCATAATTTATAAGTTTAGAATGTGTCATGTCACACAGCGTTCTTTTAGTGTTATCAGTCGTCATTTATTGCATTTTATCTTCTAATCATTTTTATTAGTTTCTGCCTTTTGACATTTACTCTCTTTCTTGTTTGACTGGCAAATGATCCTAAAGCTGCCCTAATGTATCTTACTGCAGTGTCCTAATTTTACTTCTAATGTTGACAATTTCATTTTTAGCTACATTTTGACTTCTGAAAAAGCTCATCTTTATTATTTGGCTTGTTCATGTTTTTCAGGAAACAGAACCAGATTTTAATCATTGTGCGGTGTGCATTGAAGGTTATCAGCTAAACGATGTGGTCCGCATCCTACCTTGCAAGTAAGTGTGTTTTTAATTTTGCTTTGTGTAATAAGAGCATTATAATCTCCACAAAAGTCTAGGTACACAATGTTTCTTTCTTTCTTTTTTTTTTATGGATAATAATATAGTAGTAGTAGTAGTCATAATTGTATTTATAATAAATTTAATTCAGAATTTGCTCAGGAAACTCCCTTTGTTATGGTGTATGAAGATAGTTCTGTCTTAGCTTATGTTGTCTGCTGACAAAATTTCTTTGCATTACCCAGACAATTTGGTTTTAATGAATGGTCAAATGACATTTGGAGAGAGAAAGGGAGATCAGGGGTCACTTGCTGTTGTGAGATGTGATTTTGTTGAGGAAATATGGCACTGCTGTGGCTGTGAATCACAGTGCCCCTGTCAGACACACTCTGCTTATTTTTAGCAGCTCAGCTTCCAGTGACCTCTGGGCATCCAACACACAAACACAGACACGCATTTATACTTACAAACAGATACACATTATTTATGCACACACAAATACACAAGCATGCCCTTACCTACAGTTTCAGACACCATATGCCGAGTATGACCCGGTCACACAGCTGGAAGTCTGACTGCAAATTTTGTGGATCACCTTACAACAAACACACATATACTGTACACGTTCACACGTTATAACTGCAACATGCAGTAAATCACTAGTTTTCTCACTATTGCTGTTTTTTTATTTCTTCCTCTTTTTGACAGACATATTGTTGTTGCCACTGTTTTAGAAATTGAGGTGCTTCCTTTTAAGGCGATCATTCAGTTTAAGATTTTGTTGTAATTTACAATACTCACCCTGATGTTGGTCCAGACCTAAATTACTTTCTGCTGTCTGTTTTATGAAATAACTTGGACGTTTAGCTCATATTTCCTTTTGTGTTTGATGCTACTGTAGAAAGTCAGTCATACATGTTTGGAACCACTAGTAAATAAACTATCTTTTTAAGTACAGTATCAGTCATCTCTCTATGAAATCTGTCGTACCATTTCTCTTTTCATCCATTCCATCCACACCCACTCACTCTATCATTATTATCTCTTTCTCTCCCACTTTCTGTCTCTACAACTGCACCGCAGCAATGAAGCGCTAATCCAGAGCTTGGTTAATTGCATTGTTCTCTGCTTACGGCTGAATCACTGCTTCACTCCAGTCAGATCAAATAACACACTCATGAGCTGCAGCCTGTACTGCCTCAGACAGCTGCTGACATCCAGCTACAAACCAGTCTCAGACTCTTAGTCATAATGAGGAAGGGTTGGATGACCATGTAGGTCTTACAAGCATTGAAGACTCAATGAAATCAAACTTTTAGTCCATTTCTGTTGGCTTTCGGGTCATGTATAAGCTAATACACTCCCAAAAGATGGCAAAATATATTAACAAAAGCCTATTGGCTATAAAATAAAAAAAAAGAAAGAATAATATGTCCTACCTCTAACTTCCTATTTCAATACTAGATATGTCAACACAGGAAAGAAAACAGAAACTCATATTTGATTTCATGGGACTCCCAGCGAAACATCATAATCATTGATTGCAATTATGTTTGTTGGATATTTATCATATTCTGATACTACAAATTCAGCTTTACCATCATAGGAACAATGTTATAGTGTAATAATTTTTTCAATACTACAGTTTTTACTGTATTTTTGGTGAGCATAAGAGACTTCTGAGCATAAGTTAACATCTTATCTTACTCCTCCTTGATGTGAGTGTCTCTGCTCTCTTAAGCATAAGTATCTCCAGCCACAATCAATAACTCATAGCACAAGTAATGGCAGTACACTTGACCTAGCCTAGGCCATTCAATTTACGTCCCAGGGCATTAGCTTCGCTGTTTCTCTCCAACTTTCTTAGGGGTGTGCCCTTTACTTCATGGATCTGTCTGACTGCATATGCATGTAAATGGTATAAACATGCATGTGATATGGTAACTGTAAAAGAATACAGTACATAAAGATTGGGTCCAGACATATAGAGCTGGTCTTTCGTAGTTGGCATGCATCTCTTTAGTATAATGTGTGTTGCAAGCGCACTCATTATTAATTAATTTGACCCTTGTTTGCATGTTTTCCATCCAAGAAAATAAAGCTTTGTTGGAGTTTGTTTGCACGTCACTTTGTTGCAGGATAATTTCAGAAGCATGGGTCCTCTCAGCACCCGTTAGTCACAATATGTAAGACGCACTTAGCATTATTTGATATTATTAGATAATCCCTCTCTGCTGCTGTATTCCACTATCTCTCCCGCCCAGTAGTTCTGTTCGGAAATCTTTTTCGAAACAACTTGTGGCTGAGGAACCTGCCTTTATTCCG
Source organism: Semotilus atromaculatus (assembly GCA_031834385.1). Lineage (NCBI taxonomy): Eukaryota > Metazoa > Chordata > Actinopteri > Cypriniformes > Leuciscidae > Semotilus > Semotilus atromaculatus. The sequence goes on from JAULUF010000052.1 coordinate 13,101,110, forward strand.
GTTGGGACTATACTGTTTTCTATTTGAATGCATTTTAAAATGTCATTTATTCCTGTGATGGCAAAGCCTAATTTTCAGGATCATTACTCCAGTCTTCAGTGTCCGTGATCCTTCAGAAATCATTATAATACGCTGATTTGGTGCTCAAGAAACATTTATTACTATTATCAGTGTTTAAAACAGTTGTGCTGCTTAATATTTTTGCACTGACCAAACTTTTATATATTTATAAAATTAATTTGTATTATATATGTATTTAATGTGTTTTGTTTCAAAATCTGTGTGCGTTTATCGTATTAGAATGTATAAATATGCATAGGTAAACAATGCTGTTTATTACTATGCATTGTTGTATGTGTATATAAACAACGATTAAAAAACTTTTACGCATCCTTTTAGATATAATTTGTCCAGCTCTATGATGCAGTGAGAAAGAATCCTACAATCTTTTGAGCCACAATAACTACCTTGTCTCTAGCACGAGTTTCAATGGCTGGCTTGTGCCGAGAATCCTCATGAAGAGTATTTCCGCTGTCGAGAGCCCAGGGTCTTTCCTGGAGTAAACACAGCTCAGATTGTGCAGCAGCCGGATATGAGGAGGAGGAGAGGAGACTCAACAGCTCTCTGTGAAAGCTCATGTTGCTGCTTTGAAGTCCACCAGCTTCTTGCTTTTAATCTGCCTCTCACTTTCTCCTCTCTCTGGTTGTAATATAAATGTGTAATGTGCTTTTACGTGTAATGTACTTCTTGCACCAGTGTTCTTAGAGCAGTTTCAAATATTCATCGTTGCCACGGAGAATTATGATATCAAAGGCTTGATGCTCCGTTTGATGGTCTTGCATTGTTATAACCAGCAGCCATATCACCCTGTAGCCCAAGACTGGTCGCCCACTGAAGCTAAGCAGGGCTGAGCCTGGATAGTACCTGGATGGGAGACCTCCTGGGAAAACCAGGTTGCTGCTGGAAGAGGTGTTAGTGAGGCCAGCAGGGGACGCTCACCCTGTGGTCTGTGTGGGTCCTAACGCCCCAGTGTAGTGACGGGGACACTATACTGTCAAAGAGCACCGTCCTTCAGATGAGACGTTAAACCGAGGTCCTGACTCTATGTGGTCATTAAAACCCCCAAATTTGCCCAGTGGTCTCTGTCCATCTTTATGGCCTCCTAATCATCCCCATATATACTGATTGTCTCCTCTCCACCAGTAAGCTGGTGTGTGGTGAGCGTTCTGGCGCACTATGGCTGCCGTCTCATTATCCAGGTGGATGCTGCACATTGGGTGTGGTTGAGGAGATTCCCCCTTCTGTAAAGCAGTTTGACTACCCAGAAAAATGCTAAATAAATGTAACAAGTTATTATAATAACGGCAATAGAGAGATTAGAAATATTTTATTCATGCATATTTGTTGTCGCAACCAAATGTATTACACTTTAAATATATACAAATTCAACAGATGATTGCAACATGCAGATGTGCTTTATTTATGGCTATCAAAATGTTTTCATCTCTTCTTTAGGCATGTCTTCCATAAAATGTGTGTGGATCCATGGCTAAATGAGCACTGCACCTGTCCCATGTGTAAACTCAACATCCTTAAAGCTCTGGGGGTTATGGTGAGCACACACACACACACACACACACACACACACTTCTGAAGACATCTCGTAAAAAAAAAAAAAAAAAAAAACAGGTTTTGTTACATTTATAGCTATCTTCTGGGAACAATTTTCCACAAAATGTGCAACTAAGTGTACACAACAGACACATTGATCTCAGAGGGCAGCAGTGTATGACTTTTTATAAGGCTTTTATTTGATTTGTTATGATTTTATTATGATTTATACTCTTGAAAATAACATCAAGTCCTGTAGTTTTTTTGGGGATGGATTGCCAGAATTGTTACAGAGAATGTAAAGATATTACTGTTAAAAATGACCAAGAAAAGATGTGTTGCTGGTTACAACACAATACACAACTTTACACATTATAATGTAATTTGTGCTGTGATCTTGATTTTGCAGAGGATTTATGATCCAGTAGCTCCCTCTGGTGGTTACTTTAGTCATTTCATGCAATTTTTCATGTTATGGCTGATATTCAATGCTGTAAATCTTACCTTTTTTACTACTATTTTTTTTTTTTATCTTGGGTTGTGATTTGTTAATATAATTTGACTAAGACATGTATGCATGCCCTTGCAGCCCAACCTGCCCTGCGTGGACAACATGGCTTTTGACATGGACCGAATGTCCCGCAGTCAGACTTCCAGCCAGAGGACGGCGCTGGTGGACCTGTCCTCTGAGACCAGCATCAGCCTGGAGCCTCTGCGCCACTCCAGTTCCTCCCAGCTTCCCTCCGACGAAGAGTTCATTCCTCGCTCCGGGGAGATCAACATCGCTGTCACTAGTAAGAGCAAGGCTTATTCTGTCTTAATTTGTCATTTCTGGATGTTCTTTAAAGGTGAAGTGTGTCATTTCTGCATCACCAAACTGAATTTCAAAAATAATGGTTGTTTTCGAACAGACTTGTGAAATATTAGAAAACTGGGATATTATTTTAGTATTGTAACGGTGAAAAAGGTCATACACTTCCCCTTTAAGTTTCTCTCTGTCACCTTTATTTCCTCACCTCCCTCCCACGTTGTCCTTCATTTCCTCCTCAGCGGGGAGGTTATCTTTCCTTCCTTCAGTCCGCTGACTGCATCCCTCCACCTGCTGCTGAGGCTGAGCTCAGTGATGTCAGCAGGTGTCTCTGCTCCACCACAGCGTGTCCTGCCCTTTCACTGCAATACATCTTTTGTAATACACTTCTCACGTCACTACGTGTTTGTCATAGCACTCTGTGGTCTCTCCTATCACATATAAAATGAATGTCAAAATTACATGTCATTTTATAAATAGTGAGATAATGTACGTTCAGCCAGTTATCATAAAATAAATCACTTTTTTTTTATAATAACTGGTTGTACATGATTGCTTACATATTCGTAAAGTGTGACTTTTCTGATTTTCAACCCACTTTGTATTTTCACAGTGTCTGTAATATATGTAAGTGAACAATGTTTACTCGTTCGCTCGCTTAATTGAAAACTATGGCAACCGGTTTCTCGCCTGTATACGTGACAGCGTTTTGCATCTGCGGTTTGGGTGGAACTGACAGAACGGCAGTTTATTTAAGTTTTTCCCCATCCATTTGGCCTAAAACTGTTCGTGGTCATCCAGGTCTCAACAAACACAGAGGTTTTTCAGCTTTTCCGTCGCAGTGTTCTCTCCGTATTTGTGATTCTTTGCAGCCTTTAGCCACTGCCTACAAGGCGCATGATCCAAAGGTAACTCCCTCCCTCTAAACATTTACTCTTTAAATTCTTGCATCCAGAAACAAAAAGTTGACACCATTATGACTAAAAGTTTGCCAAGAGGTATTTCCTACTAAAGCAAGGCGGTATTTGACTCCGCATTGAACCGCATCATGCCCAATGCATTATGGGTGTTGACGTTTTCCTACCTATTTGGAAAAATGAAAGACAACTGCCTTTTTTCTCTTTTCTCTAGTCAGGTAGAGCTGATTTCAATCTTTCTTTCATATAGGCAGCCACGTTTTATTGAAAGCTCATTTTGCAAGCAGTGAAGTACCCCTTGAACATTTTAGTTGATATTTATTTATGTCATAATACACACATTTGTAAAATGGTTGAATGTTTTAACACAAAGACAGATCCTTTTGCCTTAAATTCATATTGACTGACAAAATGTCTATAAGTTTTAGTTGCGCTTTACCATCCACCTCTAGTAATAACCTTAGACCTTCATCAAAAGTTACATTTAAGTATTGTCTTTAAATGTATAAAAAAAATATGCATTGACTTTAAAATAACTTCAGAGAAAAGGCTGTTACTTAGTGTATAGATTGTTCCAGCATTTTTTAGCAGGTTATTTCAGAGCAATAACAACACACATGTTGAGTGCAATGAAACTAATCTTAATAAAAGAAAAGTGCATAGAAAGTAAAATAAGTAAATGCTCACAGAACTAGTTGCAGAAACAGATGTGGGGTAATTATGGATTTGTGGGATAATTTATTATTTTCCAACCATTTGTCCTGGTGCTGTGTCTTTAAAATATTGTGTTCAGCAATTTTAACCCCTCCTGTTGGCCTCTATTTGAATTGCAGTGATTAATTATGTAATAGAACCCCAAGCAGGTGTAGCGCCTGAACAGCTCTGCAATCTTTCTAAAATTGTTGTCTCTGTTTTACAGATTCTTTTGAATGTAAATTCTATTTGTTTACAGAATTATACTGATCAAAAAAAAAAAAAAAAAACTTAATTTAATTTGTCCTTAAAAACAACAACAAAAACCAGCTTCTGTGTGGAATACTTAGCTGCTGCTGCATCTTCTAATGTCATGGTCTTCCTAACAGGTCTTTGCTGCTTTGTAAATGTCTGGCTAAACCAGCACTAAGCGTCATGTGCTCTGAATGTGCTACGTTCTGTTTCGCTCTCGTTTTTATCTGTTGTGTTCGGATCATCGCTTGCCTATGGCTTCCTCTCTTGTTCCATGGATTAGAGAAGTGTTCCTCTTTTCTTCACGCCTCCACCTGTCTCCAGTTTCCTGTTCTCTTCGGCTCTCTGTCGAGATGATACCCTGGCTCCGCCCTCAACAGAAAATGACCCCTCCCCCCTTTTACTCTGTTAACAGAAGAGTGGTTTATTGTTGCCAGCTTCGGCGTCCTTTCTGCTCTCACACTTTGTTACATGATCATCAGAGCCACTGCCAGCGCCCCCACCGATGAGTGAGTATTCAAGACTTTCAGAATCTCGTAGCATCCCTAAATACATTAACAAAGAGGAAATGTACCTACTGTCCATCAAGATTTGTGAAATCAGTGTACTACACTAAGAGTAAATACCATCATAGTGTTATGCAGGCTAAAAGTCTTTAAATGAGATTGATCAAATAATTATTTTATAATCAATTTATTTAAGTACATGTTATATATTTCCTAAACATGAGTTTGCTATGTTTTTTTTTACTATGTATATTTATCTTTTACAGCCTTAGGTTGGAATGAAGATGTTTTCTGGAGTCCTGAATTCTAAAATAGAAATGCATCCTGAAAAGCAAAGTTCCTGATTGCACTTCCAGTCCACTTCAAACACATGCAGTGTTAGTGTTAATAGAGCTAACTTTCATCTCTGTAGATGTGAGGTTCATAGGTTTTCACTGGATTATATTGCTGATTAACTTCTGTTTTACCCTTATTGCTTTTTGTTTTATTTTAGATGAATATTGTTAAATGAATAGAAATATGTTAAATACATAGAAATGTTAAATGCGTTTTAAATGTGTGTTTTTTTCCAAATACTTTGGTTTATCTTTGTCATGTAAACAATTTTTTTTAAAGACATTTGTGTGTGTATTAAAATTGCTTTGTGCAAACAGCTTTGTTGTGCTGAATTGTCCAGTTAGTTAGTAGTTACTAGTACTAGTTTTATTCCTTGATTAGCATGGTGAGACTCCTGAATCAATTTTTTACTTGCAGACGAGCAACCTTCTACATGTCTATTAGACATACAGTATTGATTTGTTGCAGCATATTCCAGCTGTAAAGTTTATTTCAGCACTTCCTTACAGAACGTCAAGCTAAGAGCACCACAAATACTGTAACATATCTATGAGGACATGTTGTGTCTTGTATAAGCCTAACCTTTAATGCATGAGGATAGATGTTGTGCAACTCAAGGTCAGGGCTCGAGTCCTGTCGTTTTCGGCTCCAGTCCTGGAGGGCCACTTTTTCTGCAGTTTAGTTGGAAACCTAAAAACATCTGAACAAGCGAATAAAGGATTACTTGCTGGAGTTAAACATATTTTTGCTTTATTGTTGTAAATGTATACATTATTAGGCCACTGTCTTTAAAACCTTACCATAGTGAACCAGGGTAAGACAGGGTAATGGGTTTTTGAAAGAAAGATTGATGGTGTATTGAATAAAAATTTTGGTAATTTTGAACATAAAAATGTCAATGTACCTTTGACACCGTTTCTAAAGATAAAATATCCAGTGCATTCAGACATTGCAGTGTTGTTTTAAGTAAATCAGTAAGGTTTTTATTTACCCATCTACTGTTGTATTATTTGTATACTCATACTGTGTATAATTAAATACTGTTTAATAATGCACAATTGAATGGAACAGCGCATACACACATTTGTGTTAACGGTTCATGCAGTTCAATGACTGCAATCTAGTCTACTGGACATAATATAAATAACATATAAAATATACATGCTCATAAAACCCACTTAAATCAAGGAACTGTATAATCACAAACTCCTCCACAAAGAACTGACTTCCACTGAGAGGGTTGATGGTAATTGGCCCAGTGTCAAGGACATAATAAGTGTTGATTACACGTAACGGACCGACATTGATTTTGTGCTGAGATGAAATGTCAGATTTGAGCACAACCTTTATGTGGGAAGGTAAATAAGTATTTTCAGTCTGCAGGAGCAGAATCCTGAATATTTTATTAACATTCAGCAGAATCATTCCTTCTTTCATCTTACTCATTTCTATCCCCCTGTTGTACACAAAACCTACGATTAAACCCCATCATTTTTGTTGTTTGTCTGTTTGCAGGCGGTCATTTCTTCAACCGTAATTCTGTGTCTCCGCGCAGTGTAGATTATGAAATGGAGCTTCCAGATATCCAGGCGTCACTGGACATGTACGACGACAACAAATCCTGAGGACATGCATCTCCTCCACCTCAAGTCCATTCCTCCATCGTCCTCTCCCCGACCCCAGACTATGGGGATCAACCTTTATGAGTGTGAAATGGAGTATTGACAGTGAACACACTGACTCTGGCGATAAACTCTACCACTGTAGAATGATCGGTCGCCTCAAGCGGATGTGATTGGACTATTACACCATCATCAGCCTCACACTTTTACACTTATTTTTCTCTCTTACTTTTTGAAAGACTATTTCGAATGACATCTTTTCACAGACGGCTATGGGAAGTACCTCTTTGTTAATTTCTCTGGTAGCCCCAAATGTTGTCTCATGTATGTAATTTGCTGACCGTTTTTATGTTCCAATGCTTATTATTGTTCCAGATGGGGAAAACTCTCTTGAGGACAGTCGTGAAAGCAGGCTTGGAAACTGAGCCTTTATAGAAGAGCTGTCTGCTTTGCATCTCTCAATTCTTTGCATCTTTGTAGCTAAACAGTGTCTCAGATGCAAACCAACTCGTCCTTCATATGCTCAAATGCTGCAGCTTCACATTTAGTGCTGGTCTGTTAGCACTCGAAACTCCTCGACAAATCACCGTTACTTCCTCGTAGAAATATACAGTATTTCTGTGTACATAGAATGAAAATGTTTGAAACATGTATTTAAAGAAAATCCTATGGAATAACCTTCAGTGAATACTAATCAGTTCCAAGCAAGGGGACCTAATAAATAAATATATCTATCTATATATGTATATGTGTGTGTATATATATATATATATATATACACATACATACAGTCTCTCTCTCTCTCTCTCTCTCTCTCTCTCTCTCTCTCTCATCAGCTCTTGTCCGTGCACAAGAGTGTGTCTATTTTGTGTTCTCATTTTCGGGGGATGGCATTGTGACCATAGTGGGCTGCATTCACAGAAATCTTCATGTTGATTCTGCTTCAGATTTGTTTTGTCATATAGTTACAGTCAGGGCAGGGCAGAAGCTCTACTCTGAGACACTCAGTGAGTAACGGCTCTGCTTTATGTGGGTCATGATAATGGGCTACTATGTTACATTCTGCCTCAGCATTAAACTTGTCATAATTGCCTATACTGCTGTCTTTCTTTGGGTGAGGTTTAAAATAAATACAACATGGATCAGTGTTATTTTAGTATTGTTTATACACTATTATAGTTAGCCTAATTTAATATGCTTTTGTCATTTTATTATATTTAAAATATTTATATTCAGCTCTTTTTAATCCAGTTTAAGCTTCAATAATTTTAGTACTTAAACTTTTTTATATTTCAGCTTCATAATGAAAAGCTTGTTTTATTTTTAGTTAACAATAAGAATACTGTCATAGATGGATGGATAAATTATCAAACTGGTGCTATTTGAGCTCAAGTCTGGTTCTGCCATGCCATCAGAAAGGGCATCGGCCTCTTTGGAGTTTAAATACCCTGAACAAAAGAGAAAGAAGAGTGAAGAAGATTTTTATTTAGGAACACTTAAGATGCAATATTATTATTATAGCAGTGGTAGAATTAAATATATATATATATATATATATATATATATTAAATGTTGCTAAATCACTTTAATATAGACCAAATTACAGGCAGCTTCAGACAATATTCAGGAGAATTTATCATTCATTATGCCATCAAGTCACTTTTATAATAGCTAACTGAGTTAAATGGGCACCATGTGACCTTTTAATTTCATGGAAAGCATTAAGAAAATGAATGAAACGCTTATGAATAGCGTATAATTAGACGCCTCATAAACGCTATTGTATTAAATTCATGTAATACAATGCATTTAAGATTTTAGTGTCTTTAACCTTTTCGTCTTCGGTCCTTTGGTTCCGTTTAGATTTCAAGAGCCTGTCTGGAGAGGGCGCTCTCAGGTAATGCGTTCATCAGCCGCTAGACGGCGATAGAGCGCTCTGCTCTGCAGGAAATTATCTACAGCAGAAATGAAAGTTGCTAAAGAAAGAGAACTGAATGCTTTGCTACTTATGGTTCCGTTTAAATGGCGTTTACTTTAATATTTGTCGTTTTGATAATTTGCCATGAACTGCTCACGGGATCCATCAGCGTCGAAATAAGTAGGAAATATCTGACGAACGAAGAACGACTCATGACTTTTCAGCAAGAAAATGAAAACAACGAACTCTATCAGAGACTGATTAATTTCCAGGTATATTTAGCGGACTAACATTAATATATCACATTACAACGACAGCATTAAATCCTTATTATCGTGAGAACTCATTAATCGACAATCGCTGCCTATGATTAAGAGACAATATGGATGTGTCTCATCATAACCTTGTGAGCTGCCTAACTAGACAGTATTCTTAGGCATCATAAAATGAGGACTCTCTCACAAATACAGCTTAATGCGCCTTGGATGCCCAGAAATGCTGTCTAGGTAACTCGGTTACTCGTTTGTGAAGGCAACCAATAACTAGACATGATTCTAAATAATGTAACGTTATTTAAATATTGGAATTATAAAGTAAATCTACAGTTATTGATCATGTCTTAATACAGACTCTAGAAATTTAGTTTTTAGAGTATATGAATAACATATATATATAACATATAACATGAATGAATATATATATATATATATATATATATATATATATATATATATATATATATATCATATAACGTGAGGTTATATGATATAGGTTATTATATAATCTATAATGCTATTCCATTAGTTTCTGTCATGTGATATATTTCCTCACGTGATTCAGATCTTGCCTGTTGCACGTCTTGTTTTGTCACGTTGTAGAGTTCCCTCAAGAGACAAGTCTTTCTGAACTCACAGTCGAAGAAATCAAACCATTCTGCCCGTTACGGCATAAACCAGTTCTCTGAGTTCTCTCCGAAACAATTCAAAGGTGAGTATATGCAGGATAAGGATGCTTACAGATGGGTTCACTTTTTATATAATGGCAACTGACCTGCCTCATTTCATTGATTGTCAGAGCGATATCTCACAGCTCGGGCTGAGACGGCTCCAAAGTTTGACCCATCTAGGGCTGGATTTCAAATTAAGACGAATTATCCACCCAGGTTTGATTGGAGGGACCATGGAGTTGTCGGACCAGTACGAAACCAGGAGTCGGTACGGTTTAGATCTTAAAGTCACCATGAAATCCAAATTGAAAATTTTATTATAAATTAATTATCTGTGCCCATCATTATTATTTTTTATATAAATTCATACCCTCATAATCTTTAATTAAAGTAACTTCCCCTTCCTTATGCAATGGCATCTCTTCTATTCTCTGATGACGTGTTTACTGGCGTGAGGGCGGGATCAACCTGTCACTCACATGAGATCACAACAGTAGCAAACCACAACCAATCAATTACACATGGACAATATCAAGTCCTGCCCTATATATTTTTTTGTCCAAACTTTTCCACTTGGGCATACGTCACAACAGGGATGAAGAGATAATCACAACTTCTGTTCCGTGCCGACTTCAAGATTAGGCTTCAGATCTAAAAAAATTTTCACTCATGCATATACTCAGACTCAGAACATAGGCTATGTTTTTTTTGTTACAATGTGTTATAGATATGTTTACTCTTCATTTCTTTTTGCTCTTTCTGGCAGTGTGGAGGTTGCTGGGCCTTCAGTGTGGTGGAGGCCATTGAATCCGTGTCAGCTAAAAATGGTGGAAAACTACAGCAGCTCAGTGTGCAGCAGGTCATAGATTGTTCTTATGAAAACCATGGCTGTAATGGTGGATACCCTGCTGAAGCTCTGTACTGGCTCATACAGGTGCTGTCATCTGCATTCTCTTTTTCTCATGGTGATGTAACTGGGACAATTGCATTATTTAAGTTGACAATAATAGTGTATTCAACTACCATTCATTTAAATGCTTTAACCAATAGTGTCAGATCCTGCTCCTTGCGGGCCAGTGTCCTGCAGAGTTCAGCTCCAGTCCAGCCCTAATTAAACACACCTCAACCAGCGAATCAAAGTCTTCAGAATTACTAGAAACTTCCAGGCATGTGTGTAGTTGGAGCTGCACTCTGGACTGCAGGACTAGACACTCCTGGCTTTAACCAATAGTTTGTTATGGCATATTTTCTTATGCGAGGAGTGTGTGTATATATATATATACACTATTGTTCAAAGCTTTGGGGTCAGTAACATTAAAGAAAGAAATTAATGGCTTTATTTTGCAAGGATGCATTAAATTGATCAAAATAGATCTTTTCCACTTCCTATTCAACTAAGAATCCTGGAAAAAAGGAACCATTTCCACACAAATATTAAACATTGGTTTTCAACATTGATGATAATAAGAAATATTTCTAGAGCACCAGATCTTCCTAAATATTAAAATGATTTCTGAAGGATCATGTGACACTGAAGACTGGCTGCTGAAAATTACATTGTAAAATATATTAAAGCAGTTAATTTAATTCAATATTTCTTTTTTTTTTTCTGTCATTTTGGTCAAATAAATTCAGCCTTGGTGAGCATGAGAGACTTCTTTCAAAATCATTAAAAAAAGTTCTTTCCCCGAACTTTATGTGTAACAAGGCTATCCAAACGTTTTTGTAGTTATATTCTCATTTGGATCACATTCCCTTAATTTAGCAAACAAATCACATCATTTTACAGCTGATTAAAAGCAGTAATTAAGTTGGTAAAAGTGCTGAAATGTATTGTGAAGAAGTCCACGTTCTAAGCTTTTAAATGACATCTGCTTGCTTTGTTTTTTGTAACAAGCCTTTTAATAAGGGTTTTAATTAATTAGCTTGCCGCTCCAGTTCTGAGAGGGTTAAAACTCAAAGTAAAGTTGTCGGTATCATCCACAACAAGCTGCTAATTAAAGATGTCTGTTATCCTCCCAGAAGTTCCATAATTGGCGCTTCTAATATCCTGCTTTGTATGTCTGTTTTATTTCAGACCAAATTGAAGTTAGTGAATCAGGCGGACTATCCCTTCAAAGCCGTAGCTGGAAGCTGCCAGTACTTTCCTCGTTCTCATGATGGAGTGATAGTGAAGAATTACTCCGCTTACGACTTCAGGTAATAGATCTAACATGCAGATACCTTGAGCTTTACATCAACGGTCAGCTGTGCCAGTGCATTAAGTGCAGTGTAGACCTCGTGTACAATTAAATAATTTAAGGTTGAAGTTTGTTGGGATGTGGGCCAATGTTTTTTTGTTTACTCATCTGTTCTTGTCAACTCTGTTTGCTACTCAGGGTCACTGACTGTACACTCACTAAGCTCACATACGGCTGGTCAAAAACCAAACGCAGCACTTCTGACCTGTGTTTCGGGGTTAACATTTATGCCAGATGTCACTATGTCTTACATTGTGTAGTTTCTGTGACACGATAGGATTTTTAACCAACTGGGTCAACCAACCATTTTACTGGTTGCATGGTTTCCATTTCTGTCACAGCACTGCAGGGAAATCTCATGAATGCGTTCAATTGATCAAAAGTAACAGTAAAGACTAAAAAAATCTGTTTGAAATCAATGCTGTTCAATTTGGATGGACGGAATTATCATTACCCATATTCTGCAAGGTAACGTCTGAACTAAGTAAACCTAAGTACTGTATACATTGGGATTGATATGTTGTTCTAGTGTACATGAGGAGGTGATGATGAGTGTCCTGGTGGAGTCTGGGCCTCTTGTGGTCATTGTGGATGCCATCAGCTGGCAGGATTACCTGGGCGGCATCATTCAGCACCACTGCTCCAGCCACAATGCCAACCATGCCGTACTGATCACCGGTTATGATACCACAGGTACACACACACTCACACAGACACGGGCGGTTAAACTCTCTTTACTTGTGCCTCAGAGCATATAAAGGTTCAGAGCGCTGGCCTTCACGGATTACGTCCTGTCAAGGGCACACAGTTGAGCCGACACTAGCAAACACTGGCTGTGTGCCAACATCCCAAAAAACTGCCTGATGTGTCTGCGGTATAATCAGCAAGCTGTCCACATATGGCAAGCCGTTTGAACTTTTATTCATTTCCAGGATATGAATTCTTGATATCAACAATTGAATTGCTGATATCTGTAATTGTATTTTCACTAGTGAAATGTCATCATAGGCTGCCATTCAAAATCAATTGTTGATTTCAAGAATTGATTTCTTACTAGTAGAAATATCATTTTTGATATCAATAATTACATTACTAGTAAAAAAATTAATTTTTGATATCTGAAAATGTATTTCTGATATCAATATTATTTCAGATATCTAAAATTGCTTTCTTACTAGTAACAATCACATTCATGATATCAGAAATTAACATTGTCACTAGTGAAAATTTAATTATTGATATAAAAAATGAACATTGTTACTGGTAGCAATTCAATTGTTGATATCAAGAATAGACATTTCAACTAGTAACAATTGAATTCTTGATATCAAAAATAAAGGTTTTTACTAGTAAGAATTGTTTTTCTGATATGTGAAATTGGAATTTCAACTAGTAAGAAATCTATTTTGATATCAACAATTGATTTTGAATGGGAGCCTATGGTGACATTTCACTAGTGAAAATACAATTACAGATATCAAGAATTATAGTTTTTACTAGTGGAAATATAATTTCTGATATAAAAAATGTCCACTGTTACTAGAAGAAATCTAATTCCTGATATCAATAACTATTATTTTAACTAGTGAAAATTAAATTGTTGATATCAAGATTTCATATCCTGGAAATTAATAAAAGTTAAAACGGCTTGCCATAGTCCGCAGCGTTGTAATTAATCAGTTTGTCAAATCTGTAATACTAGTGAGATGCTTTTTGGATTAGTTTGGATATAATAATCTGACATGTTTACTCAAAATAAATAGATGCATATTAAGTACATGTTTTGACAGAAAACAGGGTCTAATTTTTAAATAAACACATCTTTATATCTGTATATGTGTATACTTTTTGTGTATACTTTTATTTACAAATATAAATCAGCACATATGTTAGAACATTACAGTACATTATATTGTCAGTGCGAATGTATGAAGCCCACTAAAGAGACATGGCGATATGAAAAAATATGAGATGGGACGACATTTTTTAATTTCAAAACATTTGCGTTCCCCTGAGAAAGTTTGCGTTCACTTGCAAAGCTCTTTCGTTCTTTTGCTAAATATTTGCAACATAAAATTTTCATCCCATCTCATATTTTTTTCCCCTTCACCATGTCACTTTATGGGCTCCGTAAATGTGTACTTCAAGTACCGTAACTTAAAACTGCAAACAATACATGAGCGTTATTGCAGTTAATCAGTTGCTTTTTGGATTAGTTTGGATATAAATAAAAAAAACTCCTGTTTTGTTTCCATACCATTATAAGTCTATGCTATGTATTATGACTTTTTTGTAATTAATCATTCCCCATCTCAGGTGTATTATCTCTGATATGTCTTCATATTTTATCACAGGGGAAGTGCCATACTGGATAGTACGCAATTCATGGGGGACCTCATGGGGCGATAATGGATATGTTTACATCAAAATAGGGAACAATATGTGTGGTAGGTTTGTGTATGACCCAGTTTTAATGCTTTTTTACTTTGTTGACAGTTTGCCAGACGAGTGATAAACACAATGCATCCTGCTGCCGGGAGACATTGTGTGCGTTCATAAATATTCATGAAGTGTTGGACGTTGGCAAACACTCAATACTGTCTGCAATGTAAAAATGCAATCATAAATTCCTAGTTTTAATTCTTATCAGATCATTTGTAAATGATGTAGTGAGATTATTTTTCGATCGTGATCTTGTTTGTCATTACTTTGACTTTACGCAATGTCAGATGAGAATCAACAGCCACTCTTTTTTTTCTTTTTTCCAGGAATTGCTGACAATGTTGCTGCTGTTTTTGTGTAGTTGTCAATAATCGACTTTTGTACTTCCGTGATAAGACCGACATTTTAAAATATCACCCTCAGGACAGAAATCCTCATGTGTGGTAAAAGATGAGTGATGAGAAGTGTAAAAATCCTCACGTAACAAATCCTGTATCCTCGCGAATGCAGAGCAAGTACGCTGCTATTTGAGCTAATACATCATATTCCTAATCCCAGTCACTGTAGCCCAAAATATCGGTTTAGTTACAAAACACACACTAGCTAGATCTGTCTTTAAGAATTTTTTAATCTTCAGAAAACACTGTTAGTAAGCATTAGTGCACAACTGAACTGAACGCTTACTGTATTGTGACATTGCACTGATGTTGGACACACAAGTGAACTCATCTGAGAAAAATGTGAACATTTGTATTATATTTTGTGAATACTAATACAGCCTTTAATCTGTAAGTGTTTATCACTACAGTACATTATGTACTAGATATTCAGAACTGATCTGTTTTTATACACATTTGTAACTACAAACTCGGGTTACATTTTAATAAGGTGTGCTGAGTAATATTAATTAACACCTAGATATTTAGGGTTAGGTTTTGGTTTAGGGTTAGTTGCTTGTAATTATGCATAATTTGCTATTACTATTAAATAAATGTAAGATGTGTTACTGGGAAACTACAATAGAGTGTTAACCAAAGTTTACTTTTTATTGTGTTTATCAATTGTGGTTGCATTTTAGGAATAATCTGACATGTTTACTGATATTAAATAAACTTGTATACTATTCAAGTACACAATTTGACAGACAATTTTTTCCAAATAAACAAGAAGTATCATAATATCTGTATGTGTATGCTCTTTATTTACAAAATAAATCAGTTAACTACACATTATGTTAGAATATTACGTTATATTGACAGTATAAAAACAAGTGCAATAACAGTGTCACTGATATTTTGTTGATGCTGTCTTAAAATTCCCTTTTTGAACATCTGTAAAATCAGCACAGCTTTGTAGCCTCTCATTCTACCATTTAAAAAGACTAGTGACAAATGTTGGTGATGGGAGACTTTTGAGGTTTGAAGCTTTTTTTTCTTTTCTTCTGTACTCTGTAAACGCTGTTCATCCTTCCCTCATCCTCCATCTGTTTAGTCTGAGTCATCGCTGCTGCAGTAGGAGCTGTCGCAGCATTCGGCCGTGTACAGGAAGCTGTGCTCACTCGGGTCCAGCTTGGGTACCCAGTCCCTCGGAACCAGGAAAGTGGCCAGGTTAAACAGATCCACAAACACCTTGTAGCGATCACTGGCAAAACATAATCAGGTTCATGAATAAAGCATATCGATACATTCTGTACTAGATGCCTTGCATATTGCTGCCAATTCACATTTCATTTAGCATTATGTTTCACATGGATAATTCCAGCAGACGCGGAGTGCTTCATCTGGATTTGTCCCAGATTATTTGGCCTACCTGACAGTGGAGCGCAGGTACTGGTAGCCTGAGGAGCCACCTGTGCCACCTTTACTGCCAATCATCCTGTGCACCATACACACGTGGTTGTCTAGGGGGAAATTCAACTATAAATTATGCAGGAAGTAAAAAATGAATGCATTATTGATATGCAGAGGAAAATCTTTTGCTCGGTGTTGACACGTGTCTAAGAGGCTTTGCCCTACAGGGTGTTTAAGGTCAGATTTATTTGCAGTTCTGAAGCTGTTTTCAGTGGTGTGTGTCATACATCTCCATTTAGTCATGAGGGTGTCGATGTCCATCAAAGATGTCAGGAGTTGGAAAGGAACCTGAAATCGAGGCTCCTCCCTGAGAACAGACCGCGAGAAGTTGAGTTACAAATGAGTTAAAATAAATGAGATTTTTGTTCTTCATCAAGCTATTAAAAGGAAATGAACCATGGTATAATTCTTTGAAGTACCATTGGAGAATCTCTCTCTCTCTCTCTCTCTATATATATATATATATATGAGATGTGGAATAGTGTGGATGTGGACAACAAATATTCTTTCATAATCAGATGTGGAACAGTGATGGTATCAGGTGTAATATCATGGTATTTCTTGATATATATACTGTGTATATATATATCAAGAAAAATGTGTATTATTTAATACGTGAATACAGTGTATATATATCAAGAAATACCATGATATTACATCTGATACCATCACTGTTCCACATCTGATTATGAAAGAATATTTGTAAATATTAAGTAACATTTACAATAATCTGAAATGTTTCTTGAGTGGCAAATTACCATATCAGAATGATTTCTGAAGGATCATGTGACACTTAAGACTGGAGTAATGATGCTGAAAATTCAGCTTTGACATCACAGGATTAAATTACATTTTCTATCACATAGGTAATACTTTATTTTGATGGTCCCTTTTGAACGTGCTATTGACTATAAGTAACTTTGCAACTATATATCAACTAACTCTCATTGGAGTATTAGTAGACTGTCTGCTTAATATCTGCAAATACTTTATTGTGATGCTCCTCCAACAGACACTCTACTGACTATGAGTAACTTTTCAACTACATGTCAACTTAATCTAACCCTAACCCTACCAGTCTATTAATACTCAACTAACACTCTAATGAGAGTTAGTAGACGTGTAGGTGCAATGCTTCTTATAGACAACTGAATAGACCATCAAAATAAAGTGAAACCCATTCATTGTTATTTTCATTTGTAATATTATTTGTAATAGTCTTGGTGAGCATAAGGGACTTCTTTTAAAACATTTTTAAAAAAATTATCAATCCTAAAGTCTTGAATGATTGTGTATACAACATCAAATTTACTTTGAAGTTGAGTCCATCTCTTTTTGGATAGAACAGAATCTTTTTACTAAATTAGCAGGTTATCTTAGACGGACCTGTAGAAGTATATCATCAGGGCTCCCTGCAGTGCTTTATAGGACAGCCTCCTCTGACCTGCACAGACAGAACAACACTGTAACAGCTAGTGGATGTGGCACTTGACATTGTATACACGAGAGGTTTGCTGACCGGTGCTTAGTAAGTGATCATGTCTTCTCTCATCAAAGAGCGATAAGAAAGTTTCTCTCTGCTTAATGAGCTCGGCCATCATCTCCTCTTTCATCTCCGAGGCTGGTTTTTGCTATCAAGAAGAAGCATGAGTTATCGCTTAAACCTTAGATTTGAGAACTGCACAGAATTATCCAGGGATCCTCCACAAACCTCTATATTTTCTTTCTCTCTCCTGAGCCCCTCGAAAATATTGGCTTCCAGTTTCCCCCAAAAATTGAAGCCATCTTCCTCCAAACCAGGCGTTCTCTCTAGCCATTGCTGAAAAGTATTGATTGATTATGAGAATGTTAAACGCCAGGTAGCTGTCCGCCAGATTAATCCTGACTTGATATATAAATTGCCCATGTAACTATTCCTCTCTGAATACCAATAACCCGCAAAGGCATCCAGTAAGTTACAGCTCTTGTGTTGAATTTCCCCGATTACATTGATTAATACAGTATTCATGACTTCTCTTATAATGTGATTTCCCTCAGGTTTACCTCCACTAACTGAAGAAGCGTGGGCTCCTGCTCTGAGTGGAGGAGCAGCTCATTTTCCTGGTCACTGAAATTATCCCGGTAATGCCTTCTGTTGTAGGGGACCCTCTGGTTTTGTGGGACCCCAATCTTGTTTTCCAGCAGTCGAAACTGTAGACTCTGGAAGCCTGAAGCCGGCGCGAGATATTCCCTGTGCACAAAAACACGCAGATCAATCCAGATAAATACAATTATGCTAAACTGCCATTGACTTTGATTTAACAAATTAGTGTCATCTAATGCTTATTTACTGAGTTAGCTATATCCAGTCTCTTGAGTGTTAGTACATTTCCAACAGCAATTTTGCTCAACCAATGCTGTTATCTTGGGAATGTAAAACTTGTTTTCAGCAATTGCTTTTCATCGTCATAATGAGAACTGTATGAACCTTACCTGAAGTCATAGAAGTCTAAGGCAGTCATGGTTTCCAGAACAGAGAACTGGTCGAGCAACAGTCTGAATATCATCACAACCCTTTGGATACGAGTGTTGACTTTGAGCATGTTTCGCTCGTCACGTACCTGAGGAAATAGCGGTACGGTTAGATTCACTTTCATCAGTCTTTATAAAGTCCCTGAAACAGGACATTTAACTAGAGAAGTATCTTAAACTAGACTGAAGGTGGCAGCCTCATGCTGCAGTGCACTTTCGTTCTTTCAACTGAACTACATATATCATAAAACTGAGGCTCGGGCTGTTCATCATTGTCCAAAAGCCCACAGACAATAAATGAACTGAATTTCCCATTAGAAGCATGCATATGTGCCGCTTTAACAAGTATCCCACAAATCCTTATAAAATCCTAGCATATAGTAGCATCAAAATAGCTTGGGGTACAAAAAAAGAAAAAACATTTACACGACCGGTTTAACATTAATACTTTTATTCAGCAAGGACATTAAATTGATCAAAAGCAACAGGAAATGCATTTAGAATGTTCTAGAGATTTCTATTCCAAATAAATGCTGATATAAAAAAATTTAAAAAAGTATTACAGTTTCCACAAAAAAATGTTTTCAATATTGATTATAAGAAATGATTCTTGAGCACTAAATCAGCATATTAGAATGATTTCTGAAGGATCGTGGGACATTGAAGATTGTAGTAATGATGCTTTGCCATCACATAAGTAAACAACACTTTAAAATATATTCAAATAGAATTTGACTGTTTTTTTTTTTTTATCAAATAAATGCAGCCTTGGTGAGCAGAAGAGACCCTTTCAAAAACATACAAAAATCTTATACCGACCCCAAACGTTTGAATGGTTTTTGTACGTGATGCAGTATTGCACACTATCAGATAATAATATTAAAATATTTGCCCTGATTTTGTCTGAGCTACTGAGCTGAGTTAGTGTTTTATTTCCAGGTGTTTATGAAAATCCTTCATCATCTCTTGCTAATCTCTTTTTTGTTCCCTGTCAGCCTGAACCTTCATTAGATGCAATATTCTCATTAAAAATCATCTATTACACATTTTAATAGGTGACTTGTTAAATGTCAGTCGTATTACATTAATTAAATGAAGGTCCATTCAAGTTTGGAGAAAAATGGAGCTAAATCTGATAACTGTAGCAGGTCATGACCCACTAACACAAATCTTTTTTGTATTTGGGCAACTCACATGTCCACTGATGAAGATTTCTCTCACTGAATCCAGCTCCCACAGAATTTGTTTAAACCACAGTTCATAAGCTGCAACAGAGGGAACAAGTTAATCATTTCTTCGGGTTACATATGAAAAGTCGTTATGCTTCAAGGTAAATGTACAGAAGTGCCGTGACATTGGTCTCCTCTAATGAACCTTGAACACTGTATGAAAAAAAGCATGTATTTATGGATTATGTATGTATGGATTATGTGTGGTCGTCTAACTCTGGATTCAGTGGTGTGGTGTGGTGGATCCTGGATTGTCGACAATTGTTCACAAGTGGGTTACATTCAGCTTTGAGCTTTTGATTTAGTCTTGCCTATTTTTGGTTGCAGCGAAACTTGTCAACATTCAGCGTTATAAACAAGGAAATGAGCTTTTTTTCTGTCGCTTTGGGAGCGTTCATTGGAGAGAGGCTAAGACTGATTTGCCCAAAGGCTGTTTAAGTTTTGTGTGGCTCACCTTGATGTGTGACGATGAACAGATGTTCGTCATGGATCTTGTTTCCCTTCAGCTCACTTTGAAGCATCTGAGATGTCACTATTTTATCCAGCTGGGGATGAGAGAACATTTTGTTTCATGAAAAGCAAGCCAAAAAAATCTGTAATAACCTAACTCAGTGTGTCTATTTAAAATAGAACATAAAAAACGAACTACATCACTGTTTGCCATTAAAGTCTGAGATGCATGCAATTACCAGCATTTGTTCATTTGGAAACCGAGAAAGAATCACATGGTGTTCTGATCGCACAGCCCATTATAATACACTTTAGATTCGAGGACTGCTCACTAATTAATCATAAACTATTTTAGGAGAAGCTATTCTTTATGCTTATTAAAATATATGAAAATGTCCCTAATATGCTATTAGTTAATGTGCAGTTTACCTGCAGATAGTCACCATAGATAAGACCTCCTTTGCTGGCTTTGTTAATTCCAGATTGAGAATCATCACTCTCCTCTTCTTTCAAATGCTGCTTACTAGCTGACCTGTATTTCCATCAAACACATTAACATAAAAAACATTAGTGTACAACATTCAGCGTAGGGTTGTGTTCTAACTGATTTCAGATATGGTAGTGATGATATGTGTCTTTGGGATTAGCTGTGTAATCTCAAATATCTACAAATGTTGAAAGCTGAAAATACATACAAGAATTTCCTCTGAAAATATGGACATCCACTCATGGCTGAAATGATAATATGTGTCAAGCTGGACTGCTTTCTTTTACTCTTTTTACTGTCAGTTCTCAAGGATGTCCACACATTTTATAACTTTTCCCGATATGCTGACTGACCAATCATCTGTAGATCCATCCCTCCTCCCTTCTGGCCATGTTCACCCCGGCGGACATGTGTACTTGTTCTTGTTCTTATCTTTGGTGAAATCGAACTGAAACAGGTGAATTGAAACAGAACTTTGACTTGATAACATTATGAGCAGGGCATTTGTACATAAATTGAATGAATGTGGGATCAACTATTGACAATCAGTAGACATTTCCATTTTTACTGCCATTAGGAAAGACTGAATTTCACCTTGTTATATTGTGTTGCCTCTGAACAGCCATTTTACATAGTTTTACAATATTTTTCATTTACTTTTTTGTCATTTAATATGTGCATTTGCCATTTTTAATAGTATATATTTTTGTTTAAGTTTTTCATCTAAATTCCTATGTGTGCATTTTAACACTAGAAGATATTTGACCGCTAGATTCCAAACTCTATATCTTTAATGATAAATACCCAATTGAGAGATTAATGCATTTATCTTTTAAAAACAAAACAACACCAAACTGTACATTTAAACAAGTTTAATTATACATTTATAAATAATAATATCATTAGTAACCTGCTGTAATTATCGCATATTCACAACAGATAGGCTATATTTCCATATCCATTCAACATAACTCAGAACAAGATAATAACAACTAAAAGTATCTTATTTAGATATTCTGAGAGAGACAAAGGTCAACCGCGGGAAATGTAACAAAAGAATACCACGGAAATCAGTGCGGTCAATATGACCGTCTATGGCCGAAACAGATAAATATGTTCATTAGTTTTTTTGCCTTATGTGTTATTTATATAAAAATAAAAATAAACATTTTAAATGAAAGTACAGACACTTTTAGGAAAAGTCAGGTACCAGCAGGATTTTATTTATTTTTTCAACAAAGTTAGTGCAGATATGAAATTCAAAATGACCGTCATGGCCGTTCTTTTCAATTTCGAGAAGACACAAAAGAGAACTTAATTCGGCACTTGCGCTCTGTTTTTGTGCGCACATATGCAAAGCGTACGTAGAGAGCCGCCTTTCATATAGTGCGCTCGCCTTCTCGCACTTGAACGAACAAATACACACGAAATATGTTACAATATTCTCGTAAACACAGTCGGTTTTGTCTTAAGTGAATGTAAACAGTTGAGAAAGAAAATGCATGTGTAACAGTATATTGGATCCGCGTGTTAGGTCTTAAAGTGACAGCAACCTAGTCTATCATAAAGGTTAATCAGAGAACAAAAGAAAATCAAAAGTATTGATCTTGACTGAATAACATTTGTAACTTTATTAAGGATTCATCTATATTTTATCTATAAAAAGAAAACTATGCTGTTATTTCACATTTGATTTCAATTTCTGTACTTGACAGAGGTGTGAAGTCCAGGTGTCAGAAAGTCCTGCCATATGGTTATTCCACCCATGAACATGATTTCACTGAACAGTTATCTCATAATACTGGCTGAAAAACTGTGATCATTAGCAAATCCAGGGGATTGAAACAAAATACTGAGGAGAACTTTTACTTTACGTTTGATATAAAAGGTTTGAATTTTTTGCTTGCTTGAATAGAAACTGGGATTTGATTAGAATTGGAATCAATAAGAATCAGAATTGATAGACAGTATCAGAATGGTAATTGCTAAAATTCAAACGACCCAACCCTGATGTGAAATATATTCATTGTATTATAATTTTCTTATCAAGCCACACTAAGCTTGCCACACTAAATTTGGTTCTGTTACATAAATGACAATGTTTGACGTTTGATGTCAGTCCTGTTAAACAGTGTAACATCATCTGCTCACACTCCATTGTGCTTCTGTGATGCTTTTGGATTTTTGAAGATCGAATTCTGTGTAATGGATACATGCAGAAGTGAAGTTTCCAACAAATGCCATTCAACATGAAATGCGAGTCATGTGACATTTGATTTGTTCTCATAAATTATTTCATAGTGGAGTCATGTATGCCTGCGTTATCTTGGAAAAGCTAATATTTGAGAGAGTCTGGTATATATTTAAACTCTTTATAGAGTCTTTGATGATCTGCCTATGTGTTGTGTGTAAATATACATGCTTTTTAGCTGAACTGTGGGTGATAGGTGAACTCTGCTAGCCAGAACAGATTGTGAGGGTTTGGAATGACAGTCAGGGGATCAGTTGTGTGTGTGTGCGTGTGTGTGTGTGTGTGTGCGAGAGAGAGAGAGACAGACAGCAGGCTTGTCTTTGTCTTTGTGTCCTTGTAAACACACTGCTCGCTCGGGCACCAGAGTTTGCTGATATTGAGCGGTCTGTGACAAAGATTTGGCGTCAATGTCTTCACACCTTTTGAGAAGAGTTGGCTAATCCATCAAATCTGCCACTTGAGGCATAATCAACAAAAATGGCTGTTGGAGACAACACTATGTGGAATCGAGTGACCTTCATAAACCAGTGTTATTTTAGGGATTCAGTAAAACTGGGTGGGAAGAACATAAAATGTCTCAGAGTAAAATGAACCAACCCATTAGGAAGTGTTTGCTGGGACTTGATTGTGCATACATGTTGTGTTTGAGGAGTGTTAATGAGGAGTCGGGGCTGAACAGCATGGTGCATCTTGGATTTAACCAGAAAACAGAGACCATGGCTAATACGGGTGAAACCAGGGAAGGTTTTTCCTCAGTGCATTTGCATATCATTAGCATGCACTGCACTAAAACAACACAGTGGTGTTGGTGGCATCATCAGACCTTACCTCACTCACTCTTGCGTAGTAAATATGATGGCAATTTCCTAAAGGAAGTTCCCTGTGTCTCTTAAATATAAATTTGTCCACAATGCTTATTATTAAAATCATTTATGCCTTTATGCATTCCATTAAATGAGCCATCATCCCAGCTTCAATTAATTCGTTTGAGAATGGGGGTTTGTTACTTGCCTCTCTAGCTTTAGTAGAATATATTTTGCAGTCGTGGGACCCGCAGAAATCTCCAGCTCAGAAGGGGCTTTATGTAACGCCTCACTTTAAAAAAAAACTACAGCTGTGTTATGTAATCTCATGTTCCACATTACCCTCTAGTTCCACATTACCTATATAATTGATAAAGTTCATGCTGTATTTATATTTGTAGTTGTTCACAGTCATTAACTGGGTTCAGATGCTTACATTAAAAAAGTTAAAGAAAAAGAATATATATATAAAATGTACGGGATGTAAGGGATAATTGCTACATTTGGAATTGCATACTAGGACACTCATACTATTTCTGCTAAATCATGAAAATAAAGCATGTTTCTGTAGTATACCATTCCTAGCAATGTCTTCATGTCTGGGCTTATTTTGCTGTAATGATCAACTGACTGTACATTATCATTACATCATTGCCTATTGTCCAAATAATGAATACTTGGCCATGAAATAGTACTTGAGTTTAGATCATTTTATACTGGATACTTTTAAAATCTTCCACCAAGAAAAAAATAGTTCACTAGTAGTACACATTGTACACATTAACTTAGAGTAATACAACTAGTAGAGACCAGTGCACCAATACTATTAGTTACATATAAGTTATTACATGACCCTCTGAAAAACTTGATTCTGATTGAACTTGCGGCAGTCTAAATATTTCTGAATATCCGCCAACATTAACACGGCATTAATATACCACTGAAGTCCTCTGAGCTCATTTTCGCCGTTTGAAACTATATATTTAATTTGTAAAATGTTCCGACTTTGTCACAAATACATACATTTATAACTAGTTGATTATGAACCATGCAAATAGGACAAATAGGTCCTAAATCATCAGCACATCTTTCCTGCCTGAATAAACTGTCTGCGCGTCCAGACGCTTCCACTTTGCCTGATCATCAACATGATTAATCTGAGAGCTTGAATAAGTCATGATCATGTGCAGCTGACCAAGGAATACATTGATTTTAAAATGATAATGACTGTACTGTCAATGTAGTGATCATTACTTATTAGATGCAGTGTGTTTCATGTTCACCTGTGTATCCTATCTCAATGAGAAAGCATCTTTTTTATGATCTCAGATTTAGCAGTGGTCAAATACTGCAATTACCACATCATATATAGATACGTTTTATGATGCACCTGTGAGGTCATAAACCACTTTTAAAGAAATCACATGATGGAGGGTGTACATGTCTCAGAGACACAGCAAGCACATTTCATGCTCTGTGGTCCCGACTCCTCTGCCTTTGATCACCCAGAAATCAGATTTTACAAAGAAAGCAATTATGCATTTAAAATAATATTTAGGGATTACCATTTACCATTAATCTACCCACTATTTTCAAAGCTGATGAAAGTGAGTTTTACTTATGACTCACAGTCTTGCCTTTAATTAAAATGAATTCACATTACCTCTCACGTCTAACTTCAGAGTGCCACAGTACAATTAGTTCAGCAGTAAACAGCAGTTTAGAGCTAGTGGACAAAACTTTTACAAAGGTTAGACCTAGGTTTATATATCAATGAAACTAGGCCAAAGTGTATCATATTCTTGATAAACCTTGATCAATTTTAATTTGATCTGTGCTTAAAAGAAGTAAAAACGGTCAAACGTAAGTAATTGTATCATTTATTTTCTTTTAAGTATAAACCATTTTCATAAATATTTCCCTTGGGACCTGTAACCAAATGAGCAAATAATTGCTTTTAATTTTAAAAATATGCAGATAAACACTCATTTACATAAATACAGACATTTACATATTTTCTGTGCTGTGCTGCCATTTTATTTGTTTCATGTACAGTTTATTCAGTTAATGTATGACGTAAAATAACTGCAAATCAAACGGTCAAATGTCATTTATAAAACAACATGTTTTTGTAAAAAAGTAGAACCAGACATAAATAAAAAATCACCTAAAATCATATTTCATTGCAAATGACATGATTTCCAACAAAAGCATTTTTTTTTCCTATAATGATTTTCATAAAATGCACAGGAAAGAGGAACAAATCTGAATAAATATAAAAAAATATTACAGTGTATAGCTGGCTACAATAAACCACCTGACATCAAATGTGGCATTTTTGCAGTGGTACAGTGATATGCATATGTAAACATTTTCTTTTTTTTTTAAAAGGTATGTCATTTTTCTCTTTAGGGATATATTTGACTAGTGCCTGTAAAAATGAATAATCAATAAATAGTTAAATAAAGATATCAACAGAATCTGGCCTGTCTCTTGATGCTATTAAGTTCATAATTTCATTGTGCTCCACAACTGTAACCTTGTTAAGGCCTTTAATAGGTTTTGAGAAAACACAATGATTCACAACGCACAGCGTTGTTTTAATGCTCCTTTTCCCCCCTAGGTTGTACTCTTCTTACTAGACTAGGAGTAGTAGAGTTTGTTTAAACTCAGAGAACATCATAAATGTGTCCGCTTAACTTATTCTTCTATTACAAATCGCACAGAGTGGTTGTGGCTAATCATGGTCTGTTCACTACCTTTTCCCAATCTCATTTTGTCTGAGGAACTGAATGTTGGTAACACTGTCGGCTAGCTCAGGATACTGTTCTACTGACAGCACATAGTATCCATCGTAGCCTTGCACCCGTCCGCTGCTGAGAAGCTGCCTCTTCTCTCCCTCGGTCCATAGTCGGGATCCTTCCTCTCCGTTTCGTACCCGCTGCTGCTCACGTGCCCATATGACGGTGAGGGCCCTCTGTCGGGCCATCTCTAAAACACGCACTCGTTCCTCATCCAGAGATGCCCCGTAGCGCACGTGCAGGGAGAGAGCCCCTCTCTGAAACTCTACATCTGCGAACCGTCGGGTGCGGCCACCTAACACAGCTGTGGACTGTGACACGGTTACGTTCACTGCATTCTCAAGTTCTTTCCGTCCGCTAGTCAGCCGCAGCGCTGCCAGGTCTGCTTCAGGAGAATTCATTTTAACAAAGAAGTGCATGTCTCTGCCATCCACAATAAAGTGCAAGTCTTTCAAGTAAAGGGCGCCATTGAGGATGTTGGCAACCTTGACGCAATCCTCATTAGCCAGGCTTAGTGCACGAGTTATCACGATGCCCTTGTAAAGGGCCAACATGATCCCACGACCTATCAATGAATCGCTCGAGGCAAACCACAGCCAGGGTTTATCAGCCCTTTGGCTATGGCTGAATTCAACCTGTGGCAGATCCCCAAATGTTAAAAACGCTTCAGCTTGTCGGATGACATGCTGTTGGACTGCAAAGCTGGCCTAAAAAAAAGATGATGATAAAACATTTTAGAGAAACGTGTAGCTCTATTTCCATTCCAAAAATGTATTTATTATAAAATATTCATAAATTATTTTTCATTTAACAAATTCCATCATTATTTTAATATATAAATGGTACAAAAAAACTATAATATAATTAATATAATACAAATAACTAAAACTATTATGTGAAGATCTAAAACAAACTTACTGTCAGGTCATCCCACACTTGACTTTTGGCCAGTTCGTATGAGGCTTGTGTCATCTCAGAAATGGGGATGGGGAAACCAGGAATACTGTTGTGGAGATGGAACCCAAATGTGACCAGCCAGCTGTTTACATCTGTAGAAAATATCAATGAATAAATTTAAAATCTAGTTAAAATTTACAAATGGAGGGAAAATGTGCAATATATAGCAGATATATTACTTGCAGAAGTTATTTTAAGGTGCAGATACAGTAGATGCAGTGAATCCATGCCATACCTGTTAAGTAGTCTCTAACTTTCTGCACTTTACTTATTGGGTTGTTGTTTCGGAACATGTAGAGATTGAAAGGTCCCGGGTTCTTGCTGATTTTCTCCCACAGCATAAGGTCAGGTGAAGTCCAGCGACCCGACATGATGTCATAATCCCTCACTCCAAAATGAAGCAATTTTGTTAGAGGGTCATAAAGTCCTCCATGAAACCCAATCACCAGCTGCATGTCAGGATTGGAGTCTGAGTAGACCTCACCGTAGGCCGTATAATGAACCTGCTTGAGGAGGATGCCATCACTGCCAAAGACAGCCAGTGGTGATCCTATGTTATCACAGGCTATATAGAACTCTGCTCCATTGCTGATCTCCATTGCAAACAAGTGTCCCTGCAGGTCATAGTATAAAGAAGTAATCTGTGAGCTTGAATGGTTGTAGACGTGTGTTATCCTGCTAGGGTAACTCAGATCAGCATAGAAGAACTGTAGATGCTGTCCCATGCTGGACTTTGTGGAGACTTTTCTTCCCAAACCATCGTAACGGTACTGGACAGACCACCCGGTGGATTTACTGTAGACACGTTCTAGGTGGCCATTGGAGTTGTATAAGAAGATCTCAGGACCTCTCTGGCGGAGAAACCCATCTTCGTCCAACTCGTACTGCAGGTCCCCAAGACGAGTTATACGGTCTCGTAGGTCATATCGTAGAGGCATGATTCGAGCACTGTTTGCTGGACTCAGTAGGTGTATATTCCCATTTAAGTCATAGCTATAGCGCCATGTCATTTTCTCATTGAGGTAGACGGTCTGCAGCTGCCCGTCCACGTCATATTCATAGCTATACTTGGTGGCATTGGAGGACGGGCCAATCTTAATCTCCCGCTTGGTGACTCGGCTCATATCGTCATACTGGACTGTGATCCAGAAGAGCAGAGAACGGAAGAGTTCATACTGAATTTCTCGGACCCGACCGTGCCCATCAAAGTGTTTGGTGTAAGTCATGACAGAGGTGGAGATGATCTGGTTGATGTCGTAATAGATGACACCAAACTTGCCGAACTGCTCCACCTTCCCTGAGATGTCATCATACTGATAGAGGTCAATGGGCAGCGGGGTCTCATTGATAACCCCCTGAACACTCGTCACACGCAGACTACTGTCGTAAGCGTAGTCGAAGCGGGCGTTTACCATCCCGTCCTCACTGAAGCGGTAGATCTGCCGGTCTACCAGGGGGCCGAGCTGCCTGTATCTAATGGTGCAAATAAAGCCCTCACGCTGCAGATTGACCGTCTTCAGCACACCTGCCGTCTCATCGTAGGTGAAGCTGACACGAGTGCTGTCGTACAGAACTTCCGAGAGTTTGTTGTGCCAGCGATACCGGTAAAGGACTCTCCGCCCCGTGCCCAGCTGCACCACTCTCAGGAGCCTCCCGTCCTCACTGTAGTCCACGGCGACAGAAGCATTACTCTCAGGCATATGGTAAAGGTTACGGTAGTAAGACACAGAGCGTATGGTCTCCATAGCGTAGCGTGCCACACTGGGCATAGTGACTGCAGAAAGGCCTCCCTTTGGGTCATATTCAAAGACGTACTGCCGCTGACTCGCCAGTATCAGGACCGTGGACTAGAACGAGAAGAAAACATACCTTGCATAAATCAAGATTAATTAAAAACAGCTAATTCTTAGGTTAATCTTCACACTAGTTGGATCTTACTGGGATCCAAAATTAAAATCATCAACTGGCCTTCATATCACTTTATACCCATATGTTTTTTTCTTTCCTTTTTGTGGAAAGCAAAATTACATTTAGCTAAATATCAACTTCCACCAAAAACTAAATAAATAAATAAAATTAAAGGGATGAAAAGGTTCAAGCATGTCTTGTGCTCATCATATAATATATATTGAAGGTCTACTTTTATTATAGGGAAAACAGCATCTTGGACATATCTCCATTCATCAAAACATCCTGGAAAAAATATTTCATATAAATATATTTCCATAAAAAAGCAGCACAACTGTTTCGAAAACTGATATTAAAAATAAATCTTTCTGAGCACCAAATCAGCCTACCAGAATTTCTGAAGGATCATGTGACACTAAAGAGTGGAGTAATGGCTGCTGAAAATTTTGCTTTGCTAACAGAAATAATTCCATGTTGAAATAAAAAAATAGATGTTATAACATAATGGTTTAATATAGAACTGAATCGACACTTGGAAAATAGAAATAAAAGACAAGAAAGAGTTGAATGATGCTTGTCTAAAAGCACCAATAAACACAAGGTTTAAATACTTCAATATTAGTTGTTAATGAGAACATATCTCAACGTACATAACTGTCAAACTTGCTAATATTCCAGATGTGTGTACTAAATGTTTAAACAAGAAAGGTACAGTATACCACTTTATTTTTTAAATGTATAAAACCAAAACTGGAAGGAGGTTATAAAATATCTGTTAGATATATGTTTAACTCTAAAGTCCGTTTGAATGTTAAACTCTGTTCTAGGAATTTATTCAATGGACTTTATCCAAACATCGAAACTAGAAGACTACACTGCTGAACTTTGGACTTCTTCAATCCAGGAGAATCCACACCATTGGAAGAGTATGGATGCTCCATCTTTGAAAATGTGAAAAAGGGTTGGAAATGTGGATAATGTGGTATCATGTTTCGGTTTCCAAAAGTTTGTTGTTATTGTGTGCTTCTTTGATGTGATAATTATGCTGTTTTTACAGAATATTTGTTTTGTAAGCAGGTACACTTGACAGAGTCAACTGACAAATACTCTTGATGTCTACTGTATATCACATACATCACTAAAAGCTTTTTTGTGCTGGCATTTACCTTCTCCAGATAAGTGTAGCTCCAGGTCTTCCCATCAGGAAATGTCCTAGAAAGCAGACGGCCTTGTCCATCATACTCTACCCTCTCTGAGACAGAGCCCCAGTGTATGGCACTCAACTGCCCGTTGCTATTGCGAGTGAGGTTGACAGGAAGCAGCTTGCTACTTGGCATCCAGAGAGTGGGCTGACCTGCAGTGTCATAACCAATCTTCAGAAGGAATTTACGGTGATCATCATAGATCTTTTCAATCCTCAGCGCTCGGTCATAATCAACAGACAAAATGTTCCGTCCATTTACCTTGAAGTGCAGGTGGAGAAGAGACACGAAATTGGTATGGAAACAAGTAAAATGGCAGAAAATTGACTAGAAAATTGACAGATTATTTTTGACAGAAATTTTGACTTAATTCTTAGTGTGAGGATGAGTCTCATGACTAATAGTTTAACTTAATAAAACTAAGTGACTCTGAAAGATGATTTAATAGTTTGAAAGTGACAGTGTAGTCAACATAAATTTTAGAACAGGTTTATTTAACTACTCTTAGATCAGCAGGGTGCAATCTTCATGCAAATATTCACATCTAAATAAAAAACATAGCAGGAAATCTTGCGTGATTTTTAAATGGCCTATTATGAATTAGGTCAAGACAGATGTCAAGTGCTTTGTGTTAAAGAAAGGCTAATAGATTTAAGAATGAAATGGTCTTGTGGTTATTTTCAACGAGAATTAGACTTCTTTCTCGTCTGTAATTGGACTTCAGTACATACTCTTAACTTGCGTCCAAACACTGTGACCTTCGTCCTCGTCTGCTCTTTACGAAAACGCCACTCCACCAAGTTTTGCCCGCTGTCATCAGGCAGGGTCATATTTCTCCGTGCCAGCGTAGGGGAGGATGCACCAGCCAGAATATGAGGCTCAGTCTGGTAGTGAGTGTTCATTCCATTGGCATACAGAATCCACAAAGAGTGGTCGTAACCAATCACATAGTTGTTCTTCAGCTGATCTGCAAAAAGGCAACATAAATTAGCATAAAAGCTAGAACATTTTAAAAATCCTGTGAGAATGCAAGTGCATCTATTTGATTTGTCTGATTACACAAGGGTTACCTTGGTGTAATGTGAGGATGTTTTGAATTGCTGACTGGTTTGTTGTTATGGTTGCAGCTTCATCTCGTTCAAAACTTTCTCTTTCTACTGTAGAAACAGTATCCATGTCATAGGCCAGACTGGTCACCACTCCAGTAGGAAAGGTTACATTGGTCAGTCGTCCCTCTGTGTCATAGCTGAAAGAGAGAGTGATATTAAGGTGCTGCATTTAATGTAACCCATATAAATCAGCACAAAGTTTAAAAGGCATTTGAATAATTCAGTTACTTTAGCCATACAAAATCAGTCCGTCATGCTGTTTAATGGTGCAAAAGGGTATTTGTTACCATATTATTTTAATTCATTATCATAAACATTGTAGCGCAAATAGTTTTATGGTTTACTGCACTTTGTTATTCTTACATTTGTTTACCTATAGCAGCTATTAAATCAGAAATCTTGCAGATTCATGGGAAATAGCTGTGGAATAAGGTGGATAGTGGTCCCTAGAAATGGTTTCGGTCAGAGACGGGCAACTTCGGTCCTGGATGTCCATTGTCCTGCAGAGTTTAGCTTCAAGCTTGATAAAAACTCAACTGCCTGTAGCCTTGCAGTCCTGGAGACCTTGATTAGCTTGTTCAGGTGTGTTTGATTTAGGATGGAGCTAAACTCTGCAGGACAGTGGCCCTCCAGGACCGGAGTTGTTTAGGTACCCCTTGTTTAGGTACTATTTCAAACTTAAGTCTCAGATTTTTCCTATTTTATTACTCACTAGGCTGGCAAACGTCTGATTAATTATCAAAGTTTTTTCAACTGGTTGAGCAAGTTACAGACTGATGTTTAATACTCGCTGACATAAATTTTAGCAATGATTATAGAGATATTTGACCTGGCAAGCAGGAGCAACAAGCAGAAATGCTCAAACATTCTTACTCATAGAATGTTGTCCATCCATTGGCAGTGCTCTTGGTTGCCAGGAGACCACTGTTGCCATGGTAAGTTAGCAGCACCTGTTCACGCCCCTGTGTGCCAAGGGTCTTCAGCCCACCACTCGAGCCTACAGTTAGCCAAATAACCTGGTTGTCAGGTGCAACGATGCGCACAGGAAGGCGGCTGGCATCTCTGCGAATCCGCAGCGTGTTCCCATGACTGTCGGCCACTGAGGTCAGATCTCCCTCATTGCTATAGCTGAAGTTATATTTGAAGTCTCCAGTGATCAGGTTGGCCGTATGCTGGTGTGTGCCATTAATGTCAAACATGTACACTTCCTGCTTCGCAGACGATGCCACTTCGTACAGGCCCATGCTGTTAAGTGCAGGCTTGTTTTTTCCAATCACGCGAATTCGAATGTTACCCAGGTCAGCCACGAA
Organism: Semotilus atromaculatus; assembly: GCA_031834385.1. Lineage (NCBI taxonomy): Eukaryota > Metazoa > Chordata > Actinopteri > Cypriniformes > Leuciscidae > Semotilus > Semotilus atromaculatus. The sequence continues at coordinate 13,134,269 of JAULUF010000052.1, forward strand.
AAGGGTTCCATCCGGAGCTGCCACGAGGGAAGACGGCCCATTTAGCCGAGCGTCTTTAGCGAAGCCATCTCCTGTTAGGTAACAATCACAGTTGACGTCGGTCTTGCAGTCACAGTCTGAAGGCGCCCCCACCAGGTGAGTGATCTCACCATCTGCTGCCACGCTGCGTATGCGGCTCATCTTCCTCTCGTCTGTCTCCGCGATATGCAGCACTCCATTGAAGGAGACGGCAATGGCGCTTGGGGATTCCAGATGGGTATGCGTGGCTCGCTGTGTTTCTGTCACCAAGATGTCTGTAGAAGGCATGGGGCAGTGAAGGGGTCTGCCTGCTGCCACGCTGACCTGCCCCTCCTCAGTGATCCGCAAAACCACACTGCCATCCAGCACAAACAATGAGTTATCCATCGGACTAACAGTCAGATCTGTCGGCCATTCTAAAGACACCTAAGAGGCAGATGAATGAGAAAAAAAATGCATCGTTCAAGAAGATATGTAGATTTTATACTTTATATAACTTCACTTAGACAAAATGTATTCCTTCCTTTTTATGATTGACAGACATTAGTAAAAATTAGATATTTAATCCAACTTGCTTGGCTTATTATCAAATATGGTATTTTCCCAGAACTATCGATAGATCATTTTCAGTAAGAATGCACGTGTTAACATTAATGAAATAGATTATGAGATACAACAATGAACACAATTTTTTATGGCATTTAGGAATCTAGATTAATTGTATTTTCTACATAATGTGATTTTAATACATTAACATTTCAAGTTTTATAAACATGAATGTATTATGAACAAACATGAACTAGTATATTTATGAAATAATATTAACTTAGAATAATAAATTAAATCATTTAAATTTAAACAAACATGAATGAACTATAAACAATAGTGTATTTATAAATTAATATTATTCTTGAATAATACAATTTTTATTTAATTTAATTTTAAACAAACATGAACTAATTATGAACTAATTTTGAATTAATTTATTTTTAATGTTAACAAACATGAATATAATCAAAATATTATATTTCTAAATTAATATGAACCTATAATAATAAATGTAATACATTTTAATAATTACATTTTTAATTGTTATTCATTGTTCATGATATTAATGTATAACATAGAATAATAAATAAAAAGAACATTTATCTTATTGTAAAGTGATAGTTTTTTTAAATTTTGAGTAAAAAATAAAAACTATTTAATTTTAACCAATTTTGTGTTTATCTTTGCCCTAGTATTGTGTATTTGAGTATTATATCAACCGCTAGCCTTTCTTTTTTTACTGTAGATTTCAGCATCAGTATTTGTATATATATATATATATATATATATAAAAATAAAAAAAAACATAACATAACAGCCGATCACTTCATTGTTTCCTAAATCACATTGTATGAAAAATAAACAAACGACATTAACTAAGACCAAAACTCATTTAGGTCACTGACAGCGTCTGATAAATGGCTTTAGTGTGTTGATTTAAGAATTTTAACTTTTCACCTGATGGATGTCCATAACTGAGTCACAGCTCAGAGGTCGAGCAGAGGCAAGGTCATTGGACCCCAGCAGGGTGGAGATGATGCCGTTTGGATCCACCTTCCGGATCACGGTCCCATCCACAAAGTAGATCAGTCCGTTCTTGTCAACAGCAATCCCTGGAGGAGAAGAAAGGAAGGAACGAAATGTGCAGGTCACACAGCTGTGCTCTTTGCTTGCCTGATCCAGGCAGCGGGTACATGTGTCGTGTTTGGCTTCCCATTATTCAGGTCACTGCAGAAAGCATCGCCCTCAATTATTCACATCTTGCCTCCCACTGCTGAATTATTTCTTAAGGAGAAAGTGGAATAGGATGTATTAGAACATCTCTCCCTCCCTCCCTCTAGCATTTCTGCTCGCTCTCCCTCCGTCTCAGTCGGTCTGTAAGTCAGCTCAAGGTATTTGACAAAAGCATGGAGTGGGAAAGCATCAAACCCACTTTTAAGCCCAAATTATAAAAGTGTGGGTTGCTATAGTAACTGTCGCTTGGTAAATTCGTGCCTAGGTGAGTGATACACACGTTTGTGTGCCTGGCAAAAACACAGTGAAGTGAACTGACGTTATGGGAAACACTTCAGTCCCACCTGAGGAAAATGCATGCATGCATTAATGCTTCTGACTTTTCCAGAACATCCAGAATGTAGATCTCTGCACACATCCCATCAAATTCAAAGCATTACGTTCCCCGTCTACACAGGAAATATGATACCTAATGTATCTATCATGCCATACGTGCATTCATGTGTGAATGACATTTTATTGCAAAACAATGAAAACATCTCTTTTTCTGCCTGATGAGATTATATGAAATAGGTAGTCTATATTCTCCAGACAAGTGTGACCCTTTATAGTTTATGTCGGTGAAGTCAGAAAACGTTCAAAGCAGCTTCATCAATCTGTTGTGTCTGGCTCAGTCAAATAATTTAGTACCTATCCCGAGGCTGTCAGTTCCCATTTCCCTCGCTGAGGCGCCAATCAAAAACCTCAGTACATAATACACTGTTAAAAGCTTGCAGAGCTTTGGGATGATCTTTCATGTCAATCAAAGTGTGTTGTTTGCCTCGGAAGATTCATCTCAAGCATTTTAGCAGTTTGAAGAACCCTTATTATTTGGATCCTTTCGTGAAATGAATGCATGACCCTTTTGATGATCAGTTTTAATGATAATTAATACCTTTGGGTCCTGTGAGGAGAGCTTCGGTGGCTGGACCTCCATCTCCACACTGAGCTTCGTCAAAAGGCAGACAGTGGTCTCCTGTTCCTGCCACCACCTCCACGTTCTGCTGGGGCTCTGAGCTGGCCAGGAGCGTCTGCGGGCTGTAGATGCGCCTGGAGTTGGTGTCGGACACGTACAGCCGGCCCGTCACCGGATCCGTGGTCAGGTAGTAGCGGTGAGCGGGATTGTTACTTGGGGAGAGAGATGTAAACAGTAGCATTATGAGCGAAGACATTAGTCTGCTGTCAAGCTGAGGCAGTGCGACAATAAATTATTGGTCTGACATTGCAATTGGAGATGGCAGATGAAATGAGAGACTGATTAGAATATTAATATCATTAAAGACATTGAAAGAATCGCAGCATGTTTTTCCGCATCTATCAAAAGGGTGTGAGCTCCTGACAGATGGGAAGAAGAAAAAATAATGTGTGAAAGGGAAGTAAATGTGATGTGACTGGAACATATTTGTGGAGGCTGTGATGACGACTTCAAGACTGCCAGATCATTTCAATCATTCTCGTTCCCTTGCGGGGAAAGGTTCTCTGCGATGCGGTGATGATATGCATATCTTAATGACTGTCAACAACTGATGGCTTTTCAGAAAGCTACGCTTATTTGCATTCATTAATTCTGCCTCCCAATCAGTCTGCACCTCACTGAATGAGGTAGTGTGGCCCCTTCAGTGGCCCCTCCAGACATGCCATTAGTGGTTAAATGACCAGTCATGTCGGGACTCCGTAGATGATGGTGTGGAGCTCAGTGACATTCTCCTCGGGGATCAGACAAATCTTTTCACGTTTTATCAAAAGACATTTCAAGGCTATTCTTGCACACTGAGTGCGCTCTATTCGATCAATGTCTTGAACTGTTTGGAAACCAATTCACACTCGCAGGCACTGGCCTGTGTAAAATCCAAATGTGAAAATGTGAAATAGTGGTACTTCTTTCAGCTAAAGGCCTAGAGTGTTGGCCATTGCATCATAATCCAAAGTCCTCTTGCATATGGCTTGAGTAAATCTTTTTGACAGTCAGAAAAAGGTGATGTGCATCTCTAATAAAATGTGCCTTGACATCTTCTGAGATTGGTAACTAAACTAGGTTCGTTTTCTACATCCACCCTTTGGACTTTTAAATCCATTTGAAGATATTTCAATAAAAATGTGTCCCAAAGAGTTCTATCCCATCTAAAATTTTGTAACACATACATGCCCTTTAAAAATAACATCGAGCCAGTCTATGTGTGACACCTGTGACCAGCCATGTGCTTTGAGGATCGGCCTCTATTCACATCAACAACAACTGTGTTGAGATCTGTCCTGTTGACAGCTCAGACCATGAATTGTAATGTAACTTACCTGTGCCTGAAATCCTTATTTCTTTGGTTAGTTTGAAAAAAGAAGGGAAAGATAAAGTAAGAAAATTTAGTGAGACACGTTTAGGTAAAATAGTATACACTTATTCTATTTAGTTCACATCACCCACTTGTCCATCTAATTCAGTAACCCACTGGTGACCACTGTATCCAATTGAGGATATCTTTATTTGAAGCCTTAATCCTTAAATATTTTAATGTTATTTAAATATAATTAAAGAATTTATTTATATTTATTATTATCTATTTAATTCATATTGTGCATAATTTTTTAATTATATTATTTTGAACTCATTATTATTATTTTAGATATTGTACAATTTCATTTTCATTCAACTTTAAAATGTAGTAATTTTGTAATTTGCCTTTGTTATTTTATGGTAACTTTTTTGTCTCATATGTCTTAATGTATTACAGTCTAGACTCAAACAAATGACTCTGTAATAAAAAAAAATAAGGTGTAGTATAATCAAAAGTGTCTCTAAAATAATAGATCAAAAGCCAAATCGATAGCATCACTGTCATATGTAAAAAATAAAACAATAAAAAATGCTTAGTTTTACAAATTTTTATAAAATTGTCATTTGATTTTTAAATGTTTGCATAATAAGGCACCACTGGTAACGTCTCGGTTACGTATGTAACCCTCGTTCCCCGAGTGGGGAACGGAGACGTTCCGTCGGATGACGACGATTGGGGTTTCGCTTAGAAGCCTATCAACTTCGAGTCTTACAAAACGAGCCAATGGCAAGAAAATGCCATGGGTCTGCGGAATTTGCATAGCGTAACTCCGCCCCACCTCGTGGGTATAAAAGGAGGACGCCGGCAAAATGCAGGCTATGTTTCCTCGCTGAGGAGCCAAGACTGAACTCAGGCGTTACCCAGCGGTACAGCGGAAAGTGGCAGACAGACGGAACGTCTCCGTTCCCCACTCGGGGAACGAGGGTTACATACGTAACCGAGACGTTCCCCATCGTTGTCACTCCGAGTTCCGTCGGATGACGACGATTGGGGTTACCAGTCTAATCACGCCACCTTCGAAGCTGTCTTCCAGTGCCCTGCGTAAGTCTGAGATCCCTGTCGTGAGACTAGCATGGACGAAGGACTCCTATTTAGCACAGGAATACCAAGGTACACTGGGAAGCATATCTCATATCTCAGAGGGAATATGCAATTAAAGCCAGCCCAGAGGGGGGGACTTAGAGAATACACATATGACCCGGAGGGATGCATATGGAGAACACTGGGGTGTCCAGCCGCAGGTGGAATATTTCAACCCCAGGGGTGGCAAGGTGGCTTGCCAAGGGAAAGACACATGCTCAGAGAGGCTTACAGTGGAAATACGCATGTGGGGGTCGCTAAGGAGGGACCATGCACACGGAAGGCACCTAGCCAACGCGCAGGCAATAGACACTGGCGTCGACGTCAGCAGTGCTGGAGGAACTCAGGGCTTACGGGGAAGCTCACCTGAGGAATATCGCACGTATCCAGTCCGTGGAGTGGAATGGCGAGCAAGCGAAGACACCTGAGCAGGTCCGGTACTAGCTGGTTGAAGCGAGTACATGAGAGGACACAGGCTCCACTCGGAGATTATAGAATCTGGCGAATGTGTTCGGTGTCGCCCAGCCTGCAGCTCTACAGATGTCTGTTAGCGAGGCGCCATGCGCTAGAGCCCAAGAGGACGCCACACTCCGGGTGGAGTGGGCCGTCACACCAAGGGGGCACGGTCGACCTTGCTGCTGGTATGCCAAAGCAATGGCGTCCACTATCCAGTGAGACAGCCTTTGCTTTGAGAGAGCCTTTCCCTTCAGCTTCCCACCATAACAGACAAAGAGCTGGTCTGAGGTCCTGAAACACTGCGTTCTGTCTACATAGGTGCGGAGAGCACGTACTGGACAGAGCAGTGCCAAGGCTGGGTCTGCCTCCTCCAGGGGCAGCGCTTGCAGGTTCACCACCTGGTCCCGGAAGGGAGTGGTAGGAACCTTGGGCACATATCCAGGCCGGGGTCTCAGGATCACGTGAGAGTAAGCCGGCCCAAATTCCAGGCACGCTTCGTCAACGGAGAATGCGTGCAGGTCCCCTACCCTCTTGATGGAGGCCAGTGCTGTCAGGAGCGCTGTCTTCATAGACAGGAACTTAAGCTCCACTGACTGCAAAGGCTCAAAGGGAGCACTCTGCAGGGCAGTTAGAACCACTGCGAGGTCCCAAGAGGGAACGAGAGGAGGGCGAGGAGGATACAGTCTCCTCGCTCCTCTCAGGAACCTGACAATCAGGTCGTGCCTCCCCACAGACTTACCTTCTACCGTATCATGGTGTGCGGCAATAGCGGCAACATATACCTTGAGGGTGGAGGGAGACAGCCTTCGCTCCAACCCAGCTTGAAGGAAGGAAAGCACAACACTGATCGAGCATCTCCGGGGGTCTTCTCGGCGAGAAGAGCACCAGTTAACGAAGAGGTTCCACTTCAACGCATAGGCGTGTCGGGTAGACGACGCTCTAGCGGAAGTGATGGTAGCCACCACCGCTGGTGGTAGGGTACTCAAACCTGCCTCGTCCCGTCCAGGAGCCACACGTGGAGGTTCCATAGATCGGGACGAGGGTGCCATAGGGTGCCCTGTCCCTGAGAAAGGAGGTCCTTCCTCAGAGGGATTGGCCAGGGAGGTGCTGTCGCGAGGAGTACGAGTTCGGAGAACCAGGTCCGGGTGGGCCAGTGCGGCGCGACCAGAATGACCTGCTCCTCGTCCTCCCTGACCTTGCGCAAGGTCTGCGCAAGAAGGCTCACTGGGGGGAACGCATATTTGCGACCCCGCGGCCAGCTGTGCGCCAGTGCATCCGTGCCGAGCGTGCCCTCGGTCAGGGAATAAAACAGAGCGCAATGGGTCGAGTCGTGAGAGGCAAACAGATCTATCTGTGCGTCCCCGAACTGGTCCCAAATCAGCTGAACCGACTGGGGATGGAGTCGCCATTCTCCAGGGAGGGGCTGAAGCCGTGACAGCTCGTCGGCTGCACAGTTCAGGGCTCCAGGAATATAAATGGCTCGAAGCGACCTCAGATGCTTCTGACTCCATATGAGGAGGTGGCGGGCGAGTTGAGACATACGGCGGGAGCGTAGACCACCTTGATGGTTGATGTACGCTACAGTGGCGGTATTGTCTGATCTGACTAGTACGTGTTGACCCCTGAGCAACGCTCGAAAGCGGTGCAGAGCAAGATGTACTGCCAGCAACTCGAGGCAATTGACATGCCAAAGACGATGGGGTCCTGTCCAGGAGCCCGCGGCCGCATGTCCATTGCACATGGCGCCCCAGCCCGTGGTAGAGGCATCTGTTGACACAACAACATGCCGGGAAGCTCGTTCCAGGGGGACACCGGCCCGTAGGAAACTGAGGTTCGACCACGGGGTGAAGGTCTGACGGCAGGTCGGAGTAACTGGTACTCGGAGTGTGCCTTGCTGCCATGCCCACCTCGGGACTCGGTCGCGAAGCCAGAGCTGAAGCGGTCTCATATGAAGCAATCCGAGCGGCGTCGCCGCGGCTGCAGATGCCATATGCCCCAGGAGCCTCTGAAAAAGTTTCAGTGGAACCGCCTTCTTGCCCTCGAACTGTCGAAGACAAGTCAGCAGTGACTGTGCGCGCTCGCTCGTAAGCTGCGCGGACATGGCGACCGAGTCGATGTCCATACCGAGAAAAGAGATCCTCTGCACGGGGCAAAGTTTGCTCTTCTCCCAGTTGACCCGAAGGCCCAAACGGGCTAAATGCCGAAGCACTAGGTCCCTGTGTTCGCAAACCTGGTCTCGAGAGTGAGCTAGGATAAGCCAGTCGTCGAGATAGTTCAGGATGCGAACCCCGTGTTCCCGAAGGGGAACAAGGGCTGCCTCGACGACCTTCGTGAAGACGCGAGGAGACAGAGCTAGCCCGAATGGGAGAACCGCGTACTGGTATGCCTGCCCCTCGAAAGCAAACCGTAGAAACGGTCTGTGTCGAGGAATAATGGAGACATGAAAGTAGGCGTCCTTCAGGTCGATCGCTGCAAACCAATCCTGGGGCCGCACACACTCGAAAATGCGTTTGGCAGTGAGCATTTTGAACGGCATCCTGTGAAGGGAGCGGTTCAGCACGCGCAGGTCCAGGATAGGCCGTAACCCACCGGTTTTCTTCGGAACAATGAAGTAAGGGCTGTAGAAGCCGGACCTCATTTCGGCTGGAGGGACAGTCTCGATCGCACCCTTCGCCAGTAGGGTAGCAACCTCTGCTCTCATGATGGGGGCATTGCCGCCGACCAGAGTGGAGCGGACTCCCCTGAAGCGGGGAGGAGACCGCGCGAACTGAATCGCGTAGCCGAGCCTGATAGTTCGGGCGACCCAGCGGGACAGATGGGGGAGCTCTAACCAGGCTCCCAAGAACTGCACCAACGGGATCATGCGAACCACAGACGTTCCGTCGATGGGGCAGCGAGGCGGAATGACCGGCCCGGACGTGGACAGCATAGCGGCCCGGTGTGGGAGCACGGTCATTAGCCGCGCCCTGACAGAGGAGGCCAGGGAAGGACGAACGTTCCACGGGGGCCTGCTCTGCCAAGGGACTGGCGACAGAGGTGGCTGAGGGCGATACGGTCCGGTGACGGCACGCACTGTCAGCCCACTCTGGGACAGAGGAGGACGAGGGGAGCACGGCTGAGGGGCGGCGCACCGTGTCGTCCGAGAACTCTGTGAGCTCAGGGGTGAACATGTCATTTCTTTCTTTAACCACATTAGGGTGCTGCCCACCCGTGGGTGAGCAGCGGGGGGTGGAGAACAAAAGATTCTCCCCCGGCCCTCCACCGGGGGAAGGAGTGGTCCTGCAACCATCTCCCGAGAAATGACCATCATCCCTGAGCAGCCCGTCTCAGGAGCGCCGCTTGGCCCGGCGTTTAGCGGGGGGCGGGGCTGGAGAGGGCTGGGGCGCCTTCTTACGGCTTCCTCCGCGACCGGCCCCGGGTGGAGGCTGCTGCTTGGGCCGGGCGGGAGGGGCGGGAGCCGCAGGAGGGCGCCCTCGGCGGCGAACAGACTGAGGAACCTGCCCGGTCGGCTGGGTGGAGGCAGCAGCGGGCCGGCGGGGCAAGATGTGCTTAATGGCCTCGGTCTGTTTCTGAGCAGTCGAGAACTGTTGGGCAAAATCCTCGACTGCACCGCCGAAAAGGCCGTCCTGGGACATGGGGGTGTCGAGCAGACGGGACCGCTCAGCATCCCGCATGTCAGCCAGGTTCAGCCAGAGGTGTCTCTCCTGGACCACGGCAGTGGACATCACCAAACCCAGGGAGCGTGCGGTCACCTTCGTCGCCCGAAGGGCAAGGTCGGTGGCGGCGCGCAGCTCATCGAAGAGCCCTGGGTCTGTCCTGCCCTCGTGCATGTCCTTAAGCATCTGGGCCTGATAGACCTGCAGAGTGGCCATGGCATGCAGAGAAGCAGCTGCCTGTCCCGCCGCTCTGTAAGACTTCGCCACCAGGGTAGACGAAAATCTACAGGCTTTGGATGGATGCTTAGGCTCGCCGCGAGAAGAAGCACTCTGAGGACACAGTTGCATCGCAACAGAGCGTTCAACCGGGGGGAGCCCAGTGTACCCACGGGCAGCTGCCCCATCGAGGGGAGGAAAGGCGGATGAAATCAGCGAGCGATCCCGAGAAGACATAGGAGTCCTCCAGGATTTCGAGATCTCATCATGCACGTCCGGGAAAAAAGGTATTGGGGTTTGCCGCGGCCGCGAGGCGGCGGCCTTACCCAAAAACCAATCATCCAGCCGCGAGCGCTCGGGAGAGGGCGGAGGATTCCACTCTAACCCGATGCTCGCGGCCGCCCGGGAAAGCATGGCCGTCATCTCTGGATCAGACTCGAGCACAGCCGAATGCACACCGGAAGGCGGCAGCTGTGACGAGTCATCACTTCCAGACGACTCCGGCCCGCCTTGTGATGCTGCGATAGACATCGCATCATCCTCTGTAGCGCCGAAAGAAACACGCGGGGCATCCGAGGATGGACCCGCGTGAAACTCCTGCACGCTAACGGGCACCGTCACTGAAGAGGGGGGAGTGGCGCACGGACGCATAGTCGGCGCTTTCTGCCACACCGTAACCCTCAGGTCACCCTGGCCACCAGCCGAAGTAGTGCCTCTCGTGGAGACATTAGATCGGGGTGTGGATGAGGGGACTCTCGCTCGAGAGAGCTCATTGAGTCTCGACCGTAGTGACGCGATGGTCATGTTCCCGCAGAGAGAACATGAGTCATCCACGAGCGCTGCTCTAGCGTGATCAATGCCCAAACACACTAGACAGCGCTCGTGCCCATCAGAGGCTGACACAGATCTACCGCAACCAGAAGTGCACGGGCGAGACATCTTTAAAAAGACGTGCCACGTACAAGCTCTTTTAGTGAGAGAAAACTCAGTGTTGAAGCGCCCAGGGAAGAACACACTCTCTGGCAAACCACAGCACAGATCAGCAGGAAGCGTGCACTCGCTGGAGAAACGCCGTCACACCAACACTGAAGAGTCTCGTCTCGTCTGCAAGCTGACAGTCAGGAATGGCTTTAGGAGTGAAGAATAACTTGGCTCCGAAGCGAAAACATAGCCTGCATTTTGCCGGCGTCCTCCTTTTATACCCACGAGGTGGGGCGGAGTTACGCTATGCAAATTCCGCAGACCCATGGCATTTTCTTGCCATTGGCTCGTTTTGTAAGACTCGAAGTTGATAGGCTTCTAAGCGAAACCCCAATCGTCGTCATCCGACGGAACTCGGAGTGACAACGATGGGGAACTAAGGTAATATGATGGTAATAGTAGAACCACTAGGAGTACAGTAAGTGGAAATTGTAGAATTGATTTTTGTAGAACTACACAAGGGTAAAGAGCTTTTTCTGTAAAGGGCTTCCAACTCTGAAACATGTTGCCATTGAAATCAAAGGAGTACATGATATAACATCTTTTACAATGATGGTTAAGTGCTGGTTAAAAAAAAAAAAAAAAAAAAAACAGAGCTCTACACACATTTAAATTTGTTAAATTATTGTTTTAATCATTTATTCATGTTTCCAGGGCTGGAGGTATCCTTAAAATATGTTTTAGTGATATTTAGGTATGTATTTGTGTGTATGTACTACATCTAGTAACAAGTTTTAACTAGTGCATGCAGGGCTGGTGGTGTCTTTCTTCCTCAGATTTCTGCTTTACTTCAGTTAATTAAAACTATTTTAATAATTTTAATTTAAGCTTTAGTTAACAATAACAATTCTAATCCTTAGATCCTTCCACTAATCCTTCATACTGTGTTTGACAACGTGTTGAAAATATATATATTTGTCTATTCTAAAAATACTGTGTATTTCAAAGAATATGTAGATCTGAAATTAAATAAAAAAAGGATTCAGATCGTGGGTAAGACAAATCACCCTCAAACTGAGAATGTGTGGTGAACATGAGGTGATCAGACTTTACCTTTCTAACAGTGTAATGCACAACACTCTAAAATCTAAACATCTCTAAATTCAACCCCTTCCAACCAGTGCTGCTACAGCTATCAAAGCACTGCTTACAAATTCACAGCATTCACCAATAACTTTCATGACAATTACTGTCGGGCTTCAAATCACCTGCTGTGAGAATTATTGCCGCTATTAAGAAAACTCTCCTTTTTATAAGGACTATGTTTTGTGAATTAAAAATAGTTATGCTATTAAATGCTTTGTAGAGAGATTATCTCTAGATGCTGCCTCTCAGGATCCTGTGATTTGTCACAAAATGTCTCAAGTACTCTGCAAGCTTTCCATGCTGCCGTGCTACTAAATCACACATTCAGTTGTGCTCACTCACCTGAGCTCCATGACACTGGTGACATTGCCTGACGGATAGATACGTCTGATGTAATTGAAGTCGCCAACATACAGGCTACCATCGATGCCCCATGCGAGAGCAACAGGAGCCAGCAGTTTGTTTCCCTCCGCCTGCCCATTACAGCTCGGACAGGAGATGCTTCTGCGCCTGCCATTCCCCATTATGGTGCTGATAATGGGAGGAAGCTGGGAGAGGAAGATATTCTCACCACTTCCCTTATACAGTATTCCTGAGACACCAGAGAAAGTGGAAGAAAAACAAAAATCAATATTCTTTTTATTATAAAAAATATTTGTTTTCAATATTTCATTAAAAAATAAAACGGTTTTCTTATTACTTTCATATCATATCAATGTTTTAACAAAAATATTTCTATTGATATAACATATCTGAACTTCATAAATTATTGTACTATTAAAATAAAAAAGGCAATTGCAGAGAGCAACAAGCAGAGAAATGCTATTCCTATCTGACTTCACAACCTCACATGCTCATATAATCTATAAGAGGGATTGAAAAAGGGTAGGCAGTTTTTTCTGGCTCTAATGGAAAGGCCTGAGCATATAACTCAACTAAAGATGAAAGTTCCTACCCTGGACATCACTATGAAAAGGGGGCACTTAGCACTGTGATCTTCCCGAACTTCCGTTAGAAACTCCATTAATGTGGACATTGAAGTAGCACTTTGATGAGGAATCTCCAAAAAGAACTAAGCTGCTAAAGGCATCAGAGCTACCATAATGAACAGTTTCATTAATATGGATGAATAGACTTTGAAATTTTGAAGTAAATTGAGCACTTCCTGGAGAGTCTAGTTTTAAGCAGAATGCCATTTTTATTTGATGTTATTAGTCTTTGTTATTTTGGTTTTGTATTATTTTTCCAAAAATGAGCCGAATGATAAACATTGTATTTGCATGAAATATTACATGAGCTGTGCTATAATTTGCGTCAGGTCACTGTTATTGAAAATATTTTTAAATAATATTTATACATTCTACATTTCTACATAAGAAATGTTCTATATTTTCAAATAAAACGAACTACTTAAAATAGTTATAGTCTTCACTATTTAAGCAATATAAATGTATTTGTCTCAGTATTCCTCCCTTTTTTTTTTTACAAGAATTGTGTGGTGTTTTTTGCTGTCGAACCAGAGATAATCTGTCTCAAATTTGCAATGTCCAAATAAAAAAAGCATAGTCCTCAATCCTCAGGCATTAAATGTACCAACCAGAGACATTTCGATCACCTGAGAGGAGATTATCTACACAGCTGTGTGCTTTATTTTCCAGTCCCTATAGATCTCAGCTTCTAAAACCTTTGATCGTTTCAATCACTTTAACACCACTTTCAGTCCAAGACTGAGTGAGGAGCTTGGGTCATTACAGATAAATATTTTAGTCCTGTGAAAATTTAACTTGTTTCTTTTTGGGGTTGGCTTCAAAGAGGAACTTCAAAGGGAAGTGCCATGCCCAGGGCCATAAATTATTCATAGTGAGCAACATGTTAGACTTCCAACACTTGCTTTGGCCTATTAATCACATCAATAACACAGCAATGAACTATGCTCCAATTGGCTGGCTATCACATTTCAAGCTCAGTAACTAGCTACCTCAGTGGCTGCACACCATCACCACTGCTTTGTAATTGGTTCAGAGCTTCATCCAAATTATAGGAATCTGAACTGTTTAAACATCTTGTCAAGACTAAAGGCCTGTTCACACCGGGACGAATTTCGCGCGCTTTATTCGCCGACGTTTAACGCCTCGTGACTAAACAAAGGGCGCCAATGTGAGTGTTCACACCGACGCGTAAAACGCCACGCGTAAAAGCGTCATTTTTAAAAAAACGCCTCGGGTTCGTTTTTTTTGTTTGACGCGCTGCGTCAAAAACTATCCGACCAATGAGATTGCCGCTTTTGCTCACGTGTCTGGAGCTTCTGAAGTTACATTAAAACACAACTTGGGGGCGCTCAAACACAAAACGGTCTTGCCGACCGGCGGCGAAGAAGATATACGCCAAGTAGCGTCTACACTGCCGGGAAGAAATAGACGAGGAAGATGCAAGGCAAGATGAATGTAGAGATGCTGGTCTTGTTGGTGTCTTTATAAAGAGACACCAACGAGAATAAATAACTATATGACACACGCGACAAACTTGCTCTCTTCTTCTGAATGACAAGCGAGTGCACTTTGTGGACCGGGGTATTTCTGTACATTAAGCGCCATCTAATGTCAGGGAATGAATTTGCATGTTCACTCGGCTCATCGTCAGCAAAAATCGCTTGGGTGTGAACACAAAAAACGCGTTGAAAAACGCTGACGAATAACGCGAGCCGAAATTCGTCCCGGTGTGAACAGGCCTTTAAGCTCTTCAACCTTGTTTCAATGGGCTTTTTTGTGTGAATGTAAACAAGACAAACCTAAGCGTCAGAAGCTGACCAGAGATCCTTTTCTGAATGTCTTTCTGATCATGGAAGCACAGATAATGGATAACATGGTGGTCGACTAGTTGGTCCAACAACTGGATCAGTTGACTTGTTTATTATGAATTTATTTTCTAGGTAGTTTTGTTATTTTTTTGGAGGTGTGATTTATCTAGCATAATTTCAGAATGATGTACTTCTCACAAGTTCACACTTACATACAATTAGAGTAGAGTATCGCCGCCGCCGCCGATATGTAAGTGGTTAGGACTAGAAGTGTGGAGAAGGGGCGGTGGAGGGGTGCTGCTAAACAGTCAATGGATTGAGGTGAGATGGCTGAATCTATATATACCTCTTTATCATTGATTGCTGAGTGCACTCCACTCGTGTTAATTATCTGAATGTGCTCCTCCCGAACTTTGTTAATAAAACATCATTTAAATCAAGTCAATTTTATATGTATAACACTTTTTACAATACACACTGTTTCAAAGCAGCTTTACAGACAGTCATACTGTTATGTCTATAATGACTTTTAGCAGTTTTAGGGCTGGATGATATGGGGATATATATATATATAACGATAGTATAAATGTTCCTCCGACTTCAGATCTTGTTATATTCTATTTATATTGTGTAACAGATAAATCTGTGCCAGAACGTCTCGGGTACACGACTGAGTGATCAAATGGTTTTCCGCGAAATGGAAGTAGAAGATGATATGTTGATATTTTAGTAATGACATTTAAATGAAAAATGAAATATAATTTTTTTTAAACAAACAAACAAACAAACAAAAGCTTGTAAGTAAAACCTTCTGGAAAAAGTTCCATCTTCAGCTACATCCCTTTTTAAAGCATCAGCCATTAAAAAACGTCCCGGGTTACGTATGTAACCCTAGTTCCCTGAAGGAACGAGACGCTGCGTGAAAACGCTGCGGGAACGCTTCTAGCGTTGTGCGTCTTGAAGCATAGTATGGAATCAGCCAACGGCGAGACGGAACGTCACGAGTGACGTCATCGACCAGGAAACTATAAAGCACACCCATGAACACAATGGCGACAGCTTCTGGAAAAGTCTGAAGCAAGTCGATCAAGGGAATGCTGGGAGTATGGCAACGACACGCAGCGTCTCGTTCCTTCAGGGAACTAGGGTTACATACGTAACCCGGGACGTTCCCTATCAGGAACATCGAGCTGCGTGAAAACGCTGCGGGAACGCTAATACCCACGTCGCCATAAGAGCAAGTGACCGACTGTGTGAATCACGGATTAAATTCAGCCGAAAGCACCTGTGCCCCAGGGGTGGAGCTAAGGTCTAGGTCATAAAACCTGACGAAAGTATGCGGTGAGGACCAGCCTGCCGCATCACACACGTCATGAAGAGAAACTCCTGACAATAAGGCTTTGGAAGCCACCATACTCCTGGTAGAGTGAGCTTGGACAGTCAAAGGTGAAGGCTGACCAGCCGACTCATAAGCAAGTGAGATGGCCTCGACCACCCACTTGCTCATCCTCTGCTTAGACACTGGAGACCCCTTCTTAGGTGGGGTCAACAAACAAACAACTGTTCTGATTTCCTCCACAGGGCAGCTCTGTGGACATAAGTATCTAGAGCCCGGACAGGGCAGAGCAGATTAAGTTTTTCCTGATCTGACGATGTAAAAGGAGGAGGACAGAAGGCCTGCAGAACTATAGGTCTGGCCACATTGGTAGGGACCTTAGGGACATAACCTGGCCTGGGGTGGAGAAAAGCCTTCACCATCCCAGGCGCAAATTCCAAACACGAAGGAGCAACCGAGAGAGCCTGAATATCTCCGATTCTCTTAAGAGAAGAAATTGCAAGAAGAAAAATAGTCTTTAAAGTAACAAACTTTTCAGAAACTTCTTCAATAGGCTCAAAAGGAGCTAGGGAAAGACCTTCTAGAACGATGGCCAAGTCCCACGCTGGCACCCTCGTGCGGACTACAGGCCTCAGCCTCAAAGTACCACGGAGGAAACGAGTTATAAACGGGTGTCTCCCCAAAGAGACTCCACTGAAAGGGACATGGTAAGCAGCAAGTGCCACCACATACACCTTTAGTGTGGAGGGGGATAACCCTGAGGAGAAACGCTCCTGCAGGAACTCCAGCACTGCACCCACTGGGCAGTTAACTGGGTCCAACAGGTGTTCTCCACACCAAGAAGTGAAGAGCCTCCACTTCAAGGCGTATAACTTCCTCGTGGAAGGAGCTCTGGAGTGAAGGATGGTCTCAATAACCTCGGTTGAGAGACCAGCACCTACGAGCTGGGCCCCCTCAGAGGCCAAGCCCATAGCTTCCACAACTCTGGGCGGGGGTGATAAATCAACCCGCTCGCCTGAGAGAGAAGGTCCCTCCTGATCGGAATCTCCAGAGGAGAACCGTCTAGGAGAGATATAAGGTCCGCAAACCAAACTCGGGCCGGCCAGTACGGGGCTACCAATAGTAGACTGACCCCGTCCCGGCGAACCCTCTCCAGAACTCCTGGGAGCAGAGCAATCGGGGGAAAGGCGTACAGACGTGACCTCGGCCACGACTGTACCATAGCGTCCAACCCCGCGGGGCTGGATGACTGAGAGAGAACCACAGTGGACAGTGTGATGTCTCCCTGGACGCAAATAGGTCTACCTCGGCACGACCGCACTGCATCTGAAGGAGCTCCACCACCTCGGGTGGAGTCTCCATTCCCCGGGCCTCGGCCCCTGCCTCGACAGGATGTCCGCTCCCTGATTTAAATACCCCGGGAGATAAATCGCCCTCAAAGAGAGGAGCTTCCCCTGGGACCATAGAAGGATCTGGCGAGCCAGATTGTATAACGGGCGAGAGCGCAGACCCCCCTGATGGTTTATGTAAGAGACCACCGATGTGTTGTCGGACCAGACAAGAACATGATGACCTCTGAGGTCTGGTAGGAAGTGTTTCAGAGCCTGAAACACTGCCAACATCTCTAGACAATTTATATGCCATAATCGATGATAGTCCTGCCACAGACCCTGGGCTGGGTGACCACTCATGATCACCCCCCAGCCTGTGAGGGAAGCATCTGTCGTTAGCGTTACACAACGACAAAGAGCTCCCAGCACAGGTCCCTGGGACAGAAACCAAGGATCCCTCCAAATGACCAGAGCACGGAGGCAACGCCATGTAACTTTGATCATGCGGAGGGGGTTTCCCCTCAGGGAGAACCCCTTGGTTCTGAGCCACCACTGTAATAGTCTCGTGTACAGCAGGCTGCAAGGTATAACCTTAGACGCTGCTGCCATGAGACCCAGCAATCTCTGGAACTGCTTTACAGTGAGCAACTGGCCTTGCTTCACTTGTTTTGTGGCTGACCCCAGAAAGAGGTTCTCTGAGATGGAGATAACACACTCTTCTTGGCATTCAGCCTCAACCCCAATTTCTTGAAGTGCGCGAGGACGACATCTCGATGCCGAGCCGCCACTTCGTGAACGTGCGGGGAGATAAAGCTAGACCGAACGGAAGAACATAATATTGGTACGCTTCGCCCCCGAAAGCGAACCTCAGGACTTCCTGTGTTGCGAAAGGATGGAGATATGGAAATACGCGTCCTTCAGATCTATCGTGACAGACCAGTCCTCGGATCTGATTTGTGACACGATCTGCTTCAGAGTGAGCCTCTTGAACCAGAGCTTGCTACTGAGCGACTTAACGGGCGCAGATCTAAAATTGGACGCAACCCCACCATCCTTCTTTGGAACGATGAAATACCGGCTGTAATAACCAGACTCCTTGGTGGGAGGAGGAACCCGTTCTATAGCCTCCTTCTGAAGGAGCGTTTTCACCTCTTGTCCCATTACCAGAGCCTGCTCGGGGCCCACCACTGTGGGCAGGACCCCGCTGAATCGAGGAGGACGAGACCTAATATCATAACCTTTCTCTATCGAATGCAGGACCCACTGAGATACTTTTGGACACTCCGCCAGAAAATCTACAAAGGGTACCAGCCTCTCGAGACTGGCCTCTGGAATATTCTGAGCAGCAAACACAGCGCCCTGTAACGGCGCACCGGCAGGAAACAACTGGTTTGACTGCTCTAAACCCCTCCTCAGAGGGGGCGAGCGTCCCTCGGGAAGCGCTCGCTGGGCCCGTCTACGCCCCGACACGAAGGCGGGGTTGGCAGAAGGGACCCCTGAGGGTACCGGGAGAAAATGGGCACCGTCTGATGCGGTGAACACCTTTCTCTCACGGTAGGGACCACCCTCAGTTAGACGAAGCCTTCTTGGCCATAATGACTGTCCTCAGATCAGTCTTATGGCCAGAAGACCTCGGTTGAGAATGTCACGCCTGGTCCCACTGCAGGGGGAGCACAAGACGCGACACTCTGTAGAGGGGGCGAGCGTCCCTCGGGAAGCGCTCGCTGGGCCCGTCTACGCCCCGACGCGAAGGCGGGGTTGGCAGAAGGGACCCCTGAGGGCACCGTGAGAGAATGGGCACCGTCAGATGCAGTGAACACCTTTCTCTCACGGTGGGGACCACCCTCAGCATCCTGACACCGGTGGCGTCAGAACTACTTTTTTTTTTTCTTTTTTTTTGATGAAGCCACTTGGCTATAATGACTGTCCTCAGATCAGTTTAACCCCCGAAACTTCATCTGAGAGTGTCGCGTCTGGTTCCACTATTTTGCAGGGGGAGCACAAGACGCGACGCTCTGATTTTATTGCGCTCATGCGAGGAGCTTATCGACAGCCAGGACTGACCCGCCCATCAGTCCCTGTCTTTAAATGCCGGTGCCTAAAAGACGAATTCGTTTCAGCGGAGAGATGGCAGTAGGCGTCTCTCCAGTTTTTCTAGGCATCGCCTCATAACCGTAAATAAGCCTCAGCAATATAAAAATATTTTTGTAGAGATCTGAGGGCTAAAAATACAGTATGAAATCGTTTTCTTCCAGGACTTCGACACCTCGGTGTGGAGATCCGGAAAAATGGCAGGCACCGTCGTGGAGGTTGCACTCGGGAAGGCAAACATAGTTTATACAATATTTTTATATAAAAAACTCCTGCCAAACTGCTGACCACTCAATGTTTAATTTTTCTACAGCATGAGTAAGCACCTCCATAAGCTCCTCATTTATTTCTGTTCAGGGGAATATATCATATATCATATATATCATAATCCCCTTATTTTATAATAATTTATATAATATTATTATTATTATATTTTTAATACCAACAACATTCAGCTCCTCAGAACTGGATAGTTGCAATATTAATGCCACAGCCTGGGCAGAAGAAACCGCAGAGCGTGCTTCCAACCCTAAACTGAGGCACTGAATCTAACAGTTAAAGGCTGAGATAGGGCGAGGCCCGTCTCAAACCCCGCTGTCAGATTCACCCGCGATCCCCACGACACGCGCCGCCGCTCTGCCTCGACAGAAGCGGGACCCGAGCCGCGGGGAGCGCGAGCCGAACCACTCTCCTCAAAGAGTGATCGGCGGGAGCAGAGCGTTCTTATTGGAAAACGCTCGCAATGCTCACAATCAGCCCCCTCGAGAGCTGACCGGGCATGCTGTACTCCCAAACAAACAACACACAGATCGTGTGAATCCCCACCCGTGAAATAACGAGTACAGGGGGGAACACACACTTTCTGTAATGCTGCTCGCTTAGATATGTGAATATATATAGCCTTTTTTTTTTTAAGTGAAAAACTCCTGCCTAGCAATCACTAAAGACAGACAAAAACACTGGGACAGATTCACACACAAATCGCTTGCTGAAGACAACAGAAGCTGTCGCCATTGTGTTCATGGGTGTGCTTTATAGTTTCCTGGTCGATGACGTCACTCGTGACGTTCCGTCTCGCCGTTGGCTGATTCCATACTATACTTCAAGACGCACAACGCTAGAAGCGTTCCCGCAGCGTTTTCACGCAGCTCGATGTTCCTGATAGGGAACAAATATTCAGACTTACACTACCGGTCAAAAGTTCGGGGTCAGTAAGATTTTTTATGTTTTTAAATGAAGTCTCTTCTGCTCACCAAGGCTGCAATTATTTGATAAAAAAAAAAAAAAAAAAAAACCAGTAATATTGTGAAATATTATTACAATTTAAAACAGCGGTTTTCTATGTGAATATATAGTGAAGTGTAATTTATTCCTGTGATCAAAGCTGAATTTACAGCATCATTACTCCAGTCTTCAGTGTCACATTTTTTAAATTATTATAATATGAAATTATTATAATATGATGCTCAAGAAACATTTATGATTATTATCCATGTTGAAAACAGTTTTTTACATTTTTATTTCAGGATTCTTTGATGAATAGAAAGTTCAAAAGAACAGCATTTATTTAAAATATAATCTTTTCTAACATTATAAATGTCTTTACTGTGTAACTTTTGATCAATTTAACTCATCCTTGATGAATAAAAGTATTTTCTAATTTCTTTCCCCAAAAAATAAAAAATAAATTTTTACTGACCCCAAACCTTTGAATGGTAGTGATTAATGTTACAAAAGCTTTCCATTTCAGATCAATGCTGTTCTTTTGAACTTTCTATTAATCAAAGAATCCTGAAATAAAAATGTAAA
Source organism: Semotilus atromaculatus (assembly GCA_031834385.1). Lineage (NCBI taxonomy): Eukaryota > Metazoa > Chordata > Actinopteri > Cypriniformes > Leuciscidae > Semotilus > Semotilus atromaculatus. Next base: position 13,155,277 of record JAULUF010000052.1, read on the forward strand.
AAACTGTTTTCAACATGGATAATAATCATAAATGTTTCTTGAGCATCATATTATAATAATTTCATATTATAATAATTTAAAAAATGTGACACTGAAGACTGGAGTAATGATGCTGTAAATTCAGCTTTGATCACAGGAATAAATTACACTTCACTATATATTCACATAGAAAACCGCTGTTTTAATTTTTATCAAATAATTGCAGCCTTGGTGAGCAGAAGAGACTTCATTTAAAAACATAAAAAATCTTACTGACCCCGAACTTTTGACCGGTAGTGTACATATTTTGCTATTGCATCCTATATGTGTTTGAGCATCCTGACACAACCCTTGTTTTTAAAATGGCACGTCAAGCTAAAAAACATCAAAACCACAAAATTCTGTTCCACTCAGTTGTACTCTGTAACAAAGTACAAAAGAAAGTGTCCTATGTACATTGCCCAAGAAATGTGTCTGATTGGGTTCATGTGAACCTGAAAACAGCCCAATTATACAGACCAACAAGATGATTTTTAAAATATGTGGATTCGCACACCCCTAGTCGCCTGTCACTGAGACGACAAATCAAGTGCATCCTGTGCCAAGTCTCATCGGGCATTCCTCTGTAGTGTGATGACTGCCACTTCAGCTGCAAACGTGGTAAACTGTCATTGGCTGATATCAGCTGTTTCACAGAGTGCTTAAATGACCCAAAACCCTCTGCGAATCTGAACTGCATGCAAATCATGGCTAATGTCTTCCCATGTGCAGCTAAGCAGGGTGCATAGAAATTTGTTCCTGCTTGATTAGGCCATGCCATTGATTAATTGATTGAGAGGAGGACTGGAATGAAGACATAGTCAGAGGGGATCTCGAAAACGTCCGGCCCAATAGAAGCTGCTGTTCTCATTCAGAAGTCTACAATGTACCATTAAGTAAGATGAATTGGTCTGGGTATCTGCTTTTAAGTGTGACTCAACAAAGACGCTGACCTTGACAGCAAGACAAACCAAGGACACTTTTCACTTATTCAAACTCTTCGATTGCAGCAATGCATTTCCCTAATCTCATTAAGCCCTGATCATACTAATTAACCACTGTTAAAATACATGAAATAAAATAATGAACTATATCTACAAAGATTTGACTAAATCCTAAGCAACAAGAACAACATGAAAATAACATATTGCTTTGGATAATCGACATCACTGAAGGCATTGTGAGTGGTTGTCAGGACATTGTTATGCAGTTGTTAAGGTTTTCTGAGTGGTTTCTACTGACAAAGTCTAATTTGTCTTAAACTTTGTACTTAAAATGTCTTTGTGATACTCTAGTACCTTTGGCTTGGCTTCATCATTCAACAAAGGTTTTTTTTGTTTTGTTTGTTTTTCTTTTCATCATTATCCAGGAACAATAAAACCAATTGCTTAGAAAAGTAATTGCACAAATGTCTTCAGCAAGCCACACAATTTAAGATATCCATAGCACCAACGGTGCTGCAAGAGTTGCAAGAACCACTAATTACAAGCGGCGTCAAAAAATAATTACATTTAAAGTGCATGATTTCCATTAGTGTTACTCATTACCATGCAGCATAAATGTTGTAAATTGTAGCCTAATTAACTTGTGACTTTATGGCTAGACCTTTAGTTGAAAAACAGTAAAATTTTTTTGGGCCAGTCTCAGCTACATGTCAATGTCTATGAAGTACAACAAACTCTATAAAAGGAAATTTTATTCAACGTCATCTACAGTAATCCAATTCTTATGTTTATTGATTATTCATGGAACAAATATGCTGATCAAATAGCAATGGGATAAATAAAACTATTTGGTAAATGTCAAGCAAACAAGCTGAATATCAAATCATCTAGGTGTTCTGCTGCATTTGTAAAAACGCTTCAGGCTAAGCAGTCTGCCATATCGGAAAAATTCACCAAAAAGGTTAACGATTGACACCTACAGTCCAAAAAAGACAACATTGAACTTATTGTCAGTAAAAGAAGAATCAGTGAATATCCGCCATCATTTCTATGTTACTAAGCACATAAGCAACTTCGTAACATTGATCATGTGAAGTCCTTTGCACAGATGGTCAGATGTTCCTTGCTTCCATCACTCTCAAATCATGCTGGAGAACATGATCATCAGGTTTTACACAATCACGTGGAGTTCATGCTGCTTGAGAGCTGCTGCCATTAAAGCGAAATGACAAACCAGATACTATTCTGAAATTAAACTAAATGTTTCGGTTCAAAATGTATGCTGATAATACAATTTATAATATTTTGTTTGCATTTAAGTAGAAAAATACCAAATAGAAGCACTTTTTTGTCTCAGACTTTTGAACCACTATGATTTATATTTAAAATCTCAGAGTGTGGTTGAGTAAAAGCTCAGCAATGGGATGTAGCTCATGCTCAAACACATACATACATATGATCAGGCACACAGTTTGCAAGGCTGTTGACTGCTGATCAGACCTGTAAGCCATAGATATGAGAGGCTCTGCATTATCAATCAGTGAGACAAATGGGACTGTCAAAGAGAAGATCTCCCTTTGGCAAATTGATTACATTTGTGACATGTACTTCAGGACAAAAATTTTCCCATCTCCATCACTTCTCATGGATCGCTTCTGATATACAGAAATGCACTAATCGTAAAAGATGGTAAAGGTGACATGCCCTAATGCGCAAAGCTTTCATCTAATTTATATAACTCAGATTAACCAGGGTTAGCCCGATTTTTGTCTTAAGCCCCTTTAAGAGCAATTCTAAACCTGTAATTCAATGACTAAGAAGATTATGAGCGAGTAGATAAATATTGAGTAACCCAGTGTGAAACTAACCTAACTGCAAACCTGCCATTATTTAGTTATGAGACGAAGAAGAACAGAAGATCATGTTATGGATTTATATTTAACAGAGCTGAGAGTTTTAGGACAGAGGCTCTCTGCCTCAGTGCTTTCTATCAGAATATGCAGTTCCTGGGCTTTTTGTTCCATCGCTTTTAACTGTGTCTGTGAGGTTTTTGACAGATTTAGTTCACAAAAACAATGCAGATAATCTTCAATTCAAAGTCTATGAACTTCACCAGCAAGCAAAGAAATCTAAGCAGTATAAAAATCCCCAAATATTTAACATAAAAACACATGTAAAAATGTCATCATTTCATTTACATGCATTAAAAACAAAACAAAAAACAATCAGAATAAAGTGATGTGATGCATCCTGCTGGATTTGGCAAATCAATTAAATGCGCTATTAACTGATGATAATCAGTATTAACTAAGAAATGATAAACTGGCAACACCAAAGCATTTCCATAATAATGGTCTAATCTAAAATAAGATAATGATATAAGCCTCCTCTATATCCTAAAAAATCTGAAAATTGGTTTAATCTCCTCTGCCACTCGAGGTGTAAAATGAGAATTGAAGCCTTATTGGCAGGAACAGTGCTTAAACTAGATAAACTGTCTAAAGGTGCACAAATAAGGGTTGAGCAGACGGCCATGACCATTTGTTCGGCAGGTCGTCAGATTAAAGGGTGTGGAAATCCCAAACCCAACTGGGCATTTAGCCAGCAATCAAAAAGAGGCTTAAATTCTTTGGACAGGCAAGGTACAATCAGATGGTGTCACACTAACTAACTCTAGAGAAATAACCGCAAATGAAAAGTGTCAGTCTAATCTTGTGTTTTTTCGTTTAAAGCATCGGGATGCACTGCAGAGCTGACTTCTTTCTCAAAATGCACCATTAAATTTGACTGCTGGATCCGGTTCAAACTGTGCACACATCGTCATTTACCAAGAATAAAAAGATGCCATTATCTGTGAGAATGTGGAGATTTAAGCGGACAGAGTGGGTTTCCCTGTCACCCTGTTTCATTATGGAGACAAAGGAACAGGGAATGTCTGGTGGAATAATGCCACATTTCCATATTCACACTTGTGTTTTAATGGCACTTTGATTGAATTAAGCTATAAGTATGCATTCTGCGCCTGAAAACTGGATAAAGTTCATTCAGCCAAATCATGTCCCCCATAATGTTAGAGAGCACAGCTCTGCCTTGGCACGCTGTGTTAATGATTCCGATTTAATCTGTCATCACCGTGAGCGATTAGCCCTTTCAAACTCTGCTTTATTATGTGCAAATTAGGCAATGAACCATATTTCATGTTAAGATGAATATTTATGACAATGAGTCCAGGTAGAGGCACTGACCCCTGAGTTGGTGAGGGGACATTTCCCATGAGGTGGTTCCGATGGGGTTTAATAAGCGATTCCTACCGTTTGGCACATCCAAGATATGATGCTTATCCAGGGTCCAGCCACCCATGTTGGCGGCCTCCAACTCATATCCCTGCAGTGTGGCTGTCCGCTTTTCCCACAGGATCACATTGAGACATGATTCATACTCGAAGCCCACCGATACTACAGTATAGGGGAAACAGGGCAAAAGGTATCCATTATCTTTACATGTTTTTCTACACCTAATTTAATCATTTAAAAATTATATTTTAAACTATTTTGCATATTTATACATGTTAAACATTGAAACATTTTTAATTCTATAGGCTGCATATTCAAGTATGTAATACTGGCACAATATATGCGGTTTTGACAATTTACTGTTCATGCACATGGGAAACTGTTGCAGTTACTATTTTAGAGCAGTTACAGCATTGTTAAGGAAGAAATATTTTAGCAAATGGCATGATTACAATGAGCCCAGTCATAGCAACATTTTACAAATGGACCTGTGACCTTGTAAAAGCTGGTGTTTCTCAGTGTGCTTCCTTTGCAGACTAATTATACATGCAAAGAGCAGTCAGCAATATACAGATGTACTAGAAAAATGCAGCTGCTTGTAGATTTTATTTATTGTTAGAAAACAACCTAGTGCCAGTTTAGCACAAAGATGGTTCAGATAAAGATTAAGCATATGCTACAAATTTAACAAAATGAGATTGGCTTTTGAACTGTGTATTTTCAGCAAGGTTTAAATCATACATTTTGTGCCGTATTAAAATGAAACCATATTATTGTCCTGATTCTCTGTTCTAAATCCCTTTAGTTTAAGGTTCAGAGAATATTAAGTTCAACCTTTTGGTCTGTATTATAATAAGTCACCTTCACCCAATCAGTTTGGCTTGTACCACCAGTTTTTAGAGAGTATTTACTCATCTTGCCAAATAATTATCTGAGTGAAAAAAAAAAGATAAATTGTATCCTGGTTTAAATCAGTCCAAGTTAATAATATATTCATACACAGAGGGCTTTATATAGCTCTGTTTCCTACCATTGTTCTGCTACCTACCTACAGCCTCTGCGAGTCCGTAGACTCTCTGGCTGTACGCATCAGTCTTGTCCCAGATAAAGCTGTAAGAGAGCCGGGGTGAAGCTGGGAACTGCTTCTGAAACATTCTGCCCTCCACAGCCACCATGAGGTGGACCCGAGCCAAGCCGAAGGGCACGCTGGACTGGGTCAAGATGACCTTCAGAACAGGTTTGTAGGCTGAAGCACGTGAACTCAAGTAAATCAAGTCTAAATCACTACCAGGAATGGCCGTTTGCTCATGAAGAACCTGTGATTAAAAACGTGGATGAGGGAGGAAGTTAATTGCTTGTACTGTAAATTTCCTTGTGGATTATTAAAATTTTTATTACAATTATTTGTAACAAAATGCTTTGCAAATGTATTAAACACTATGAATTAATTCTTAACTCAGGGGTGGATATACACTACTGTAAAGTTTGGGGTCAGTAAGATTTATTTATTGAGGAAAAAAAAAAAACCATACTTTTATTTTTGAATGATGCATTAAATTGTTCCAAAGTAACAGTAAATACATTTATAATGTTACAAAAGTATTTTTATTTAAAATAAAATATTCTTTCTATTCATCAAATAATCCTCATAAAAATATTAAGAAGCACAATCGTAACATGTTTATTGAGCACCAAATCTAATTATACTAAATAACTAAGTAATGGCTACTGACAATTTAGCTTTGCAATCACAGGAATAAATTATATTTTAAAATATATATTTCCCAAACTTTTTAACATTAGTGTATGGCAACCCAGAAGTCAAGAGTTAAAAAGATGACCAATGCCATTTTCAAGCAGCATAATATGAACGAGTTATCAGAATGAGTTATATAAAATAATAATTTACCGTGAATTTACACACAATTTGTTTTAATTACGTCTGATCCCTGCTGACTTCCACTTCTGGCCTTAAAAGTGACTTATGTCACGAGTATGTAATGTAAATTATTTCTGTCACAGGAACATAATATAGTACACCACACTCATAATTAATTCAGAAGCAATACATGTGTAAAAATGTCTTGTTTTCCTGACCATAATTATAGTATGTTCTGTACATAAAAATTACCCGGTTCTCTCATACTTTGTAGTTTCATTAAATCATATAGATCAGATGGGCTTAAGACACAGATTTTCTGGAAAAAATTCACCGAGACTCACTTTACTCCAAGATGTAATGCAGTATGAGTCACCTGTGTCTCAGGAATGATGGGGCTGGCCTCTGGGCTGGAGCGGTAGAAGGTGGAGAGTGGTGATGCAGTGATTCGGGGCGAGGGTCTGTCAAGGCCACTAAATTCACACGTTGGCGTGTCTCTTTCCTCTTTTCTCATCACCAGCGTGTCCATCACATGGAAAACTCTCCATGACAACCACACCGTGCGATAAACAAAGGAGTACGGAGCACGCTCGAAACGTAACGTCATTGCTGTCCCTCCGTTCACCAATAAATCAAACCTGCAGTTGGTTAAAAACAAAATTTTCACAACAGCTCATGTATGATTGACCATTACATTACTCTTCCAAAACAGTGCTACAGTGGTATCATGGTACAGTGATGATAAGCTTTTTAAAAAAACTACTATGGTATTGCAACAGTATTCCAATGGTACCATGATAATCATTGCAATTTAATACATGGTACTTCTAGGTTGTATGTATGAGAAATGTATCAAAAGTAACTTACGTTATGTCATTTTTCACAGTACTATTCAAAAGCTTGGTGTGAGTAAATTTTTTGTGTTGAAAGAATGCATACGTATTCAGCACAAATTCATTAATTGTTCAAAAGTGACAGTAAATGCATTTATGTTGTTACAAAACCTTTTCATATCTTTTCATATCAAATGAATGCTGTTCTTTTAAACTTTTTATTTATCAAAGATTCCCAGAAAAATCTTTGATCAAGATTCTTGAGCATCATATCAGAATGATTTCTGAAGAATCATGTGACACTGAAGACTGGAGTAATGATGCTGAAAATTCAGCTTAGTCATGACAGGAATAAATTACATTTTAAAATATTTTTAAAATTGAAAACATTTATTTTAAATTGTAGCAATATTTCACAATATTACAGTTTTTATTTTACAGAATCAAATAAACGCAGCCTTGGTGAGCGTAAGAGAGCATAAGAAAATCGTACCAACGCCAAACTTTTAAATAGTACTGTTTTTTTTTTAAACAATTTTAATAATACTTCACCCTTTATATGAGTTTAAGACACAAGTCGTGCCAGAAACTCACAATGTTTGTGTGGGGGCAGAGGGCATATGAAGGCTAAGTGTGATTCATAATTTCCTGTTTTCACATTGACAAGCGCACACGTTTTCTCCAAATGTCATGGTTTGTTAGCTTCATCACAGCACTTAGTTAGTGACGTCTTCCACATTCCATATCCTCTGCTAGAATTGTATCCGATTCAAAAATCCAATGAAAATAACAGCTAAATGACATGCACTGCACTGTCGTTTATCAGTAGTTTACTGGCACACTTAAGATGTTCTATGAGTTGAAGGGAAAAGGGAAGAGATGTGATGTAACTTTTTACGTTTCAGGGATTTAGATGAGAGATCTGGAGGTAGCAGTTAGCGCAGACCCTTTTTTTAATTAGCGTGGTGTAACGAGGAGGTAGTCGCAGATTTGGAAATGAAGGGGCGTCTCTTTGAAGTCGTGCTCTATATGAGCTGCTGTCTTCTCTGCCCGGAAGGGGAGAGATGAACGGTGCTGTGACTTTACGCAGATACACACAAACACATCCTTGAAGTGCCACTGCCTTGAAATTCTCCTTAACTTCTCCTGTCCCTTTTTTCAATCTGGGCATAGCTGGGCCACTGTTCCAGACCATCAGCATTTAAAGCTGGTTCTTTCCCTCTGTTTCCCCTTGGACACGCTTGCTAACCAAGATCAGACACCAGCACTGAACAAGCATGATTATCTGACATCTGTGTGCAGGTTTTTAGGAGGGATCTGGATATATCAGATAATCCCCAACATCGGCCTTCCTTCTTTAGGGATGTAGACCCATCCCTTGAGTATTTTTCATTCTTTCATTAAACTCCACTGAAACGAAAATAAAGTTTTTAATGCATTATGGTCATGCCTCAGTTAAAGGCATACGGTCGCCACACATGTGATCCCTGAGTAGAAGACTCACATTAACTGCTGATCTGTGTGATTCTTGATAATGATGGATAATGACTAAAGGGATTATTATAAAGGTACAAGAAGGTCAGATCAGCACAGAACTTAAAGTTAAACTGCTGACTGCATTAAGGTTGTATAACTAGAGTTAAAATGGGGTTTGAATGTGAACATTTTCATATTTTTAATGTATGTGTGTGCAGATTAGATTTTTGCACTCAGTCTTAAATCCTCCACTGAATTAATTTAATTGGTCAGAACAGCTAATGAATTACTACCTGATTCATCTACTGTAAATCATCATTTGTCGGACTCAAAATCAAGCAACTGTTTTATTTGCTTATGTCTCATGTACTTATGTTTCATGATTAAAACAGTATAATTACTGCCAGATTGATTCATGTGTAATTTGTTTTTTGTTGGTAATAAGTGTTCATTTTAAAAACAATTATTACTTAAATTGCATAATCATTTAAATTATGGTAACAATTTATTTCGGTGGTCCACTTTGGACATTCTGCTGATTATAAGTTACTTTGCAAGTACATGCCAACTAACTCTCATTAGAGTATTAGTAGACTGTCTGCTTAATATTTGATAACACTTTATTTTGATGCTCCTCCAATAGACATTCTACTGACTATAAGTAACTTTGCAATTACATGTCAACTTATTCTACTAACCTAGGGCTGTATCTTACCACTAAGGGCAAGATTTATTGACAGCTTGCACCAGTACAAACCCTCTTTTGGCATTAAAAAACTACTGTCAGGATTTATTATAAAGACATGCAGTGAAAAATTTGCGCTGAAAAGGTGTGGACAGTTATTTTTGCGGCTGACCTTATTGCATATGCATTTGTAAGAGTTTTCCTTTCAGTCAGTAAAAAAAGTTCTTAGTTAAACAACTAAAACACTATTGCAAAGGCAAAGTGCAGTATCTACAAAGTCAATGTGTTCATGCAATTGTTGTGCTTCTTACATGTTTCTTTTTTTAAAAAAATTATAGCTTTATTATGCAAGTTGTAATGTTGAAATTGCTCACTAGTAAGGCTCGTGATTAAGAATAATCTTTTATCACCCCTTTATGCCCCTTTCACCACAAAGAGAATGTACTCCGTAAGAAATTGACTAAAGAAATTGTCTTCATTATCATAATTTCCCTAAGCATCATTACCATTTTACACAATAAATAAATATTATATAAAGAGTTATATTTCTATCGTTGGCAACTGTTGAATTTTATTGGTGCTCAATAAAGCCAATAATATTCTATTTTAATCACGTGATCTAACGTGGTTTGCAAATAAGCGATAGTTAGCAGGTGGATTTGACAGCTTTTTTTTCTGGTGCTTCCGGGTGCGCTCGTCCACTTTCCTGCAGATGGAAAGCTAACTTTACCGGAGCCTACTAAATTTTGATTGGATTAGCTACCTGGAACGTGAAGTGATGTTCGAATCAAGAATCATCAACGCGATAATCGGATTATCATTAAAGGGTTAGTTCACCCAAAAATGAAAATTCTGTCAGTAATTACTCACCCTCATGTTGTTCCAACCCCGTAAGACTTTCGTTCATCTTCGGAACACGAATTAAGATATTTTTGATTAAATCTGAGAGCTGGATCACTCCTCCATAGGCTTCTAAGGGATTGAAACTTGTTCCCCCGAAAAGTTATTAAAAACATTGTTAAAATAGTCCAAGTGACTACAGTGGCTCAATCTTAAGTTTATCAAGCGACGAGAATACTTTTTGTGCGCAAAAAACCCCCAAAATATCGACTTTATTCAACTATTACATTCCTTCTCGGTCGGCCTCGTAGTAAAACTGCATATCGCTTCTGTGGTGGACGTCACATGCATCACACACACATGACCAGCGTCGGCCAATAGTGAGCCTTGCGTGTGACGTAGCCCTACGCTATCACACTACGTTAACTGACGAGGCCCACAGAGAAGGAAATGAATAGTTGAAATAAAGTCGTTATTTTTGTTTGTTTTTGCGCACAAAAAGTATTCTCGTCGCTTGATAAACTGATGATTGAGCCACTGTATTCACTTGGACTATTTTAACGATGTCTTTAATAACTTTTCGGGGAGAACAAGTTTCAATCCCTTAGAAGCCTATGGAGGAGTGATCCAGCTCTCAGATTTAATCAAAAATATCTTAATTCGTGTTCCGAAGATGAACGAAAGTGTTACGGGGTTGGAACAACATGAGGGTGAGTAATTACTGACAGAATTTTCATTTTTGGGTGAACTAACCCTTTAAGTTGTCAGAGTGGATATTGCCTTCAAGTTAGCAGGTAGGCTAAAATGTTTCTGACATATGTATTGTTAGCAGCTGGCTAGCCGGTAACTTAGGTTGCTAGTATGATTATAAAGTTTTCATTTGCCTTGCTAGGTGCTTTGGTATCTTCCTTACCCTCTGGATATTTGCGTTTTAATGCAAGTTCAACCATAATTTTGCCTCGGGATTGTGCCATTGTGTTGTCTCATGCTGTTCTAGCTGGTTGGCTTGTTGGTTTCTGTGTGAGGGAGTGTTACGATCGGGACAAACAGTATTACAATGTCTTACCAAGCCAGACCGCAGTATCTGCAGTGTCAAACCCGGGAAAACAACCCCAGAACACGGTAACTTCACTTACTGCGGTTTGCCTTGGTATTAGCTTGGATTTTGTAGTTACTGCAATTTTGACACACTTGTTTCTCAGAAACAGCACATAATTTAACCCAGATATTTTTTCACAAGACAGAACATATGTCATAAAGCCCATTAGAAGTCTTAACTAATTTTTGACCAAATGTGTAGTTACTGCGCTTTGCCTTTGTAGGGCAGTCCAGCACTCTTACATGATTTAGGATCTGAGACCTAGTCTTGACACTTAGGAACATTTATGAATCACACTTATTCCTAAATCTAGGAATAAGAGTAAAATTATGTAATTCTTAAAATTTTGTCAAACTTAAGACTAAAAGTTTACTCTGAGTTTATACATATGACCCCTGAACCCTAACACCTAATCCTAAACACACACACACAGTTGTAATTAAAATTGTTTAACCCCCATTGCAAATCAGGTTTATTGGCAAAATTTACAGACTTTTAGCTGTTTGCAATGAACAAGTTAAACGAAAGTCATTGAAATAGCTCAACACAACAAATGTTTCAAGTGGTGTCCCCAAATCAAATCTTTTGATGACCTCTGTATACTCAACATTATTCAACCCCTTCATGGCAAGCATCTTTAGTAGGCTACTTAGTAGAATATATATATATATATATATATATATATATATATATATATATATATATATATATATGTGACCCTGGATCACAAAACCAGTCATAAGTCGCACGGGTATATTTGTAGCAATAGCCAACAAAACACTGCATGGGTCAAAATGATCGATTTTTCTTTCATGCCAAAAATCATTAGGATATTAAGTAAAGATCATGATCCATGAAGATATTAAGTAAATTTCCTACCTTGAATATATCAAATTTTTATTTTTGTAAATTTTGTGGATGCAGCACAATCGCCAACAGAAATGGAAACCTTTAAAGGTGATTTTTTCAATATTTAGATTTTTTTGAACCCTCAGATTCCCGATTTCAAATAGTCGTATCTCGGCCAAATATTATCCTATCCTAACAAACCATACATCAATGGAAAGCTTATTTATTCAGCTTTCAGGTGATGTATACATCTATGTACAATTTGTGGAGATGTGTATTATATAAAATTTTGTTTACAAAAAATATATGCTAATGTGATCTGTAAAGTACACCTTGCTGGGTCATACAATGACATTAGATCAAGTTGTAATGCGTTGCCTGTAAGTGACATGGGGGGGAGAATGTGTCTGTCTGTGATGATTTGACCTAACTTGGCTTGTGTGGGAAGCAGTGAAATGTAAATAGGAATTTGCATAAGACTATGCAAACTGGTTTCTCACTGACTATCTTAAGGATAGGTATTAGCATAATTATGTGTGTATACGTATGTGCTTGTCTGTTTCTGAGTACAACATATTTGTACGTACATGCCATCCTGTCTGGTGATGGTATAACCCTGCTGGGGGTAATGCAGAAGGGACACATTCACCCCAATCAGTGGAGTGCCGTCACTGGTCACCACCTGTCCGCGCACTACGGACACCAGGCTGTTAAATAAACATAAACACACGCCCAAAAAGACATAAATGTGGTTCTGAAAGAAAGCAAAGGTAGTTTAACCATCGCATTGATTTTCAAGGTCAGCAGACCGCTTATTTAAAAAAAGCAGCATTAAAGTTATTATATATATATATATATATATATACATATATATATATATATATATATATATATATATATAAAAAACATTTTTAGATTGTATATATTAAATGACCAGATCAACAATACAATGTCTCAATCCACTGCACCTGACCTTCCTCCGCTGTTCTGTCTTGATAATCTTAATAAATGTAATTACAGCTCAAATTATTTTACCAAGTACAATTCAGAGTCTGACCTGCAATCTCGCATCTTTGGACTAATTGCACGATAATTTCTCAATGCGATCATTTCTCAATGTGCGAACAAAAGGAACCTCAGGGCAGATGGGCGGGATGAAAATTTTTCTCATCAAGGCATAATCAAAAGCTTCATCAGCCAAATATTCTTAAGAGATTCTAACAAGTTTTTCTTAACTGGTCCTATTCTAAGGCAGTAAAGACAAGCAGCAATGTTCATATTGGTAACTTTGCCCGAAAACTCCAAAGGGCATGGAACACATTCGCTCAAGAGTCCAAATTGAAGAGGTGCAAAGGTGAGGCGCTCAATTTTTTCACTGGAAAAAGTAATCATTTCTTAAAGTACACGGTATGTTAGCTTTTCATACAAATTATACCAACGGTTGATGGCTTTTCTATCTGCAATATAAAAGCAGCAGAAATTAGATAGGACAACATGGAGTCTTCAAAAGGGAAACTGAAGTTCTGAATTCCTATCAAAAAGAAAAAGCCTATTGTTTATTCCGTATGAGTGTGAGAGGCTTGCTCTATTTCCCCATGCTGTTAGATCTACAACCCCAAAACGTTACAAAAAAACACTTTAAGGTTGTGGGAAATATTGTGAAACACATCAAACGGCATCACAATTACTTGCATAGCCAGAAGGACTTTCTATGCATATACATTTTAATATGTTATAGTACTGATAAATAAATTATCAGAATAAAAATTACTGGGATAAAAAGCCATGTCACAGTGAAAAGCTAAGCATTATATATAAAACTATTTGATGGTCAAAATCATTTTTAAATAACGTTCATTTCCTAAAGCATCTAAACTAGCCAGTTTGTGACATCATAAATGTTTTAACATTAGTAGCTTATACATAAAAACCACCCTGTAAAATACTTCCAGCCAAGTATAGAAATATTAAAGAGATAATATTCCAGCCACAAATGATAATTCTGTCAACATTGACTCACCCTCATGTCATTCCAAATCTCTTTTGGAACACAAAAGAAGATATTTAGAAAATATGTTTCAAGTATTTTACATTTCCCTACAATTATTTGCACCAGCATTGGGTTGCAAATAAAAAAAAGTATTTTGTGGTAGTATCCATTTTTGGGTGTCCTAACCTGCTGTTGAACGTGTTTTCCCCTGTTAGGGTATGGGTGCCCCCTGGAGCTACCAGAAAGCTGACGCGCTGATAGAAGCCCTGAGCGTCTGGAGTAGGCGAGCTGTGGTGTTGCATTGTGCTGGGATCTGGAGCCCCACGACAGTATGTCTGACCCTGACAGGTGCTGTGAATGCAACAGTCTGGGTCCATACAGTCCATCAAGCCATCTAAAATAACAGCAAGGGACTTTAGATGACATATTCAGATGCTTTAAAAGTTATTTAGACATTTCTAGTACAGATTGTGTGTAAGTGGGAGCACCATTATAGTAAAACAATTATTTAGCACTCAACTTTGCAACATTTTCTCACCTCCCTCGTTGTCCTTGCCATCAGAGCAAAGGGTTTCCATAGCGACATCACACCCCACACCTCTCCATCCCGACTGGCAGAGGCAATGCCATCCGTTCTGGTCCAGAATGCACCTGCCGTTGTTGTTACACAGCCCTGGACAGCTATCTACCGGGACAAATTCATCAGTTATACACACCGACCAACCAGCAGCCTAGGATGTGTCAAGGGGGTGAAGAACTCACCATATAGAACTGCTTAAACATACAGGGGAAAACACGGTGAATGTGTCTTAGTCAGTCAAACGTTTGGCACTTGACATTTTAAAGACATCAAACAGGACTCAGGGACAGCTGTAATTTCACATGAAACAGCTGGACAAAATATGCATTTTAGTATTTTAGAAAATTACTTCTTTTTTTTTTTCTTTCTGGAGAATAGATTAATAAAATCAGCGAAACACCAACTAGGCAAAATGGTTTGAATGAAACAAAAAAATATAATATTTATGAAGTGTCTGAGCAGCTTCTAAACTTAAAAGAAAGTTCTTTTGAAAAATACTGTTAAATTATCACATCTAGCCATGTCCATGTGAAGTAACAGCATGCTGAGCTGATCAGACAGTGTACAGAAGTGCTCCATCATATCCTTTGTCACAGAATGTGTGAAGTCAAAGGAAATTACAGAGGGAAATGCTAAACTAAAGGAGCTTAGCAGTTGCTAAATATTACATTAAGAGACAGTGAGATGTGCAACAATGGGGATTTGGGTAATGCGAACGTGTATATGTGCATGGACTGACTGATGGTTGTGTGTGTGTGTCTCTGTGTGCCTACATTTACACTGTATAAAACAGGAAACCTGAAACCGAACAGATGTGGAGACATTAATACACGGTACATAGACATAATGAAAGTCATGCTTGAGAGACAGAGGGGTCAGAGCCACATGCTCTCTTCAGGGCAGCATGACCTTTACCTCTATATCCTATCCAGTCTGCTATCAAGAAGAGACATTCAGGGAAAAAAAAAATTAAACATGGGGTGTTATACTGCGGTATGCAGTGATTTAGTGTCATTTCTTTAGACAGCCCAGGCAGCCTCCGCTGGTTTACACACACCTAATATGCTGCGGCTTACCCTCTCCTCAGTAAATATGACATTTCATGATATTTGCATTGTACTGTTGAAGAGCTCGATCAGAGAAAGGCACGGCAGCTTTAGAATTGTTCTTTTCCTTTTTTTGACGAAGCAAGGTCTACGCCTGTGAATCTGCTTTTCGGTTTCATAAACATTTGCATTCAATCAAAATGTAATTAAAAAGGAATTCAAGAAAATTATAATTAAATGTTTATATTTTTTATTACGCATATCACATAGAAAGCCAACCATGGCAAATGAAAGAAAGCACTGTACCTTTTATTTTGCTGTCCAGAAAGTGTGCTAGAGTGATACAATGAATGAACAAAAAAGTAATTATTAACAAAATATTATATTTTGTGCAATGTTAACAATGCAATTCATGTACATATGTAGCCAATTGGCAACCTGTGAGCTTCCTTAAGTAATTAATACAATTTGAAAATGTGCAAGTGTATTCATGTGCTGGCAATGTGTTTGATTTAAAAATTAATTAAATTAATTTCACAAGAATTTCCTGAATAATTTTAAATTTTCCAATATGCTGTGCATTTTCTCAAAATGTAATATGCTTTTGCCTTTTCAGTCAATTTTGATTACTGGATAAGGATGTTTCAAAATCATTTTGATTCAGAATTGTGTATTATTTATTAAAAAGATATGGTTAAAATAATTATTTATATAAAAACAGACTATCGCCATGACTTGTGAGCTTTTACTCTACACAATCTCTAACTAAGACTGACTAAGAAATATTTAGCCAATGAAATATTTTATCCCATTCAATAGGTTGAGAAGGCAAGACTTAAGGATTTTTTGTGAAAATCTCTTACTCACCAAAGCTGCAATTATTTGATAAAACATACAGTACATTTACATTTACATTTAGTCATTTAGCAGACGCTTTTATCCAAAGCGACTTACAACTGAGGACTAAACCAAGCGAGTCATCGTGAAGAGGCAGAAACAACGCAAGAAGTGCTCAAAATACAAAGTTCAGACATAGCTCAGAGTAGCATGAGCCAGGCAAGCGAGGATTTAAAGGAAAAGGGAAGGATTTTTTTTATTTTTATTTTTTTTATGTTAAAAAAAAAAGTAAAAGCAGTAAAAGCAGTATTGTGAAATATCATTGCAATTTAAAATAATTTTTTTCTGTTTTAATACATTCCTGTGATGGCAAAGCTGAATTTTAAGCATTACTCCAGTCTTCAGTGTCACACGATCCTTCAGAAATCATTTGAATTTGCTTGAACATTTCTTATAATTATCAATGTTGAATTTTAGTATTTTATTTTTCAGTATTAATTGATGAATGGAAGGATTTATTTCTGACCCCAAACTTTGGAATGGTATTGTATATTCACTATAGAAATCTAGCCTGTGGTATGTTATACATTTTCATGACTTTTACTGGCCTGTAAAATAAAAATTTATCTGTGATATTTCCAATGGTTTGACTGGAAGAACCTTGAATAGGATAATATATTTTTTAAAGCTAATCTAACAAAATTCAAGGTTCACAACAGGGTTAACTCACCGATATTGCAGTTTTCTCCCGTCCAACCTTGGTGACACTCACACTTCCCCTTTCGACACATGCCGTGCTCACCACAGTGAGCCTGACAATCCTCCTGTTCACACCCTGCCCCTGACCAGCCGTCCGCACATCGACACACACCTCCACCACACACACCGTGAGGACTGCAATCCGTTGCACACATTTCTGAAACAAACAACAGTTTTATATAAATACAGTTTATAAAACAACAATACAAGTAAAGCATTTTTGTACAGTCACACATCTTGCATTAGTACATTTACATATATTATGCCATTAAAATAATTATTATGGATGTAGAGTCAGATACTTGTACATTAGATTTTGATTTTCCTTGATACATTTTAATGTGGGACGTACAAGTAAACTTTTATCTGAATTGTTAAAGTTAACTTAATGTTGTATTTTTGTTTAACACATTTAAATTTCGTCTACAAAATAAGTTTGAGATCAAACATTAATTTGTGGATGCCTGCAGTACAATTGCGGTTCCCCTGTTGAAGACCCCTGATCTACATGTTGTCTCATCTGCTTTGGCAAAACAAAGAAATTTCATCTCCTTCACAACAGCACCATGCTGAATTATAACTGCTATGACTGAATGCATCTTTGGCACTCTAATTCTCACGGCTGGATTGTATTTGAATGCTGGGGAACAAAATTGGCGGTAATCCTTTGATAGTTTTGTGCAAAAGCCAATGCACAATGGCTCTGAACTTGTCATCCTACAAGCTGTGACTGTTAACATTTCTGGAGCTCTCCAGAGCATCCATCATCAACAAATACATGTACACGCAAACATTCACACAAGACTTTGTGTCTTGTGCACATTTTCAAGGACAAATGACTCTTTAACAGAATTACACCGTGTTGCGTTTCTGTTATCATAACATTTAGTGCCTTTAAAAATGCCTTAATATAATTCACTCGATTTCATCTAGGAGAAAATGTAGCCAAAAATACTCAAAGTAATTCGATTTGAAGGTTCAAGTTCAAGGCAACATGGGATTCTATTTTTTTTATAATTTAAATTTAAAAATATGGCATGGCTGCATGCCAAAACCAGTTTATGGATGGTAGATTTAATAGATAATTACTTCCATAAGGCATAACAATATTCTGCAAGTGTCAGCAAATATTGTGCATATCTGTATCTGTTATTCTAGAGAGACATTTCAAATTAGGAAGACTTGGTTCCATAGATGGTGCTACAACAACTTCATTACTCAGTTTATATTATACATTCAATTTACCGTCACCTTAAAATTTCCCAGTGGGCTGCAAACTATTAAACAAAATGAATTAACATGCACACAGTAGAATTACATCTGCATGTCTGTTTCCAGTCGAACAATAATCTGCATGTATTAAAACAACCTACAGGTCAAGACAAGACTTTAAGATTACATCTGTATGCGTCAGACAGCACAAGGCATTTAAATTTTTAGTATCTATTTTCTGCATAAATTCATATATATCAGGCAGTCTACAATGAGCTAGATATTCAGCTATGGAAGTATTAAGGTTAGAGATCCATTTTTCAGACATGTTGCAACCAGAAAGCAATTTGTAGGACCATCTAAATGCATCTGATGACAGGTAAAGAGAAGCTTAAACCAGGATTGCCCCTATCCACCTTCATTTCAACTAATCATTATGTTCTAATATCGATACAGTAAAGTGAAGTAAGATATGGGGAACCATGTATTTTCTCAATAAAGTCATACAATTCAGGTAATGTCTGCCTTGAGTTAGAGATCCAGCTATTGGAAGAGAATAAGGCTCAAGGCTGTGACCCGGCAGCACTGTGCATCTAAACACGTCTGATGCTAGATAACAAGGGCAACTTAGACCCCATCCACCTTCATTTCAACTAATCTTTATGTCCTTAGAACTCACCTCAACGACTCCTAAAAACAGCCAAATAACACCGCCCGGGGCGATTTTGATTTTATAAGGCCATAATCGAGCCAATTTATCACCGCAGAGAAATTACACTGGTGACTTTTCTCCACCGCTGCCCAAGGCAACCTTTCAGGCAAGTTCAGAACTGGTCTTCCATTAAGCCATTTCTTTGTCAAGCAACTTATAGAGTGGGACGAAAGTCCTCTTGACAAATAAATGACAGCCAAATACCTAAGTGAAACGTAAGTAAAGTCTCTCTGAAGTGTTTGTCCAGGGGAGCCCTTTTGCTGTCCCCTCAAGATATGTTTTTTTATTCAATTGCAAGACCTTGGAGGGTCTGATTAGGTGGTGCCGGCTCTCTGGAATATTAAATTGCTCTAAAAGGGTGAAGGGGTAGTTGATTTTTTCAATCTTTTTTTTTTTTTACGGCCTTCTTTTTCCGCACCAGTCGATGTAATCAATTTTTCATTAGCGGCAAGGTGTTTATCTGTTTTTAGCACTTCCAGGTTCCAGCGGGAGGCGGGTCGATCCACGCCACACACACGTTAATTAAAGTTTATTTAATTGAGGTGGAACAGTGGAGGTAATGAAGAGACAAAACCCCAACTGTGCAAGCAAGTGGACTCCCATTGCTCCCATGGCCAGAGCTGCAGCTAAAGTGGCCCGATGCTAAGCTCACCAAACACTCAAGAAGAAAGTAATGGTTTAGTTGTTTACTACTTTTATATTCAATAGAAGCTAAAAGTAAAAATAAAACATTTCTGTATAGCAGTATATACACTCACCTAAAGGATTATTAGGAACACCATAGTAATACTGTGTTTGACCCCCTTTCGCCTTCAGAACTGCCCTAATTCTACGTGGCATTGATTCAACAAGGTGCTGAAAGCATTCTTTATAAATATTGGCCCATATTGATAGGATAGCATCTTGCAGTTGATGGAGATTTGTGGGAGATTGGGTTGAGATCTGGTGACTATGGGGGCCATTTTAGTACAGTGAACTCACTGCATGGTGGCCATAAAGGGATGGACATGGTCAGAAACAATGCTCAGGTAGGCCGTAGCATTTAAACAATGCCCAATTGGCACTAAGGGGCCTAAAGTGTGCCAAGAAAACATCCCCCACACCATTACACCACCACCACCAGCCTGCACAGTGGTAACAAGGCATGATGGATCCATGTTCTCATTCTGTTTACGCCAAATTCTGACTCTACCATCTGAATGTCTCAACAGAAATCGAGACTCATCAGACCAGGCAATATTTTTCCAGTCTTCAACTTTCCAATTTTGGTGAGCTCTTGCAAATTGAAGCCTCTTTTTCCTATTTGTAGTGGAGATGAGTGGTACCCGGTGGGGTCTTCTGCTGTTGTATCCCATCCGCCTCAAGGTTGTGCGTGTTGTGGCTTCACAAATGCTTTGCTGCATACCTCAGTTGTAACGAGTGGTTATTTCAGTCAAAGTTGCTCTTCTATCAGCTTGAATCAGCTGGCCCATTCTCCTCTGACCTCTAGCATCAACAAGGCATTTTCGCCCACAGGACTGCCGCATACTGGATGTTTTTCGCTTTTCACACCATTCTTTGTAAACCCTAGAAATGGTTGTACGTGAAAATCCCAGTAACTGAGTAGATTGTGAAATTCTCAGACTGGCCCGTCTGGCACCAACAACCATGCCACGCTCAAAATTGCTTAAATCACCTTTCTTTCCCATTCTGACATTCAGTTTGGAGTTCAGGAGATGTCTTGACCAGGACCACACCCATAATTGCAGTGAAGCAACTGCCATGTGATTGGTTGATTAGATAATTGCATTAATGAGAAATTGAACAGGTTTTCCTAATAATACTTTAGGTGAGTGTATTTTTATATATTTAATGAAAATCCTTGATAAAATCCAATAAAAAAAGGATATGGAAGCATTAACAAAGTTGTATATGAATACAGAAGTAAAACAATATACACTTTTTTATCTTTATAGATTTTTTTATTTTTTATTGACTGAATAAATGCGACAGTTAAGACATTTATAATGTTCCAAAAAATCCAATAAATCCTGTTCTTTTGAACTTTCAATTCATCAAATAATCCTGAGAAAATGTAGCCTGGCTGACGTCAGACTTCGTCTCATTGAGACGTGGGTCTGGGAACCACATGTTCATTTTCTCGTATTTGAGGCGTGGCTTACGAATGCCCAGAGCCGTTTATTGAGTGCTACAAATGTCTATCAAATGCGCCTGTCATAGCCAATCGTTTCAATTATACCAGATGACTTATGTAGAGTGACAGAAATTAGACGAGGAAACTAAAATTGAAATGGCGTTCTAAACTACTTAGAACAATATCTAAGGCTGCATCGAAAGGTAACTTCACGTCTGCTGCCATGTTGGATCCATAGATATAAACAAACTGCTTCGGTGTGTGTGTGTCGCATAGACGTCGTCATCGTCTTGCTCCTCTCCGTTCTGTGATTGGTCCCCTAGCTGAGGCGAAAATCTGGTCCATGGAATCCAGGCCGCCTAGCAGCGTGAATAAAATCGCACTGCGCGCAAGGCAGCATGGGGAAACCCAGGCTAGAGAAAATGTAGAGTTTCCACAAAAATATTAAGCAGCACAACTGTTTTCAACACTGACAATGATAATAAATCTTTCTTGAGCAGCAAATCAGCATATTAGAATGATTTCTGAAGGATCATGTTACACTGAAGACTGGAGTAATAATGCTACATCCGCTTTGCAATCACAGGAATTAATAACATTTTAAAATATATTCAAATAGAAAACATCTATATTAAAATGTAATAATAGACAATAATAGTAGTAATAAACAATATTATTTTTTTCACTGTACTTTTGATCAAATAAACGTACCCTTGTTGACCATAAGAGACTTCTTTCAAAAACATAAACCCCCAAACATTTAAACAGCAGTGTAAGTGTTAAACTAACTTTGGTTCACATATGAACATAAGATTTATGTTCATACTGTAACAGTCGAGCACATTAAATTGAATCTGTGGCGATATCTGTTTTGCTATAACACTTTTTGCTGTTTTTGATAACTGCAGCACCACATTTATTGTTCTCTTCACATTTACATTTCACAAAGTTCCCTTATTCCAAAACTACAGGCGCTTGTGATAGCACAATTCCCAAAACGTTCTCTGAAGAAACAGTCTGACAGCTGCATTTCTTTTTCTTTTCACCAATTACTTACAGGCATCACCAAGGGACTGTAACATATGGAAGTTCTCGCAGCTTCTGTAAGATTAGCGTGCAGTGTGTGTGTGTGTCATGGCCACATGAAATGCTGACTTGATTGAAAGGTTACTCACAACAGGCTAATCAAACTAGAAACATAAACATTACATTTACATTTATTCATTTAGCTGACGCTTTTATCCAAAGCGACTTACAATTGCTATACATGTCAGAGGTCGCACGCCTCTGGAGCAACTAGGGGTTAAGTGTCTTGCTCAGGGACACATTGGTGTCTCACAGTGGTCTCTCACACCACAGGCATAGAAACATTAGGGTTTCTAACAGCACCCGGTGTAGGGAGCATGTTAGAGAATAGACTCACAACCATTTCCTATAATAATGATTCAATTACCTACATTGGGGTGCAAAAAGTCTAAGACCACATTGAAAATTTCATTTTCAAATCTAATTTAAACCTGGAATTAAACAAAGTTTTGGAGTTTTCAAAGAAATCTCCCAATCTCTAATCAATCCTTATTTAAAGTTATGACATGACTAACACATAATCAGTGAACCAGTGGTACCTGTAGAACAGTCAGGGCCAGTCCAGTTGGCATCACAGACGCAGGTGCTGGTCTCACTTTGGAATGAGCCATGGCCAGAGCAGTGTTCTAAACACAGAGAGAGTTGCGTCTCACAGTTTGATCCGGTCCAGCCTGAGGTACAGTGGCACTGACCATGGAGACAGGAGCCATGGCCCGAACAGGATGGCTCCACACAGTCCACTGTGGAAAACAATACTGTTTTTAAACCCTTTTTCTAAGAATTACCTTTACATTTTTGCAATGACTTTTAACCAACAGTTATATACCACACAAAATAATGTTTAGTTGTTCAGCGGATGTATGAAATCAGTTACCCAGATCGTAACCACAGGTGTAGTCACATCACATTTTCAATATACACGTTTTTTTTTTTTATCTATGTATTTATCATTTAAAACCTGATCATGTCTTCTTGTGAAATGTCTTGCTTGAAAAATGCTATAATTCTTTAAAATACAGTAACAATCAAAAGTCTGAGATGGATGAGATTTTTTTTTTATGTTTTTCTCACCAAGGCTGCATTTATTTAATTAAAAGTACAAATAGTCCATTAGAAAAAAATGCTGTAATATTGTATAACATAATACATTACATTTAAAAAATACTGTATATTAAAATAGAAAACAGTTATTTTAAATTGTAATACTATGAAATTGATTTGATCAAACGTACAGTGAAAAAAATAATATTGTGAAATATTACTACATTTTAACATAGATGTTTTCTATTTAAATAAATATATTTTAAAATGTAATTAATTCCTGTGATGGCAAAGCGGATTTAGCACCATTACTCCAGTCTTCAGTGTAACATGATCCTTCAGAAATCATTTTAATATGCTGATTTGGTGCTCAATAAACATTTCTTATCAAACATCATTATTATCAATGTTGAAAACAGCTGTGCTGCTTAATATTTTTGTGGAAACCGTGATAATTTTTTCAGGATTCTTGGATGAATACAAAGTTCAGAAGAACTGCATTTATTTGAAATAAACATTTTTGTAGCATTATAAATGTTAATATTTTACTGTCACGTTTGATTACTTCAATGCATCCTTACTGAATAATTAATAATTTCTTTGAAAATATCTAACTGACCCCCAAACTTTTGAATGATAGTGTATATTTTACTAAAATATTCAATGTATTATGTAATACATTTTTGAATGTTTTTTTCCCCCTTAAATAGTCCTTATGAAGATGATATTACATTTGACCTTACCGTTTTCAGAAAGAAAGGTCTCTTTATTTCTTTGAGAGTTTCAAGACCACACTCCAAAACCTCCTATTAAGATTCAGTGATGCTTGGATGCCATTTCAGCTTCCTGCTGCTATTCAAGAAATCTCTTGAATTTGAAGTATTACCATCATGTAATATAGAAACATTATGAGGGGACAATGTTTGCACAGTGGGAATATGTCTGATCCAGTAGAATGGCTTTATATTCATGCAGTTCTATGATCATGCAGCGCAATCATGGGACCAAATGATGCACATGAGAAGGAAGCAAATACCATGACAAATCCATCATCATGTTTTACAGTAGCAACAGACAATGTGTGTTGAAGGTATCATTTCGCTTTTCCCAAGCATAAAAAGATATAGAAAACAGGTTGAAAGATGACTCATCTGATCACATTAGTGTCTCTGATCTATTGCTCAAGGGTCCAGATTTTGTGCTCTGGAAATAAATGACAACCATAGGACGTGTGATGTACAGTTCTTGTTGAGACTTGGACAGAGGTACTAATTTGATTCAACGCTACTATTTGAGGTTGCAATTTTGGAGAATTGAACAGCTATCTTGTCTGTGTGTGAAGTTACAACACTGTTCCTCATTGTTTGAGTTTGGAAATTTGGTCATTAACCTCATGTTGTTCCAAATCTTTTTGAAGAATGTTTTAACTGTTTTTGTGCATATAATACAAGTCAGTGGCATCTAAAATGGCACATTGACTTTCATTGAATGGAAAGAAAAACAGAGACATTCTTCAAAATATCTTTGATGTTCCACAGAAGAAAGAAAGTCATACAGGTTTGTAACATCATGAGGGTGAGTAAATGATTACAGACTTTTTATTTTGGTGTGAACTATCCCTTTAAATATCTGTTAAAGTCAATAGTTAATGCAAAAGCATCAAGCTGTTTTGAAAAACACACATATCAAGATTAATGTCAGACCTCTTTGTAGGTTTTAATTGGCAATGAACTAAATGTGACTCCAGCTACATTATTATTTGTAATTTTGTTACTTCTAAAGCCAATAATTTTGTTTAATCTGGTCTTTATTATTTTGCGCAACTTTATAATAACTACAGCATAAAAGCCCAGATATACTTCAAGAGAAATCAAAGAACGTACTTGTGATGTCATTTTGTCACATCCTTAAGAAAATGTTATTTTATATGAAAGTATATATATATATATATATATATATATATATATATATATATATATATACACATTTGCTTTCAAAAGCGTATAAAACAATCTATTCCCAGCACATCTCTCTTTTCAGCTGTCTCACTAGGTCTTTCTCTCTCTTCTCGTCCTTAAGGTGAGTTACTCATTCAGTTCAATGACAATTATAACATTGGTCAAGTGACCCAAACATAGACATCTAAAGAGTTAATTCCAAAGTCTATTGAATGTGGATCAATAGACTCAATTGGTTTTACCCAGAGAAAGCAAAAGGAGAGGAATCAAAAGACAGGAAATAATTTGTGTGCATGTAAAGGGGTATTTTCTTGGCTGTCTGCCTTATCTCAATCCCACATGTAGAATCCATTTCAGTCAGTGGATGCTGTTAAATGGTGTGGCTAATTTATCACAACAAAACCCAGTCTTTAAGTCAGTACACTCATCCATGTAATTAGCTGTTCGGTGGTGTTGCAAAAAGTGTTCTGCTCAACTATAATGAGCTACATGTGTTGTGGTTTCTTTACATACCAACTAAAATCAGTCCAGTTACCTTGATCACAGTTGTCACCTTTAAAGCCTGGGTTACATATGCAGGAGCCTGTAACACATATGCCATGACCCCCACACTGGGCGTCCATACACTGACCACTGGGCACGTCACATTCAATCCCTTTCCATCCGCTGTAGCACTGGCAGCGACCGCCATTGTACTGACCATTGCCGCTGCACAACACTGGGCACGCCGCTAATAGAGTGAAAGAAATTAGATAGAAGGACAAAGGTATACCACAGATGGAAGAAACTCACAAAACATGCCCAGGATGTCTTACTTTTGGGTTATTTTGTAATTTATCTCATTGATGATTATCATTATAATCTCATTAATGTAATACTGTAATGAAAGTCATCCTTTCTGGACACAATTTTATTTCATTTTAAAGTTAGCCTATAAATTAAATACAGTACATGATTAATATCTTAGTATTTTAATTCTATATAGGGTACAGTATAATGTTGATTTGGCCGATAATCACGACTCAATCTGTGGTCACTAAATTTGTCCGATCTCACGAAGCAATTGGAATTTAATGACGTAAAACCATAAAAAGGTGCCGCAGACGAACATTTAAAAAAAATATACAGATGAGGCTTTTGCACAATGTCTTTATACAAAATAAATAAATAGCAACCCTTTTTATGGGGTTTTCTCAGCAGTTTTGTAACATAATCTCGAAACATGATCAAAATTTTTTTTTTTTTTTTTGAAGGTTTTCTCATTAAATGCAACATCAAATGAGACCTTTTTCTCAGCAATGACAATTAGAGGGCTTAATTGTCATGAAGACAAAAATGTATGGGTCCCAAAAGAAAATTTATATTAAAGAAAATATTTATTTATTTCTTTCTTTCTTTGTTGTGGTTAAATATGACCCCAACATGTTCTTTTGTCAGGTTTTATGACATTCATCCTCATAGCAAAAACTATCATTACAACACCACACACACACACACCTCTCGAGCAATATGGTCCAAGGAATCCTGGGAAGCAATTACATGTGCCTGAGACACATTCTCCATTGCCATAGCAATTGTGTGGGCATTCCATCACCGACTCTGCACAAAAAAGATCCGACAGTAAAATTGCAATTTATCTGTGGCAAATTAACTGCATTTTTACACAGCTTTGTATTTGTGATATATAAAAAAAGGCATAGTACAACGTAATTGTGATAAAAACACTACTGGAGTGTCTTTAAGAATTATAAAGAGTCTCTTTGGAAGTTGCCTACTGAATTCCCACTTAATAAATAAATGTATAAATAATTGAAAAGGCAAGTACTTTTACTTTGCTGTAAATAAAAGCAGATCCTCCTCATGACGCATAACATACAAAATAAATTCATATTTGAAGATAAAAACAAACAGCTCAGCAGCTCAAGGCTTAGAGATTTAGTCTGTTGGCCTCCATATTCCCTGGCCTGACAGAAAGAGATAGCGGCAGAATCAAACTTATTGATTAGCCAACAACTCAGGGCATGCTTCTGCACGCCTCATTATCACTGCTGCGCTATCTCAGGCACTTGGGTGCAAGACAGAAATATAAAAAAGGCCATTTGAAGGCACCTATAAAAGCTTGTTACAGTGGCCCAATTGCTCTGTCAAGCATCACATTACATAATGTTAGGTATGAAATAACATTTTCAGCTTTGGTGCAGAAAAAAGCAGGAAACAATATAACAAGCCACTCTCTGCAGCGGATAAACAAAGACGAGTATGTACTCAATCACATGATGTTACACGGTTGTATTACATGTGCCAGCTCACCTAGAACTATTGTGTTGTATGAAACGGGTTCTACAGTGCGCCCATCATTGTAAAAGGCCAAGTGCCACACACCGGTGTGCAGGTACTGAATAAAGCCCGCCTGCTGAACGCTGACCGGAATCTCCAGTCGATCCCTGAGCTCCGGATCCAACTGAACTCGCTCTGGTGAGATGAGCCTACTGCCATCCAGAAGCTCCACAAAGTCGTACTGAAACAAACACAATTACATTTGATGACTATAATTCAGCAGTTGCCAAAAGCATTACAACAAAGTAAAAAGGCTAATTTAATATCCAGACACCTTGACATTTAAGCTGCCATTACCCTGTCTGGTCCTAGAATATCATCACAAGAAATCTTTTAAAACAGACAGAATATTTTTTTTTTGCCACCACAGAATGTATTATCAACAAGAACTTCCAGTACTTCAAACAGAACATTAAAATAAATAGATAGCCCAACTAACTCAAGACTCTAAATTAAAGTTTCTCCAATTGATTTCCTACTGGTCAGCTACAAAAAGCAATAAGGAGACACATGGCAAATTGGAAGCAGCACTCAATAAGCTTGCTTTAGTTTATTGTGAATGGCTTTGGGGACACATTGATTGAACATCTACAATAAGTTGGACAGTTTTCCCCAGTACTCACAAAAGATGCCGCTTGTATTGACAGCTGTGAGTGTTAAATACCCAGCCAATCACTGAGACAGAGAGAAAATGTCTTTCTGTTGGAGGAGTTTGTTTTGTCTTGATTAAAGTAGGATATTGTGGAAAACCTTTGATGGCTGATTGCTTTATCTCTTGTTTTATATTAAATAGCTTCAGTCAATACTTTGCAGACAACGGCTTATATAAATGCAAAATAATCAAGCCAATTCATTCATTTTGGAAGATAAAAACCATCCTTTGTCTTTTTGTTTAAATAACTTATTAAAGAACTAATTTTAGTCACTTATGACTTAATTAAGATTAAGTTAGAAGAGTTTGCTATTGTTTTACCTGTGTGTGTGAGGGTGGAAGACCCCTCCTCCCATAGACTCCAATCAGGGCGTTTTTCTGAATGGAAATATTAAACTTGAGGAAGTGGGGTTGTTGAATGAGAAGTCTGGACCTCCAGAAAACACCTGGAGGAACAGCATGTGCTACCTGCTGACCCAACTCCACCTGCCCTGTGTCCAATGTGGCATTATATTGCAGCATCACTCCTACCCTTCCTGCGAGCAGACACATATTAAAACAATATTAACATATCAATAACTAAATATGCATTTCATATAGCAATTTAAATTATATTTAGATTCAAGATACACAACCGTTAAAACATTTGGGTTCAGTAAGATGTTTTTTACTCAGCAAGTAAACATTAAAAAAAAAATTTTTTTTAAACGACAAAAAGCCCTTTGTTACAAAATATTTCTATTTAAAATAAATGCTGTTCTGTTTAAATTTTTTTTCTTAAAATAATACTGAAAAATGTATCATGATTAAAATATATAACATAAGCAGGACACCTATTCCAAACATTAATAATAATAAGAAATGTTTCTTGAACTGTAGCGTACATAATACTGATCCCATAAGTCCAGAAAATCTGAACTAGATCAAATTAAGAATCAAAAGAAAATTACATTATAATATTTTTGTATATTTATGTTCAGAGATGAATGGGCTTGTCAATGTGGGGGTTTTTTTCAGTAGAGTGTCTAAATTTCAAACATTACTCTAAAACTTGCAGTGGGTATTTGCCATGCTCTTTCATTTACTCCAAAGGCTATCAATAGAAGACAGTTGACAGAGTTGACAGAGTTTATATAACACAAGCAAACATCTTTATATCACACTTCAGAAAGAGGCAGTTAGTCAATTAAATGAACACAATATAACATGGCAGCTTCGCATTCAGAGTGAGGAAATAGTCTTTTATTGGTTCGCTTCAAACTGATGCTTTCTAAACATGGTAATTAGGACAAACCCAGCACAGTGGGTGCTATTCTTTGGAGACTGTCACTCCTCAAGTCAAAGATACCATCATTACTGTTATATTCACAACCTTTTTTAACTTAGTTTATCTATCAGGAATTGCTTGGATTGTAAAAAATGACAGTTACATACTAGAATGGACCAATGTTGTTAGCTGTCCTTGGTGGTTGATTTATATGACTTTATATCTCTGAAGACTAAAAATTCATCTTTTAATATAATTTCATTATTTAAAGCTACAGTCTGTAACTTTACCTCTTTGTCACCATCTCTGTTCGAAATCTGCAATTGCAGTTATTCGCGGAATTATCATCTTTACGTGGGTTGTAAATCGGCATGAAACAGTGCGGATGAACACAATGTTTTGAGGCGAGTGCTGCTGTCAATCACCGTGCTGTGTGGATACTGAAATTCAGAATCACAGATTCACTTTTTGAAAGTTTGACCAACATAAGAATTTTCACCGGAAAATGTCTTCTGAACAAGTAAGTACGTTACCATTTTTTGTTCTGATCAACTAAGGGGGAAAAGTATTCGACATGATAAGCGATTGTTAGATTTAATCAGCGCGATTTAAGTTACAGCAACCGTGCAAGTTATACTTTGTTCTCAAATTGTTCATGTTAACAACATCAGCATTGCGTGACTAACGTTACATTTAATGTGTTTTATGGTTACCTGTGTAGTTCAGAATTCATATTCTCCACAATAGCTAAACGAGAAAGGCACAACAAAGGAAACTCCATAACTGTGTGAATTAAGAAAACAGTGGTACTGTTACACAATTGAACTATTGAAATGTCTTCCTTGTTAAGCAGAAAAAAGCCGTCTCTTCTTCCGTTTTGAACCCCTTCAAAACACAGAGTTCACGCACCTTTCAAAAGCCCCGCCGATGTTTATCCTTGTGTTCGCATGAGACGGTTTCTTTCTCTTTCTCTAGCCACCTTAAATCCAAAGTACAAAGTCTTTTGGGTTTTATAACTGGTGAATCTCCAGTTGACACTGATGATTGTTGTTTGGATCTTTCTGGATTCGCCATAAGTTTAATTATGTAAAGTGCTGCGAGAAAAGCCTATACATCTCTACATCTCCTCAAGCGCAGTATAGCCGGCTAGCCGAAACTCCTCCTTTATGTGTACGGATGTCACGTAATGACGCAAAGACATGCTCGAATTTCCCTCGGAAACCCACCAGTACCACTGGAATTAAAATCATTATTACAAGCTAACCGTTTTGAATCAAGCTATGGCAAGCAGATACTTTTGAACACTGGCTGAATATGTTTTTTTATTTTTTATTTTATAATTATTTTGGATTATTTTTAACTTAAAAAAAGTTACGGACTGCAGTTTTAATATTATGTATCTGTATTATTATTCTTTATTAGGATTCATAATCAGTTGTATTATCTTATGAAGTTTAAAATGCATGAGTTAGACTATAGATTGCATGGACACATGTTTAAGGATCATATTTTAGACACAGGGAGTGGAGCTGGGAAAGTTATATATTTTGCTTAGAGGAATGTGTGCAATATAACATGTTCCACTGAAAATGATACATCAAATGTGTATAGTTGGCATATTCTTTACAAGGAAAGGAATGTTTTTCAACTGATACAAATGTACCACTAATGTATACACAGAGGGATAGTTTCTTAATATGGAAAGTGGATTGTGCCATGTGTAAGCATGAGGTATACATTCCATTTTAAACATAAGCAACATGTTTTGCTACCTTACAAGGAGGCTGTAAGTCCCAGAGTGGTGTATATAAGCTCAAACCTTACTGTATTGACTCATAAAGATAAAGACGTTTTGTTTTGTTTTGAATAAAAAAAAACATAAAGGCATGACGGGGTGAGAGAAAGGAGAAATAGAGGCATGAGGGATGAGGGAGGAGAAACACAGAGAAACCATTACAGCTGGCATGATGGGGTGAGGGGATAGAGAAATGGGGAACAGAGAAATCTGGAAATAAGACCACCTCGCCTGTAGCCTTATTCTTCTATGCCTGTTTCTCTTGTATGTCTGAGACATGTATAAAAATAATAAATAAAGAGATCTCTTGGCAAAGTAATTGGTGTAGCCTCCGTGATTCAACAATGGGGAAAAGCATGATTTTCAAAACTAAAATCTCATAACTGCAACTTTATATCTCACAATGTGACTTCAAACTGTATCTCTCAATTGCAACTTTCTTTCTTTTAATTGTGACTTTACATCTCACAATGTGATTTTATATCTCTCAACTGCAACTTTCTTGTAATTGTGACTGCATATCTCACAATGAGACTTTATATCTCTCAACTACACAATTACAAGAAACAATGTTCCAGTTCTGATATAGTCAAAAGTACAGGAACATTTTTGCAAGTGAGAGCTATGAAGTTACAATTACAACAATCAATGTGACAATACAGGTATCTGTGTTGCAAATCGTTTCTTTTAATTATGACTGTATATCTCACAATTTGACTTTAAATGCAAATATTTTTCTAGTAATTCCTACTTTATATCTTAGAAATGCAACAGTTTCTTGTAATTGTGACTTTATATCTCACAATGTAGCTTTCTATCTCTCAAATGCTATATTGTTTTTTTATTATTACTTTACATTTTACAAATTGACTTTTTATTATTCAAATGCAACATTGTTTCTTGTAATTGTGACTTTATATATCACAATGTGACTTTCTATCTCTCAGATGCAACATTGTTTCTTGCAATTTCACAATGTGACTATATCTTGCAAGTGTGACGCTCACATTTGCGACTTTATTTCTCACAGCTGACTGTATGTCTCAATTGACTTTATACGCATCTCAAATTGTAACCGTTTATCTAACAATTGATATTTAATATTTTACTCTAACACAAAAATGGTTACTATATTGTACTAAGAACAAAAAAGAAATTGAAAAGAAAACAGTTCTTTACAAATTAATATGCTGCTTGACTGCAATGTATGAAATGTAAAATATCTCATAGGGATGTGAAAATGTAGTTCTCTGTGATTGAAAGGTCATTGATTTCGGCCTTGAAATGTTACCATCTGCAGAAATTGCAGTCACAGTGTTGGTTGGGAACGTCACTGGTTTGGCTTGTCCATTCTCAAAGGCGTGATTATCCACATCCTTCAGTTTCCAGTTCAGGCCAAGTACATGCATGGCTGCGACAGAAAGCAATTAGGATCATGAAACGGAACAGCAAGCACATATCATGTCATGAGACATTCTCATTTGCAAAAAGATATAGTTTAAAAGCTGTTGAAAGCCATTTTAGAAGGTGATTTGCACTCTCCTTTACGCATGTGTTGGACAATAGCACAGTGTATTAAAAAAGAAAACCTCTCCCTCATTAGAATCTGCTCTGAATAGTAGACAATGTCTTTTTTGCTGTTTGAAAACATTTTCTTTGAATTATCACTCCATGGGGTCTTGATGAAAACTGTTTTGAATATACTTCAGATTAGCTTTTAGCTCGTTACTGAAACCTGATTTGAGGAAATTAAATCAGATTCCAGTGATTAAAAAGAGAAAAAAATTGGGAAAAATTTGAAAATCAAAACCCTGAAGATCAAAACCTGTTATATAATACAAGAGTTTATCTCATTCTCCTTGCTACTCTCCTCTCTCAATCTTCTCTTTCTTCATTTCTCTCTTCAAAACATCCTCTTCCTCATGCATTGCTGTTAAATCTTAGGCAAACACTTTCTAGTTATTTTTTTTTAACCGCTCGATGTGTGTGAAAACAGCTAGGGAAAAGTCTCCTTCAAAGTTCACAGCGAGAGAGCTTGCTGAGGAGGCAGCGCTTCACACACCTCTCTTCCTCTCGGTTTGATCTTTGGAGGGATGAATGTTTCTAACAGGCCTTCAGCAGGAGGGGAGGAGCCTCCAACTGCGGCAAATAACTCACAGTGGGGAAACAATGTTAAGAAATCTGAGAGAATAAAACAATTTGAGGTTATAATGTTTGTAAGGGCTAACAGAGTAAATATAGATTGCTGCAGACAATAAGTACGATCAGTTCATGTTGCTTTTGCTTAGCAGCAGTTATTAGTCACTGAATTTATGTCTTTTTCTAGTATATGTGTGTGTGTGTGTGTGTGACTTCCTCTGTGGGACTGGGAGAATGTTTAGAGCAGAGCACCAGGTGTTTTGGCCACAGTTGAAGGTTGGGGAAGAAAAACTCCACCTGATGAGCTATTTCGCTATCTCTGATGGGGGCAGGCTGTATAAAACAACTCACACCTGAGTACCTCATGGTCACATAAGCTAGACACACACACACACACACACACACACACACACACACACACACACACACACACACACACACACACACACACACACACACACACACACACAGTTACCTATGCAGTAGCAGAGCAGAACTGACAGCAGGGTGGCCACTCCTACGGCACTGACAGCGGTGCATTTCCACGAACACCGTTTAGGCGACTTGTTAAATTTGAATGCACCTCTTGATAGTGTGTTGCGGGTTAAGGGACGGGCTGGCGGAGAGTAGACAGCCCCGGTCGCCATGGTGTAGCCGGGATTAGGAGTTGTGAAGAGAGATGTGGTGCCTGTTCCAGTCTTAAGCAGGAAGTGCCTAGGGATAGAAGATAAGATATGGGATGATGAAATATAAAAACAATAACTTTGCTGAAAACTTTTAGAGCAAGCTGTGAACAAAACCTTAAGTTAAAAAGTGGTGTCTTTTTTTGGAAGTTATTAAAAAGTTTGACATTTTGAGAACTTTAAAATTAAACCTTTTTCCTTGACGTACTGTATCACTATTTTTTTATCACTATAGAAATAGCAATTTTAATATGTATGTTCACAAAAGTTGTTATTTAATAAACTGTTTTTTAAATGGTAATAACTACATTGATTTATAGGGTTGTCATTGTAATGAGATGTTTACAGATTAGTGTCTGTTCTTATAAAATTAATGTCTCTAATGATGGGCTCTGACGGAAAGCAGCACACAAAGTCAAGTCAAAGTGAACAGCGGTTAACTGAACTCTAGATTCCATGATAAGAAACATAACTTATAATGATGTGTATGAATCAGCATTTGATGGCAGTGTTTTGCTCAACTTTTCATCAGTGGCACTCCACCGCTGCCGAATCACAGCAAAATAAATAATACTTTACCTGGGTTGTGAATATTTGCTGTCTGATTTAAATGTGATGAGAACACAGTATACCACAAAATAAAGCCAAGAAAATGCATTTTGAGCTGGGATTTGGTCATAAAAGCTCACAAACCTTTGAGTTATTCTAATAAATACCTCACTGAATGAACTGCAAAATAAATAAATATATATGGAACATCCCTAATATATATATATATATATATATATATATATATATATATATATATATATATATATATATTAGGGCTGTCAGTTAAACGCGTTATTAACGGCGTTAACGCAAACCCATTTTAACGGCGTTAATTTTTTTATCGCGCGATTAACGGTCTTTTTGGCCTAGCAAACTTTGTAGTTTTTTTTCACATGCTTTTGCACCAGGACGCGGCATGCGCGGCGCTGCGCTATGAAACCCATTCATTTCAATGGCTTGCGCCGCGCGAGGACGTTTTGAAAGCGCAAGCGGATCTAGCTAGACCGGAAACAAAACAACAGGCACGCCGCACACACTTGTTTGGGCTTGCGATCCGGATGCGCGAGTGCGAATCTCTCTGCTCGCGCGCGGAATATAATGTGCCGAGCACGAATCTCTCTGCTCGAGTCGCACCTTGCACGCTCTCAGATACACGCTGCTCTTGTAAGAATTTTCTCTGGGCTCGCTCAGAGAAAATGCCTGCACTTAAAACGTGTTCAGTCAGTGCAATCGCGAATCTCTCCTCTTCCCCAGCTAACAATTTTAGGTTATAAGAACGTTTTCATAACGTTCCCATTAAGTTATAAAAACGTTATTTCTGAATGTTATAGGAACGTTCAAAACGTCCAGTTTTGAGTGGATGACGAGCGCGAGACGCCGAAATGGATGCCAATAAGATTCTGAATTGAAAGTTTACTTTTAAAAAGTTGCCAAATGGTTCCATTGACAAGACCAAAGTGATCTGTGTGTTTTGTCGTTGTGAACTGAGCTATCATCATCGCAGCACGTCCAGTCTGAAATACCACTTGATGATGGCCAAGCACACACACACAGCTGATGCGAATTCTCCGCCCCCTCGTCAAATCAGGACCTCGTCAGTATTTCTTTCACCCTTTTATTGATGGACAGTGTTACATTGTGTGAGAGATTATTTGCTCCAAGTGAGAATGTTTTAGTGTGAA
Source organism: Semotilus atromaculatus (assembly GCA_031834385.1). Taxonomy (NCBI): domain Eukaryota; kingdom Metazoa; phylum Chordata; class Actinopteri; order Cypriniformes; family Leuciscidae; genus Semotilus; species Semotilus atromaculatus. The sequence continues at coordinate 13,191,154 of JAULUF010000052.1, forward strand.
AAACTGAACAGTATATATGCCAATATTGTTTTCAATAAAAAACATTGGCACAAAGCAAGCCGATCCACTTTTCCATGTTGATAAGAGCATTAAAATGAGAAAAAATAATGGGACAAAAAGAAATCAAGAGACATTTAGAATAGATAAAAATGTGCGATTAAATGCGATTAATCGCGAGTTAACTATGACATTAATGCGATTAATCACGATTAAATATTTTAATCGTTTGACAGCACTAATATATATATATATAAAGAAGAGAGAGAGAGAGAGAGAGAGAGAGAGAGAGAGAGAGAGAGAGAGAACTTTTTTATTTTATTATTTTATGAGAAAACATTTAAAACTCTCCAGCTACTAACAGCATTACTCTTTAAAAGTTTAAACTTCAACGGTCAAGCAACACTCAAGACGCTTGTTCTTTTGAGGAAATTTCAATACAGGCCTGGTTTTAAGATGCCTGCTTTTCATTCAGAAGGACTCCATTGTAATACTTCTACTTTATAATCTGCACGGTTATGAGCTGCTGCCACGACTCCAAACACACACACACATTTTTTCACAAGGCCTCAGATAGGTTCCGGGCCACTGCACACTGAATGAGGTGCATTTAAAAGCCTTCACAAACGATTAACAAATACACTGACAGTGTGCCGTTTTGAGGCCAAACAATCCATAATTGATTAGCAGGAGTGTGACGCCAGCTAGAGAAAATGACTAAGCTAATCCTCATCGCCCCTTTTTATAGGGTGTGAGAGTGTTGTTCGCATTAGGACTACTAAGAAGTAACTTCACCCCAAAGAGATTTTTATACTTCTACAATCTGATTCTCTGTCAGCGCCCCACCATTCCTTGTCATCGTGTTGACGCTTGGAATGCTGCGGCGCGAATGAAGAGGCCCAACAAAAGAAAAGGGGATGATTTGGAGGTTGAAAGAGAAACTGCAAACAAAAGAATAAAAGTCCTTTCCTAACATAATCTGATATATAAAGATGGCCGCATTAGCTAGGCTAAAGAAAAGAGTGGGCTTTTCAAAGGACTACTTGTTGACTTAAAGAGTTCAAACGTTTGAGTCTATATGCGAAAAGAGTATGTGACTGGTGACAAAGTGGAAGACGAGTTTAAAGTGAAGACAAAGCCTCATTCCAACAAATGTGCATGTGAGACTAGGTTTAAAAAAATCTGTGAAAAACAAGGAGGAATCGCACAGATCCTCTCAACTCCATCTAGGACTCAAGCATCTGCCACCTCAGTAGGGGTCTGGGAGCAGCAGGTGCCTCTCTAGCACTCGGCAGTGGCGGTATTTTAAGACGCTCCCTGGAGGTTTCTGCGCCACTGCCATTTTAGGACAGTCCCTTTCTTTTGGCATGTGAAGATCAGAGTCTTTGTGACAGACAACAGAGTGGAAAGTTTTCAAGATAACGTGTTAAGAAAGGTAGAGTAGTGAGAAAAGGAGACTTGATGGATTGGCGTACTGCATGGAGAAAAGAGAGGAAGCTGAAGGGAGAGAGAGGTAGAAGAGGAATTCTACTGGGATCATTAATAACAGGAGAAGACTGTTTTCTGCCTAGATCAAGATAAAAATAAAAAAAAAGATTTTTCACTTGATGTGATTACAAAACATCTTTTTTTCCCCTCATATCCAAAAGAAGTACACTATCACTAGAGTCTTTCTTTTTCTTGCTGTATTTTTCCTCTCCACAATGGAGCACAACAGCTGTGGTGCGCAAAAGATCAAAAACCAGACGCACAGCATTACTAACTCTGTTATTAACGAATGTGTTCAGCGCGACTGCAGGAAGACCTCTCCATTAAATGCTATTTCATAAAAAATAAAAAATAAAATTTAATGGCTAAGTTATTATTATTATTTGAAGAAAGAGCTGATTTTGAAGTGATTTACAAAAATTTAAACCATTCCTGTCCTAAATATATTCCTGTCCTGATGAAAAAAAATTACATTTAGTAGAGATTTCTAGAGGTAAAGGCGTCATGTTTTATTGGAAGTTAATGAAAAGCTTAAAGGAAAAAAACATGGGCATTATGTTGAAATACCAAAGAAAGAAAATCCTCATTAAATTGAAGGCCAGGCTGATTGTAGACTGAAATTAAATTTGATTCATTCACTAAAGATGATCCACTCTCCATTTATTTTTTACAATGACAACCCATTCCTTTAGAACTTAATTGATTAATTTAGTGTATTCTTGCCTACACACATCATGATCATTTTATGACAGGGGGCAACAGTGAATACATACAGTATTTGTGTTTGCTTTATAAACCAGGGATCATGAAGCAATTTCAAATAGTGTTTGAAATTGATATATGATGTAACATATTTCAGCTGTACATGTAGCTGTTAGCATTAGACTTGTTCTACATTTAGGTGGCATGATCACAATAACATCTAGCCTTCAACAACTTTTAAAATATTCTATAAATTGTTTAAAATTGTGTCAATGTATCATCCATCATGAATTACTTTTAAAAGAGATCCAATGAACCCTGGATTATTTCACATGCATACAGCGTTTTTTCATGTCAAAAAATAATTATATGTCTCTTTTATTTTTTCAATATATATATATATATTTTTACATTCCCTTTATAAAATTTTCTACATTGGCACAAATAAAAAACTCCAACAAAATTCACTTTGCAAATACAGTGTGCAGTTATATTCTTATATATGTAAAGTATTTATATTTTAACACAAGTAATGATATAGGGAAAAAATAAATATATAAAATAAAAAAGGTGGGGGGAGGAAGTAGTAGTAGTAATGGGGTCAAGGTTCAATTATTGCTGTCTTATTAAAATAATTAATAAAGGGTTTCCATACTGTATAAAAATGATCAGTCTTATTTTTTAAGGAAAATCTAATCTTTTCAAGTTGAAGGTGGTGCATAACTCTAATCTCTAATCAGAGCAGTGAGGTGGATTTTTTGTTTCCAGTTGAGCAAAATCAATCTACGTGCTAAGAGTGTGACATCTCAATACACTGTTTTTTGTTGTTGTTGTTTTTTTCAATATTTTTGACCCGTTTTCTCTTTTGGCTGAAAACGGAATGTGACATTTTGTGTTATATATGAAAAAAAGCTATTTATTTTATTTAGCTATTTTTAGTACATTATTGTCACAGTTTTGAGAAGTATTTAATGGCACACGTTATTGTGATGATACAGTGAACAGTTTAAAGCTGTTATTCGTCTCGTTTAACCTTTCGAGTGGGTGGCAGCTCAGGCTCCTGGGGGTATATGCAGGGTTATATAAACTGTGCCATTATGGCATTATCCGCAATATATCTTACAGGAAAGAAACTCTTTCATGGTATATAAAAAGTTACTACTGCTCGAAGTAATTTCTTGTTTATATTATATATATATATATATAAATGATGCGCTTAAAGCAACATGAGTCGCAGCGCGTCGAGTCCCGCCCGCATTGAAAAGTTCAATTCATTCTTTATGTCCGTAGTGGTGTGCAATGTATATTGTCTATTATGCTATTGTAATCATTGTTTTAAAGGTAGGGTTGGTAGAATCTTTCTAAAATACTTTTTTCCAAAAAATTTGAAACTGTCTTTATATATCAATGCATAATTACAATGTAAGTACTCTGGAAAAGAAATTATACAAATCGAGTGTCTGTAGTTCTCTCAGGACTGCAATAAACACAGCTCATTATTCCATTAACTCCCACCCCCTCTCTTCTCGGCTCCTTCCAAAGCCACGCCCCCAAAACACATGAACGCGCGCTGACGACCGCTCGCTCAGCTGGAAGAGTTGGACGCGTTTACCAGAGCCGAGCGGAGAGGAGCGCCGTGCATGTATAGTGACATCATGTCAGAATCACAATAATAAAATACCTAACTTTATCAGTATGAATATAAACAACTAACATGGCTGTTAGTACTCACTATCAAGCTTGCATATCGATACTGGTAAAGTTTAAAATATTTTACTAGCTCGTAACCGAATCAAACTCAATATAAGGCAAAGCTATAAATAGCTCATTCGTTGATACACGTTTGCCGTTCCCGGTGAACATAGGAACAAAGTTTAGGCATAGGGTAAAGCTAGGTATAAAAATAGATCCCCTAAACTTTTTAACCTAAAGTTAGATTTGGCGAAATAAAATAAAAAAAAACAGCTCTCAACTGCAGATATGCCTATTGATTATTTATCATCTCAACCCTGGCTCGCTAACAGTAAGTTATACCAGTGGACACCAAAGTTACAATGTCATAGCTAAGCCAGTGTAACGTTAGTTATGCTACGTAACGTTAGGTAGCTATATTAGGTAGCTACCTGTGCTAGATACATGCTTCATGAAAAACGAAATGCCATCAAAATGAAAACAGCAAGATTACCTGTCCAGCAGAAATAAAGCCACCATGGAGTCACTTTTAAGCCCCTTGAGATCCTTCAGTTGTCGCCACCGCTGGAAAGCCACGCCGATATTGACTCGTATTATTTCTTGATTTATCCAAAGACTTTTTGTTCATAGCCTTTTCAAATACTGTCTTCCTTTTTTTAACTTGTTTGCCTTCGCTGCCTGTATATGCAGAGAATTTTGACAGTTCTTTCTCTGCCATAACTGTTATTACTAGCTTCCGTGCGTATTCAAACGTGTGCGCGCTTTTGGGCTGATCCTGTATCAGCAGAGTTGGTAGTCATGGTAGCGAGGGAGAGTGACAGTCGCCCCAGCCAATCATTTCATTCGTCCCGAATGGAATAATGAACTGTGTTTATTACAGTCCTGAGAGGACTACAGACACTCGATTTTTATCATTTATTTTCCAGATTTCTTACATTTTAATTATGCATTGATATATAAAGACAGTTTAAATTTTTTTGGAAAAAAGTATTTTAGAAAGATTCTACCAACCCTATCTTTAACGATGTACGAGGCACTGTGAGGTGACATCGCTTTTGTGTCTCGTGCTTTCACTGCGTGACGTGTGCAGTTATAGACATGTCCCGGGTTTTTGTCTTATAGGCTACAGTTATATCATATTATGTTGTTATCATACAATATCACATCAGCAAGAGGGCCGTTTTCCCATCCACAATAGCAAATGTGATATTAAGTTTATATACAGTTAAATTAACAATTTCTTCGAGTCTTAAAAAGCCTTAAATTTGAATTAAAAAAGTGTGCAGAAACCCTGATGAAATGACTTTAAGCAACGCAAAGCAAAGCAGCTCGTTTACATTTAAATGTAAATGTACTACATAGTAGTTTGACGCTAAAATATCAAGGTGAAAGTCATCATAGCTTGCATAGTATAGACTAGGGCTGGGTATTGACACAAATTTCACAATTCGATTCGATTTCGATTCACAAGCTTGCAATTCGATTCGATTTCGATTACGATTTGATTCGATTCAATATTGATTATTTTGGATATCAGTTACAATAAATGGCAAATTTTCTCAAGGAAATCAAATCTCTTGTAGTCTAGTTGTAGCCTACTAGGCTTCATTAGCCTAATATGAAGGTAATAATGAACTGTTTTGTAGCTATACAAACACTACTTCACAGTTCAGTCTTTGTAGCAATACATTTTAGCAATACATTTCAAACATTTATAATGTGTTTAGATTTTTTTTTTTATATTTCCTTTACAGGGACTTTAAATTACACCTTTATTTATTTTTATAATAAGAAGATTATATGAAATATAAACATTTAAATGGTGGCTGTCATAAAAACTTGCCAGATTTATTCAAATATGCATTAAATATTGAAGACCATTAAGATTATAATGCATATGTAATATGGTGCATATATTTAGCAAAATGCTCCTCTCTAGAGTAAATTTTTCTGGCTGACTAACGAGTTTATGGTCACATGTTGTTTTTGCAACAAAAACATGTTGAGGTAAATATGACGATACATGACATTGATTACAAGCTGTTTAACTGACGTCTTTCCACGGTTGAAACACTGATTGAGCGAATCAATGTGACATGATACGGATTTCGATAAGTTGTACTCTATCTTTTAACACACTTTCAGATGCTCATTCATGTTTATTTCGCGCTGTAACTGGTATTATTAAGGCGGAAGAGATCAAAGCGATCCGCGCTGCTGCTTCTCTTGAGCTGCGCGAGAGCGATCTCGCCACAGCGCCAAAACGGTATTTATGTTTTTGAATTTCGAAAGAAAATGGATGTAATTTGAAAATTTAGACTGTTTCATATCAATAGTGACAAAGGACGAAGATTATTGCGATGTTTTGGATGCGCGCTACAATATTCCATTCATTCAAATGAAACAGGATGACTAATCGATTCTTGAGATTTAAAGGAGCTGTATGTAAGAAATTTATTTCAATTAATCATAAATTTTCCCTGATATGTCACTAGACATTAAGAAATCATGTTCATTTCAAATACTTATATCACTGACAACAGTAGTTCGGCCAGGATATTGTCATTTAAAAAGTGAAGTTGCAGCCCTCAACTGATGTTGATGTTGTCATGTTGTGTTTTGGTCTGATGCTCCACCCTCCACCGATCTACCTATCACGAAGTCAGTAGTGTTGCGGCATTCGGGTTGCCAGCTCTGCTCTAGTTCCCACAGCTGCAGCTAATAACATGTCGGATTCTGATCCTGCAGCCTATCTGGCAACCTCGAGTCAGTAATTTGAAAGTGATTGCAGTACCAGTTTTGGCCACAATCTTACATACGATTCTTTAAGAATCGATATCGGTTCGTAAAAATGAGAATCGATTAATATCGAGAAATCAATATTTATTACCAAGCCCTAGTATAGACCCAGCTCCCAACCCAACTTTTTTTTTAATCGCCCGATAAGAGTCTCACGTTAACGCAGTACGTTAAAGTCGATAACGGCCCACCGCTAATATATACTATGTCTGAAATTTTATTATTTTTTAATTTAGGTTTGGGGGGTGAGGTTCAAATCTGTGGAGGCATTTTTCAGATATTGACAGAATGTTTTCACAATACAAAAAGTATTTTATTTCAAAAGGTCAATGAAGATTTCACCCCTTTTTGATGTTTCATTCACTTAGTCTAAATATAGGCCAAATACATTTCATGAATTGATTGATTTAGGTTTCAACTACTAATACTATTCTTATGAAAAAAAAATATATAATTCTCTGTCCACTACTTGGTCATTTAATTATATTAAATGACCATATGTGTTTGCATATCATTTAATGTATACAAAACAGAAATGTTGGCTTGCACATGGTGACTTTTGTTTTGGTTAATAAAGTCTATTTCCAATGCTTTTGCATTCATATTCGGCCTCTGCAGGTCCCAGTCTACCGGGACCCTTCCTTTCAGCCTTTTGAAGTGAAAATGCTGATTGTAGCACTAAGAAATCTGCATAAGGGTGGGGAAAATCTATGATGCAGTACATTACTATTTACACTGTGTCTTATGAACAAAGGCCAAATTTAGTAAAGGACGTCATCCTTTTATGATCACTAATTTTGCACTTTCAACCCTTAATTAAAAACAAAAACTGTCTTATAATTAAACAATAAACAGGTTAAGAGACAATGTCCACTATTACAATAAGAAAAATGTGTGTTTACAGACAAATGCTTTTGAATGTGTATCTGAAGAAGATAAGACTAACATGACTGTATTTATTTATGCTTGATATGACACTCATGTCATGCATACATAAACTCAATCTGTCAGGTGGATGCTGGGTAGGCAACCCTCAGCTTTAGTAGAACACTTCAAGATATCTGTAGTGACAGCAAGGTGGATTACATAAAGGCTTGACTTGGTAGGTTTTACCTTAAAATTTTGCAGCGAAAACTGATAGGAACTCAAATGGAAAATGTATGACTATATAGAGTATTATTTCTGACACAAATGTAACTGATTGCGTTCAGTTACGCAAGTGTAATTTTAATATTTATATAAATAACACAGATTTTGATACTGAATGTAAAGATAAAAAGACTGCAAAAGTGACAAGCAGTATCCCTATCTGGGTGTACTTTATTTGTAGCATTGTCTGAATACTAGGGGTGAAAAAAAAAAAAAATCTATTCACATTTAAATTACAATTCTGTTTTATAATGATTCAAATCGATTCACAAATTTCAGAAATCACAATTCTAAATGTCTGTTAATAAGGTTGATGTTGACAGGACAAAGAACAGTGCAGCACCTCGGACAGTTTAGTGAGCGCACAGGTTTGCAAAAGGGGACAAATGAAGCTTACTTGACAACAACAATTCCATATCAGTATTTTAACAAATAGAAAATAGCCTTTAAAAAAAATATATAATTTCTGTCAGTCTGGCCCACATCAGCATTTTTGTGTACTTTTTTTACACACTTCAACATGGACCCACAAGCAGTTCTGGTGGTAACTAACAATACCTGCTTGTAAAAGCGAATGAACATATACTGTATATGAGGCTAAATCACTAAATATTGAGAATGTAACAGCGCGTATTATATTTTTTTAACTCCAAACAATCGCCCACTGATCGGAACTAGCTGATAAATCACACATTTTGATGATGCGAATCATCAAATATGAAAGGCTGAGCAGCGACAGTGTCCCAGTGTCCACCAAGCTTGAGAAAAATGATATGCAAAAGCCCGCCCGCACGTTGACTTGATTGGTTACAAGGTAGTTTGTGACATCATAAACACACGTGATTTCTTTTTTTCACTGCAGTTTTAAACGGTTAGTTCATCCAAAAATGAAAATTCTGTCAGTAATTACTCACCCTCATGTTGTTCCAACCGCGTAATACTTTCGTTCATCTTCGGAACACGAATTAAGATATTTTTTATTAAATCTGAGAGCTGGATCACTCCTCCATAGGCTTCTAAGGGATTGAAACTTTCCCCCCCGGAAAGTTATTAAAGACGTCATTAAAATAGTCCAAGTGACTACAGTGGCTCAATCTTAAGTTTATCAAGCGACGAGAATACTTTTTGTGCGCAAAAACAAACAAAAATAACGACTTTATTTCAACTATTAATTTCCATCTCTGTTGGCCTCTAGTCCGTTAACGTAGTGTGATAGCGTAGGGCTACGTCACATGTAGGGTCCCTATTGGCCGACGCTGGTCATGTATGTGATGCGTGTGACGTCCACCACAGAAGCGCTACGCAGTTTTACTACGTGAACTCAGTCAAGGCCCACCGAGAAGGAAATGAATAGTTGTTTTTTTTGCGCACAAAAAGTATTCTCGTCGCTTGATAAACTTAAGATTGAGCCACTGTAGTCACTTGGACTATTTTTATGATATCTTTAATAACTTTTCGGGGGAACAAGTTTCAATCCCTTAGAAGCCTATGGAGGAGTGATCCAGCTCTCAGATTTAATAAAAAATATCTTAATTCGCGTTCCGAAGATGAACGAAAGTATTACAGGGTTGGAACAACATGAGGGTGAGTAATTACTGACAGAATTTTCATTTTTGGGTGAACTAACCCTTTAAGGAGAAAATACTCAGCAATGGTGTTGACATATGAATTTGCACATGGTTTGTCTTAAAAACACTACATAGACATATAAACAACATTGATTTTCACCACAGGGAGTCTTTAACGACTCCACTTAACAGTAGATGCTGTTCAGTTTGCATACTAATGTTCTCCGACTCACTTCTAAACTATTCCCTCTCTTCATTAAAGCTCCAGAGAAGGGTTGCCAGATATTACATAAAAAAACATGTACACTTACCGCAACTGACGCAAAAAACAAAAAGCTTTATTGTGAAGACTGGTAGCAAATAATTTGGTTTACCAATACTCAGTGCTTTAAGTGTACCAAAAGAGGTGCCGGTACTCACCTCTTTAATAATATATATATATATATACACTCACCGGCCACTTTATTAGGTACACCTGTCCAACTGCTTCTTAACACTTAATTTCTAAGCAGCCAATCACATGGCGGCAACTCAGTGCATTTAGGCATGTAGACATGGTCAAGACAATCTCCTGCAGTTCAAACCGAGCATCAGTATGGGGAAGAAAGGTGATTTGAGTGACTTTGAACGTGGCATGATTGTTGGTGCCAGAAGGGCTGCTCTGAGTATTTCAGAAACTGCTAATCTACTGGGATTTTCACGCACAACCATCTCTAGGGTTTACAGAGAATGGTCCGAAAAAGAAAAAACATCCAGTGAGCGGCAGTTCTGTGGGCGGAAATGCCTTGTTGATGCCAGAGGTCAGAGGAGAATGGCCAGACTGGTTCGAGCTGATAGAAGGGCAACAGTGACTCAAATAACCACCCGTTACAACCAAGGTGGGCAGAAGAGCATCTCTGAACGCACAGTACGTCGAACTTTGAGGCAGATGGGCTACAGCAGCAGAAGACCACACCGGGTGCCACTCCTTTCAGCTAAGAACAGGAAACTGAGGCTACAATTTGCACAAGCTCATCGAAATTGGACAATAGAAGATTGGAAAAACGTTGCCTGGTCTGATGAGTCTCGATTTCTGCTGCGACATTCGGATGGTAGGGTCAGAATTTGGCGTCTACAACATGAAAGCATGGATCCATCCTGCCTTGTATCAACGGTTCAGGCTGGTGGTGGTGGTGTCATGGTGTGGGGAATATTTTCTTGGCACTCTTTGGGCCCCTTGGTACCAATTGAGCATCGTTGCAACGCCACAGCCTACCTGAGTATTGTTGCTGACCATGTCCATCCCTTTATGACCACAATGTACCCAACTTCTGATGGCTACTTTCAGCAGGATAATGCGCCATGTCATAAAGCTGGAATCATCTCAGACTGGTTTCTTGAACATGACAATGAGTTCGCTGTACTCAAATGGCCTCCACAGTCACCAGATCTCAATCCAATAGAGCATCTTTGGGATGTGGTGGAACGGGAGATTCGCATCATGGATGTGCAGCCGACAAATCTGCGGCAACTGTGTGATGCCATCATGTCAATATGGACCAAACTCCCTGAGGAATGCTTCTAGCACCTTGTTGAATCTATGCCACGAAGAATTGAGGCAGTTCTGAAGGCAAAAGGGGGTCCAACCCGTTACTAGCATGGGGTACCTAATAAAGTGGCCGGTGAGTGTATATATATATATATATATATACATATATATATTTTTTTTTTTGCTGACTCCTCTCCTCCCCTGAGGTAACAACAACTATATTAAAGGGGTTTTATATACAGCAGTCAACAGACGACCACTGGGACAAATATTGAGCCCTGGCACTGTAGCCACATCAGCCCACATTACCCCCCACAGCCATGTGCATTTAAGTGGTAGGCAGTTAGGGGGGTTCGGGGGCATGCTCCCCCGAGAAAATTTCGATTTCTCTGACCTACATATGTGCAATTTTAAGACTTTTTAAGGCTCAAAAATGGATAATAAATAGCTTTAAAACCATGTCAGTGTGCATTAGATTATTTGTCAATACCTGCTCTCTCATCTTAATCTTTCTTTTACTCTCAGTCTCCTTATCCTGCCGTATTTCTTCCCCTCCTAAAGCTGAACTTTGACTGAGTCTTTTCATTTTCGTCTGTGTCAGTGAAGAAATTAAACAGGTTTGCAAAAGGCTCAACTGAGTTTTATGAATAATTTTCTTAGATAAGTTAATTACTCAAGGCTACAGATCAGCATTGCCGATAGGAACCTTCTACAAGCTTTGGAATTTGAAAAGTAATTTTAAATAATACAAATTATAGGCTACGTTTAATGCAGTTGGTGGAATTGGCAGACGTTCCCTTAGGCACGCGCTGTGGAAACGCGTCAAAGCATTCTCAGGTATAAATGCAGCATTATTGCACGTAGGTGATTTTGAACGAATATTTAATGTCGATAATGGTTACATAATGTTAAAACTAATCCTGCTATTGATCTAAGACTGCCGACCCGTGCCGAACAGTGGCAAGGGAAAACAAATGTCCGGCGAAATATCGAACCTAAAACTAACTTTACCGCGCTCAACTGTGAGTGCATTTCACACATTTGTAATAGCTCGCGTTCAGCGGGGAGGAAGGGAGGTTGATCGGTCATCGGGCCATCTCGGGACCAGCGAGATTCGTTGAGATTTATTTATTTATTTATTTATTTATTTATCTGAGTTGCCTGAACGCAGTTCCGGACCGTTCCGGCCCACTTTAACCCCTGTGTATGTAATGTAGTCTCTGTTCTCGGTGGGACGAATTAGGAAGCGTGCATTGTGAAGGCCGCTCTGAAAAGCGTCAGCGCAGCCAAAGGATTAAAACAGATGTGCAAATGAGCGTACCGGTACGCTAAAAGCACGTTCTGGGCGCACGGAGAGGTGGCGGTACGCTCAAGAGCTATATTTGGAAGTGGCGGTACTGAGTACCGGCGCGTACCGGCCCACTTAAAGCACTGCCAATACTGTGGAAAAAAAAAATGTGTATGTCTCTTCTCTAATTCCTTTACTGAGCCAACATGTCAGAAGATTGTACACAGAGGAACTGATAATTTGGTGGATGATTCAAATGAAAATTCACACTGAAAATTGGAGGGCGCTCTATGCATGTTTAGTCAACAAATGAGACTTGTGTTGAACAGTTATATCATGTGAAATTCCATGAATTACTTTACATAAACAAGGCTTCCAGAGATCACTGTAACATGCATGTAAAAAGACATTTTGGAGACAATAAACACACGATTGCAACGATATATGATTTATCTGTGTTCTTCAAGACATGGCAGGTATTTTCATAATAATAGATAATATTTATAATGCAATGCTAATCGACATAGCCTTTATCATTGTGCAGAAGCAGAACACTATAAAAAATATATATTTTTGGTCTGAATTTTTTGATCCAAAGCCACATCAGATCACAGTACAGTAGTGTTCTCACGATACCAAAATTATGACTTCGATACGATACCAGACTAAAATACCCTGATACCGATACTGAATCGATACCATGTGGGGGGGAAAAAACGATAACAGTAAAAGTAATTGAAAAATATGACAAAACTTACAATTAATTGTTTTATAAATTAATAAAAAAAAACTTTGTGAGCATTACCTCCCCTTTATTAAATTAAATAATAAAAATTGCATGCCAGTGTGTACGTCCTCACAAAGATGTTTGCAACATTGACATTATCAATCATGTTAACATTTGCTAACCTTTCACAATTCTGAACAGGTTGGGATGACCAAAATCTTATTTCATGAAATGAGTTTTAATATTTTTTAAATGTAATTTTATAATTACAATATAGATATTTAATTTAATTTTACCTTAGTTATTAAAAATAAGCAAAAAAGCAAATTACAAACAATATGAAAAATACTATAAGAGACAAATAAAATAAACAGTGCTTAATTTCTTTTTTTGAATGCTACTGTTAAATAGACCTAGTAATGTAGCTGAAAAAATAAAGTCTTCACTCTATAAATTAACTATAGACTGATTCTTAAATAGATACAATTTATTAAGTCAAGCATTGGGTGATTGTCTATTTTCTGTTGTTGTTTCATTAACATTAATTACACAGAATATTAGGCTGCTGCTATTAGGCTAGGCCCTTTGACCTGCACGTAGGCTACCCAATGGAAAACATACGATTAATTTTTTACAAACGGTTTACATTCACTAAAGACATACCTGACTGTGTTTAAGTGAATACTCGCCAGGACGTAAATTTTTACCTAGAATTTTGATTATTCAATCCTGATAATCCGCGAAAGAGAACTGAAGTCGTGATCGAATGCTGTGTGAAAGGCGTGTGTGCGCGCTTCAGGTCTGAGCCCGGCAGCGCAAGCACGTCCCACGCTTGATTTTCTCATGCATGCATGTTTCGCTGTGCATATATATATATAGACTGTTTTGCTTCAGTTGTTTACTGAATGAAAACAGTGGAAGCAGAGCTCTGCACTGCACACACATCCTGACTCTGGCTGTCACACATCGACGCAAAATAAAGAAATACTGCTCTTATTGTTTAAAGTGCTGTCACTCTTAAAGTTCCGGTACGATTTTAATAGCTGGGTATCGCGATACCTTTCTAGTACCGGTATATTGTGCAGCACTTGATCACAGAAGGTTATTTAAAACACTCGATTTGCGTTATTAAGTAAATTTGGAGCAAGAACATGGTTTTAATCTCATAAGTTTTCGTGTATTGATGGTGTGCTAAGATAACATGCTAGCATGTTATTTTTATGAATCATTTTGAATAGTAATGTTTAAATTTTCAATAAAAAAGGCATTTGATACAGTTTCTAAGAAGGTTGAGTGAGAAGTTTGATATAAAAAAATTAGGGATTAAAACAAAATAGAAAGAGAATAGAATACAATAGAATAGAAAGTCAAAATTATAATGAAGTCAAAAGAAAATAATGATTAGAGCCATAACCAGGCCGGAGAGGTGTGAATGTGTGCAGGGAAGACTGCAACTGAATGGGCTGTTTGCACCACAAAATAATAGAGACAATACACTGAATGGATGCTTAGAAAAATCACAATTAACATCAGCTAGCATTTTAGAATCTTCTCAAAATGAATTAACCTGACCAGGTCTTAAAAAACATTTAATAAAATTCAAAGTTTTAAACATCCTCAGATTTGAAATATAACATGGTCAGGCATGTGGTTTTAGCTGCAGTGCATATCTAGATTAAAACAGATAATGATTAGAAGAAAACAGATTCAAGATATTTCATAAAAATTAATTACAAAACTTTTTTCATTATGACAATAATTAATTCTGACTTTACAATAAACTGTGTCTACTTTGAAATGAGACCATATTTATGCTTTTTGTGCAAGGGGTTCATGAACTGTATCTGTTTTAGTTTGGGTATGCCATTTCTTGGGATTCTTTCAAAAGCGGGTGTTAGCGAAGGCTACCAGTTTAAGATGCATTTAAGATCAAACGCACATACAGTACAGTATATGTGTTGTAACCATAAGGTGTAATGTTGTTTATGTACATCTGAATTAACTCACTTATTTTCTTTCACTCCTTCCCCATGTAATGCACTATGTGTTATTGACTATATAGAGAATATTGATTACAGTAAGTGAATGAGTAAATGAATCCAAACACAGCAAACGACTGTGTAAAAACAAAAGTACCTGTTCTCCAAGCCCACGTTGCTACCCAGAACCCAGTTTTCTTGCAGCTGCACACATTCAGATGCGCTCTGAAGCTCAGTCGGCTGGTTGGCCAGTGATTGGTTGAGGGAGGTGATTGACGGATGCTGCTTGTGATGATGTGGAGCAGGTGGCAGAGGAGGCGGTCCTGCTTGGCTGGGAAGCTGGTCTATTGGAAGAGGAGAGGCAGGGTATTAGTGGAGCTTGTTACAGAATTCTCCTTTACACAAAGCGCAGGCGGATTTGTGTGCCTGATCCAGACTGGATGGGGTTAAATGGGATTCTTTACAGGATGATTTGGTTCTTGAAGACCTTCAAATCTTCACTTCTCTTCATCCTGATTCATTTAAGAGAGATAGAGGAGACGCTTAACACTACATTATGAGACTCACATGGTTTACTGCAAAAATGTGATTTAATTTGTGAATTAAAATAACAATGAAAAAAATCAGTACTGAATGTGTTATTGTTGAGGATTGCAGGTACCCGCCTCCCTATTGTGAGTTACAGAAAAATGATAATTTCTTTAACATATTTTGTTTACATGTACTGTATGTCTATAGCTTCAAAATGTAGAAAATGTCTTTACTATTTATTACAATTTACTTCAAAAGAAATGATAATGAAAAAGCATCCATAGCATAAGGATAAATGCCATCGTAGCTGCTAAGTTTTTGTACAGTCAAAAAAGAGCATATATGGCCAGTAAAGGTGAATATGACTCAGATCGCAGCAGTTTAATTGTATAGCCTAACTAACAAAGACTTGAAATTGAGTAGCAATAGTGCTCACCGACATTTACGACAGAACAAACGTAAGTCTCCGCAGGCCGTTGCCGGAGAGCAGATGTTTTATAATGGGCTCTAAAACTGAACGCTTCACGTTTGATTACAGCCAGAGAGAGAGAGACTCTCGTTTAACTAATGACCGGAACCTCCATTAGGACAGCAGGAAAAAAACAGGTTTTCTCATTTCACTCCAAGCTGGGTAATTGCCCCCTAAAATGACACTGTGTGATTATCTCACTGTCCCATCCTGCCGCCGTGCTGACAGGTCTGTTTCCATCTGACTACGGGTGTCCAAACATATGCTCACACACTAGACTGTGACAGGGACGTACTGCTCAGGCAAGCCACAAAAATTCAATATTTGCCTTTATTATCATGCAAAAGCACCAAGAGGAATAAAGTGTATGTGGAGCATGATGGAATAATTTGCTTTCCTTTTTTCTCTTTAATTTCTTTTACAATCAATAATTTAAATGTCAAACTGGTAGTGGCAGTGATCAAAACATACTTTATCTATTATTTCCATTTAAAATGCATCAATCACAAAATGAAAAGCCAGATTTCTTTTTTTCCTGTTTGTTATAATATACTATGGATTAGTGTTGCACAATATATACCAGTATCACAATACCCTGTTATTAAAAATGGTACAATACAACTTTTTATTAGTACAGGTACTTTAAGAATGACAGCATTCTAATAACAGCCAAAGCAAAAATATATCTGTGCAGTGCATCACGGATTAAAGACATTTTAGAGCAACAAAGAAACATGCATGCATGAGAAAATAAAGTGATGGATGTGTTTGGTGTTAAAAATAGTTAAGCACAATAAGGCTTGAAAAAAGAACTCTATACGCTGCTGTGCTCAGACCTGAAGCGCACGCACAGAACGCCACCTTTCAGTCAAGCAAGTGATCGCAAATTCTCATTCATGGATTATTGTACTTGAATGGTCAAAAATGTGAAAATGCACATAATGGTGAGAGTATTCACATAAAAACAATAGGTTATTACTTTAGTGAACAAACAGTTGAGAAAGAATCGAATGTGTTTTATATTGGATCCGTGCAGGTCTTAAAGTGACAGTAACCTAATAAACCTGTTGCTATCCAAGTAAATAATTTTAATGAAACAACAAAAGAAAATAGAAAATCACCCACTGCTTGACTAAATAACTTTAATTTATAGATTAAAAATCTGTGTATAGTTAATTTAATTTTTTTCTTTTACATTTAATTAGTTAATTTCTCACTTGAATGCTACTGTAAAATAGACCTGTAGCCTACCCGAGAAACTAAAAGCACTTTTTATTTAATTTGTATATTTCTTATATTGTATTTGTCATATTGTCTGTAATTATAATAATTGATAACAAAGATAAATTAAAACTAACTATGTTATATAAAATATAAAATGTATAACTATATTATATAAAAAAAAACTAAACTATATTATGATATAAAATTACAATAGAAAAAATTTAATTACTTGTATTGTGAAAAATTTTGTCATATCACCTGACCATATCCCAACCTCTTCAGAACTGTGAAAGGTTAGCGAATGTGATGGATAACATTTTGATATCGTGAGTCGTGACAACTATGGATTCAAAAATATTTGGACATTTATGCCACATTTAAATGTACAATTAATTAGCATAGATAACACTGTCAAATATAATCACTTTAACTATGTAAACGTTAACCTGTATTTTCGATGATCAGATTAAAATCAAATCGCTCCTGACCGAAATAAAACCCATTAAAAGATGCATTGTGTTCACATCACTGAAAGCACATTCTGAGCACACGCAACAAGGTGTAAACACTAATGTGTCTTCATTATTAACTGTGATTTGTAATACACTGCGCTACAAATAATCATTGCCATACTTAATTACATACGTAATTTCCATCATGATCTATACTTTACCCATCAATAAAATATCAAAACACATTTATTGAAAAAAATAACTGTTCTGAGAGTCAAGGCCTAGCAGGCTGTGGTCACAGACACCCAACCTGAAGGAAGCAGCCATGAAGTCCAGAAAACAAGAAGAGAGCTGATCTTATGATCAGTGATTTTAAAAGTGTGAAGGTGTCACACCCTCTGGGGGTCTGTGAGCCAATAAGAAGAGTTTCCTTTGGAGGGAAACCTTTACGACCCATTGTGTTCTAGGGCATTTGAATATGTAATTAGCGTTGTCAAAATATTCAGTACTTCGGTACCAAGTCGGTACTAAAAAAATTTAAACGTCACGGTACCAAGTTCCGGTCAAACCCGGTTCTGGATGCGCATGCATGCACAAAGAGCGTGAAGTTGCGTCCTCTTCATGAAAGCGCTGAGACATGGCGACCGGCGGCGCTGCTGATGTGGTGGCTGTAAATCCACTTGTTGATAAGAAAGGAGGAAAGAGCCAAGTGTGGAAATATTTCGGATTTGCGGCTGATTTCTCCACTCTACCTTATCCCTATTCTCTGTGTGAATGAATGGCGCAGACGCACGGTTTCATTTAACGTTACCTCTCACTCGCGCGCGCACACGCACACGCACACACACACACGTGACGCTCGCGCTGTTTTTATGAGCATTTTACCGTTTCATTTGAGAAAAACTATCGTCATATCATACACACACAGAAACTCAAAAGGTCTTCACGGCAAACCTTCAAAATAAAAGTTCGGTTTAATTTAAATAAATTGACAGAAATAATTATATTAGGCTACTGTACAGTAGATTTAGCTACGTCTCCATTCATTAAAAATACTACTACTACTACTAATAATAATAATAATAATGTGTGCATTGAAGTTTGCTTATTTTTCACTTGATTTTTTAATTAGCAATATTTCTCAATATCATCAATATTTCCGTTTAAACAGCATGTAGCCTTCAATGTATATAATAGCCTTCATAAATTTACGTCATAAATAATAAAGTAATTGAATTTATTTTAATAATCTTTTTTCAAATAGTTAAATAAATTGGAAAAATAGTTTTGCTGTGGTACCTAAATTGGTACCGAGAACCGTCCAATTTTAATGGTATCGGTACCGACCAGGGATGGAAATTAGCACCCGCCACCAGCCAAATGCGGGTGATTTTGTGTTGTGGCGGGTAAACTCGCTTCACCTATACCGGCCACCGTGGCGGGTAAATAAAACTAGTATCATGCGACGTTCGTATATAGGACAAATAAGTTTGAATAAACGAGCAGACACTGATTAGCAAGACAACTCAGTGAATGTGCTTTCCATTAAATGAATCACACACACAGTAAACAAATCCTTAAAAAAAAAAAAAAAAAAAAAAAAAAAAAAAAAAAGGGCTATTCAGGTGGGTGCGGGGATGCGCTCATGTAAGGGTGGCGGCGTGGTGCAATAAAGCTCCTAAAATCTGTCACAAAGAACCGGCAAAAGTAATGTTTATGAATATGTAAAATATAGCAAGGAGATATTTTAATTATTTATTAATAAACAAGTCTTTTCTTTGTCCGTGTCGGTTGCAAAGATGAAGTTGACGATGCTGACTCGTGGTCTTCGCAGTAGTGAACGCGCAAGAGAGAAAATGCACATTTCATACGAATTACAGAGAGCAGTCTGTGTCTGTTTTCTTTCATTTTGAATTATTCTGTTTAAGTAGACATGTCTGTGAGGCGAGTAGGCTTCCTTATACACTGAGTTTCGGTTCATTTTTGAGACGAGCTCCAGTTCATGCGCCGGCGCCTCCATTTCGTAATTATATCGTCTGCTATATTTAATTCTTATTTATTAAATCCAGGCAATTGGTTGATAAAACATTGATTAAAATTAAGATACAATTAATACAAAACAAAATTCACTTTAAAGAAAGTTTTTTTGCTTGTTTGATGTCTGTGAAAGTTTTAAAGCATATTTTAGTGCCGCTTTCAGAGCGGTCACGTCTGTAACATTGTTTTTTTCAGAACTGAAATGCATATCAGTACATGGTTTGTGTGTGTAGGCTATAAGAGAGAAAGAGAAAATGCCAGTATTTCATTGAGACTTGAGATTAAATAAACTGCTTAAGTATTGTAGATCTTGTAGTAGCCTATTAATTTGCACATGCAGTTACACATTGTCGATTAAAAACAAGAAAGTGGCTGGTAAAAACATTGAGTGGCTGGTAGATTTTGAAATCCACCAGCCACAGTGGGCGGTGGACAAAAAAGTTAATTTCCATCCCTGGTACCGACTACTGGAATTTTGGTACCGTGACATCCCTACATGTAATTTTATTGAGTGTTTACAAGAAGAATCTTCACGATTCTTATAATACTAATGCATCACAAAGTTAGCAAAATGTAATGTAAATTTACAAATGGGGGACAAAGTTTAGAGTTTATAGACCAAACGTGCCACATATGAATTTGGTTAACCATAGTTTGCAAAGTTTGAAACATTAACCCATTAGAGTTTACAAGAAAACATAGGCCAAACCACATAAAAGGAAAATCATGAGATGGGAAAACACCAGGTTCTGCCAGTCTGTTCGCTTAATTTGGGATGTTAGTTTCGTGGGAGTTTCATAGACCTTTGTTGGGAGAGTGAGTTTACTAGATTATTCATTAAATATAATGATTTATTAGAGTGCCTGATTGGTCCAGACGCTACATGTGACATTTGTATAAAGAGCTCCTTTAGTTTTATCAAATGCTTGGTTCTTGGAGAGATTCTGGAGGTTCTTTTTTTTTTTTATTCTCTCTCTGTCGTTTCTCTCCCCAGATCCTCACTCACGTGTCTCTCCCAGGCTATTTCCACGGGGGTCCTTTAAAACTTTATTTTCTTTCCTTTTCTTTGCTTTCTAATCCTTATTAGCATCCTTTACTGTGACAATGTTTATAAAGTGTGTGTGTGTGTGGGGGAGTAGACCAAACAACTTATTTTTATCTCTTGAAATAATGGAAAGCATTTTGGAATTATCCATCAATGTTTTTAAAAATCTGTAAAATGATGGAAATTTTTCCATTAAGTGGCGTTTTCCATTTTGTGTGGACGAGTGTGATTAGATTTATATACAGCCACATTGGAATGCAAAGTGTAAATGCACCTAAATAATATCCAAATACTATCCTATAAAAAAAACATGTTAAAGGCAGATGAACAACAGCCATATTCAGAAAGTGTCCTCTTTTTTGGTCTTCAATTATTATAATTATATATTATTTATCACTTAAAAAGTAGTTTTTTGTAAAAGGGTCTTATATGCCCCCCTGTAGGGACAATTTTGCACTTTATTTTGTAAAATTTCCATATTTATTGGAACATTCACTTAAGCAGTTATTTTATCAGTGTCAAAGATCATTGTGATATGTCACACTACACAGCAACACATGAGATTTCAACACACACATCTGGACATCACTGGATAATTCCAGTACTTGGTTCAAAACTCAAGTGAGTAATCATTTGAATCAATTATTTAAAAACAGGGTAGGCAGTTTGTTTCTAAAACACTTTTTGCCAAATTAGTTTAAACTGTCTTTATATACCAATACATATCTAAAATATAAGTACTCTGAAAAAGAGATTATAAAAATAATGTGTCTGTAGTCCTCTCAGGGCTGCAATAAACACGGCTCATTATTCCATTCGGACTGAATGCAATGATTGCAAAGATTGGCTGGGCGACTATCACTCTCCTTCGCTGCCATGGCTACCAGCCCTGCTGCAACAGGAGCTGCCCACATGCGCGCACTCGGTTGACTCGCTCATTTCGGAAGAGGAGAGACGCGTACCGACCGCAAGCTACAAAGTCTCACAATTATCAGAGCAGTCAAAATTCCACAGTTAGCTAGCTAGCTCATTACCGAATCAAACTCAATATATTTTACACTTTACCAGTATCGATATGCAAGCTTGATAATGATGGAGGGACATCATGTCAGAATCACTAGTAAGAAAATACCTAACTTTATCATTATGAATATAAACAACTAACATGGCTGTTAGTACTCACTATCAAGTTAGCATATCGATATTTGGCAAAAAGTGTTATAGAAACAAACTGCCTACCCTGCCTTTAATTTAAGTTTTGTTTAGGTTAAGTAACACAAATAACTTTAAGTAGTGGCACTACTAGGTAGAATGAAGTAAAGTTAATTTAGAATAACTAATGGGGAGATAACTTCTTGATATATAAGTGCAAGTCTCCGTCTTTCTTGCCGCCCTGACTGGCTGCCTAGTTCGCCCTGCTCAAACCTACCCATACTTTACCACCAAACCTGTGTCTAACCTTAAAATAGCAGCAAAGGTGTTTTGCAACACAATATGAACACAATAGGTACATACTTATTGTTTGATGTAAGTACATAGTTAATAATGACACCTTACATAAAATGTGACCCAAATAAATAATAACTAAGCATTTGTGTTAAGACGTCTTTGCACGGTTATTGCAGGATAAACTGTTATTGCTGTTATTATGGTGAAGACATATCTCTGGTGAGCTCTTAAAATGGGCCTGTCAAAGACTAGCGCTGTGACAAGTGACTGAAGTCAGTGAGTGAGACTGAGAATGTGCATGTGACCACAAACTAGTATAATGAAATATGTGCAGTCTGACTGCTCGTGCCCATGTCACATTAAATACTGTATACTCAGATTTGTTGTTTAATAACTGCAGTGTCTTCTTGCTTTAAAATGGACATGTTTAAAATGTTCCTCTGGATGCAGTAATTAAAAATGTGTACGCCACAGTAGAACCAACCTTTTTTTTTTTTTTTTTTTGCCACGTCAAGAACTATGAAACAGCAGCTAATTTTGCACTTCATGGACAGAGGCTGAAGTGAGGAAAGAACAGGAATTATTATGACAGGTGTCTTGCCACATTCATGACAAGGTTAAAATAGGCCTACGTGACAGGTGCATTAGACAAAGTGTTGGAGAGGAAACGCGGTTCTCCCTCCACTCGGTGCTCCTGACACAAAGAGGTCAACCGACGCAAAGACGGCAATGTCGTGTCATGCCCAGACACGGCGAACACCATTACACTTTCATGTTGTTTGCATTCGCTAATACATCAAACGGCCCGAGACAGTGGTTGGAAATGAAACAGCCAGCAATCTTAAGAGACAGTGAACTTCTGAGGCAGCACAATTTGCCTTAAACGTGCCCTTAAGGTAACTCATGCCTTTCTGAATGCGACTTAATGGAAAATTGTAACAAATTATTTCCTTCAATCTAGATAAGGAGGCGACCGCTCTGATTCAATCGGAGCGCCGCTAGACTCCACATACTAACAAATGATTACACACCGCATGAGCAGAATGTTAAGGCATTTGGCAGGCTTTCCATCCAGATCTGAGGCAATCAGCTTCCTTTAATCAAACTTCCTATAGCAATAAAATACAATTCACTCCTTCTTGATTGGACGTACACAAGCTGTACACCGATTTCTCTTCCCTGAGCATTTCTGTTCTGTGTAAGATTATGTTTACCTTTACACTGACATTCTCTGGCACATTTGGCAAAAATATGAAGTGCCTGAGAAAGGAAATGTGTTTTTCCATAAAGTTTTCAGTTGCAATCTGGGCAAGATGGATACATTTGTTCTCCTATGATATAACAAGATGATTTAGTGGGTCGTTTTGATTAATATTGGATGGAGCGTCTGAAACGACATCTTTATTTTACTCTTAATGCTACCACTAATGTCTGTCTATGGAACACAGCTAAGGGGTCATCTGCATTTTCCTTTCTCGTGATGGGGAGCTACAGAGGACATAAACACGAAAATACACTGACACAAATGTATGTTGACAGACTTTAGAGCTTAGATTCTCTGCCCGAGCCCGAGCCCTTGATCAACCACGTCACGTGTCACACGCAGCGTCTCCTCCACTCGCACGCTGTGCTGTATTGTGTATCTTAAGTGCAACATGGAGCTTGAAGAAGTAAAGAAAAAAATGAAACCAGGAGAATTAACTTTGAGCAAGTATGAAGGAAAGTCGGAGGTATGGATTTAAAAAAAAAAAATTACGTTTCTTCATTCAGATCCATTTGCGATCCATTCGATTCTGAATAAATAAACAACGCAGTTTACATGCTTCGTCCTTGTTACATTATTCATAAAGATAATAATTAAATGCACGCAATAAAGGCAATACATGCCTTTCAACTTATGTGTGCAAAATTCAGAATTAAATGAATGTGCACTGTGCAGCAATTTGTACAAAGAATAGCCTAGCCTACGTCGTGTTGTAGCCATTAAATAAGCGCATTTAGTGTCATATTTATTAAAATATTATAATGTTATTTTTTTCCATGAACAGAGTAGATAGGAGGATGCGCAATATCGGGAGACATGGGGTGGTTCAGGGCAGGCATGATTTTGACCACTTCATTATGTATTGTTTTGTAGAAAGCCTTTCTTTAAAGTGAATTTCGTTTTGTATAAATTGTATTTTAATTTTAATAAATTTTTCATCAACCAATTGCCTGGATTTAATAAATAAGAAGCAAATAGCTATAGCAGACAATATAATCATGACATGGAGGCGCCGGCGAGCCGCGGTCACCACGTGAACTGGAGCCATCTCATCATAAATTAAATCAATTCTCGGCACGCTTGTCACCGAATTTACAAATGCACATCTTGCTTGTTGCACGCACACATATGTCGAAATAACATTAATAATTGATTGAATGCTGAATGTTGTGCTTGTTCAATCTAATCAAATTAAAACTTTCATTGTGATAATTAAAATAATTGAATATTAAATATTAAGTGGCCAATTTTTGCACATTTATTAATAGTATATATATATATATATAAAATTGCGCAGCTCCCCCCTGTATATGGTCTAGCACCCTTTCAGCACCTGCATTAAAAAAATTATCTGGCGTCACCCCCGGTTATAACGGCCCACGTATTAAAAATGGTCGGGTTTAAATCGGGCTCGGCTCATAATTAGAGTTAATGTTTCAGGCCGGGCCGGGCTCGGACACAACGTGCACGGGCTCGGGTCGGGCTTGATTTTTTTGGGCCCGATCTAAGCTCTAACAGACATAAATATATTGACGTCAATATTACTACTTTCTGCCTATTTTTGTTATGTGAGCCAAATGTTAATATATAAACAGATGTTTTTTCTTTAGTTTGAGCAAATAAAAAAGATCAAACAAACAGTTATCTTTTCTGGTTGCCACATATCAAGCATAATACTATATTTTCTAGTAATAGTAACACCAATAAATCATTTATGTACACCATTGTTTTCTTTCAACAAAGAATGCAAATAATTAGTCTTGTCTAGTCTTTTATGGTCTCAAAATCAGTTCAAAAACCCTGAGTAAATAGCAGTTCATCTAACATTTATCAAAAACAAATAAAAAATACATCCCCCTGCCCATGACAAGAGTATAACATAAACTGTCATATTTGATAAATGAGACTAAATAGTACCAGAAAAGGGGGGTTGGTATTGCAGTTCTGTAAATAATGAAAAGAAAATTACATTCATGAATTCTGTGGTAAACAGAGGACCCTTTGAGGTTTAGACACCATGAGCATGTTAGTAACAGATGAATGTGAAATAC
This sequence comes from Semotilus atromaculatus, assembly GCA_031834385.1. NCBI lineage: Eukaryota > Metazoa > Chordata > Actinopteri > Cypriniformes > Leuciscidae > Semotilus > Semotilus atromaculatus. Next base: position 13,216,593 of record JAULUF010000052.1, read on the forward strand.
ACATTATAGTCTGTGCATGCTTGAAAGGAATTAAATTATTGTTCAATCTCAGCGCAAACAGTAGAAAAACAGAACATACAATATCTTTTAACAAACTCTGAACCTTTTCCTCTAACAGTAAGAACACAGGCACATTTGAAGGCAATGAAAATGATGCATTGACGTTGAATGCACATTATTTGAGCATTTTTGAAATGTCTTGAAGAGCTTTTTCACTTACTCCCGCTCCTTCGAAGACAGATTATAACACCATTTTTGATTATTCTGCGCCAAGCACTACCCTATATTTAGACATCCCTCCTTAGCTCTCCTTCCATTGACTTTGCCAGTCGGTATCACATCCAATCACTTGAGAGAAAATGTCACATTTGGAATAACCCTCTGGAGCATGGAATAACCCAGCAGTTACCAGTAGAAGACAAAAAATGTACTGTTTAAATGTCATTTTCATAATAATTTCATAATGTATTTGAGTATGTTGTACATGTGTGCTGAGCAGAGAGCTGGGAGAGTTATATATTTTGCTTAGAGGAATGTGTGCAATGCAACGTTCACTGAGCAGAGATATTCCAATGATGATAATACATTAAATGTGTACAATTGGCATATTCTTTACAAGGAAAGGAATGTTTCAACTGATGCAAATGTACCACACATGTATCCACAGAGGGAACGTGGATTGTGCCATGTGTAAGCATGAGGTATACATTCCATTTTTAAACATAAGCAACATGTTTTTCTACCTTTCAAGGAAGTTGTAAGTCCCAGAGTGGTGTATATAAGCTCAATCATTACTGTACTGACTCAGAGAAACATAAAGGCAAGACGGGGTGAGAGGAAGGATAAATAGAGGAATGAGGGATGAGGGAGGAGAAACACAGAGAAACCATTACAGCTGGCATGATGGGGTGAGGGGATAGAGAAATGGGGAACAAAGAAATCTGGAATGAAGACCTCCTCACCTATAGCCTTATTCTTCTATGCCTGTTTCTCTCTGTCTGATACATGTATAAAAATAATAAATAAGAGATCTCTTGGCAAAAATAACTGGTGTAGCCTCCGTGATTCAACAATAATTGGGAAAAGCATGGTTTTCAAATCTACACCAGTGGACTATAATTGTAAATGTTATGTAAAATATGTAAGAATTTATTCATTTATATCTTAAGCATCTTGTTTTCATAATAATAATAATAATAATATACTGTATATATAAACGTATAAACAAGCTCTATAATCAAAACAAGAAAGATAGCCACAGGTGTCTGATTTGGTTATTCATTTTCAGTATGCAGTGCTCTCATACCTTATTTACCCCTAAAGGGTGCATATTAATAACTTAAAGGTACATATTAGTAGTGTGACATTGCAGTTCTTCACCATCATGAAAATTTATTGTTTGCATGCATTTCAAAGCCTTGCCAATTTAAAGTTGCAAATTATTTTACTTGCACGCTGTTCTGACATACAGTTTTCTGAGTGAACACACCTGAAGCACAAGTACTGAACTAAGTTCTCTTTTGCATCTTAGGCCCTGTTTACACAAGAACGCTCGCGGGTGAAAACGTAAAAATATTTTATCAGATGAGCCTTTCGTTTACACGGCAACTGAGTTTTTGGGGCTTAAAAACGCAACAAAAAAAAAATTAAACCACCCTCCAGAGCTGAAAACGCAAATATTTGAAAACGGGTTCTATGTAAACAACAAAAACGTGAATCTCTGAAAACGATGACGTCACACACATGCGTATTACGTGTTCAATCTATAGTGTTTCATTGCCATCTAATGGCCTGGCTGCAGAATAGTGGTTTTAGTTTTCTGTGTGAATGGGGATCGTTTTGACAATGCTGAAAAAATAAATCTCTATTTATTTCATTTGAATCTTTGATCTTATTTTTTACTAACAAGGATAGAGATTAAAATAGAGGAGTTACTTTGGCTCTACTGCTCTGTAAATTGCAAAATAGTCTTAAAAACAAACATGAAAAATAACTGTGATAAGATTGTGGATCGTGATCCTCCCTAAAAATAAAAATATGATATGTCATATCACCCACCCCTTCATATTGGTATGTTTTGAAAGGGCACTGCCCCAGAGACAGCTTTATGTCATTTTTTTCTGAGAGTGCATCATTATGGCAATAAGCATAAACTGAATTACCAAAATATGGTTATGATAAAAGAGAAAACGGTTATGATAACAGAAAAAGAGAATATTGCAAACTGACAGTCATCCCTCACTTTACAGGAAATATTTAATAGATGTGGCAGTGGGGCAGGGCCCACCCACGATGAGTGTAAGAGAATAAGAGTATACTCGGCAGTATAAGACTATCTAGCATAATAGTGGAACTTGTCTACCTGCCATGACAGGCTATTCTTCAGGCATTCAGAGTCCAGCATGAAGCAGAGCACAAGCATTTAATCAAAGTCACACCGCGGCAGAGCTGAAAGAGTTCCCTGGGACTAAAATCCAACAGAGAATAATTTCAGTCCCTCTTAAATGTTTTTCCTTCAGTCTGATTTCTAATTGTTAATAGCTGAATACGCTCAGTAGGTAGCATTTTCTCGTAGTTATTTGTCAGTAATAACTTTCTCAGAATTTGGAGTCAGGCAGAAACTTTAGACTAAAAGGACAGACGATTCCAGTGACACAATTACCCTCAATCTATTCCGTCTGAAACTGACATCGGCAATCTGTTACCAATATAAAGCTTCACCAAGACCCCAGTAAAGACCAATCATAGCTATACCTATACCACTTCTGTCACAATGATTTTGTGAATCATCAATTCATCAATTAGAAATCTTCCTCAAGGGAAACAGTAATTCACCATATGCGCATAAATTTATTCTATTTATCTGAATGCATGGCAACTGAACTATATTGGCTCTTGCACTGAAAAAATATCCTTAAACCGTGTCCCCCAAACATAAAAAAATATCCACATTCATTTGTTGGAGTGTGTCATAAAAAATACTGAAATGCAATTTCTTATAGCGATATCTGTTCAGTGCTTCAGTTTTTTTTTCTGCCACCTTGTTTTACTACACAAAAAATAATAATTACACAACTTGGAAAGAAATTCCAAAATTTCATTCTCTATAACAGATTAACCATTTATTTATTTATTATCACTTATTACAGATGTATTTATTATTATTAATTGTATTATTATTATTCAAATTTAATGTCTTTTTTTATATGGCAAGTAAAGGTACACAAACGAATCTACACAAACAAGAATGATAAATTACAAATTAGATATGTTAGATATGATATTCATACTGGTCTTATATACAGAAAACTCTGAAACAAAAAGCACCATAAATTATGAATGCATAATTAAATCAACTAAATAATCAAGATTATGTTTTAGCAGTGGTTAAACATTGTAACCAGTCACAGACATGTTCATTGTGCACTGCCATGTACTTTTACTTATTTCCCTCAGCCAGTGTGCTTTTTAATTTACACTCCCTTACCAACACAAGTAGTTGCTGTCAGTCATGCTACTATATGATTCAGTGATTGAGCAATGTTTGGCATTCAACAAGCTGATGATGTTGGTTTCCCGCCAATGTTGTCAATAACTGTATTATTTCACTAGTGTAATGGTAAAAAAAAAAAAAAAATCAATTTCAGCACTTCAGCACTGTTCCCCATGAGTTCCTCAGCATTTGATAATGCATCAGTCATTCTTTGCAGTTTTGCATGATATTAAAACTTTGCCCAGTAATCAATAACCTTGCAGATCATACTTGCAGCATTCACTTAGAATAAACAGAACTTTATTTTTCATTTTGTGTGGATGCTAAGATTCTTAAATCCCAAGAATCAATATTTTAATCTGTTTTCAGTTGATGATTGAACAGAACATTGTAACAAGCCTCCCATCCAAAAAAAAAAAAAACGCAATACAATTTGTGCTTTGTTACTTTTGATATGAAAAAGTCTCAGATTTCAAATTCTGTCTATTTTAAATACATCCTACATAAATTTTTTTGGCTCTTTAATGTGGCGTGACAGATCGCTATTGCCGCCTCAGTTCAAGTGAACTTACGTGGACTGATCATCTCTTCCTCTTTACTAGTTACAGCAAGAAATAAACATGAATGAAAATTATAAGGTATGTAAAAGATACAGTACAACTTATTGAAATCTGCATCATGTCTCATGTAATCGCTCAATCAGTGTTTTTCAACCATGAAAAGACATCAATAAAACAAGCTTGTAAAATATGTCATGTCAGAAAAGCCATTTAGTCACCATGAACTCAATAGTCAGCTGGAAAAATTAACTCTAGACTAGAGAGGAACATTTTGCTAAATATATGCAGCATATTATATAATCATTATTTATATATATATATATATTATTTTTTTTTACTGTTCTTCAGTATTTAATATATGTGTGAATAAATGTGTCAAGTTTTTATGATAGCTACCATTTAAATGTTTAGATATCAAAAAATCTATTGAAGTAGAAACATAATTATGCAATTAAAAATATAAATTTCTCGATTTTAATCGATTCTCATTTTTATGAATCGTTTTTAAGAATATTTTAATAAATCGCAATAATCTTTGTGCTTTGTTACTATTGATATGAAACAAAGTGTCAGATTTCAAATTACGTCCATTTTCTTGCGAAATTCAAAAACATAAATACCATTTAAATGTTTATATTTAATTTAACTTTATTATTATAAAAATAAAGAAAAAGTGTAATTTAAGTGTTTGTATACAAATCATGAATTTTTTTACCTTCAATATTATAGTAGGCCTAAGCTAATGAAGCCTAGTAGGCAACAACTGACTCCAGTAGTTAGTACAGCATTAGTTAAGAGATTTGTTTTCCTTGAGAAAATTTGCCATGTATTGTACCTGATATTTAAAATAATCAATATTGAATCGAAATTTAAATCGAATTGCAAGCTTATGAATCGAAATTGAATCAAATGGTGGAATTTGTGACAATACCCAGCCCTAATAAATAGCCAACAAATAAATAGTAAATTAGTACAACACAGTCGCAATTTACCTAAAACGACGGAAAAAATATAAAACATGAAGAAATTGAAGAAAAACTAAAGAATGAATTCTTAATTCTTGGCTACAATATATTTTCCCACATGCCATGAGCAGAGCTTGGTAAATAATTTTTTTTTTTTACTATCACTACAAAAGTTTGTAAACAAGCAGTTGTTATATCTCTCTTACCTTTCATCTGCAACTCTTGTTTTTTTTCGTTTTTTTTTTTTCATTTCACCTATAGACCTGTGGTGATGTTCTTTTTATTGTCTAAAAATAATTTGTGATGTTTCGTCTTACCAAGTACCTGGGAAAGTTTTACAAAACTGTATAAAAGAAAGATGGATGTCAGCAAAAACAAGCTCTTCAGACACTGCCTGCTATTGAGCCGGGGAAAGGTCATGCATTTGCACATTTCCTTTGATTTTTCATCAGCACGATGCTTCAAAAACAGCTGTGGTAAAATGTGCTTGGATCAACCAATTTAAATGCTAAACTTCTCCAGGGCTGCTTCTTAAATACACACTGAAAACAAATCACTTGGTCCACTTTAAAGAGAGAAGTGGGAAATTGAATGACCCTAATGTTAAGGTGTATTGTGTCTGGGCCTGAGAAATGGAGATTCTGCTGTCTGTCTGGCCTTAAGAAACAGTTTCATCCTTAAACATCGTTAGTCCTTTTAGTTCCACCGACTCGGAGTCTTTAAATTGAGTTAGTATTGATAGAGCTTTTTGCACTCCAATGGGCCTAATTCATTATCCTCTTTGCTTCATAAGGTATGTAATCATCCATCTAATATTCCTGTTCAAACAAATTAAGATGCCACAAATAACATCAATAAAATAAATGCAGCATTTACTGTGCTTATCACATTCGCTGACATCTGCATTAACCTGTAAGGAAATAAAACGGCATGTTTCCTCACCATATACGCGTGTGCGTGTGTGTGTGTGTGTGTCTAATATATATATATACACATATATATATATATATATATATATATATATATATATGTGCGTGTGTGTGTCTATATATATATATACACATATACATACATATATATACACACACTAAAAATATATCTGTCAGGACTACTTTCGTCATATGTATTTATTATAATTATAATGCATACAGTTAGTGTTGGTGGTACGGTTCTGTTCTGGGCAAACTCATGCAGCCAAGCCTGGACAGAGCGGGGAGAGCAGCAAGTCAAACCCCCCTGGAGTAACAGAACAGATCCAGTAATCATGCATACATAATTACAATTCACAAATTTATAGTTTGAGTTGTTGAAACAAGCTAAAATACACAAGGAAGGATACTTACAATGAAATTTACTGCATGCTGAAGACATTCGAGACAAATTCCAGCTAGGTGGAGTTGGGGATGGAGGGGGGAGTTAGATGCAGCGTGCAGCCAAGCAATAGAGGCTGAATGATTGGGGATTTAAATGAACCGCTGTGATAAGTGTCACAACTGGATTGGTACACGTGAGAAACAGCTGACTGCAAGCTTGACTGACATGGCCTGCCTGAACTAACGTGATGCTTGATGTTGTTAACAGAGTAGCTTAAGGAAGTATATTTTTCCAATTAAATGAAGTAAAAAAAAACTTAAAGAAGCAATAAAATAAATCTGCAAACAATATCTTTTATTTTAAGAATATATTTAGAATGAAAATCTCCAAAATATGAGCAAATACATTTTAAAATGCATGTTAGCAATATATTTTGGGTCATTTTATGTACATTTTGAAACGTATTTGAAAATATAATCGTTTGCCAATGGCCCGCAGCCACAAAATTCTGCTACATGTCTCAAAAGATCTTCTCATCCTTTTTTAAATGTAAAACATACCCTACATTCTCAACGATCACTGGTAATCTGAGCCTGTGCTCCATGTTCTCGCACTTCACAAGTCCGCAGACTACCTGATAACTTTCAGACAGCCTGTACAACCCTACTTTCAGTCAGGTTGGTTTCACGCCTCAGGGTAGAGACTCAAACCTTAAGCTCTCCTCGCATGTCGGAGGAATGCACAAAGGTAATCTTGGCCTGACAGACTGTGCCGCTGTGTACTACTCCGCTGCCTTCTGAATAATGAATCCAGTGCTTCTTCTAGTCATCCTCCAGCAGAGCAGTCTGGAAATAGCTCCACAGCCACCCAATCTAAAACACCCCACTGCCGAGCTAGCCTTTAACCCTCTCTCTAATCCCGGAAAACACACAAGCACTGCGGCGCACTCAAACAAGCATGCAGATTTGCCCTCAATCGCATCACCTATCAAGTTGTATGTAAAAGGGGCTTTAGGTGTTCTTATTATCCTTAAGAAATAGAAAAAACAGGATCAAAGTAGGGTAGCCGACTTTCTTCGAACGCCGTCATGCAAAGCGAGCTGGCATAGTAATGACCAATGGCAGATCTGAGCGCTGAATGATGGATGACAGTAAAAGGAAAAAGCAGGATGGAGGAGGAGACTGAGATTTTGAAAGCAAGGCCTAATTATTCAAAGCACTTCACCCTATTCCAGAAATTCCTTGGTGAGAGCTCACAGACGCAACAAAGTGAGCAGACAAACTCAGAACAGAAATATCGGGAAGAGTGTCCCTTCATTAGAAGATCAAAGAGGCTCTTTTTCCCCCAACTATTGCTGGGATTAATTCAAAGGAAATGGGTCAGGGTCGCTGCAGAGGCTGACACATCCTAGATTAGCCTGATCTTGTTGAGTGGCTAATCATTCAAAGTATCACTCTCAAAACACTTCAATTATACATGACTTATTTAACAGATTAAGATAAATCCACTATTAGAGCAAGAAATTGTGATTTTATTCGTTCTTTGTCAGATCAGGTGTTGGTTAAGAAAAAGCCCCTGATTGAAAGACAGAAAGCATTAATTACATTAACATAATTTCCATAATATAGAAGTAATCGTTTGACTAGCAAAAACAGTGTTTTTTCATGCATCTGTCAATTTTAAGATTTTGGGCTTTTTGGTTTTTTCATAATGTGTTTTTTCAGACTAGTGGACAGAAAACAACCAAAATACACTTTTAACTGTATATTTTAGAGCACTTTATTAATTTGCATCTGTAGATTTCAATTAAAGTAGGCTATATATCTTGAAAGGCTGTTTTCTCAAAATTAGTTTTTCCTCCTACATTGAGCCAGAAATCTCCACTTCAGTAACACTTACATACACCAAACTTTACAGTTTTATTCTCATTTATATTATGAAGGTTTTTACAAAGAGGTTTGGTAATATATAATTTTCCTGATTTTATACAACATTTTATTCCTAAAAAAAAATTGCACAAATGTTATTATTTTTGGCTGTTGACAGTATTTTCTGAGTTGTGGAGTGATAAATAGAGATAAATATCCAAAATCCCCTCTGTAAAAACCTTTGGCTCGAATATATCACATAAATGAAACAATATTTTTTAACCTGAGTTCATCCATTGTTCAGATTTTTGTTCTAGAAATGTATGCAAATTACTGCATATTTAATTAGACAATGTCTCATTAGCACATTTAAACATAACATTTCAGAAAACTTGTAATACAAAAAATGTTTGCTTTTATTAATGTAATCAATCAACTTGTGAAGTATGGTGATATTTATTAGTTGTTTCTTTTACCCTATTCACCTGGGGTGTCTCGCCCTGTCTGATTATTTGAAATAAACTCTGTTCTTTTCATCAAAGAATCCTGAAAAAAAAAGTATCACAGTTTCCACAAAAATATCAATCAGAAACACTAAAGCCCCTTTCACACAGAGCGTTGATCCCAGAAAACTGCCATAAAATAGCTGGACTGCCTTCTGTGTGAACGCAAACACGTCCTTTGATGGGATGGGACCCAGTAACATTGCCATAATTAGTCCCGAAACGCGCACTGCGTGAACAAAAGGCTGGACCAATGAAGTATGGGGTGTGTCATAGTGATGACGCTGAAGCTGAGATCGTTTGCCAGCTTAGTGTAACCTTAAGCGATGCGCTAGTTTATGATCGAATCAGAAAAAAAATGCACGCGCGGGGTAGAGAGAAATCGGTTTTACAGACAAGGGTTAGATTAAGCCAGGATTAGGCCTTAGATCAATTAGGACATTTAAGTAGCTTTTATAAAAGCCCAAAGAAAAAAATTATATTTCTGGTGTGCATCTTGAGACAAAACAATGGCACTGACATATTTTAAGATATGTCAATGCAAGTTGTTTTAAGTTAAAACAGCTAAAACGTCCATTTTAGTCTGGGACTAGGCTTGAGCCTATAGTTCAATGCTATTTAAGTGCATTTAGTGCGTGGTTAATATGAATTGCAGGTGGTTTGCAAATGTACTGAATATATGACACTAAAATATTAATTGCATTCGCCCCATTGTTTCCACTCAGGAAATCTACCGACAAAATGTCTCTGCATATTAAACTGCCATAGGAGAAGGAATATTAACATCACGTATACACTTTACCTTTCAAAATAAAGTTTTCAAACTACACTACAAAGTTGTTTTAATGGCTTTTTAGTAGTATTACTTGGCAGCCTCATTCATACTTTAGTATTCCATAACTTTATGAGACGCTTCAAACTCATTGGTGCTGTTGTACTGAAAACACCATAAAACAACATCATAGGCTTTTAAGATGAGGATTTCTATCTCTCTCTGCATTAATGTGCCATCTATTCTGGTGCAACTCGAGCATTGTCTGGGGAAAAATAAATTATAATAATATCAGAGTGATGCACTTACAAGTTTACAAAAAAAAAATCCCAAAACTGGGAGCCATGCCCAACTCTCCTATACTCCTCATCCACTCCCTATTGTGACTATACATAAACGTGCAAAATAGTATATAATAAATGAGCAGAGAGATTAAAGGTACACAATAGAAATGCCTACTTGAAGAAATCAGGCAAATTACAGTGCTTTAACATGCAATAAATTAATGAACTCAATTGTGCAAACAGGTGCAGACTGTACATATATGTAGTCATCACATACTACAAAAACAATCCTTTACACCTCACCTTGTGGCCCAAGCCATAAATCAAATAATAGCCCTGCGCAGGCAACAGAACATCATATAACACTCGAAGCAGGACGATTATGTTACCTTTGTGTTAGTGCTTGAGTATGGAGACCTCTGTCATCTGTAAATATATGTGGATTTGCGTGCATGTGACCCCGCTCGACTCTGCTGTGCATTTCGGCTTGATGTATCTGTTCTGCTTACTCTGGCCAGCTCTCTGTACACACCGATTACTCTCTGTCCCGGCTGCTAGAGCTCTGCTAAGCACTTCAATCCATCATCACTACACCTGCCCTGATGCAGGCCCCTTGTTAAATCATAGTCTTCCATACCTAGACCTACAGGACAGGCCAGGGCAAGGCAGGGCAGGGCGGCAGCAAACTACAGCACTGCAACACTGCATTTCCACTGTTTACCAGTTCCCAAAGTGTGAGGGCGGGATGGTATATGAAAAGTTGTCAGCTGGAATTGATCCTGCTATATCATTTATACCACGTTATGCAAGTGGCATCAAGCACTAAATCCGACACTAATACATCTATAGTCCACCATGCGAAACGTGTCGCAGCATAAACAGCTCCATTGATTATAACAGAAGCGGATTAGTTTTGACGCCCAATACAAGCTCAAAGTGCAGCAGCAGGTTGTTTATGGTTGCCATGCAACATCACTAGAATTCAACTTATGTCTGGTCACAGGTGTTCATATATTTTACAAGGGCTTTACATGAGGCTTATTCAATATTCTTTTTTGATGTATTACTGTTTTGAGACTTTTGATTTTAACTCAAGTGCTACACAATATGAAGCAGCTGGAGCAAGAGATCTGATTTATTTGTTAGAATAATCAAATCAGTTGTTTGTGTCTATTACGTTACAAAAATAAAAATAAAATAATCAAATAAAAAGCACACATCCATTCAAAATTTTGGGGTCACCAATATTTTTTTCTTTAAAGAAATGTATTATTTGATTATTTTTTATTATCTTTTATTATATATTTATTTATTAATCAGCAAAAAATATATTTCAAATAAATGCTGTTCTTTTGCACATTTTATTCATTCTGTAGTATCCTGTAAAAAATGTATTACTGTTTCCCAAAAAATATTAAGCAGCACAACCGTTTTCAACATTGATAATACCAAGAACAGTATTTTTTGTTTACAGTAATTATGGTCAAATATGGTCTGCTAAATGACTAAATGTTATGGTCAAATAGAGAGAAAATAGATATCTTCCTTCAAAAAAATAAAAAATAAAAATCCCCAAAAAGACCCCAAACTTCTGAATGGTAGTGTACCTTGAATCAAATATTTATTATTATTATTATTATTATTTAAATCAGGCATGACTTAATGGTTATGTAATTTGTGTAAAATTATGTTAAATTTCCAACAAAAACAACTATACATCTTGGTAGTGATATAAACATTTAGGAAATACTGCCCAATAAATGAAGACACATACTGATAATGTTCATATGATCTGAATATGTTTATGCAGAATAATAATTCATAATTCCATCGCATTTCATCACAATTGTTAAGCACACATATAGACATAACCTCAATGTGTCAGGCTGCAAACAATGTGAATTTCAATAACAGCAGGAATTCTGCAATGCACATTTCTCTCCCGCTGTCTACCCTTAGATATTCGTACCTAATGTGAGGGTGTCACATTCAATTTGGCTCTCAGCATATGAAAAAACAGTGACGCCTAATTGAAATCCACTGGAGTTAAAACCACTGATTTACTGTGCAGTGCTGGTTATTTAATACGGCACTGTGATCTATAAAAGCATGTATTAGATATGCAGAGACATTTATTTGACATTAAGTAGTGGGAAATATGAAGTACATTTTTCTTCCCAGACCCATGAAATAAAATCGTATAAAACATCCTAGCATTAACATTATTTAAATGAAGCATGTTTTGACTGAGCAAATTTCCCTAGCAGTGGTAACTTCACAAAATAAACAGTGTGTTGTTTCGTTCTCTGCCGAATTTCACCTTTAGTGTGTGTGCGTGTGTGTGTACACCCTTGGCTAATCTATACCAGAGAAAACTGCTGATCTGTGACAACAACCAAGAACTACTGCACAAACAAAATATTTACTTTACTTTTGGTTTTGTAAGACCACTGTAGTCATACATACAGTTTTCATTTCATGCACTTTCCCTTCAGTTTAGCAATACTGGACTGATGTTCTGAAAATGATTCCACTTTTTTTACATTCAAACTGAAATAAATAAGATTTGACCTTTTGGTGAAAATCAAGCGTATTCTGCCAAATTTATTATAACCTTTATGAATTGTAAATTGAATGTGCTGTTTGTTAATTTAATTTAAACAAATCAGGCTAAAATAATGTTAATGAAATAAAGAATGAAATACAAAAATATTAACAGCAACACAAATAAAACTAATTTCCATTGGGCCTCATGCAAAATGACAACAATGCATAATAATAATAATAACCAATCATGTATCACAGAGCCAGAGCACAAAAAAAAAAAGTAAAGCAAATTTTTACTTCATTATGATAAGCCTCAAAGACTGTCTAGTGACAATGCTCACTTGAGACGAACAAGACTAAAATGGGTGCTTTTTTTGACATTAAGAACTGAGCACTGGAGAGAAGATCTGACATTATCACTCACGAGTGCCAAGTATCTAGGGCATAGTTGCCATTTGAATATGATAAATGCCTTCCTAAGAACTCTCTTATCGTAACAATCCAGAGATGAATTGGGAATACAATAAACAAAGCGGACATATGTTTCATAGCACGCAAACCCCAGGAGACAGTCTATATGGCATTAATCACTCCACTGAAGAGCACTAAAAAAACTCTCAAAGCACAACATTACAAACAGCCCTGATTTTATATAGCGTTAAGATGTTCCAAAAATTACTGCATCAATCAAACAATGTAAGAGCGGTGCCCGTACAGAGTGTAATTGGGGCTGAGGTAGTGGAGATGGATTGGGGTCGGACTGTCAGGATGATAAGCATCAGATTAGAGGCAAGGTCCGGCAGCATGATGTCTTTGCCTCCACTGATCCTCACTCAGCCGGGTCAGGCTTTTCCTGAAAGCCCACTGTGACAGCCAACCACACACGTATCGACAAACACCTTATTACGACCACCGTTGATTGAAGCATTGGGAATTGTGTGGAGAAGGACAGACGTTGAAAGACAGACATTGGGTATTCTACATCTACCTTGTGTTGTTAGAGTAAACAAACAACTTTATAGGGCTTTTGAGGATATACTTCTGGTGTAGCTCAAAGTCAGTGTGGATCTTTAGCTTGGATACATTGATCTATCTGCAATAGAAAAAACAAACAGGCTGTTCACACTGGACGTGTTCTTGCATTAGAAAAAGCTCAAAGCTTGTAGTGCAGGACCAGTGTTCATTTCAATGATATTACTGACAAAAAGGTATGTTAAAAAAGGTTTTTCTTGTTGTTGTTTTTTACCAACAATAACAAAGATGAGACAAAAATACATCATGACAATAAAAACTTTCATTAAAACAAATAATGTGACAATGTTTTGTTAAAAGTAAACTATTAATCTTGCAAAGTGCTTGCAAAGAGAAAAAACCTCTTTAAAACATTTTCCTTTGTAAAATTGACTTGGCTTGACAATGCATAACAATGTTGGGGGTTTTTTAAGAAGAAATTTACAGAAAGAGTAAGATTTTAAAATAATCTAATTATAGTCTATGTTGGGGACTGACCTGATTTAGTATTTCACATATCACATTGCCATATAATTATGCCTTATTGTTTTATTATTATTATTATTAAATAGTTGAATTTAAGGTATACTACACAACTTTGGAGCCAGAAAGATGTATTAATATTTTATAAAGTAGTATCTTATGCTCAGCAAGGCTGCTTGGGTAAGGCTTTTTTTCATCCAAAATATAGTAAAAACAGTAGTGAAATATTATTACAGTTTAAAATAAGAGTTTTATCATTTGAATATATTTAAAAATAATAAATGTATTGCTGTGATGGTAAAGCTAAATTTTCAGCATCATGACTCCAGTCTTCAGTGTCTCATGATACTTCAGAAATCATATATTGAATACACAAATTATGCTCATCCGTTGTTATTAAGTGAGTTTGGAGTAAATCCATGTTATTAAATGTTGTCTTTTGTTGGACAAGAGGTTCACAAATGCTTCTGATGTTTGGAAAGATGTTTGACGCGTGTTGCTTTTTCAAATACACGTTATAAGTGACTCAAACTCGCAGTGCTTTCAGATGGAGCAGCGTTTCCAGAGCCGTACATCAATGACGAGCTGCGCATAAAAGATAATCGCAGCCTTCGCGATTTCAAAATCGCGATAAGCCATCTCGATTTAAGAGCGATTAACAACATTGAGCATGTAATGTCATAGTTATGTTGTCAATTAGTCCTGAAATGACCAAAAAGTAGCAATACATTACGAAAAAGGTAAGCTGGGAACGTGTGTAAGCTGGGAAGGATTTGCATGCAGGTACAATATGATGTTCATTCCATTCATCAGGATCAATGTCCATATGTTTCATTAACAGTTCATATTAGTTTTGTGTATTGACCATGGTAACTGTTGTTTCCATAACGCCAAAATGCCACTATTTTCACTTTGTTATTTTGTATATTTTATTGGTGGTGCCTCTTAATAGCATGCTTGCTTTGTTGTATTGTATTTTTAATATTCTTTTAGGAATTGGGTCAAATGGCCAATCCAGTTGAGAACCACTGATCTAGTGCATGTTTATGCAGAACAATATGTGCAAGAGAGTGAACAGCCCCTTCAAGGTGCCTCCTTTTCCTCACATTCCCTTATTCAGCGTTCATATTTTAGATGTGTTTGTCCTTGCTTTTTTACCGAGGGCAGACATAATCAAATCTGCAAGATGCCTTCCCGCCATTAAAGGAGGCAGTTGTTTTGAGAAATGCACATATAATGAAGGGAGCTCAAGATGAGCTATGCTCTTTGAGATGCAACAACTTCAGGAAGGATGTCAGGATGAAGGGTTTGAATTTAGGTTTGGCAGGGAGGAATAGAGCCTCAGTCAGACGCAGAGGCACGTTATGCATCCATTAGCTTCAGAAAGAACAACATATAGCTCGGCAACCAGAATGTAACGCACATCTATATTAAATGCAGGGGAAGAACACAAGTGTCGATTTAGGCTCTTTTTCAAGTATCTTGTGCACCTGTGCGGCACTTGCATTGTTTGAGGGACAGACTTCCCTCTTCTTGTGATCTGATCTTCATTATGGATCGCAGCAGGGGTTTCGTGCAAGAATAATCCGGATTGAAGCAAGTTTTTGACAAGGATGGGAGCAGCTGAGATGAAACCCCCTTTGGCACGGCATGTCAAAATCAATCCAGGGGGCCTTTTACATCGCACCTGTTTTTCACACCCACCAAACCAACTGAAACTGGATGTAATAGAAAGGAAAGGGGCTACCATTTTGGACAGAGCACCACCTGCATCTAGACATGGCAAGAAGACATGTTTAAGAAGTCACAGTGAATTCAAACTGTAGAGTAGGACTGAAAGATTTTAGAAAATAATCTAAAAAAATCAATATTGCTATTGCGATGCATTTAACAAAGACAAGCAATACATAATTGTATTTTAGTGGTGGGAATCTTTAGGCACCTCACAATCTGATTACAAAATTATTCTTGATTACTTTTTTTTTTTTTCTTAATTTTTAATAAAACAAAATCTTTTTTATTTAATTACACATCTAATTATATTTTTGAAACAATTGCATATAAGAATTGTATACTGTATAAACTAATATAGCTTCAAAACATAAACATTCATTTCGTGTCATAAAACCAAGTATACATATAACCACTTTTATTTAGTCACACACATAGCCAGATACGCGAGCTCTCTTCACAAAGCGCACATGAGAATTTTAAATTGAAAGCAGCCTTCTGTCAGGGAATTTTATATTTTTAATATATAAGCCCACTGCATTCCGAACGACATAAATGATGCCTACGTAGAGCAGTAAGGAAAATACTGGAGGGCGAGACCGCACACTGCAAGAGCAACATCAAGCAAAGCGTGCGTTTCTCACAGCACATATCCTGTGCAATGAAGCCGGCTAATGTCATTGTAATTCGCTTCAACCTATCCGAAATTTATGAAAGATTATTTTACGGAAGGTTAGAGTGGTGTGTGTGTGTGTGTGTGTGTGTGTGTGTGTGTGTGTGTGTGTGTGTGTGTGTGTGTGTGCGTGCGTGCGTGCGTGCGTGCGTGCGTGCGTGTGTGTGTGTGTGTGCAGGGGCGGAGTGGGACCAAAAAAATCTACCAGGAAATTTTGTAGACCACCGGCCCGGGGTGGGGGGTGTGTTAAAAAATATACTAATGCCATAGAACCCTTGCAAAATTATTAAAAAAAATATATATATATTTTTTAAAAAGATCCTTTTTCTCAGGATCGATATTGTCCCCCACCACTTTTTGAAACATTGAGGCACGGATGTACCTAATATAAATAATTATATGTTTATAAAATAAATGTTTTTGAAATCAAGCTGAACGCTCGTTGCCGCTGCAAACAGTGTCATGGATACAGTTGTTCAGAACAGATGGTGTTGCTAAGAACTTGCAATGTATAACTATTATCAGACCGGCCTTCGCGGCCTCGAAACACTACCAGCCCTCCGGGAAAAGCCCCGACTCTCCCGATTGCCACTCTGCCCCTGTGTGTGTGTGTGTGTGTGGACTTGGAAGCAAGCAGAATACGTGTTTCCTAAACACAGGCAGCGTCATTGCGCATCTGTGGTTAAAAACTAAGCTCAGAATCGACCCAGAATCGTTGGAGAGAATCTTTCACAATAGATAGATCAAACATAAACTCTTTGCTGTAGGCCAGGCCTTTATTCGTAGCATGTGCTAAGTTGATGCTTCCTCTGCAGACTACTTTACTCTCGCGTGTCAGGTGACCAGTTAAAAAAAAAATGTTTATCATATCGCGATATTTCCTCAAATGCAATTAATCGTTCAGCCCTACTGTAGAGCAACATGTTTCACAACATAGTCCACAAATGAACTTCACAGCAGTGGGGAGTTAAGGTCTAGCAGACTCATTATTCAGCACCTGTTAGACTCAGACACAGTGCAGCTATGGGACTAACTTTCATTGGTGGCAAAATGGATCTTTTCAAATATAGATGAGAATGCGATTGCAATTTATTACACATTTTTTGATTTATTTTCTGGTTGCTCTCACAGAAAAACCAATTCAAACTAACAGGGGAATACAAGCAAATCCAAGTCACAGGGAGTAATTCTATCGTTCAAATTGAATGTTACAGTCTCTAAAAACAGGTCATTGCCAGGAAATAAAGCCTGGCCACAACAAAATATCTCTCCTTGAGTTGTGGAACAATCTGCAGCTACAAGTACAAATCAGTATGAATTCATAGGTAAAATTACATCAAAAGCATTGTAACCACAATCCATTTTTTCTATTAAAGAGTCAGTCATCAAGATCTAGACTCATCTGAAATCATTTAAACAACCAAACCACAAGGTTTTCCTGTTCGCAGAGAAGTTTCATGCGAACTATTAGCCGATGCAGAATTAGCCGATGCAGGTGACGGCTATTCCAGCACTTTTCAAATATTCCTTTCTTCTTTTGCGCAGAGTGGTCGATCTCAGTATGCAGAGACGTGAAGCAGTTACATGTTGACTTCTAAGCCCTTGCCATTTTCTAGATCGACCTATGTTCAATATCCTGATTGAGGCTAATCATTACACCAGCTTGCTGAGACAATAACTTTCTCTCAGACAGCGGGCTTTGCCAAGGACTCTGGGGATCTAATGTTTTTCCTGTGGCACACGGCCTCATGGCTTAAGGCATTAAAAGATTTCACTCCACGCCACAATCTGCACCTTAGACATATTGGTATAAAATGATGCAGGAAAATGTTCACATACAAACTAGTTTTTCATTTTCTAAATAATCATTATAAAAGCATTACAAATTCGGATAGTGCTTGAATTGTTGGGATTAGTCAAAAGCCAGATCATATTTTACCTAATTTATTGGTGCAATTGAATTCCTGAACATTTTCATTTTAGCAGGGGGCCGTGAAATGAGAATATACCCACATTGTCATAATAACATTGTACAGCAGAGGTAGAGCGTGTAAGGAGAGGACATTGAGAGAGCAAAAGATAGTGAATAATGGTTTGTCCCACTCAGCACTTAAAGGTTGGATCTCTATTACCAGCTGATATAAAATGTCATTCGCGTCCCTGGGAAGAGTGGATTGTGATATTTAATGGTGGGTCCTGGGACTTGACTTTTTTTCCCAGAGCTCTCTATCTTCCTGCTACATTATTCACAGGGCTGTCAGCGAGCACCTGGCCAACATACAGCAGCACCTACGTCTACAGATGCACTGAAGGGTAGAAAATGGACTCTTCTCCAGCAAAGCAAGGCTTTTATTAAGAATGATGGGTCTGCCATGATGGCTTCACAGATGCATAGCAGTCTTCAGAGCCCCGAAAAGATTTCAAAGATTTTTCTTCAATTTTGGGGATTTTCCCAGCATTTTTGCTTATTTTCATTGATTACCTTTGCAAGTTTTCTCCACATGATCTCAGAGAAAGGCTTGTTGGGCTGTTCAGAAACATAATCGGGCAAATGCTGACAAAATAGCCATAATGTGTGGCGATGTTATGGATGCACACTGTCTAAAACTGATGTGGTCTAATGTCTCAAAACTTTTGCACAACATCTGTTTATTATGCGGTTTTAAATTATGTATTTAACAGCATGCTAGTTTCTAAATAAGAACATCACCTGTGCATTAGACTTACTAATAAGTACACACGCATATGATTTAAAAAAAAAAAAGACCAGCACTATATGTACAAAAGCACACTGATGTAGTAAACATTTTTCAAATTTCAAATATTAATTCTTCAAGATAAACATTGATGGCTTTTTGTGTTGGTCTGAAAATAGCTTCTATATTTCATGCTCAAAAGTTGTCAACCCTTTGCCACATGTGGTGGATGAAATGCACAAAAAATAATACTCAAGAATAAAAGCTTTCCCTTTAAGTGTCTGATGGACTATGTCAAATAATTACAGTTATTTGTCACCTCATGGCAACCTGTTCCAAGATCTATTTTTACCTGATTCATTGTGATTAGAAAATAAATACTTTGAAAGCTTTTAAGAACCTTGAAATGTTAGACAATCCACCATTATTTGAAAGTATAGTAAAGTTCCTGTACAGAAAGTCCAGCTTTTCTGTCAGTTTTTTAGAGCTTGTTTAATTATTGTGCATTTGCATACTCTACAAAACAGAAAAACTCAGAAAATTCATCATGTCCTGAAATAGATGTAGTTTTCTGCTATATTTGTAAGTAAGACTCAGCCATTATGTCACACAGCAAAGAGAGGAAAACAAACCCACCATAAAGCAAATTTAATGAAGTCCCAAACGGCAACCACTGAGTATCTCTGGCTTTAAAAAAAGGAAAATTCCCACAACACCACAAACTGTCCTTCAATATGATTCTAAAGTGATGCCGAAAGTGAACAGTCCAAATTGGGTTGTATGGTATTTACATTTAATACAAAGTTCTGCAGTACCAAAAATCCTCATTCAGCACAATTTGGTACATGACCCGGACAACAATGTGCTGCTATTCAATGGCGCCGACAACTACTTGTAGTATTTGTGTAGAACTGAAAGCCCATTTGCCACTACTGTTCACATTCATCACTAATGTAAAGACTGTGCAGAGCTGGAGTTTAACACATAAGCTCTGTTCCAACAACTGCTGTTTATCTTTATCTAGACAGCATTTTAAGACATGCTAAAAGCCTGCTAAATGTATTGTATAAGCTTCTGTTACTTTCACTGTTCATTCTATAACTCTATCATATTTTATATTTTATCTATTATTTAATTGCACAGCACATATTTAGAGCTGACCCAATCCTTAGCATTGACTCCTGCTGGAGCAGTGGTTCAAATGTTTAGATTAGGGCTGTGCGATTAATCAAAATCGTTATAAAATCGCGATTTGAGCATGCGCGATTTCGAAATCGCTTCATAGCACGATTTTCCATATTCTCGAGAAAAGGGGTTTTCCCATAGCGTAAGCTATCTTACGCAATACGAGAGACCTCTCGAAAGGGAACTTACTTGGTTACTAATGTAACCAGTTCCCTGACGGCCATTTCACACCGCAAGCATGAGCGGCGCGTGAGCAGCACGTCAGCGCATCTACATCGTCACTGCAGCTGCAGACGTGTGCGAGTATTCACACTGGAAGCGTTTGTACAGCGTCACAACAGTGGCTCCCAGGCTACATATAAGCAAGCATTTCTTTACAAAGACTTTTGTTAAATTTGTTTTTAGAAGTTGGTCATAACCTTGATAGACATGAAGTTTGTTTAAAGCCCAAAGTGAATAATTAAAAACAAGTTTAATGGGTACATTTTCTATAAAATTTGTGAGTCTTTATTTTCTTTTCTGACATACTGCAGTTCTTGTTAAAACACACTAGACATGCAAATTCTGTGCGTTTTGGGCACTTTTTGTGTGAAATCATTTATTTTGTCCATCAAAAGTGTGCTTTCACTTGAGCGTAAGCAGCGCAGCAAAAATAGACTCTCCGCCGAAACCCCCGCTTCACTGCTGCTCACGTGACGCTCCTGCTCGCGGTGTGAACGCACTCATTGATTAATATGCACTCCGAAAAAAATACGCGCTGCTCATGCGCCGCTGCCGCTTACGGTGTGAAACGGCCGTGAGATGAGGGAACGAAGTATTGCGCTTATCTGTGTCTGCTGTGCAGCTACACTGCATTTTAAAGTTTTCGCTTCAGTATTCTCGAATAAATGGGTTTTCCCCTTTATAAAGCTCTAATTGATTTCCTTTGGAAATATGTTTCAAATTCACACAGAATGCATTAAAACTGTAAAGCATGTCAATTTTGACAAAATCGTGATTAAAATCGAAATCGGACGAAAAAAAATCAAGAAATCGTGATTTTTTTTTGCCAATATCGCACAGCCCTAGTTTAGATACCAGTGAAATTTCACAATTCTCTATTCCAATTTTGATACTACAGCAAAAACAAGCCTACTAGCCTAATTAATGTAAATATAACATTATTAAAGACAAGTAAGCAGTCAGTAATCAAATAAGAACAAATAATCAAATTACAAATAGCACAAATAAATACAATAGAAAGGTTACAAATGAAATAAACACCGTTTTTGGGTCTAAGGCCGTGTGTCCACCAAAGCGTTTTAGCCAGCTGAAAACGCTAGGTGCTCTGCTGGAAAACGCCTAGCTGTGGGCACTTGAGAGCCTTTTGGCACTGCAGCATTTTTTCAGTTGAGATGTTCTGAGTACAGAATATCCGCGGCACAGTTTACTTGTTCGGTTAGCTCTGCTGGTTGATGTCGTTGTACAGAAAGAATGTTGTTGTAACAGTTGGTCGGTTTGGTATTTGTCCCGCCCCTCTTCCACTGTGATTGGTCGGTTGTGTAAAAAGGGACAGTGATGAGCGCTGCGTTTTACCCAAAGTTGAACATTCTTCAACTCTCGGCGACCTGTAAAAAACGGCGAGCGTTCAGCGGTTCAGCGTGAAAAAAACGCTCAGCTCCACGTTACGCTCATGGCGTTTTAAAAAACGCTTTGGTGGACACACGGCCTAACAGTAGTTTTCAGGTACAGAAATGCGCAAAAGCGTTAGTATTAGCCGTTGCACTTTTTTGGCAAAAGGTTGCAGGCTTGTCATGATCTAATGGCTTTGATATAACCGGCTATGTTTACTAGGATACTCACCAAGACGTTTCATTTTGACAATCATTTTGTATGAATTCTTCTGTTCAAGCACAAGACGTGGAAGAGAATTCAATTCAGTATTCACGCGCTGTCTGAGGCAGCTTTCAGGGCGCGCAATTCTGATGTTTGCGCTCATAAAACTTCTTGAAAATGTCATGTGATTACTGTACAGCCTTCCTGTAATAATGTAGGGAAACCACTCGTTATACATACATCATGTAACAGTTAATTTTTTACTTGCATTTACGAGTTAATTTTTAATCCAAATCAAGAAACTCTCTCTCTCTCTCTCTCTCTCTCTCTCTCTCTCTCTCTCTCTCTCTCTCTCTCTCATATTAAGCACCATAACTGTTTTCAACATTGATAATAATAAATGTTTCTTGAGCAGTAAATCAGCATATTAGAATGATTTCTGAAGACTGGAGTAATAGCTGCTTGTTTTAAATTGAAGTTTTGAAAGTTTCTGCTAAGAATATAAATGCAAATGTAAATGAATATTGATTTTGTACTAGGGATGCAAATTATCGATTAATTCATTAATCATTAATTGATTGACCTTATCGATCGATTAACGATTAACTGATAAGCGGCTATTTTCCTGAGAATGTACATTTCTCACGGTATCAATAACGTGAGTATTGATTTTTAATTTTGCTTTAACATAAAAAGCAAAATATTGCTTATATACTGAATAAAAATGCATGTTATATTGCTCAAATGATGTTTTATTGTAACAGTTGGGATATGGTACAGAATGGCATTTATGTAGTTTAACAAAATAAATTATGCACAGAAAATTTAAATAGGCCTACATAAAAAATAATTGTGCAGTGGCTCACCTGTTGCAAACATTAAGCAACATAAAATAAATGTTAATAAAAATCTATATGGGTAGGCTTAGCCTAAACTATATTAAGTCTACATTTAATAATCTATCTGGTAAACTACTTGTATGAAAAACTTAACAGCACTTATAATCCCCCTTGGTCTGAGAAAGGTAACAGTAAGATTACTAGAACTGGAAACTTCAAATATAGAACTGAAGGGATGTCAATTTTCACAAATTCCCATGATCGATCGTCATTTAAATTAACTCATTAGATCAATTATGCGTCTGCTGCAGTGCCATATGATATGGCCAACAGCATGACAGGGTTTGCAAATGCTGCTCAAAACGCCAAATTAAATGTTCCTCACCAAATTAAAGAGAATGGTTTTTAATCTAAATAAAGGGCTAGAAGGATTGTAAAATGTTTCGATGTGATTGATAATTAAATTAATTATTTAATAATCAAATATAACGACTAATACAACATGTCACCAACGCCGCCTCAGATGCGTGCTTGTCAGAATGTGTTGTGGACGTGCACTGAAACGCACAGAAAACGGCAACTAAACCCAATGAATTCACAACAATTTAATAAAATAGTGTTCTGATATTATCTAATATGACAGTCCCAAATTAATCATCGTTATTATTAGTAGAGCATTAGTGCATTGCTGCTTGAGCGGCGCGCGCTGAATGAATAACCGCTGAGCACTTTGCTAGCTCGTTATTTAACTCAAAGAAACTCAACCTATATGAGATTAGACAGATATATACAAAATAAACATAATATTACAAATTATCTCTTCACAAAATGACGTGAATGCACAAGTGAACTTGAACTAAGTTACGTGCCATTCAGAATGACTCATGTTGTGCACGCGCTCTTTCTGGAACAACGCGACACGACAACTAAAGCCAAATAATTCACCACGTTTTATTACAATATTGTTCTCTTTATAATGTTATGTAATATGACACTCCCAAAAGTCATTATTAGTCGTGCATTGCGTTTGAGCTGCGCGCACTAAAGATCACACTTCAATTCTTAACCAAATGCATCCAATATGAGATAAATCAGATATAGAAAGGCGTACACATAATCAACTAATACAACTCACATTTGCATAAAACAAAAGGCTGCGAATACACACGCAAACTTAGTCATGATGAAGTCCCAAACATAACTCCGGCGCGCGCGCTTACATGTTTCGCGGTTCAGCAGTACGCACACGCATGAACCTGCTTAATCGACGATCGATACGTTTGATCGATTAATGTATTATCGACAATTAATCGATAGTCGATTAATCGTTTACATCCCTATTTTATACATGGTCTTGTTATACTTCAGACTGTTGAGATTTTGCTGCAATTGTTCAGAACAATCTGTTATATTATGGTAGCAGGATTCTGAAGAGATTTGTGCTTCAGAATGGAGAGTGCCACCAAGCAAAACAAAAGCATGTCAATCTGAATGTTGCTCAACAACAACAACAACAAAAAAGTGTGATTTGTGATTTTCTGGTGTTTGCCCTGCCAAGTTGGGCCTGAGCCCATCATTAGTGCCAAAGATCTGGCAGATACTGTTCCCAATTTCCAGACAACTGTACAGCTGCCTGATTGTTTAACAGACGAAAGAATTTATTTGAAGTCTCCAAACAAAGTTCCAAGACCATCTTCACTGAATTAGACTAACACAATTTGGAAAGAAACCAAAGGCTCTGCTCTAATATCCATTTTACACAGGTTTAACCTTATTTGCTTCAAAGCATCAACTGCTTTAAACAGTCTAAAGGATAAGTGAAGAAATAATTTGTTTGGGTAAATTAAACTTTAAGTGAACTTTACTTGTACAAGGAGCGTAACCATATCCAATCAGGTGGCATTGAAAGCCACATTACAATCAAACAACATCCAGATGGCATTGTGGGCCACACGTTGGCAAGGATCAAGAATAGGCTGCAGCTAGAGCCGGAAAGGATCACACCACCATCATTAGTTTGTTATCCAACTGTGTCATCTCGAGATAATGGACATTTATGGATTCGGCATGATGGATGAAAAAAGCCTTTTCTGAGAGTCGCCTTGCTGCAGCGAACCCAAATTATGTTGTGAATGATGTAAAAATAATGTAATGCGGGTGCCTTCAACATTTAATGTGATTTAAGGGACTGTTCTGAAGTCGATTCAATGTAGAGTCTTACCATTTTTTTAATCCAGAATGAAAGATCTAATGGCCTGAGCCAGAGACGGATGACAAGTGGCACGGAGGGTCCTTGACCTCTATATCTGATTCCATATGAGGGGAGCAATGAAAGGATATGGAGAGGGTGAATGAGTTGTGAACCCCAACTTCCTCGATTTATTTCAGTGTCCTATAAAATGAGCAGTAGAGATCCTGTCCTGCAAGTGTTCACCCTTACACAGAGTCAAAAATCTATATCTTTCAGGCAGAAAAGTACCCAATAAACCGAATCATGGGTGGGCAGACATGAAGCATTTAAAGCCGGTTGTGTTGTTGGTGGTTAAAAAAAAAAAAAGTTGAATATAAATAAATAAATAAATAAATAGAAAAGAGATCAAATCTCAAAAGAATGGAAACATGGATGAAAATTATAATTAGCATGCAATCAAATATGAATAAATAAACTGTTGCCCTACTATAACATAGAAAGTTATTAATAGATCTGAACTGTTTATACAAAAGCATAAACAAATTCCTTTCCCCATAAATGAGTTAGGATGATTGGTCTTGGCAGGCTGGTTTGTGCACGTTACGTATTTAGGTGGTGAGAGCCAGCTTTCACATCCCCGAGTGAGAGTGGGTGGAAGCTTTTATTCGTCAGACGTAAGTATATAACACCATCAGAATTCTTTTCTCACAATTTTGTCTGTGATGTGAGATTTAAAACCCTGAATCTCAACTTGTTTGGTGAGGATGAATGTTTGCACTTGGCTATATGAGAGACGATTATTGACATGCTGGATAGAGAGTGATATGTTGGGCTACCAAAATATTAATCTGCTCTAAGAACAAAGCGCTGATGTTCTCGCTCTGCAATCATATGCAATCTCATGCAATTCTTAAGAGGGAAAAATATCTAGCATATATCAGACAAATAGGAATTACACAAGGATTTAGTACGTGATTCAGTGAATGATTGAGCACCCGAACATTCAGACGTGGTTTATTAACTGACTTTGGCTGGGTTTCCCCAAACACTAAGTAGGATGTTAGTAGAGTGTAAAATATACTTAATCTCTGATAAGAAAATGAATGACTCATTTCTCAAAATCATAAGTCGTACACAAGTCAGTCACAATGAAAAACTGTTATTTCTTTAAAATATGTTATTTTGTGATTTTGTGCAGAAGAAAGAAAGTCATACATGGATGGACATGAGGGTGAGTAAAGGACATTTTCAATTTTTGGTGAACTATCGCCCCATAATGGACCCCATTGACTTCCATAGTAATTTTTGGTCTGGTTACCAGCATTCTTCAAAATATCTTCATTTGTGTTCAGCAGAAGAAAGCAATTCATACAGGTTTGAAACAACTTGAGGGTGAGTAAATGATGACAGAACTTTCATTTTTAAGTGAGCTATTCCTTTAAAGTCAGATTAAGTGTCCAACAAAACAAGCAGGACAAGAAAAAAAAAACTATTTCTTGATCTACCATTAACATTTACATTTTTACCATATTGACTATTTCAATTTCTTACCAAAGCCATACTTATTCTTTATTCACTAATGTTTTAATAAAATAAATTTAAATGTCTCAACAACATACTGTAATTTCCATGTTTGATAGTATGACATGCTGAGGTGTCTAACTATTGGAAATATTGGTGAAAGCTTTGGTCTTGTTTCAGCACCGTTAGGACTAATGGTTCTTGTAATGATGCCCCTAAGTTCTACTTCATAACAAGCAATCTGTGCTAATGTGGGGAAAGGTGCTGCTTCATCATAAAATAACATACAGTACAGCATAAGTTAAGATTATTTTAAAAGTATGATTAGCAACGGAAATGGAATATATGGAAACTCTGCCCTTATACTGAACCTTACAATGATCTGAATGTTTTTGCAGTATCTGACTCTATGCTAACTGTGAGAAAGTAAAGTTAATTTGAAAGTTTTGGATGATAATAAAACTTTAGCTTTTATACGGTACAGTAAATTTTCCAATGTCCTCAGTTATGTTGGCCAAACACCACATTTGAAATAGACAATTAATGCTGTTGAGCAGAAGCAAATGCTAAAGTATACAGCATGTTATAATTTGGTTAAAAAAATCTGCAATCTTTCTGTATGCTTAGGCTACTGATGTCACGTTAATATCAAACTGCACTTTGAATATTGAGAGAGTACTTTGATTATGGTTGCACTTATTGTTTGTACTTAATAAGACTAAAAAAACCTGTTATTTATTTTTGTTATACTTTTTATTTCGATGTTTAGTTGAGGAAAGGAGTTCGATTAGGTCACACACAGCCTCAATCAGAAGTTCTGGAAGCTCATAATTCATGTACAGTAAGGTCTGAAGAGAAAATGTGAAATTATACAGGAGAAAAGCCGATCAACTAAGTTTGTGGCAAACTCAGAGAGTAAGGGTGTAACAATACATGTATTCGTATTGAACCGTTATTTATTTCAAATGTAGTTGCGTGGCAAGCGCTACTCGCTATTTTGTGTTTCATGGACCGTTTATCAGTTTGGTCCAATTCAGCGCGAGCGGATCTTGATCGAGCGACACTGTTACACAGCGCTAAGACATCTAGTAAAGAAAGCATTTGGATTCGCCACTGAGTAATAACATCACTGCGAGATCTAGTGAGAAGCATTCACATTTCTCTGTTATTAACAGATCAAACAGCACTGACGTGGAAACCAGGAAGAAACATTGTGCCATGAATGCACTATCCAGTGTCCACAGATCAGCAACATTCACCATGGATTTACTGTAGTAACACTAACTGTAACCATGGAAGTTTGGCAGGAATAGATACAATACAATACAATGCTTTCAAGTAACGTTACGTCTAGTGATGCACTGATGTGAAAAGTGGCCCAAGAGCAGCTGAGACGCGGATCTCACACGCGCCTCATTCTCTCACAACTCTTTATGTCCTTCATATGACTGCTCTTGTTATGAAGATACTCGACAAACGACAATTTGGCATAATTGTGTGTGTTATTGTTCGTTCAAGCACGAAAGATAATTCTGGCGCGCGGTCTGTGCATGCGCACGATATCGTATCGAACCGAACCGTGATTTTTGTGAGCCGTTACACCCCTATCAGAGAGTAAAAGATGATTAGTTAAAACATTTTGAAATGCACCTGCACTGCATTTTTCCAGTCATGAATTTTGTCATTATGGATTTTTTAAAAGATTGTGCAAAAATCTCGTATTGTTCACGTTCTTGTGAACTCCATCTCGTGTCTCGTCTCGTGAGCCAAGTGTCTCATCACACCCCTACTAATAATGAATGAGAACTCAACCAAAACTATGAAAAGAAAACAGAACAGATTTTTGTACTTGAATTCACATATCTAATGCAAAAACTATTTTAACTTGAAACTGATTTGTTATTTGAGCTTGAAAATGTCTACAA
Source organism: Semotilus atromaculatus (assembly GCA_031834385.1). Taxonomy (NCBI): domain Eukaryota; kingdom Metazoa; phylum Chordata; class Actinopteri; order Cypriniformes; family Leuciscidae; genus Semotilus; species Semotilus atromaculatus. The sequence goes on from JAULUF010000052.1 coordinate 13,244,969, forward strand.
TGCTAATTTAAACTTTCTTTTTTAATTCTGCAAATGGGACAAGAAAGTGAACCGTTGCTTGTGTTTTATAATATATGCAATGTTTTTCTTTTCTTTCTATTACCCCAGTTCCTTTTATCAATATTACAAAATGGCAAAAAGACTCAAAATCTTTTATTTTCATGACAATGTTTAAAGATTTTTTCCCCTCATTATAAAACACAGCCATCTAGGCTCAGAGTTGGACAATTAAAAATACCCAAAAAAGGTCCAAGTCAATTTCTGAAACTGATTCCAGAACAATATTGTATTTATAATTGAGATCAACACTTTCCAAAAATCCTAAAGCCCAGATAAAGACACCCTCCATCTGTGCTGTGGGATACAGAAAAGGCATTTTGAAGAATTGCAGAAGCGCTTCATCTTTTTTTAGGCCATCAAAAACTAATCCTGCTATAAGCCGATCAATTGCATTATACATAGCTATAGACTGTAACCTTTAAGGCAAAGTCCTCGTGCTGAACCATAATAGAAAAAGCAGAACAGACAAAGAGACAATTTGACAAATGGTAATTATCTCTATCAGTCTTGTGCTGCTTATGAAGCTAAAGCTGCATTGGCACTCTGTGTGACCCGTTCCGCCTGTATCACTCTGTACTTAGACCGTCAGACCAAACTCTCCTGCCACCCAGAGTAATGAGAATGCATCAAACACAGGCCTCATCAGCTTTTCCGTTTGAAGTTTGCCTACAGAAAAAAAGGAAAACCCTGCGAAAACAACACTTGAATGGCTTGCTGGCCATGTCGAGATTGTACCAGATTATTTTTCATTGCAAGAGAGACTCATTCAATCTCTAAGCTGCCGCATGATAGTTGTACACTCCTGGACATTTTGGGCATTGTTGTGGAAAAGTGAAAATGCATATGGAAAACAAGCTGGCCTTGGTGTCCACAATAATCAATGGAGCAAACACCTTGATGTCGTAAAGAAAGCTGGGGAAATGTTCGCAGACGTGACAGATGGTTGGTTAAGCATCCTGCCGACGGGTGAGGGACGGCCTACATGAACGCACATACCTAGAACTGCCTCTGTCTGCTCCTCTGGGAGTGCAAAGAAGTTTTTCCTAGTAGTCTGTTATGATATGCTTTCCATAAAGGCATTTCTCACCAGTCCAAATCATTATAGTTGATATAGATAATGGGGATTCTCCATTATTGCGCTAAATGGAAATGTGGACCAGATACTACAGTGCACAAGGGAAATGCGGTCTCAGTTCTTAAACATAATTTTAAGATCAGAGATTCCTCTCTGATCTTATAATGATGTTTAAGAACTGAGACCGTATCATTCATTACCCTTAGGGGGTGAGAACGTATACACACATAGAGCCTATATATACTCCACTCATGTGAAAACACACTGCAAACACCCACACGCACAGGGGCAATAGAAAGAAAGATGGAGAGAAAGCTTCACAAGCACTGAAGATCCTGATAGGGGTCATTTATCCTCTGATAATAGCGACCAGGCCAGACAAAAGCAGAGGGCAGCTGGGTTTCCAGGCTATTTCCTGGCCAAACGAAGAGCTTTCTCTTACTTTTGTTCACAGTGATGACTTTTGTCACAATGTCTTTCTTGGCCAGACTGTAGAGCCTTCTAACATCTCTTACAAGAATACCAATTAGCTAAGGGTTCTTTAAGGGGAAAAAGTTCGTCTAACGTTTTTTAAACAAAATCTGGCTTATACATGCTAATGTTTTGACAACCATTTTTTCTCTTCTTTTTTTTAATGTGAGTTCTTGCTTGAAGGTTCACTTAGATAAGTAAGTCTCCAACATTAATATATTCCCTTTATAGCTCTCTTAAATATGCACAAATGTTCATTTAGTCATGAATAAAATCTTTCAGCTTGGTGATTGATAATATAGTGTTTTATTCAGAACAAGTTGTTCTTATTTTTTAACTTTTATGTTACCTGGATGAAAATATAATTTTTCCACCTTCATAAAAGTTTGTATGAAGTTCAAGATCCAAATTAATATCAGAGGGCAACACAATTTCACATGAACATCCAGTTAAAGCTTGTGGAAAAGAAAGAACTGCAGCAGCAGTACGCATTCACAGCAGCAGCACCACTGAATTTTTGCTTTATTGCTCTTTTTTATCTTGAAAAAAGAGTCTTGTTTGGATGTTCCTCGTGCTAAATCTCAGACTATGCAATATATCTTCAAGTGCTTCATTAAAAATGGATCATCTTAAATGATACCAGCAATAAATATGGTTTATAGGTAAAACAGACTGATATATGACTCTCCACAGGGGTTGTATTTATGTCTTAAAAAAAAAAGAGAGATTTCCTATGTACTGTATGTGGTGTAGATTTCCAACTTAAAGAGTAACTTAAAGATAATTTACACACCTTTGTTCCAAACCTCGATGACTTACTTTATTCTCAGGAATATGGTTTGGACACCAAACATCTGATTTATGACTTTCACTGTATTAAAAAAAAAAAAAAAAAGACTTTATAAAAATATATTTTATGAGGAAAAGAAATTCATACAGGTTTGAAAAAAACATGAGTAAATTATGACAATTTTCATTTTTTGTGTGCACAGTCCCTTTAAAAGCATCATATAGGGATGGATTTAATCACTGTAAAGAGAAAGTGCCCCAAAGAGAGTCACTTCATTCATCTTGATCAATTCCTACCCACTTGGGTGTGTGCACATTTCACTTATTTTGCCAAATAAATATGTGCATAATAGTACTAAATCCAAACTACTATTCCACTGCTATATCCAATGCTAATGCATGGGCAGCAAAATTCTGTCTTTCTCTTTGCCCCATTATTTTTTGAGTTTTGAGATTGCTCAATCCATGTGTCCATCCACGATTGCTCATTCATGCATCTATTATGGGGCTTCCAAATCTCCATATGTGACAAGGGAATTTTACATAATGACATGAACAACCAAAATGTATTTAGCTTTCATGATAAGATCTTTACAGAAATAAATATTTTAATGACATATATATTACTGACTATTAATAATTACTTATACAGCTAGTAAAAGACAATCAAACTGTCTCTTAACTGTGACAAAAGCTAACAGAATGCCCTAATAAATCACAGCAGACAAAAAAATCCAGAGAAAGGGGTCCTTGCTGCAAAATGAGTAATGATAATGAAGAAAGATTTAAAAAAAAATGTTAAACAATTATCTGCATGTAACATTTTAATCGGTTTATTGCAAACAAAAGGCAAAACTACCTGATACAGAAGGCAGAGGAATATCAGTAATGGAGCGATGGAGATGGAAATGTAACAGGTGTACTATAAGGATGATGTTTTAAGTAGTGCTTTTCACCCTTGAGCTGAGCGGCTCTGAAAGTATTACCCACCGCATTTTTACTGCTGCTGCTTTCTTTTCAAAGGTGCAATGCAATGCAACAAATCTAGACCATTGCAAGTCAGCTTTGGTGATTATGAGAGCGATTGGTTTTACAGCATCGAACATATGCAAACAAGAATGAAAAAAGACAGTATAGCCAATTCATCCACACTGATTGTGGAATTGGTCAGAGAGAAAGACAAAATTATTTATTTTCAGTTGTTCATCTGTGTAGATGAATTTCCTAATTTTCTTATATATTATAATCATTTGCATTAAGAATGCATTAAGAACAAAGAAATTGCTTTAATAGGTAAAAATACTAGGGATGCACGATTTGGGGAAAATGTCATATTGTGATTATTGAGGTCAATATTGCGATACAATAAACAAATGGTTTCATGAGTCAACTTGCTTGGTTAGGAAACTGCACACACAGATTAGTGATAATGCTGAAATGTGTAGGCCTATTTCTCAACTCAAACTAGCAACAACAACTAAATGATTGATAACACCTATGATCAATAAGCCATTGATGTCTGGATAAAAATGAATCAATTTTTTTAAACATTTAATAGGCTTCAAAAAAATATAACAACTTTTAATTTAAGTGAACTTCAACAATAAACCCATAAAAAAAAATCCTCACATAAACCCATAAAAAAACCAAAAACTCACATATCATATTTACCTGTGCCCTTCCTGTCTAACAGGTAGGACCATATACAGAAATTGAATAAAGTTATCAAACAGTCTGCACAGCATAAATTATAAATTATATATAGACTAATCCTTATTAAAGTTACAAAAGTTCTTTAGTAAAGAGCAGTGAGTGTTTTTCTCTGTTCCCTTTGTTCTTTGATTAACTATAACGACCGAGATAATTAGTGGCTACTGTGTACTGTCCCTTTAAGAGCAGCCGCTGCTGAGAGTCACAACTCTTTACGTTCATCATAAGACTGCTTTTATGTTATGAAGATACTCGACAAAAAACTCATGTGTGTTATTGTTCGTTCAAGCGCGAAAAAGAACTGTATTCTGGCGTGCTGTCTTGTGCACACACACGATACTAGCACGAGTCTTTCTGTGTGTCACAGTCAGGACATTCACATGCATTCACAGGCTCTTTTTTTGTCTTGTCTCACATGAATGGTTAAAAGCATTTGCATGAATAAGAGCGGGATCATGAAACGCTAGCCAAAGGATAACAAAAATTATCAGATGCTGCGTTAATTGCGTTAACAGCCCTAATTTGTTTATTTCATATAAAATCGCTGCATTTTGCATCATATAAATCGCATAGACTTGACATCGCGATTGTGATTTGATTAATCACGCAGCACTAAAAAATACACACTTAAATTCAGGGCTTGCTTTATATGGTTTGCCAAAGACACATCTCTGAACAATTTACAGCCAGCTACAATGAGGTCTCTGAGGAAACTCATCCCACACCAAATCTGTTTGCGTCAAATGAATAAAGAATTATTTTTATCAATCCCATTTATTAAAATATTTGTAAAATGATGTACCACTAATGTTTTCAAGGACTGTGAAAACCCTAGAAATATATCAAACACTGACAGTTCAAAATGTAGACTAATCATTGATAAAAAATGCTCTTTTTACATTTAAACATCTTACTGACTAATAAATAATCATAGTCGCTCTCCAGAGTTGTCTAAAACTTTATGTAATAATGACTAGTCCCTCTGGAGGATGCTGGACACACAGAGAAAAAGTGCTATAATACAGCTTTAACGTGTTTTGCGTAGCAGACTGGAGAGAATTTGGGAAAGATGTGGAAAGATACAGAAGCTGAACGACTGTGCAGAGAAACTTGACCTCATTCTTTTAATGGAATGCTGTGAAGCAGACAGCCTGCTCTCAGCTACATCATTATATTTTGACTCAAACGGACCGAGTCCCAGACCCAACCCAGCAAAGAAGAAAAATAGCTTTGAATATGCTGGTCAAATACTACTGCTCACCTGCATGTCTGAATCAGACAAACCCCCAGAGTATTTTTTAAAAACAAGGCTATTTTGCAGATACATACGTAGAGAACTAGTAGGGTACAAATTACACATTCACTGGCCTCCAAAAGTTTGAGAATACATTTTTTTTTTTATGACAAATAAAAACTAGTGAAAGTGTTTTACATTTTTCTAATAAAATATAATTACATTTCATTAAAAATTATTCATATAATAACATGCAGTATAATCTGATGGTCATGTTATCCAGCATGATTTGAGAATGAGACAAAGAAAATAAATCTAATCTAAAATAAATCTAAATATCAAACGTTAGTGAACTTAAATAGAGGTATATCACTTGGGATATTCTTTAGTCACAAATGTGTACATATTAAACTATACTATAACAAGAGCTTCTCAGAATTTAATTCTTATTATATGAAACATTAAATCACACCAAACGAGGAAGTAGCAGCAATAAATAGTCTAAAGTGACATGAAATTTGAGCGTGTGCATTTCAGATGCGGTTTCCTTTGATCAATGCAGTGAATGCGGAACAAGAGACACTACAGATCATCCATTAGAAATGTTTAGCCTGCAGTGAGTAGTAGAGTAGATTACATTCCCTTATTTTTTCCTTTCCTCTTTTAAGAACAAATATCAATTCTGTCAGAAATAACCACCGCATGGCAGAATAAACAAATATTTTAAAACCTTTACTTTACTTTTTCCCTACTAATCTTGCATATGTTTGCAACGCAGTAGTGAATATATGAATGTAAATTTCCAAAAAGCTCAGGACATAATATTTTTCTCTTTTGAAAGCAAAACCAAGTAAATAAATCACAATAGTAAATAAATCTCGTCCAAAACAGTCCACCATGCCCACCACAAGAAAAAAAAAAAACTATTTCTGCATCCTCAGAAAAAAAAAACTAATTAAAATACAGATGTATCTACTTTGACATGTACTGTATACATTTAATAGACAATGTCCTTTTTCAAAGACACTCCCTAATCCACAAGGCATTAGGTTTTTCAATGCACACCAATTTGCACTTCAAACCAGTGGGCCCCTCTTCATCCACCGTAGCGTTTGTTCGCAGGCCCAGCAACGCCCTGTGGATCCACACACGCATATGAGTGACTTTAACTAAGCCATCTACGATTCGCCACAGGCCCAGAGGAAGTGTCTAGCAGTTCTCTGCACCGTTTGCTCATATGCTTCAGGAAATTGTGTTATTCTCTCTGAAATGCCTACAACTCCCACTGTGCCCCTTAGGCTGCAAACATAACCAGTAAATCCATTAATATTGTCATCTCAACCAGTCATTGGCTACCGATTGTTAGCTCTAACCAATTACACCCTCGCCCTTGAATGTCTCAAGGTGACTTTGCCCTGACTTCCTTAGGGGTATTTCCCATTTTTGCCGTTTTACATCACCAACATTTACTATCGGGGAATTTTGCCGAATGTAAGGATGTAACGTTACATTTGAGAATGAAACAGGTGGACTTACCATTCTCCTGATCCGATTTGTTGTCCTGTTCTGTGTCTGTGAGTGTTAAAACAGAGTTGGACCGGCTAGACAGCCGCGAGTCCCGTCTGTGTGGCTTAACCCATAGCATGGCGCATTCGGGAGAAATGCCCCCAGCGTTCTGGATATGGTCTGCTCCGCCGAGCTGAGTATGATGACTGAGTCCGGTCTCAGCGCAGAAGCTCAGACCACGACGAGGAGCAGGGCCACATATCCCAAGCTGCCTCAGTGACAGACTCTGGCCTGCAAGATTCAAAATGCATACTTAATACAGAGAGAATATACTGTAAACCTGCTGAAAATAACATTCACACACAATTCATTTAATTTTGCATTCAAACTCTTGCAGTATATACACTTTTATATAAAAATATTTGGGAATATAAAATATGTATATTATAAAACCAGGGAGATATCATTTATTTTTATTTTGTGTAAGATTTTATTTATTTATTTTGACGAAGATGAATTTCATTGAAAAAAATTATTTAAGAAAACACTAAATAAACTACATAGTAATAGTTAAAATAGTAAAAATAAGATCAACGATTAAACAAGAAAACAGAAATGAGCAGAAACGTAAAGAAGTTTTATAAAAAATTGTTGCAAATGCTTCTTGATATTTTTTATTATTACCTTTTACAGTAAAATGAATTTAGATAATGGTGAATACTTGATTCAAAGTGGCTTTTGTTCAAAAGAATAACTTCCCATAAATAGTATTAACCGCATCAGTACATTTTTACTCAGGATACAAAATGCAAAACCAAGCAAAGCTAAACAACAATAACATTCAGTTAGTTTTGGCAGAACAAAATATAATATAATTTTTTTACCATTTTTATTAATCTCAAAATGTGCCCATAATTAGGTAGAGACAGGGAGTGTATTTTCAGCTTCAATTTAAACAGACACTGCGTTAAAAATACACATTTAAACATTTATGTTAATTAAAAAATATGAAAGAACAAAATTATACCAAATTGAATAAAATACAATAAATGGCAAAAAGAGCCATATAAAAAGTATTGTCTGGATAATTTTTATATTAAAGGAGAACATTAGTATTTTTTTTTTCCACACAATTATTTTATATTTGATTCTTTGCATTATTTGTCATATGCTTATTTAACTTACTTACTGATTGACTTTTTTTTTTAATCAGGTGAATTTCTGTTCAGCTGAATCTAAATGTGGTTTAGCTCTTCCTCTTCCAACACAGGAAAATACGAGGATTTACTACACTGTACAAAATAGAAACGGTTTCACTTCAGACTGAAATTCACCTTGAGACTCTTTCAGATTTCTTTCAGCTCTGCTTTTAATACCATATTCTTGTACCTGCTAGCATATGCTGAGTGCTTTATGACTAAAAGCCTACAGGGTTTGTGACACATCAAAATGAATACACAGGAATTTAAAATTACGAGTACACTAGTAGATACGAAACAAAATAACTCAACACAAGTACTGACATTAATTACCACATGAGGTCATTATCTGAAATACACATTTTGATATACTGCAAACTGTGGTAACCAAACTGCCACGATTTAGTCAGGATGTGATTCTAAAATAAAATGACGGTACATTTGTATCATGAATACGGGCAAGATTTCTCTTCCTCGGCATTTGTGCCGATCAGGCACAAACACGGCTGCTAATTAAGGACGTCCCCCTAAGTGTAACAGCCTAAGGTTACGGAGCGCACTATAAAAGCATAACTTACCAACCGAGTGTATTTCTAATGAAATTAAATTTGAATGAGCAGTATTCTACCCTTCCACTTAAAAAGTGTCTCATCATGTGATACACCATCAAATATTTATAAAATAGTTTGTGAATAATCAGCAAATGAGTGTCTGCTAGGCTCAATTAAAAACAAATTTAATGAAAAAAAAAAGTTAACCCATATACCTGAATACAGCGGTCTAACAGGAGTGTTTTAAAAGTACTTTAATTTAGACTGCTTTAATGACATGTTGAAATAATATATGACACTTAGTAAATTGAACAAATTAATTTCATTGAGGGCTTACATTACTTTGCAAAAAACTACATCTACCACTTCCGTGGCTCTGTCTAACCATGGTATAACAAAATATATAAATGGTATTCAAGCTGAAATAAACAAGTAGGTGTTGGATCACAGTGCAACACAGCAGTTAAATTGCTGCCTGCAACCCATACAATCAGACTGATTTAGAAAAAAGTGTTTTGGATGGTAAATGATCTGCAAAGTAATTCCTTTAAGAGGTATAATGAATTAGCTCCCCATGTTACATTGTATTCAGCTGTTGTTAAAAAGCGTTTGAGAAACTAAATTTTGTATCCAGGATTGACAGCATACATATCTGAACATTCTGTAACCTCTGTAATATTAATATTCTTGTTTTATTGTAGATTTAATGTCTACCATGGTCACTATACTATGTCTTTTTATTGTATTTTATTATAAATGTATTGTTTATTGAAAAAAAAAAAGAATTGCTGCTTGCTTTTTTTTTTTGGCTGGATTTCGGTGGAATTTTATTGCGTATCCAATCAGGAATATAAGCTAAACTACATTCAAAATTATGAAATGTTTTTCAGCCTAAAATTTACTTGGAAAATAATGTCTTCTTTTTATGGTCAAGAAAGTTTTTTCAAGGACATGGGACTTATTTTCTGGATAAGACTGAATTAAATCTGAAGATTGAGCTCTTGTTTGGGTTAGAGCTCAAGGTGAAGTTCGGTCACATTACTGAGAGAGGTACCGCAGTATGCCACTGTTATCTTAGGACTTAGGACTATCTCAGTTTTGTGCTGCATACATTATTTGTTATTTATTTAATTTTTATATGTTTTGTTTTTAGCATTACAGACGTCCGTTTATTTTTTTCCTTGTTGATTTTGAAAAACATCACATTTGCAAGCCTGAAGGTCTCCAGAGTCTCCTGTCCATATGGTGAATGTTAAAGAGCACTTACCTGGAGCTCTGCATTCCTCGGTGTCCCTTGGCACCATGTCTGGCATACGATGCCCATAAAGCCCCTGGGTGGATGGGTGTTGATCAAAGGCCTTCAGCGTCTCACTGGAGCTATAGGATTTCTGGGTAAGGACGGAGGATGAGCCGGCGTGACGGCGGTTCCCGGGACCCTCCCTGTAGCCCTCCCCCTCCTCTCTGTTTCCTTCCCTCTCCCAGTCTCTCCCTCGTTCTCTCCTGCTCCGAGAGAGAGAGCAGTAAGGCCGACGCTCCTTCACCTCCATGTTACATTCATGCTGTGTTCCTCCTTTTCTACGCTTCTCTTGCTTCTGTCTGTTCTAGTTTGCTCTTTTCCAGTTGTCAAGTCTGTCTGTGCACCTCTTTCTCCACTCTTAGTTCCACTCCCCCTGCTTAGAAAGACAAAAAACACTGCTTAGTGAGAGAAAGAAACAGGTAAAGAGGGGAATAAAAGAAAGAAACAAAGCTCTACAGAAATGTCACTCCTGCTTAGTTAGAAAGGATGCTCCTGCATCATGTTCCTTGTACAGCCTTAGAAAAACAATTAGTCACTAAGACAAAGTAAGAGGGGATGCAGCAACTAGTCTTTTTTCTGATAACATTGTTAAACCATAATCTCTCAAGGTTCGTAAACCTTGTTTCTTCGACAAAGGTTCCTCTTCTTACAATTACAAACAAAAAAAGAATATTTACTTCTTAGCTTTATTTTTATTTATTTTTTTAAAGTGTGAATTTACATTCTCAATATTTTAAGAAATTATATTATATACAAAAAAGACATTTAAATACTTAAAGGGATTGTTTACCCCCAAAAATTTACAGGGATAGTTCACCCAATTTATTTCTTCTGAAGAAGAAATTTAGTAACTAGGGATACACCAAAATGAAAATACTTGGCCGAAACCAAAAAAGAGGAAATCAAGGCGGAAAACCGAAAACCGAAACACAGAAAGAAATTACGCCAATTATTAATACTGTAGCGACTGTTAATAGCTGTGTGGCTATCAATCAGTTATGTGTAACCCCGGGCGCGCCGTTGGTTGGCGGCCTGGGGAGAGGGGGGCGGACCCCCGGGGGATATAGGGGTTGAGTTGAGGAAGTTCTCTCTCTTTTTGTTTTTGGACTGTTCGGAAGCTGTTCTGAAGCTGTGTTTGAATGCCTGCACGTTGAACTGCTGTGAATAAACAAGTTAACCGAACTCTGGCCTCATGTGAGATGCTACAATACTATTGCATTTATGGCAATGACTGTGTACTAAATTCAAGGCATTGAAGTTTCAAAGAATAAATCACTTACAAATTATGAAGTATTTATTTAGCACATTGCAACAATGCACAGTATAAAATAAAATTCAAACTAAAATGTTTAACTTGACCCCACTCATATGTACATTAAATAATAATGTAAAGGCCTACTGGCCTGCAGACTTTAGTGCAAAATTAAATGTTCTCTCATAGAAACAAAGTGCATTTAGGTCAAGTGCATTTTAAAATTTTCTCTGTAGGACTAGGCTACTACAAGAAAATGCATTCAGAACAAGTGCAAAGTCTGCTTAAAGCTGCCGTCGGCAACTCTGGCTGATTGAGTGGACTTAGGAAAAATTTTGAATGTTTACAACTCTCATGCCCCTCCCCCACTATCAACGAATACCCTCTCACCGAGTTCGTGCTCGTTATTGCGCCATCACTATTCGCTACTGCGCGAACTTCAGGCACACGCATGTGATTGACGAGTGCATGCACGACTTGTGATTGACAGTCCTATCTCACACCCCCCTGCGCTGATTGGACACAATGAACTGGGAGCGGTGGATTTTTGCAAAACAAATAACACGCTCCAGGTGGAGTTAGAAGCTCGGGTTTTTTTCTCGGGTTCTCGGGTCTAAAACCACTTTATTTATGTTGTTCTGTCAGAATATAGTGTCGAATTCGCTGAATATGATCAAAAAAAAAGTTGCTGACGGCAGCTTTAAGATACAACAATGTTTTCTCTGTAAGCCTTCAACATAATAGTGTATCCAAACAAAGACTGCCATAGCCCATATGTTAACTGTAGAATTCTATGTATCGATTCTATCGAACCCTCGTGCGTTGGCGTGCATATTACGTCATGGCAAACGTGCACGGCACATGATAGAAAACAGAACATGGGTCAATATATTGTGTTTTTTATTAATTCGCTGCTATTATGTGCAGTTGAGTGAACAATACAGGTTTACTCTGTGTGTGTCGCATAAGGTGGCATTCTACTGCTTGCAAACGGACTCTTGAGGAGACAGTGGATTTCCAAATTTGTTCCCCTGATTCCACGCGCAATGCGCGAATACACTGCCGGCTCACTCTCGCTCGTAATTCATCAACACAATCATCCCATACAAGTGTTTTATTTAACAGAATACATCACAAAAAGATAAAACCTATGCGCAGATCACTTTACTTCCTGAACAAGTGCGCACCCGAGTCCGTGTTGTTTGCACATTCACGCGAACCGCGCCGTGGTTCGGGAATCGGGAGCAACCGAACACAGACCCCCTCCTCCAGGTAGTCTCGGGTTTTTCATGCGAACCGTGCCCCGTTCCGAACTAAACTGCCAGTGTGAAAGCCCCCTGAAGTACGTCCACACCGCAGACATGTTGCTTCAGACAAGCACGTGCAGGTCGCGGTTTCTGTTTGCGTCATCACAACATTTCGGCCGTATTGTTTCGTGATAAAAGTCTTTCGGAGGCCAAATATTCGTTGAGACGGCCCCCATTGACATCCAATGTAGAAAGTCAATGGGGCCCATCAACTGTTTGTTTACCCATAGGCCTATTCTTCAAAATATCTTATTTTGTGTTCAGCAGAACACAGATTTGGAACAGCTTGAGGGAGAGTAAATGATTAAAAAAAATTCATTTGTGGGTGAATTATTCCTTTAACTAAAAAAATATTCTTTTGTGCTCCACAGAAAAAGGGTGAGGGTGAGTAAATGAGGAATTTTCATGTCCCAAAATTCACCCATATTTAAACAGAATTAAACCCAGTCCTCCAAAGAAAAAAAAATGCAGCATTTTCGAGTAAATGCAAAGTCAAAGAAGTGATACTAAAAATGCTCGCTTTCATTACACTAGCTTTGTCATGAGAGATCCACACACACTTGTAAGCCTTTAGTAGGTTTTCTGTGAGGTTTGTGCCAAAACCGTCCAACAAAGCTCTGGAGAATTGCTTGAGTTTCACTGGTGTGTAAGTTTAAGGATATTCCAGGGCTTCTTCTCGAGTGTCGTCTATCTTATCTAGTGGAACAGTCTACACACAGACACAAGTGCAGAACGTGTTTGCCTAGAGACCCCACTATCAGTTTAAAGCACTATAAAGAGGACAAGAGAAACAATGAGGATAATAAAACACTGTAGGAAACAGAGGTCAGCATTACTGCATACGGCCACAGTAATAGGATACGATTGGGGTAAAATAAATGGTGTGCCGGCATCAAAATGATCCTGTCAGAAAGAGAGAGTGAGCTATAATTTACTTGACAATATTTCAGCTAGATAAATTAAAGTTGTCTTCTAGTACTGGTCATTTTATTCTCTCGTTTGAGTGTGATGTTGGGCAAAGGCGCAGTGGGTCGCCTGAGCACACCAGCAGAAACCCTCTATCCTTCATTACATTGGACAGCACCCACTGAGTTATCCTCGGGTAACACGGCCCCCGTATTCGGATCAATTTAGATTAGCTAGGGGCAAGGGAGGCTCAGACATACTGGTCTAGCTCTAAAGGTCCTTAAAACTGGTCACCAAGTCTATAAGATTATCATGGTTTAATTTCCAAGACAAAAAGCACGATGACTGATTAGTAAGCACAACAAATTAAACATTTTAATTGCGCTCTCAAATGTCCTTTATTCATCAAGAGCTTGTTTAGAAATATTACACCTTTCAATCAAGAACACCTAAAAATCTACGTGGCATGGGTTTAGCAAATACAGGCTAGAAATCACCCACTTAGAAAAGTTTAGAAGGAATGAGAAGCAGAGATATAAATCACAGTACAACTTTGGCGGTCATATCATGCTCAGGTGGGCACTGACCCATGGGGCCATTGAAAAGCAAAGACTCAGCAGTGAGCAGAGGGGCCAGTGGGAACTATATTGTAGCAAGAGGCAACCAGGCAAGAACATGTCACTTGATTATACCTCACGTATGATGATCTAGTGGTAACGACTTCACTAAATTAGGTGCCCGACCATCTGGCGTAACTGAAAAAGGTAAGAATGCAAGTTACTTTGGATAGTGACCCTGGGCTCTATGGTTGACCAATAAATCAGAAGAAAATAAAACAGATTACAATTGTAAATTATCAACCAAATGAAAAGCAAATACCACATTTCACTTTTAAGTTAAAGCGACCGTTAACTAAACACTACAATTTGAGAAGAAAAAAATCATACTCACTTTTAAAAATAAAGGTTCCTCAGTGTTTTCACAGCAAAGCCATGAATAACTGTTCTTAAAATAACAGTTTTTTTTCTTAGTGTAAAAAACATTTTAATAATCTGAAGATAATTTCCCCCCCAAAAAAGGGCATTTTCTGTTTTGTAAATGTTCCATGGATGCTAAAGATTTTCCATGGAACCATCAATGCCAATACAGGTTAAGTAGAATTTTCATTTTTGGTTAAACTATTTATCCTTTTAATATCTTTTCAAAGCTCAGGACTTATGTATTAATTATTTTATTGATCTATTTGTTTGTTTGTTTTTTAATTCCAAGTCAGCAGCAAGGCTATCTTCATGACAAGAACAAAATGAATAACAATTATATAAAAAAATATAAAAAAATTAGTATTGATACAAGAAAAAACATATCTCTGAATAAAAGTTTTTTTCTATTTATTACAAGTGTCGTCCACAACATTTTTTCAAGGATGCATACAAAAAATGCTTTTGCTGATAAATGACAACAATAAAAATCAAATAATAAGGCATAGGCTAACCATCGTGTGCTCATAAAAATGCTGTGCTATCAGATGAAATGCACTGGTTTGGGTGTAGTTGTATCTGGGGTTCACAAAGTGAGATGAAAATAGGAAGCCTGGCATAAAACATCTGGATAGTACTGGGTTTGTTGGCTGACATAACGATGATGATCATTATTTATGGAGTTTGGGGTCAGAGGTGGAATCCGATATCCGCAGCTAGTCCCAATGAAATGTAATTACTGAACAAAGAGACTTGCTGTAGATGTGCACTTTTAGCCACCAGATCCACACTCTCACACCATCCGCAGAATACCCAATGCGCCAGGTAAGAAAGATGGGTCATGAAGGTTGCCACCAATTTATTTAACCATGGGTGACTGCATTGGTTCAAAGTCAAGGTGCCTTATCTGGTGGAGCTCTCAGTTATTGTGAATCCATTAGGTGTGCACAAACATCATATACAGCTTTCCAGAACAGGATAGATCCAGACAAATCATTCAGAATAATTCAGATAGCACTCAGCAGAAAGTTCGAAAAAAAAATGTATTTCAGGGAGATTGCAGAATGATTCCACAGTAAATCTGACTGCTTTGTGCTTAGCATTTAGTGCATGTGCCTAACAGGATGCTCAGTTAAACATTAAATACGTTTATTAAATCAGTGTTGATAACATCGTTGCTCAGTCCACCCTCCGACCTTAGACTATAATTAATTCCTATTAATAAGTGACAGATGGAATGGATGAATACAATGGAAATATGAAATATGAAATCCTAGAAAGTTCTTTAGTAATTTAAAAACTAGGTATGATCAAGATGTTTTTACAAGGTGCCACTGAAGTCGTTCAAAATTTACATGTGGATATTTATTCAAATGAAGATTTTATTCAAGAACCAACATTATACCTCCAATGACTGTTAAATAGGGCTGCACAATACTGGGAAAATATGCAATATTGTTGTTGAATATTGCGATAACGATATTTCTTGCAATATAACATTTCCCTAGAGAAAGCTATTAATGCTATTAGCTATTTTAAAAAAAGAATTTATATATGTAATGGTTATACTAAAATAATCAGGTAAAAGATATTCGTCTGGTCTAATTAAGTCTAATTCAGGAAGAGCCAGGACATTTTTTTATATAACTCTGATTGTATTTATCTGAAAGTAGAATGTCAAATACACCTAGGATGGCTTGAGGGTTGTGGTGGGCGATATGGCAAACATATCTTCTCCTATGGAAGTCAATGGGGACCAGCAACTGTTTGGTTACCCATATTCTTTAAAATACCTTATTTTGTGAACAGCACAAGAAATAAATTAATACAGGTTTGGAACAAAACTAGAGAGTAAATAATTACAGAATTTTCATTTTCTGGTGAACTATCCCTCGAAAGGACAAGCGGCAGCATGTTTACTATTAGGCTACTGTCACTTTAAGACCGGCACTCGACGCGTCTACACATGTAACGCAAGCATTAGATTTTCTCTCAAATCTCAGTTTTCAATTTAGACATAACAAACTTTGTTTATGTAAACCTTGTGTGTTTTTGACAGTATTAGCCCAATGAGACTCTAAAGATAACTTAGTCCAGTATTTAGGCTCTGTTAGACAGGCTGTTAGTTCCTGCGCTTCGGGTGAATGTGCATGTTAGAACAGTGTTTCAGCATGTGAATGACATGTTTAACCAGCAGGGCTTTAAAGCACATGCGAATAATAAACTTTTGTGAATTACAGTGTCCCGTGAGTGGACATTACTTGAAATTTTGTTAACAGTTTTGGTAGGTTTGGGCTGACACTTTTTGAAGTCTTCACTCGCTCCCAGTGGTTGCGTTCCAGATGACTGTAGAGATTTGTTTTATTTCCTCTTGACGTGGACCCATCTTCTCCCTTGAAGCCAAAATATTGCCATATTTCAGACGTACAGTTCTTTTAAGGCACAAGTTCTTCGCTGTTGTCATTTTCCTCCCGGCATCAGTTTTTATTTTCCTCTCTGCTCTTATCCCCAAAGGGTTTCCCTTTGGGCCCGGTTTATGCATGCATTCCCAAGCAAGCCAGAAATGAGCAGATTCTGCGCAATACGCTGTATTTAATATAGAAGACTCACGAGTTGCATATTTGCACAAATTCCGCGCAGCTTTGGCTACACGAACTTCCCCAGCAAAGTGAGTAAACCAAGAAACACACCAAATTGGCTTGTGATTTGACAGCGTTACCCGCCAAAGTTCGTTTTTACCCGTATCTGGCTGATTGGCGGATGTTAATTTCAATCCCTGAATGTTGCACTCCTGTTTGTCATTGTGCACGAAATGACAAACAGTTCACGCCAATAAATCAGCAGAAATATTGCTGACTTGTGCATGCATCTCAAGCGCCCTCTTTACGCCCTCTTTACGCTTAGTTGTCCGTGGATTTGCCTATATTTAGTGCCGTCTTTAGACATGGAAAATCGATTTTACAATCGATTCAATGAACACTTATGTCTAAAAAATCGAACAGGATTTTTTTCACAAAAGTGACAGCCCTAATCCTACCTAATAAGCAAACTTCCAGGCAAATAGGTTAGTCACCACAGCACTAGGACTTTTCTGCTTGTTTTAACTATTTTGGTATGAAAACATATGGCTGGAAATTGATCAAATGTGGGCTTTTTTTAAGAGACCACAGACTTCAACAGTATCCAGTTACTTCTCTGGAGTATATAAATTTGCTTCGAAGCGGCTCATCCAGTGAGACATGGGATGGTTGCTTGGTGAAAGAAGGCCAAGGGGGAGATGGTCTGGCTGTAAAAACTCCAGCTCAGAGAGCCAGCAGATAGGATAACTAACAAGCTTTTCAACCGGAACATTGCACACAATCATCCTTAATAAAAAGTAACTTTAAGTGAACTTCTAAGAGGGGATGTATCTTCTAAAAAGAGATGTATCTACAAAAGCATGCTGCAATGTAGAGTCGCTCTATAGGAATGACATTTTCTCATGAAAAAATGACAAATAGGCAAAAGAGACATGAATCAAAAAGATCACACAATTTAAACGCAAAGAAGGACTTCACTACAGTAAACTTTTTTTGGGCATACGGCTTATTATTCTATACAAATATTTTGCATTGTATCTAACTGAAATACAGTAAGAAACTAATTCTTTTATTTCAGATAGTAAAGATGTGAAAGTAAAAAATGTAATTAAACCAAACTACTTTGAAGGGAATTATGGCCAGAACAGCATGGAAAAAGCTGATGCACTCCATATAGACCTCCTATATTAATAATCTCACAAACTGTCTCGCCTAATAGCCTAATCTTTGCTGTATTTTCTGTTTTTGTGGTACTCTAGCAAAACATAGTGTCTCGCAGGTCCACACAGGCTTAGCATCTGACTTAGGCAGAAACATGAGACTGGAACAAGAGTTAAATCTGCACATCCCTGATTTATATTTTTACCAGATGCAACTTAAGAATGGGACAAATAATACATCACTCCAAATGAGTTGCCTCTTGGGAGAGGGTTGCTGCAGACAAAATGCACGCAATAAAATAACCTGATACAGTAAGTAGCTACTTCTCTGTCCAATTTCTATAAAATGCTTTGGTCATCATTAATGACATGGTTTCAACATACATACAGTGAGTAATCCTGCTTATTATTTAATACTGTGTACATAATAAATTCTCTGTGGTAGTCTGTCACAGAGAGAGATCTTACAGAGTACCCAGATGACACTGTGCTGTTAACATCTATGGCGGCTGCATTGTTTATTTATGGCTATGATTATATAGAACCGCACAATCATAAATTTTATAACTTCCTACATTAAGATTAAGAATTCATTTAACATCCACCATTCCACACACAAAATAGGTGAAAATATAAGTGGGTTTCTCAAGTGTTAGCATCTCATGACAGTTTAATTGAATCAAAATAATTTTTAAGTCTGCATCAGCAACGTCCTTCTCTCCATCAATTCACTCGCCTCCGTCTAGAAGCCTTTCTATAATCCTCCTGCCCGGATATTTCAAATTGGCCTCCACAGTCCAAGACCAGCCACTAAAGTTCGCTCCAGGATACTAAGTGCACATAACCTGAAGAAATACAGAACCCCTCCCCCTCCATCGCCGCTGCCCCCTACCCAACCCATTCTGAGCTATAGTGTGGCCGCCGCCACCACCCGACAATAGCTTGCTTTGACAGCTTTGCATAATTCATGCGCTGCAATGCTTTTCCTGAGCCCAGCCCAGCCACTCGCTCGCTGTGAGACAACGGGAAGAAAAAACACAGACGGGAAACAAGGGCACGCTTCCATTAGCCAGTGCCTGTTCCCACACTACACTGCTGCACCCTGGGATAGTGCCACTATTGTCTGGGGGTCGTCATTTTCACCACCCCCGCATCACGGTGGAGATGCGATGCAGCAGACACAGATGTGCACAGGCCTGGAGGAAGACACATCCACTTGTGTTCGTCTTTTTCAGTATTCATGACCTCAAGGCTGTGCTTTTCTTGGACTTGCTGGAAGAGGTTTGCCAGTGAGATTTAATTTAGAGCTTTAACGGTTATATCAGATATTCTGTCTAAAATTATCTACTAGGATGTGCAACTTCCTCAGAGATGACTAAATGGTTTAATGGTTCTTGAATCATTACTTTAATATCAATAAGACATCCAATATTTTCCTAAACGGCACAATAATGCACAAAAACTTTTGCAAAATGACGATGTTCTCTAGGACTATTTTGTTTTAATTACTGCATTTTTAATCTCAATTCAATGGGCAATTTTAGAAAATCTGTTTCAGCATGGGTCTTAAATTGATTAAAACTATTACAACATTTAAAGAGGCGAGGTTATATAGGTAATGATAGCACTCACTAACAGAATGCAGAGATCACAGGTCTTATTAAAAAAACATTACACTGATATTTCTCACACGGCACTGCCATGGGCTTTTTTTTTTACTTGCATCCTATGTTCTAAAGATAACTCCTTGTGCTCATATAAATATATATATCCGTATTATCCGTACGACTAGAAGTTACACAGGTTCAAGATAGGTTGCATATGTGTACAAGTTACATTATTACATTAAGAAGAAATTATGTAAAATACCAATAAATTAAAAATGTTACTGTAACATTTTAGCTCCCCTCACTCCTCAACAAACACTTTCAATTTAACACTATTCAGAACAGAAATTAAAATAATAAAAAATATATATTTATTTAAACTATCGTATCGACGTGTGGGAAATGCGATGTACAAATAGACTCACATACCCCTCTGCATGAAACCAAGTGTTTTGTGCATGTTTTGCATGCATTGCATTATATAGGCCTAAGTCACTTTAGAATAGAGATGTGACGGTGATAAAATTCTCCCAACGGTTAATCGACTTGTGATAACACTGGTAATACCGGTTTCATCGGGGGTGGGGTGTATACAATGTAAAAAAAAAAAAATTAGCCGGGAGTTTGATTGACAGGCGATCTGATCAATCAAAAAACGCCATTTTTGTCCGACAAAGTAGTCAGGAGAAAAAAGATTAACAGGTGGATTTGAATTTGAATTATGGATTGTAGGCTACTGACGTCTTTCCGCGGTTAAAACAACAGTCCTTCTGATGTAGGCTACATTTATGTTTAGCCTATTTGATGCTATAAATTAACCAAGGAAAAGATGATCGGCTCACGAGCAGCTTTAACTGAGGCAATCTGTCACGACACATTAAAAAGCCACAAAATAGTAGGCCTATTTATGGTTTAATTTTCTTTGACTGACCAAATTTGAAAGTTGAGACTTTATTAAATGTTACCTGCTTGGTGCTGTAGGCCTATGTCAGCACGTTGTCAGTGTCCTCGATGTATTTTTCATGACATTAATAGATAAGCGCATACTTCAGTCTCGCACGCGCTTAGAGCTTGTGTGAATTGCACGTATAAAATGAAGTTAAGGAACAACCTCGATCCATCAGGAAGTGCCAGATAGGTCGCTGCATTTCACTGCGCTTCATGACATTTTTTTCTTTTGCGCGAAGAAGCCATTCGCCGGAGATGTGTTAAAAGATAGGAGTGCATTCATGAATATTAGGCTGCCGGTATAATCATCCTGGCGCCGGTATTGTGCCGAATTTCGACCCCCGCCAAATTATTACCCCCCTAGCATTAGTAGGTTTAGGATCAGCTGTGGGGGAGAAGTTAAGATTAGGGGTGGGGTTAGGATTAGGCAATCAGATACTGACTTCAACGAGGGGGGGTAATAATTTGCAGGGCTTGAATTTCGGTGCGGGATTGCGGGTATTGAGCATAATTTTAATCATTCCCGCAGGTCTCCCACTTATAATGCGGGAAATTTCCGCAAACATTGATTCATTTTAGCATGTAGGTTGTATTAGTAAATTAATCCACACAGATTATAAAATCAAATCAGTCATTTTAAAACTTTCTGCGAGACGCAATTTCACAAACAGCGTGAGTGATTCAGCGGTGTTGCGTCTTCTATCTCTTGTCACTCAAAATGGGTTGCACAAGGAAATCGTTAAGCGCGCTGCAGGCGATAATACACTCTCTCGCCTTTTGGGAGTCGGGATAGACGGAATTGTCACTTGCATAATCGGGCCAGCATTGCATCATGAGTAACTAAAGTTTACCATTTGCACGTCTTTTTAAGTCTTACCAGTTTAAACATTCACGCGATCTTAAACTATTCGGTAGGCTACTTGCGCGCTGTCTGAGAGATGTTTTTTTTTTCTGCACACATACAAGCCGCCTCACAAACAGTTTGCGGGTAACAAAAGTTATTTTTTGTGGATTACATCGCTTTAACAGTCAAAAAGATGCGAAAATTATGTCAATTTCGGTCTTGGTGAGTATCCTCTAAACACGGCTATGTCTTAAATAAGCTTACATCGCACGTGACCGTATAATTTTGGTGGCTACAGGATCTGTGCACTACCTCTTACAGTGACAGCAGCCATATAGTCTGTCATTAATTTGGTTGTCAAAACAACAAAACATAGGCTATTAATCCTGATTCCTTAAAATTAAAGCTATGTATTTAATTTAGTCAGGACTAAAATACTACCCAGTGTTATTTTACATTAGATTACTTTATTCAGTCTCTGTAGTACTATTTCTGAATACTAGTGTCAGACCTAAGCAAAAACTCTTCTCTTTATTTCTCTTTATAGGTATCTTTATTCTATTGTATTTATTTGTGCTACTTTTTTCAATTTAATTCAAAGATTGAAATCAAGCTTTTTTGTGCTGCGTAAATTCTTAAGAACAAAAAAATTACCCCATTGTAAAAATGCAATGAGTGAGCATACATTTAGGAGATAAATGTAATAATAAAAAAAAAAAGTCTAAACTCCCCCCTCAAATTAAGAATCACCTAATGGGGGACACCTAATTGGCATAATTTGTGTGTGTTATGGTTCGTTCAAGCCAGAAAGAGAACTCGATACTGACGCGCATTTTTCTGTTGGTTGTTTGTGTGTCTCACATAGGCAGAGACAGCGCGGTCTCTTTTGTCTTGTCGCGCTTGAATGATTTAAAAGTATATTTGCATTTATAAGAGCATGTTCATACAATGCTAGTCAATGGGTGAGATGGTGACAAAGAGGAAAAGCTACGGACTGCAGCTTTAAATAAGAGATCTAGCGCTTAAATCTGTTGTTTTTTAAATCTAGCTGAGCGCTCATTGCCGCTGCTCTCTGTGTCATGGATAACGTTACAATTGTTCTCTTGTCAGTTGTTGACATTTTAATTGTTTATTAATAAAGATGAAGTTGACGATGCTGCTGACTCGCGATCTTCGCAGTAGTGAATGCGCCAGAGAGAAATGCACATTTCATACAGATTACATAAGCAGAGAGCAGTTTTCTTTCGTTTAGAATTGTTGTTTACAAGTAGCCTAGACATTTGAATATTTTTCAGTTAGAGGAGGTAGGCTACCTTAAACGGGAGTATGAGTTTCGGTTCATTTGTGAGATGCGCTCCAGTTCACGCGCCGGCGCCTCCGTGTCATGATTATCTATTGTCCGCTATAT
The DNA here is from genome assembly GCA_031834385.1 of Semotilus atromaculatus. Taxonomy (NCBI): domain Eukaryota; kingdom Metazoa; phylum Chordata; class Actinopteri; order Cypriniformes; family Leuciscidae; genus Semotilus; species Semotilus atromaculatus. The sequence goes on from JAULUF010000052.1 coordinate 13,267,849, forward strand.
TTACTTCTTATTTATTAAATCCAGGCAATTGGTTGATGAAACATTGATTAGAATTAAGATACAATTAATACAAAACGAAATGCACTTTAAAGAAAGGCTTTGTGTCTTCTGTTTGAGGTCTCTGTGAAAGTTTTAAAGAGCGCTCATGTCCGTAACGGAGAACTGTCACGTCCGTAACATTGTTTTTTCCTCATAAATGCGAACACGAAAAATAAAATAAAATAAATATTTTATGTTCTGTGGAGAGCCAACACTTCTTCATGCGGTGGGTAGTATTCATTTGCGCAGTGTAATTCACAGAATAAAAAAAATGTAAAAATTTTGTCACGCATGAATGCGTGTCTATTTCCCTCATATTAAATATAAAACGCATGCGTAGACTAATATTTTTCTAATGTCTGGACTCCTTTAAGGGAGAAGCCTATGGATAAACAGACGTTTCAATATATTGGTATTAAATGCATTTTCTGAGAATTTATATTTCAAGTTTTGACTGCAAAAAGTCCATAATGCGTGAATTACCCAATTTTAAATCATTTATCCTCAACTAGTTTTGTGGTGTAGGTTTACGTATTTAATAATGTTAACTTTCAATAATACTAATAGTAATTTAAAGATGTGGTAGCATTGGATCTGGACGGGAAGGATATCTCTGGGAGTTGGAAGGGGTGTGTCGCGATTCTGCAGGTTTGTGGATCTGAGTGTCGCGATTTTGGTTTCATATCGCATATCGTTACAGCCCTAGAATGTTAAGTTCTAATTCTGTGTAGCTATTTTGGTGAAAGTAACTCAAAAGTAATACAGGAGTAATGTAATGCATTACAATTCTGAGACAGTAATATTGTAAGATAATGAATTCCTTTTAAATAACAGTAACAAGTAATATATAATGTATTACAGTTTGGAAGTAACTTGCACAACACTGGTGGTGGATAGATAGCCTTTGGAGATTTACTCGCCAAACGGAAAATCTACCCGCATTTGGCGCTTGGCGGGTGTTCATTTCGGACCCTGACCGTGCTTCATTACTTAATGATTCAGCGTTTTGAACGAATCGGTTGAGTCAAAGATTCAATGACCCATTCATAAACATCTGTATCATTCTTGAATGAATCAGCCGTTTGAACGAATAATTTGAATGAATGAATCAATGACCCGTTCATTAAGACGGTTGCCTGCTGCCACCTACTGGCAGTTTAAAGTAGGGCCATATGATTTCCGTGATGCGGAAAACGCGGACGGAATCACGGAATTTACACATGAAAACGGAATTATCTTATGCACGCGGAATTTGCATTTTGTTGACATATTAAATAAAATATATATTTTTAAATAAATATATAAACTTCCTTCTCATTTTTCAGTTTAAAACAACAAACGTAGAAAGGTCTCTACCTAAACCGTGGCCAAATGGCATTGTTAAACATGTTGCCTAGTAACCATAAGTCCTCACATTCTCACATTCACGCATAGGGTAAAAAAATGTCGAAGCGAGTGGCAAAAACTATGACGAAAATCTATTGACAATAAGGAATAACAACCACTGATCTATATAGAATGACTATATTTCAGTGATAAAAACTAGACGAAAATGTAACTAGATAGTGACGATTTAGGAAGCGATCCAGTCAGAACCGATGTCTTGCGTTTGTGGTAGATGCGCACATTTGTATACTGTAACGCGCTGATCTACCCAGCGGTCTCATAAAACGTAAAACAAATTTAAACGTCTGGGAGAATGAGTAGAGCAGGCGATCTGAATTAGAGTGATGATGCAAAAAAGAGCTCTATTCGGTCCGGTTTTCTGTACGCGCACACCAGACCTGAAGCGTGCAGCCGTGCACAATAATAGACACAGCGCGCGAGTACTGAATTGAGCTCTCTTTCGTGTTTGAATAGACGAATACACACAACATTATGTCTAAATGTGCGTTTTGGAGAGTATTCATGTAAACTATGTCGGTTATGTCTTAAACAGTTGTGAGTGTATCGGATGTGCGCTGCATCAGTGCAATTGCATCCGCATGTCATTGGACATGATCCGACGTCTTAAAGTGACAGTGGGTAATAATCATAAAGCGGTTCGTGTCATTAATATTGGTCAAGCAACAAAAGAAAAAGAGAAAAGCATTCACTGTTTGTTAATAGCTTTAAGGATTAATTATATTTAATTCATAAAAATAAATATGTCTGCTTGAAAGAATAAAGTCAGGGGTAAAGATGAGATGATGAAGATGGTAAAGGCCAGCTGATTCAAATATGATGTTTTTTTTGTTTTGTTTTTTGTTGATAGAAAATACATTGTTCTGCATCATCACTGATGATGATGAGTTAACACTGTACTTTATGGGTGTAATATGTCATTGTGTTGGCTTTCTGTCAGGCACATATCGTTGTTTCAATGTTTCTGTCTCCCTGCATGGCTGCATTTAATCTTTAATTTAATATTCATCAATCCTACCATGTAACTTGTTACCTTCATGTTACTGTTATTTTTGGCCAGATGTTTGTTGAAGGTTTGGCTGAATTTTGGAGAATTTTGAATGTGCTTTGCTGAATATATGAACAGTTTAAATAAAAAAGCTGAATTGTGAGTTGGTGTAACTGAATTTTTAAAGGTCAATACTGCTTAGAAGTGAAAAGAAAATAAGAAAATCCGAAAAATCCAAAAGGGCTAAAAATAAATCCCAAAAAACGGAATTTGGAAAAAAATAAAACGGAATTTGAGAAAAAATAAAACGGATTTCATAGGGCCCTAGCAGTTTAAAGTTATGTTTAAAAGTATCATTCTTTCCAAGGTTTCTTATTTGTATTTTTAAAACAAATCTCATAAAATTGTTATTGAGACAACATTAACATGTCTTATTATTCTAAATAATTTAATTTATTGATCCAATTTAGGAATTTAAAATGAAAGCAGCATACATTTATTAAGATTGGGGGGGGGGGGGGGGGGGTTGCCTAGCCTGGTAATACCAGACTCTGCTACTTCACTTTGCTTCGTAGACAGAGTCTGGAATAGCATAATAGAGAAGTGTTTTCTCTCTCGCTAGGGGGCGATTTCTGAAGTTTAAAATTATTGGTTACCCGTAAGCCAATCAGATAAATTTATGTTATGCGCCGACACAGCCGCATCTAAACACAGACATCATGCATCGAACTCAAATCTATGATCGAACTTCCACTGTAAACCTGCTGTAAACACTTGATGATGCGAGCGAAATACCGGAGTGAACATGGCTGTAAACGACTTTTGCAGATTATGCGAAGTTAATCTACGCATCCACGGTACAATCACGTGTCTCGTTTCCCATTTCCGCGGTCGTTTCGGTCTTCGATTTCTCTATCCTACAATGTAAAACTCGGCGCTTAGCGGCTACGTCACGGCTCTCAGCCGCCCTCTGTTCGTTGATTGGGCCGGCTGTTTTCAGGCCGGTGGAAAACTGAAAGATAGGCTGCTATCTCAGACTGACTACAGGAGCGAAATGAAATTAGCGGAAGTAGGAAGTCTGACGTAGTCAGGCTAGGGGGTGCCCTTTAAAAGGTGCAGATATTACAACGTGCACATTTAAATATATCAAAGCTGATCTAGGGCCCTATAATTTCCGCGATCACGGAATCGCGGACGGAATCGCGGAATTGGCCAATTAACGCGGAATCTAGTGTTAACGCGGAATTTCGCGGAATTGTACATATTTGGAATGAAATTCTGTTTTTGTGTGGAAGAACGTATGTCTGGGGAAAATGCATACCGGGGAAAGCAAATCTGGCTCTCCACAGCTGCTTTCGTCGGCGAAAAAGTTAAAGGAGCACTTCACCCATTTCAACATTAATCTTTATTGAAAGTGGGTCATATATGTAGTCGAAATGTAAAAGAAATTTTGAATTTGGTGCCCTCTTGACCGAGAAAAGACAGAAAATAACTTTAGGGCGCATTTGTGTGTAAGACCACAACTCCCAGAATGCACCACATTGCACAGCTCCGCAAGCCACTCCCACTAATCCAGAACAGCGCAAACAAACATCAGAGAAATCACTCTTCCGTCTACAGGGCTAACGTTAGCTGCCAACAGAGTTAGAAATTCATTTCACACAAAATGTATAGTTAGTTGGCTGTGGCGAGCAGGACGAGGGACGTGAGAGCGGCGCGAGACTGGTGGCGCGTGAGTGATAATGAACGACACCTGTGAGACGCACCGGTCTCTCTCCGAGGAGCGGGCGCATAAAACGAGGAGCGACGACAGGGCAGATCGAGAGAGGAACAGGCCTGATTTTATGTTGTGTTTTGTTTCTGTTGTGTGTGGCCAGCAGTGAGGGGCTGTTGGCTTATACATTTGTTTTGTATTTGTTTATTTTACTATTAAATGTTTAAATGTTCGCCGGTTCCCGTCTCATTCTTCCCACAACAACGAACCCCGTTACATTGGCAAACTCATTAGTGAATTACTCCTCGTTTGTATTTCTTTCTATATGGTGAATTATTGCATGATACCTGGATGTTCAGTCAGAACATATGCGGTGCGAAACTAGGATGGTTCACATCACAACACAAACGTCCGTGTGCTCGTCTGATCCAGAGATTTCGTCCAGGAGAAATTGCCGTCGTTGAAAGTCTCTGCAGCAGACGGACTCTATCTGTGTCCGTAGCGCATAGCGAGAGCACACGCACCAGCAGTCCGCCTCAGCTCGAGCCAGCCCGGGCTCCTCGTCCGCTCCAGTCCGCCCAGCTCGAGCCAGCCCGGGCTCCTCGTCCGCCTCCTGTTCCTCCATCAGCCTCAGCTGCTCTTCACTATATTGCGGCTCGTAAAGATAGCCACGAACAGCGGATTCGAGCAGCAGAATTTCAAAATCTTCTTCCATATCGTGTGTCGTAAATTCAGCCATTATGGTAAATCGAACTCCTTAAGCGCTTGTTAGCTTAGCTTGCTGTCTTCCAAGCAAGATGGCGGATTACTAGTTTCGTTTCTTTAGGTTTAGTCCCACCCACTGATCTGTAATAGGCCGGTGGGGTGAGTGGGTCCCACACCCTTGAATAATAATGAGCTAAAGGCTGTAGTTTTTGTAATATGGAATGAAATTTATCTTCCTGCTTTTCGTGACGCAAAATGACGATATTTACGTCACGAAAAGCAGGAAGTAAAACACTTAACTCCTTATTTCTCCCATCTCAGAAAAAAAAAAAAAAAAATTCCACCATCATTATAATATATGACTGGGTTTCTAACAATACAAACCTTAATGCAAATGGGTGAAGTGACCCTTTAAGAAACTCGACGTTAAGCCATCAGTATCAGTACCGAGCCGAGCAGTTCGCACGTGACTCGCAAGTGTTTCCCACACATAGACTAATTCTATCTAGAAACAACACCGGCCGCCACATAGGCTATTGCGTTTCGTTCATTTATTTTAACGCATTCAGTTACATTTCCTTTCCCTGCTCTCCCTCCGTTTCTGTCTCTCACGTCTCTCTCTCTCTCTCTCACACACACATAAACACACACACCCCATCCCCTCCGTGCACACCGCGTCTGTCTATGAGGCGCCGGACTGGACAAAAGCGAAGCGACACAGCGCTCGATAGTGCGCGAGAGAGACCGAGTGTTTCCGAGAGCGCGCTCGATAGTGCGCGAGAGAGACCGAGTGTTTCCGAGAGCGCGCTCGATAGTGCGGGAGAGAGACCGAGTGTTTCCGAGAGCGCGCTCGATAGTGCGCGAGAGAGACCGAGTGTTTCCGAGAGCGCGCTCGATAGTGCGCGAGAGAGACCGGGTGTGTCCGAGAGCGCGCTCGACAGAGAAACAGAGAGTGTGACTTTTATTTAAACTAATATAATTTGTTTTACTGGACAGTTTAAAGCTCATAACCATATTTTGTTGTTATTTGAAACTACTTAGAGTGCAGTGTTATTGCATCATGCAGCATTTGTGCTGAAAAGTAAGAGTAAATGTCATTACCTCAAATTTAAGGTCATTCCTATTTTATTTGTGTACATTTTAATCATTAACATTAAAAGCACACTCTTTTTGACTAAAATAACGACTAAAAATTGAATTCCCCAAAATTAAAACGGAAAAAACGGAATTTGCAAAAATTAAAACGGAAAAAACGGAATTTAGGAAAAAATAAAACGGAATTTGGGAAAAAATAAAACGGATTTTATAGGGCCCTACTGATCGAACACTGCATGAGAATTTTGCTTCAGAATAAATTATATTTACACAAAAAAAATCTGGACAAGCAGCTTTTTTACTCGGACAAGTAAATGACAGATTTATTTGTCCAAAGGACAAGCACATTAAAATGCTTAATGTCAAGCCCGCTAAATGCATTGACTGAACAAAATGCATTATTTTGTAGTTACATAAACTTAAAGATGCCGAGCAAGTTTTTAATTCTCTTGATAAGTTAAATGAAAGGAAAGCAAAAGAGAGAACTGACGCAGGAAGGCTGAGGTGAATATATTCAGCAGTATTAAGCAAATGAAGTGACAGCAGAGGAAAGCAAATGAACAAACCAATTTGCCTTGATTTCATATCAAGATGAAGATCGAAGGGAAAATAACTTTGATTTCAACATGGCAGATTTTCTTGATTGCGTTTTAGGAAAAATGTTTATCAGTAATCACCTGAAATGGTTTTCACCTCAAATTATAAAGGGATAGTGGTAAGGCCTTTTTAATGGTTTTTCAAATATTCAGCCGCAAGCAAACCTCATCGCACCACACAAGAGATCCTAATCCAAATGAATTTACTCTATCCTAAACCGCATTAAAGAAAAATCATCAATTTAATTTCATTACAGAATATGATTTGTGCCACAAGCATCTCTCATTACTCATATTATATCCTCTCCCGTTTTTCTCTTCAGTTTTTGTTCTCATATATAGCATTAGGTTTTGACTGTCATCTCTGCAGGACAGTAATGTAAATCCCTAGGTTCCCGAGCTGAGGCAGTTTGGAACAGGAATACTGGCGAGTTTCACATGGTCAGCGCACTTCCTGCCTGTGGCAAATCATAGGCTGCCTCCAACACAGCAGGAGGCAGGCAAGAGAGCTCCACAGCAAATTGGACAGTAGTGCGGGGGGTGTGTGAGGGCGGGTGAAGATGGGGGGAAAGCGAGAAAAAGAGAATTTAAAAGAAACAAGGATGTTATGGAGGTTGGAAAAGTGTACTGCAGGCAGCCAAGTCTGTAATGGACTTTAGGACATCTATAGCACACAGAGAATGTATCTGACTTGAAGCAATTCACTTGCGCGCACACACACACACACACACACACACACACACACACAAGCACAATCCACAATGTTCTTATCCCTTAGGGTGAAACAAAATGCATGACCAGAAATGCACAGACACTTTCTAGATGCTCCAAAAAGACAGAAAGTTTGAAGATACAGCTGCAATAGCAATAAATCACACCACTGGTTCTTGTAAAATCATGTAAAGTATCATGTAAAGACAGATGCTGCAGGTAGCAATCCATCACAATTCAGTACTAATAAGCACACAGAAACACAATGCACAAGAGACTTTGGCTGACATGTATTTCAGCTTGTCTCACAATGAAATGCGCCTGGTTTTAGCTAATAAAGTAGATTAGATGCACAATAATACTACTAAACAGGTACATTGCCAGGGTTACATTTTTCATTGATTGCATTTCAGACATGTACAATTTAAAACACTGCATGCCACCTTTATTGTAACATTGCACAAAACAACTTATTGAAAAAAGGACTCATCAAAAGCATTAATCGACGTATTCTAGCCACTGCTCTTGCTGAGACAGTCTAGTCCTTTGAGACTTACTTTGCATGTATTTATGTCTGTGCATTTTTTGAAATCCTGATTTGTCCTTCACTCAGCTGTTGGCAAGTCAATTTTAAATGACACCAGTTTAAAGAGTAATCAATATGTGTAAAGTCTTGTTGACGTGCTGAAGTTCACGAGGGAAATCAGATGTCAATTTGGCCGTAGGATCCTGTAACTGCAACTGCCGGCAAACAGTATAACATCTCTGATTCATCTACAGTGCCTTTAAATTGATTAGCGGTTAATTCTCTGAGGTGGTAAACTGTATTGCTTGAAGCAAATATTGAGCAAGATGTATTTGTGCCTGACTCTTGGCATCTACGCAAACTTGTTTGTTAAAGCATGTTTGTGTTCTTGTTAGTCGAAGCATGTAATGGTTAAAAAAAAAGGGATAAATCCAGAGCAAACACTACAAATGGATTTCAGCCAAGGACAATTTTCAGATCCTCCACAGTTTAAAAATGTGGCATATGGGGACGTTTTTGTATAGACGATAAATCAGACTAATCCTTTACAGGGTATGATAACCTGGACAATGTTAAGCCAACAGAGATCGGGGCTGTCCACTGTGATTATGCAGAATAAATATGGTGTAAATGTGAAACGCAGAGGCTGACGTGCTGGCAGTGCGTGTTTGTCAGGGTACATTAACCTGCGCCTGTTTGCTTAGCACTATTGAAATAGGCACTGATGGCTGAGCTTCTTTCATAGACACACACACACACACACACACACACACACACACACACACACACACACAGTCTTATTCACTAAATCTCTCTCTACGCTGGACTAAAAAAGCTACTTCATCTGGAGTGCTCAAGCAACGAAGTGACCAGGGATTTTCTACTCAATAAACTGCCAAAAATGTAATTGTAGAATTAACTAGTCCTTCAGAGTATTTTTTCAAACTTGGATCAAGCTAAATTAACATTGTCATTTATGGACTGCAGGCCAATCAGCGAAATAGTAACATCATCTAAGAGGAGAGTCATTAGGATTTACTTCTGCAAATAGGATAGGATATCATAAAAGGTACTTATATTTTTGATATTTTTTGTTTGTTGTTGAGTTTTTCACTCTGCAGTAAAACAAATAAGATTCATGAGATTTATGAAGCAGGGCTGAATGCAACCTTTCACTTCATTGAAGCTCGACTTCTCTTCATTTTTTTTTAGTAGCGTTGAGTGTTACTTGAACCGTTTGATACCAGGTTAAAGGCTGTAACACTCTCCCCAGCTGAATATGTGATACATGAGAGACAATATCTTCTAAATAAGAAACTGACATTGGTGACCTTTTGTTTTTTCCTCACTCTTGTGTCCTTTTTCATCCCCCAACCAGACGACAAGTGTGCTTTTCCCTAATCAGAGGATGATGTGGTTTTCTGACAATCAGGCATCTATGTTCGCAATGTGACCTCTATTTTTAATGTGCCAAAAAAAAAAACTGAAATTTTCTGGCAGAAAATGTGTTGGGCTTCAAAGAACCATTGTCTTATTCGCAAAGTGTAAGAATAATGTGAATCTATGGACCTAAAGAATGTGAATATCAACACACCGTTTCTGTATCATGATCGACATCATCATTGCACAAATCAAAATGGCAGGCCTCTACTCCGAGTACCTTTTCAGTCACAACAAATCCTTTTGTTCCTGATGATGTGCATCTTTTGTTTTATCACAATGAGGTCTTTATTTTTTCTACCGTGTAAAAGCTAAATTGATATGTGGGATAAAGACAACTGGGGTTTCAATCACAATATGTACTTTAAGGAGTTGTCAGCGTTCTAATTGAACAGAAACGGAATCAGTTTAAATGAATCAATGCTATTGCAAAAGGCTTTGAAAATCTATTTTACTTGATAACTGTTCAATAATCTTTATCTGGGTCTAATGAGCGCCCTTTATAATCCTTGTTGAACTGATTTGATGAAGTATTGCCTTGTAAATCGTTTTGTGCCACCATTCCCCTTGATGACAAATGAGCTCAATTAGTCATATGCTGATCTACATGTATAAGTTATCGGAGACAATAATATAACCGCAATCGCGTTTAATCGGTATTCTAAATTAATGGTTCAGTCACTTATATGAACTGGCTCCTTTAAGGAGTCTATGAACCAAGGATCAGATTAGCCAGACCAATTCAATCTGAAACATTTTCAATTCTCATGTCACATGAAGAGAACAATGACACCATGGTAATGTGTCTAGTAGGCTAATTGAAACTGAGATATCGTTATCACGTTTCTTTGGTGCTTATTTAAGATACCGTTAAATGCTGTTTAACTGTTTAAAATAGGTCCAATGTAAACGTATGTAATTAATGTAATTAATTCACGTAAAAAGGTAATTAATGATGCTGTGGGGACTGTCTCGCGCAACAGATATTGTATTTGACGTTAGATAACTGTGCCAGCAGCGCCAATTAACAGCTAAAATTTGAAACGTCACAAATTGTTTTGTGATGTATTTGTAGCCTTAAATATAACTCTAAAAATATAATTTGACGTAATTTACCGACCTACCACCCGAAACAGCAAAAGCGACTGCGACAACTGTTCGCTAAACTTTGGCAAAAATACGCGTGCTGACTAACTTGTCGATGTCTTGTCTATTTGTTTAATCATTGTGCTACTGAAGAACGTGTTGAGACCTACAGCTGTAAGGGGAAAATTAAAACAAAACAAAAAAAAATACCACCCACGTCCCCAACCTTTCATCTTGACTTCCTTTGAGGAAATTCAAGCCCTGAAATAATCCGCACCATGGTTTTGTGCATTGAAGATAAATGGTTAACAACCTGTTTGTGAACGATTACATTTGCAAACATTTTCATGGCATGTCAAGTAGCCTACAGTGGGCTATTTGGCTGTGGGACGTATAGGTCACTCAGTCCATAACCTAGCTATTCTATGCATGAATTTCATTCCCCAAGGTTGCAAAATGCTACAAGTTTGTGTCCGGTTATTTGCGTGCAGCTTGGCGGAATTCGTGCCATTAAAGTGTCTGCAGACACCGAGCCTATTCCAACTTGCAAATTACAGCTGCAAACGGGTCAATAAAATACTCACTAGCCTAATTGAAATACGTTTGTCATTAAAAACAGTGGTATCACTACAATTGTCTCAACATATTGGCAAACGTCATCTAATTGAACCAACTAACAAGTAAAAGCAACATGAAACAAAAGTAACCTGAGACTAATGTTCCTCGTATCATTTCTTACCTCGTAAAATTCGGTTTAGATCCCCATTGTAGTGGAACGAGATGAATAGAAACTTTACAGTAGGTATCCAAACTTATTAAAAGCAGCAGCTGTGAGATGAGGTAAAATAACGGATAGGACGATAAATTTCCCGCAGTCACGCCTTCCCGCGTCTCTCACACACTGAGTGCTCTCGAGCGGGGGGGAATTCTTCCGCAAACGACCAGCCACAAATACTGTCTAAATAACGAGACAACGATCTGGACCCGCTGAACCCAGAGGCACATAAGTCAAGAAGCGTTAGTTCTAGCTGTGTCAGAAACACATGTGAAGGAGCCAAGGACTGTACCACTCCTCTGTTCTCCCTGTGTGTGTGTGAGCGCGCGCTGCGGTGCTGATGAGAGGACGGGTCGTTTGAGCGGGATCCGCGCGATAGACAGGCAATGTCATTAACTGCACGAGGACCAGGAGCATCGCTGAATACTGAACAAGTCTGTTTTTCTCTTTCATTTTTATGTATAATTTTATATAAACAACAAGAATTTCACCATAAATAGATAATACATTTCAATAAATGGAAGGAAACTTAAATCCTACTGGTATCACAGACTGTGATACCACAGACTTCTAATGGAAATTACACAATGTACATTGTTTCACTACTAAGTTGAGATTTACTGGTTTATGTTTGTAAAAAAAAAAAAAAAAAATCCATACACATAGCCTATATATACATACATTATATGTATATATATATATATATATATATATATATATATATATATATATATATATATATATATATATATATTTGTAATTCTCTAACCTTGTTGCAAAAACATTGTATAAAAATGCAATGCAATACAATGAAATAAATAAACAGCCATACAGTAACAGGATTGCATCTTTACAGTGTGTACACGGTCAAAGAATCTTATGTGAAAACTTGCCACATTCATATTTAATATAGTGTCTCATGAAACTCCAAATTAATGATTTTTTTTTTTTTAAATGGAGGCCAATTGAAACATGTTATCAAGTTTCCTTATTACCAGTTTTTACAGGAAAATATTACGCAATCTGAGGCTTGAATGTAAAATGCATTTTTAAAGCAAGTAAAATTGCCTTGGGGGTCTGTCAAAGCCCAAACAGAACATGAGGGTTAAAAGATCTTCCCATTAAGATCCAATACATATTCAACAAGCAACTAAAATCCCATTGTTTTGAATGGAAATTGTGATATTTTATGTGATCATTAAAATCAGCATAATGCATTTGCACTTGTCTTATGGCAATTGACTGGATTTTTCCTTAAAATAAAAGCTAATTTGGCTTTAGTTAATCAGTTAATTAGCGGTACAGATGGTGAGACTTCTATGTGGCATCATCTCCCCGAAGACTGGCCTGCAGTGGCATTTTTCATGTAGTTGTCCCTGCTTAGAGGACATTAGAGGGCCTTTTGGCTTTCATCAAAGAGCTGATGCGAAAAGCACATGGCATATGAATCGCACTTTGACGGCTGTGAAATGACAGCTCTCACAGTAGCTGTGTGTAAAGAATGAAGATCATTAATTACAAAAGCCCCAGCTACTTAATCCCACTCGAAAGAGAGCTTGAGGCGTCTGTCGTTCCCTTTGCCCTCCTCTGTTTTTTGCTCTTTTCCGGTATCTCTTGTTTTCACATCAGGCGCCCCCATTTCTCCTCCCCCACACCAGTCTAGCTGTCTTTTTCTCAGACTCAATTATTCTTTCTTTCTCTTTGCCCTCATATTCTTTTCAGCTCTTTTATTTTCCATTACAAACTCCACTTTTATCTCCTCATTCTTTCTCTGAATTACTCTTTTATCATCTGTCGCCCTTTGCGTGTCATGGAGTCCAGCAAGAACAGAATCCAGAGGTTTTTGGACTCGGCAGGGGGAGGCGGTAGTGCCCTCCTGCGTCCCAGCCCTCAGACCTCATGCTGAGATGGAGTTATCTCTCGAGGCAAGCTGTTCCACTCACCAGAGCCTTGCATCTAAGTCTCCATGCCAAACACCAGCACATCAAACTCTCTCCCAACAGGAAGAGCCATTATCTGCATGAAAGCCAGCTTGATCAGTAGCTTGGCTTTTACTGCAACTGAAAGACAACAACAGAAAAGTGATACACTTCTATCTGCAGAGAAGCCAAGCTGGCCCAAAATTGCAGTGTATACTCATATGTGAATATGTAATGTTTCACCATGTCTATGAAACTTTATTTGCTCAAAAATATTATGAAAATTGATTTTGAAAATCAACCACATTGAAGGATGTTTTAAGTGATTGCTTTGTGTATTGTATAAGACAAGATACTAATATTTGGCATTGACCGAGACGGTTTTTAATGAGCTTTGCTTCTTACTGGCAGTAAATGTGCCGCAATAATAACACATTAACATATTACATATCTGTCACCCATTCAGATGGACATAAACATCATACCTACAGAATTTCCAATTAAACTTTATGACAAACACTGTAAGGGTCACTCCCAAACAACTAATTCTTCAATAGACCTTCTGCAAACATTGTTCTGGAAACGATCTGCTTGAATCCTCAAAACACAATTTCTGGGACAGTACTAAATGTCTCTTTTTCCAGATAATCCATCACCGCTGGACTCATTTGTACCCTCTAGTGGGGGCGAGCAGCACTGTAATTTCTCATTAGATGAGGACACAGCTGTCTGCTTGAAAACAAATGATTTGGACATGAAATCACTGAGGGTGATACAAGCACAGAAAACGTTTTGATATGGATGTACACAAACAAAATGCAATTTCTATTGATTGCAATATAAGGGTTATCACAGCCTTTTGAAAGACCTGAGAAATATGCTAAATGCTACATGCAAAAATGCTAGTGAAATCTGTCAGGTTGTCGGTAAGGAGATACATATTAATGAATGGTTTAAAAAATCTTTTTTTTTTCTTCTGCCATTACATAGACGATGTACAAGATACAAGTATAAGATGAAATTTGCTGCATGACCATTTACTGATCCAAAATACAGATATGACTATTTTAAAATACCAAAATTGCTATACTTTTCAGCTTTAGGCATTCAACATCACATTCGACTCTGAATAGCGTTTTCAACATCCTGTCTGCATCCATGTGAATGAATTGCCACCGGTCAACTTAATTGAATATGACATTGAATCACGAACTGTATGTCACCTTATTTTTCAATATACAGTACAGTATCTGAGGTGGTACATAGTGAAGCAATTGTGAGGGTAAAGAGATATGGTCCATGAGGGAGAATGAGCTGCACTATGTTTAAGTTACTCTCAGAGGATAAATATACCAAACTAAACTGCTAAAGGAGAAGAGCTGATTTTACTCTTACTCTTGTATTCACTGTTGCTGTGGTTGCAGCATATAAACCTCTGGTTGTATTTTTCAAACCTAATCAGATCACATTAAAACCGATCCAAATTTGTAATTTAGGTTGGTGTACGCTGATTTTGTGTTCAAGAAACATTTCTCATGTTGAAAACAGGTGTGTTGCTGCATATTTTTTTCAGGATTATTTGATGAATAGAAAGTTCAAAAGAACAGCAGTTATTTGAAATACAAATCTTTTGTAAGATTATGTCTTTACTGTCACTTTTGATGAATTTAATTTATCCTTCCTAAATAAAAGTATTAATTTCTTAAAAGAAAAGAAAACACCTTACTGACTCTAGACTTTTTAATGGCAGTGTTTGTGAACACTTCCACAGTCACTCATTCCTCTATAACAGGGTAGTATTGTTCCATGTTCAAAGCATTTTAACCAGTGATTTTTGTAGGGCTGTCAAATGATTAATCGCGATTAATCGCATCCAAAATAAAAGTTTGTGTTTATATAATAAATGTGTGTGTACTGTGTATAATTATTTTATATATATAAATACATACACATGCTTGTATATATTTAAGAAATATTTGCATGTATATACTATATATAGATTTATATATAATTTATATATAAATAACATTTTTCTTAAATATATAAATGCACGTGTGTGTACTTATATATACAAAATAATTTTACACAGTACAAACACATTTATTATGTAAACACAAACTTTTATTTTGGATGCGATTAATCGTGATTAATCATTTGACAGCCCTAGATTTTTGTGTGATCAAACTCTGGTCAAAGGATGATATTTGAACAATTTAAAATTGATCTTAAAACACTATTTTATTTTATTTAAAAAAAAAAAAAAAAAGGACTGGCTCCGTAACCTGACATAGGATAAGGGTTCTGGAGAATACACTGATGGATGGCTAAAGAGTTGCATTCCCACATATGATATGTACCTCCCCTGTTTGCTGATGTACTTGTGATGAATTGTATATCAAAAAACAAAACAATAATTCTGCTACTACCTTTGATAGTATTTGATAGCATTCGATTCACAGCCATAAAAAGTGTGATAAAGGCTTCCTTTGATTAGCAGAATGGTGGTCAAATTAAAGATCGCAACATTAAAAAAAAAAAAACTACTAAAAGAGCTGACATAAATACACAGCAGCACATCAATGAACAATTACATGTTGGAAATTACTGACACATTCTACAATGACCTTGAGGTGGCATTTCACAGAATCAGTGTTCCTAATTAACTCTGATGTCTCTAGATGACTTCCAAAGACTCACCATGGCACGGAGTAACCTTCCAAATATAGTGCGGTTAACAAGAGGAATTACTTCATCTGAGGTGACAGTGTTTTCAAAAACTTGGCCATTGGTGAGCTACTTACTGTTAGGCTTAATTATGCTCTCTGTGAAACAGTGCATTCTAATTAGACAATGTAACAAGTCTATTTGATTTCTAACTTTGGGAAAATTTGAAGAATTACCCCTAACCCTATGAATATAAAGGTCCCGATATAATTTAAACGAAATCAAAGACCGTAATTTGAACAAAATCAAGCTAAAAGGAACTTTGTTTGGAGTTAGTTTAGAGAGCTCGAAACAGCTTGCCAAAGCGAACTTTACGGAAAGGTTTGCTTCGGCTGGTAAACACCTTTGTACTACCATTGGTCCGTGACGAATACGTAATAGGTAGGTGTGTGCTGAGGCTACGCCTTCTATCATGTGGGAATCTTTTCTGGTTCATTTGGCCAGTTCAGTCAGACGTCCGTGAGTAAAAACATGAACACACGAGAGCTGCTTTATAGTGAAAAATGAAGTTGCACTTCTGATTAAAAGAGACACTGACACTTATTCTTTTTCATTTTTAATACGGTAAAGCTGCTTTATTTTAACGTCTCCCTGTAGTCAATAATTTTATTACTTAAAACTCATCTTTGATCACCAAAATTACATATTTAAAAATGTTTTCCTTGAAAAAATTCTTCATGCCTTAAAATAGCTTGAATGTAACTCCACACCCTTGCCTCATTTAGTATACGCAGTTCTATGAATATGTAAACGTGATTGGTAACAAGTTTATGACGTCAGAAACACGAGCGGTTTCAAGCCGCGTTTTTGTTCACTGCAGTTTAAAGATAAAATAATCAACAATGGTGTTGACTTAATTTGCACATGGTTTGTCTTAAAGCATATTAAAAACACCACATAGACAAAAACAACATTAAAAGCTTAATTGTCACCACAGGAGATTTTAAGCTATGTATAAAGTGCTATATAAATAAACATGATATGACCAGAGTGCCGAATGTCAGAGCTTGTGCAAACATATCGTTGCTATGATCAGATGCTTTTCTTATGCTTCATTAAAAAATGCTTGCTGATTTCTCAATTTTGTTGTGCGTTTATTTTGCTATTGAGAGGAAAGTGTGCAGCACATATTTACATATACATCAAACCGTCGCTCTCAGCAGTGTGGGCGCCGTCAGCTGTTCGCTAACAGTAAATCGCTGCTCACGTATTTCATACTTCGTTTAACCCCTAAACGAAGAACAAAAAAAAAACGTCGGCGAGTATATCAGGGCCTTGAGACTGCTATCAATTATACATACAAGACACCTATGTCAAAACTTCTTAATGTGCAACCACCTAACATCATCCAACCAGGACACTCGTAAGAATAGCTTGCAGGAATAAAAGCTTGCGTCTATGCTGCGATCTCAAAGCATGAATCTGAAAGCCATGGAGATGAATGACCAGTCAATAGTGATCTCCATAATCGTTAGTCCTCTGGTGATTCATCAAGCCAATGACACTCGTGTCCCTAATACCACATTTATGCAGGTTTGAGCAGAGGAGATTGCGTGCTGTGATTTTCTCCAAAATGATTGATTATATCCAGCCTCTTTTGCCCAGTGTGTGTGTGTATGTGTGCACAGATGAGTAACTGAACGAATGAGCGGGTAAGTGAGTGAGTGAATGAATAAGAGATCAAGTGTGTGAAAGAGCAAGAGAAACTGAGACACAAACCAGACAGAAGAGATTTTGAGAGTAAGTGCGAGTGAATAATCTATCATTTTGCCTAAAACACTAAAGGGAATGTCATATTTCGCACACGAACACTGCAATTTTGCTAGAGCTTTTTTTGTCCATCTGAGATTAATTTCAGGAATATTTTGTCTGCGGTCTTGCAGTGTGGATACTCATTCACTGTCTAATGGAGAGCCAAGAGGAGAACGGCATTGATGATGTATGTATGTCTCTGTACGTAGAGAAAAGAGAAAGAAAGCAACAGTGAGAGATGGAGAGAGTTCAGAGAGTCTATATATGATATAAAAAATTAATATCTCATTATGTGTTCACTTAAAGCAAAAATCATGCTAAAATTACCTCAAATTCACTCTGAAGAATAAAGAATATTCCAAGGACAACACTGCCAACCCACTAAATAAATCAGTTATTTGACTTTCTTAAGAAAGTACTTTAAAAAAAGTGTATATGAAAAATATATAAAAAAAAATATATATAAAAAAAAATATATATATATATATATATATATATATATATATATATATATATATATATATATATATATATATATATAAAACAGAAATACTGTTCAAAAGGTTTTAAATTTTTTAATAGAAGTCTCATATGCTTATCAAAAAATCCTGTTGTCACTGGCACACAGTGAATCCTGTGGTACGCAAGGCCATGTAGGGTCCATCTGCTGTATCCTTCATTGCCCGCGAAAAGAAGGGCGCATTTCGAGGCCGCATATATTATGTATATGTATGTATGCATGTATGTATGTATGTATATGCATGTATGTATAATACAGAAATATAAAGGGGAAAAAGGACAGTCCAAATGGCAGTTGATGTTCCTTGCCATGGCTTCAACCCAAGATTTCACTGAAATGACACAGTACAATCTGAAAAGCAACAAAAAAGTCAGAGGGGAGTGAAAGTAAACCCCTGGTTTTGGTCTTTAAGATCTAACAAAACAACACACTACTACAGTATTAAGTAAATCCATGCTGATGACTACAGCAGTCCTTAAACGTTCAATTAAGTAACAGAGCCGTTCAGTGCAAAGAGACACTGTAACCATCAAGGGCAAAAGAATGACAGAACGACCTGTCTACGGGGCATCATTCAATTACTTCTGATGTGTTTAATTAAAGAACAAGTCAGGCTCATTCCATTCCCATTTCTTTAATCATGTAATTCTTCTTTAAACAGACATTGATCAATACTTAATAAAGGCTTGGGATAATACACAAGACTAGGGAAACAAAGCAGAGAGAGCTAAAGCATAACATAGGTATTTGCTTTCTGACTGTATAAATACACATATCAGACTTCTACTCTATGTCTGTGTTATTTTGATAAATGAAGTGTACATAAGGATTCCACAGAACTTTTTTAATTGAGTGGGGAATTACCACAATTCCGTATTGAATTCTCCTCATCTAAAACGTCCATAGAGCCCTAGATGCGCCTCTCACATCCTGTGACAGCGGGACACATGAAGTATAGATTCTCATCTTGAGAATACAAGACAAGCTGCCAATACAAGAGCTACCTGTGAATGCCTGATGCCTCAGTGCATGAGTGTACTTACACGTGTCAGTCTGAGGGAAGTCTTTCTCTTCCGTTTCCATACAAATCCATTATCCCCCATCATCCTTCAGGAGTGGAAAACTAACAACCCTGTCGCATAAAAATTCTCAGGATGGCCGTTCAGTCTGAGACAAAAGTGAAGTTTGCAATTAAGGAAATAATTATGTCCATATCTGCTTTGAGATGCGAGGACAGGGGCCTTCTGGAGCCCTGTGATAGAGTGATACTGAGGACCTTAACAGCAGGGAGTTGATTTAATTGAGTCCAAATTACACTCTCATGGCAGTGGCACTTTCCTCTGAGCTTTAATGGCTCACTGTGCGGTTGTCAGGGCTGCACGGCATGTTTTAGCTTTTAAAGGCTAGAGGTAATATCTGCAGACTTAAAGGCAGAGTAGATCTCTTCCTTTCTAAATAATGTAGGAACCATTTTGATTTGTGTTAGTTTGGTGCTGTTAATTTTTTATTAGGCCTATCCAGTGTAAACTAATGGTTGATTATTTTGGAGTCTCACTGTTATTTCAATTCATTCTTTCATAAGAAGAGCATTCAAAAATCTTTTTCACACAAGCTAACATTCTAGTATAGGCGGTTATTACATACCATAAGCTGACGAAGGAGTAAATGGTTAAAGAGCCCTATCATGGATTTTTTTAAGTTTCCTAATGTTGTTTTGGAGTCTCCTACAACAGGTTTGCATGCATCAAACATCAAAAAACTGTTTAATTTTCTCATAATATACATTTGCACATCACCAGATTTTCAATGATTCTCAAACGACTCGCCAAATGAATCAATCTCTCTAAATCCCTCCTTTCCGCCAGCTACTCTGCTCTGATTGGCCAGACAGCTCAGTCTGTTGTGATTGGTTTACCACGTAATTCCCATTGCCATAACACCGACAGCTCTGTGTCCTGAGGCTTCCTACACCGTAAACTAAACACAGTAACGAACAATGACGTTGATTTTACCATATTTATCCGAGCGCGAGTCTGATGATGAAACACTAGAAGAAGAACCATTCATTCAACCCGAACCTCCATCGCAAGGACGACTCGAGCAGGAAGTTTCAGTGATTTACTACTCAGTTTGAGGTAACTAATTCCCAAGCTCTAGCGTGAATGACTGATGTAACAAAAAAATGTCTTTACCATCTCATTGTAGAGCACAGCGTCTCCTCGACATGATCTATCCAGTATCCACAGGATCAGCTGCTGGTTTGAGGTTTAAGTTTCCTTGGTGTCTGCGCACGCAATAAGTGGGTGGGCTAATGTCGTATTGACGTCACGACGAAACGGCTTATGACTCATTTGAAAACCAATCAATTTCATTGACTCAGAGTCGACTCTTACTTTTGAAAGACAATAACTTTATATATGGTGCACTTTAAAACTTTGCAGGATGCTTTCATTCACTTAGAGCTATATTACACACTACATGAAAGGTCATTTTCAAAAATCAATGATAGGGGCCCTTTAAGTTGGTACCGAACAAGCCAGTTGCCCAACTATGTACTGTTATGCAAACAGAATCTATTACATTAAAAAAAGTTGGATCTAAACACCAAGATGTGCAACAACAACAACAACAACAAAAAAAATATATATATATACAGTATATTATATACCGTTCGTTCTAACAGTTAGGGTCATTTAGCAAGGACACATTAAATTGATCAAAAATGACAGTAAATACATGTATAATCTATCAAGTGTTTAAATTCAAATAAATTTTGTTCTTTTGAAATTTCTTTTCATAAAATACTGAAAAATAACGTATTACAGTTTACACAAAAATATTAGGCTGCACAAGTATTTTCAAGATTGATCATAAGAAATGTATCTTGAGCACCAAATCAGCATATTAGAATGATCTCTAAAAGGATCATGTGACACTGATGGCATGTCCAAATCCAATGTTGACTTCACTTCCTGTCTCCTGAGATACCTTCATCTGATCGATTTCTGAAGGCAGCATATGTATCCTTCGCTGCCTTTGATATCACACAATCATCTGCTTTTCATTCTGTGACAGTTAAGCTAAAAAATAAAGATGGCATCTGAAAGTTGGTGGTCAGTTTAGGTAAATGTACAATTTTGATCCAACGGTTTCCACTTTTGATCAAGAAATTATTACTGTAGTAATAACATTTTCACTTAGTTATCACCAAAGCTCTCTCAGCTATCTGCTGTAGCTCATCTGTCTCAGAAGTCTGTCCAAAATCAGTTTCAACAAGTTCCTGTCATGTGCAAACGCTGCCTGCAAAGTCATTGCCTGATAGGGTAGCGAGGCAACAAGTCAGCTGCCTGAATTTTTCGGATTCAGCCCTTGCCTAGTCTTCAATTGCTAGATTGTGTTCATCTGATCATCATGTGCTTTGCCCCCCTTTACATTGGCTGTGTCCCAATTCAAAGGCTCCAGCTGTCAGACTGAGCGCTGGGAAGGTCTAGCCTACGGAGAACTGTAATTGTGGCCTAGAAACTGTGACAGGTGCCGTTGAGTGGCGTAGAACTCAATACTTGCATTTCAAAGAGTAATCCGGCAATTTCTCAAAAAAAATACAAATCTTGTCGTCAATGGCGCGCAATGAATTCTGGAGTACACAAGGCTGCAAAGGGTCCATCTGTTGTAGCTTTAATTTCCCGTGAAACGAAGGGCACATTTAAAGGGGTGTGGTTCCTCATGCTGTGGTGACTCAATTAGCCTTCGAATGCTTTATTTTTTTCTTAAAACTTTTGAATGGTAGTATTTTAAAGTCCAAATAAACTTTACAGATCTTTATTTGAAAGGGTTTAAACCATGTTTTTCATGCTTGATCAATGAACCACAAAAAATTATTGCACATGCACCTCTGGAACAGTCCAGTTTACCAGCGGTAGACAATTAAGGCAACAGATACAATACTGTAACTACAAGGCCTTTCTACTGACTCTGAAAAACACCAGAAAAAAAAAGATGCCCACCTGCGTGAACACACCATAGTCCTGCTGCACGGAGGAATGAGGACTGCAGATGTGGCCAAAGCAATAAACTGCAATGTCCTTAATGTAAATGCTTAAATGGGTCATCGGAGGCCCATCTTCCACAAGTTGGTATGATTCTTTAGGGTCCTCATGTAGAGTTTGTAACATACTTTGGTTAAAATTCCTCAATGGTTGTGTAAAACAACACCCTTTTTACCTCCTCAAAAACAGCTCTGTTCACAGCGACCCATTTCGGTGCATGTCTCTTTAAATGATAATGAGCAACTGTTTACCCCACCCCTCTCTTCTATGGGGCGTGTCCACAGAAGACACGTAAAGTGCTGCCTTGGCAACCTGCCTTGGTGGACAGTATACAAATGGTCAGAAAATCAAAACGGCTTGATTATTGAGAGTGTTTAGGCTTTTTTAGGATAAAAAAAAAAAAAGTAAATGGATTTTATTTTTCATTGAATGGTAGTTGTGTCCACACACTGCAAAGACACATTTAAATGCAAACACCATATAAAAGTGAATTTTGCAACCGATGACCCCTTTAAGACAGCACTAGGTCCGCTGATCGTCCTTGCAGTGCCAAACCACATGTAGTCATACGTCCCCCTCAGGCGTGATAGAGAAGTTGTAAATGCCTTGGTGGAAGAGTGTAGTAACATCTCACAAGAAGAACTGGCAAATTATCAAAAACACATTTACCGGAATAATTCCTACAGTACAGTGAAGAAAATAAGTATTTGAACACCCTGCTATTTTGCCAGTTCTCCCACTTAGAAATCATGGAGGGGTCTGAAATTGTCATCGTAGGTGCATGTCCACTGTGAGAGACATAATCTAAAAAAAAAATCCAGAAATCACAATGTATGATTTTTTAACTATTTATTTGTAAGATACAGCTGCAAATAAGTAATTGAACACCTGTCTATCAGCTAGAATTCTGACCCTCAAAGACCTGTTAGTCTGCCTTTAAAATGTCCACCTCCACTCCATTTATTATCCTAAATTAGATGCACCTGTTTGAGGTCGTTATCTGCATAAAGACCCCTGTCCACCCCATACAATCAGTAAGAATCCAACTACTAACATGGCCAAGACCAAAGAGCTGTCCAAAGACACTAGAGACAAAATTGTACACCTCCACAAGGCTAGAAAGGGCTACGGGGAAATTGCCAAGCAGCTTGGTGAAAAAAGGTCCACTGTTGGAGCAATCATTAGAAAATGGAAGAAGCTAAACATGACTGTCAATCTCCCTCGTACTGGGGCTCCATGCAAGATCTCACCTCGTGGGGTCTCAATGATCCTAAGAAAGGTGAGAAATCAGCCCAGAACTACACGGGAGGAGCTGGTCAATGATCTGAAAAGAGCTGGGACCACCATTTCCAAGGTTACTGTTGGTAATACACTAAGACGTCATGGTTTGAAATCATGCATGGCACGGAAGGTTCCCCTGCTTAAACCAGCACATGTCAAGGCCCGTCTTAAGTTTGCCAATGACCATTTGGATGATCCAGAGGAGTCATGGGAGAAAGTAATGTGGTCAGATGAGACCAAAATAGAACTTTTTGGTCATAATTCCACTAACCGTGTTTGGAGGAAGAAGAATGATGAGTACCATCCCAAGAACACCATCCCTACTGTGAAGCATGGGGGTGGTAGCATCATGCTTTGGGGGTGTTTTCTGCACATGGGACAGGGCGACTGCACTGTATTAAGGAGAGGATGACCGGGGCCATGTATTGCGAGATTTTGGGGAACAACCTCCTTCCCTCAGTTAGAGCATTGAAGATGGGTCGAGGCTGGGTCTTCCAACATGACAATGACCCGAAGCACACAGCCAGGATAACCAAGGAGTGGCTCTGTAAGAAGCATATAAAGGTTCTGGCGTGGCCTAGACAGTCTCCAGACCTAAACCCAATAGAGATTCTTTGGAGGGAGCTCAAACTCCGTGTTTCTCAGCGACAGCCCAGAAACCTGACTGATCTAGAGAAGATCTGTGTGGATGAGTGGGCCAAAATCCCTCCTGCAGTGTGTGCAAACCTGGTGAAAAACTACAGGAAACGTTTGACCTCTGTAATTGCAAACAAAGGCTACTGTACCAAATATTAACATTGATTTTCTCAGGTGTTCAAATACTTATTTGCAGCTGTATCTTACAAATAAATAGTTTTTAAAAATCATACATTGTGATTTCTGGATTTTTTTTTTTAGATTATGTCTCTCACAGTGGACATGTACCTACGATGACAATTTCAGACCCCTCCATGATTTCTAAGTGGGAGAACTTGCAAAATAGCAGGGTGTTCAAATACTTATTTTCTTCACTGTATGTGTAACTGGTTCTACTCGCACCACTCCAAGCAGGATTTAAACTGGCATTTTCAGCATGGGAGGCAGCGCACTAACAATGGCTCTAAAGACTTCTAGCAGTCGTTAGTGCGCCTCTCAAGGCCAGGGGAGTGAAGTTTATTCACACAGCTCTACTAGTTGGCCTCCATTACATCAAAGAAGTATTATGTCTTTTGGTCATGGTTATCCCGAAATGAAATAATTCAAAGCCTGCTATCAAAACAATTGGATACAATTACCTCCACGCTAATCGATAGCAAAGATAAAATTTGCCATTTTGTCCAGGCACACTATACCACACATAATTTATTGCATTTAATAAAATAGCCACAGTGGAAGTGATTATGTTGTTCACTCGTAAATATGGGTCAGAAATGTTGCTTTGTTCTCGGTTTTCTTTCTTGTTAGGCTATATTTTTATCTTCTGCATAAGTTCAGTTCACAACTGGAACAGTAACAAAGCTAATGGCTTTGTTGTGGACTCAATAATTATGTAGCTGTCTATAGTATTGTGATTGGTGAGGAAAATTTAAGGGAAGCTCAGTTAAGACTTCCTGCTGGGCACAACCTTAATGATTAACTGGCTGATTGCATCTCTCTCTTTTGGTTTATCTCTCTGTCATTTTCTCTCTTTTTTCCGACCAAGCAACTGTGAGTCACAGTAGTTGGCACCCACCATCCACACTCCCAACATTATAATTCCCTCTGCAGTATCTAAGGAGATACACACTCCATCTATCACAATACTTGCATTCTCCCTGCATAGATTCATTCTCAGCCCAATTAAACTCGTTCTTTTCCTCCTCCTTTTGTGAATAATTAGGCTTTCATCTCACTTGGATGTATCGAAAGATTCTGCTCTTTCTTCGAGCGAGGACACATCAAAAAAATACAAGAGTATCTTCTGCCTTCTTTCATTTCTGTTTCTTTAGGCCTTTAGCCAATTATTGAAATTGCTTGGGTTACAACTGAACTTGCTGGTAAAAAATAAAATTATTATGTACTGTGTCTTATTTAGGATTCCAGAAGTTAAGAATCAGCATATTACATAAAGTTTAGATGGTCCTTCACTCTCACACTCATTGTAGAGATAGATGGACAAATGCATGCAAGATTTTGTGGACACTTATGCTCCATTATCTGATTTGCAAAAATCCTTTAGTGAACCATGCACTAAAACAATGTTTAAAAATCTATATCATTGCACGATATCCATTCTAAAGACAATTCCATCCATGTATCCCTCTTTCCTGCCTAAAGAGGTTCACCCTAAAATTTAAATTCATCATTCAAAGATGAAGTTATCTTTTTATTTGCCCTAATGTCACTCAAACCTGTATGACTTATTCTTCTGTGGAAAACAAAAGAAAAGTCATTGGAAGTCATTGGGGTCCAATGTTGTTTGGACTCCATTACTCTTCAAAATGTCTTCTTTTGTGCTTGCAGAAGACAGAAAATCATACAGGTTTGGAATGACATTAAGCCAAGCAAAATAATTATTTATCTTTTGTGTGAACAATACTTTTTCGACAGGGGATCCCAACCGGGCCTTAAATGTCCAAGGGAGCCTCCCTCAAGATGACTAAAAACTATTTAAATTAATAAATAATCACTCTAATTTGAAATAAATTGCTCTAACAAATAAAGATGTAAACTGAAATGTATTTTAAATCTAATAATAAAAATAATAAATGATCAAATTAAAAAATTGACAAATTCATTTAGTTTTCCCCAAAAAACAGTTTGTTTTTAATTGAAGAACATACAGTTCTTGAAACTACTGAATCACAACAATGATTCAAAGTTTATTCATTTAAAGGGTTAGTGCACTAAAAAATGAAAATTCTATAATTAATTACTCACCCTTATGTCGTTTCAAACCTGTAAGACATTTGTTCATCATTGGAACACAAATGTAGATCTAAATGAAATCTGAGAGCTTTCTGTCCCTCCATTGACAGCCAACGTCTGTCAACTATCCCTTTCCAGCTCCAAAAAGTGGGAAGAGACATAATTCATTCAAGTAATTCATGTGACTCCAGTGGTTTAACCTCAATTTTATGAAGAAATGTGAGTGCTTTGTTTGCACAAAAAACATGATGCGTTGAAGATTCATATTTTGTATACATCTGTGTTCAAAAGATGAACGAATGCCTTACGGGTTTGGAACGACATGAGGGTGAGTAATTAATGACAGAATTGTCATTTTTGAGAGAACTATCCCTTTACTATTCAATATACTCCCAAGAAGCTTTAAAAACAGGCAGCTTTGAAAACAACCAGCTTTGTATTAATTACAGAAATAGCCTATATTGGGGAACCTTAACATTTTGTGTTGTACAACAGGGGACCTTCGAGTCAAAAAGGTTGAGAACTGCTGCTTTAAGCAATTACAAATCGATTTAGTTCTTTTTTTATGGAATTATAGACACCTCACAAACGTAAAAGAAATGTGCATTTGTATGTGTATCATATTATATTATATGACAATGCATCCATCTAGGGAAGGAGGAGGTAGACAAATGCCAAATTATAAAGCCATTACTTTAATGCAGAGCAAGACACTAGTGCAAGGCACCTGGAAAACAACCTTAGGGATCAATACTCCACACACATTTCATTACATAAGTGGAATTTAGATTCATCTCTCTCTGCCCCGTTCTCCCCTTGCCAATAATTTCCCCAGCAAGGAAATTAAATTGGTTTAGTAATGATTACCTGACTCAGGTAAAACTAATAGTCCTGTGGCTTATTAACAAATGCAGTGACAAGGGCATGACGAGGGGCGGTTATTCAGTAACTGTTAGATTTGAGCACACCGGACAAAAAAAATTATAATATTCACATCTCTAGCCTCAGGTCAAATGCCATACAAAGCACTCATGCTTCCTTAATGAACAAATGTCCAAAAGAATGGAAATGTTCGAACGAGAACGTGAATGAGTTTGAGAACAAAAAAGGGTCCTTGTTTTATAGCCTCTGCAGGCACAGACAGTTCAAAGAGGAGGAGATGGACCACATACTGAAAAATAAATGGGGTAAATCAAAACGCTCAATACAGTGCCTGTAGAAATGGAAGTTCCACCTTGTTCACAGTACTTAACTGGAAAGTCACCTGAAAATTTTTTGTTTTAGCAGTATTTCAGCTGAAGAAGCAAAACGTAGATACTTTAGAATACTACTGCAGTCAGATTTTATTTCTTATATGGCATAAGAAACTATCTTGAAAAACAGTTTTCCATCCAAGTAGATACTGGCTGCCTGGAGGCATTAACAAGACGACACACTGAGTGAACTTACTTGCTGCTGTTTATTGGTCTGTTTATTGAATTGTCTGTCTGTCTACTCTGTATACATGTATATATGCCGTGTGTGTGTGTGTATAAATAATTTTATTGTTCAATTAATGAATTCCAAAACGTACACCTCCTAAATAAAAACTGAAAATGGAAATAGCAATGATCATTTCTGCTCAGGACAAACCTAAAATACCTTGGTTCTTATCCCTGCAACTAAAGACTTTTAGGGTTCTATGTGTGACATATGTAGCTGGTATGCATCATACAAGGTTCTCCTCACTCACTGTGAACACTATAGCTGGAGTATCTGAAGCCTCAGATACCCCTTTTCCACCAAAGCATTTTGAGAGCCGGTTCGGGGCTGGTGCCTACTCGCGAACCAGTTCCTTGTGTTTTCGACAGCCAAAGAACCGGTTCTCGGCCAGGATAATTGGTTCCAAAGTGGCACCAACTCTTTGCTGGACTAGAACCATTCTTTTACCAAGTCATGCTTATGTCGGGGGCTAGGGGCGGGTTTATTGTGACCAACACGACGGGAAAGACCGCCATTGCTAAAAACAAATCGCTAGTAGAAAGATAGTACAACGATTGAAGAAAGATGGATTCTAAAGCGAAACAGTTGTAATTGTTATGCTTGGAAGTTGGCGCAAGCGTTTCTGGGAAAGCTAAGACATATGGCGACGTACATAGTGACGTAACAACGTCATTCACTGGGCTCTCTAGACAGTGGATAAACAAACAGGTTCTGAGAAGGTTCGCAAGTTGAACCAACTTTGAACCAGCACCAGTTCCAAACCAGTTCTTTTTTGGTGGAAACGAGGTAAGAGAGAGCAGCACAGTCTATGAACAATTCTGGATTGAATTTCCGAATTAGACAGAAGACCACAAAGCATCCTTGAGGCATTACTAGAGTATGGAACAGATGTCATCTACTTTGAACAAACGAACAGCATGCTGAATCAAACACCAACTGCATGCTTTTTATGAACCAATAAGACATAAGCCAATCCATTCACTAAAACAGAAGGCAACATACAGTGGTATTAAAGTCAGTGAATGCATATGGCCATACAAAATATTTTGCTGCTATAGTCACAATGACAAAATTGCCATCGCAAACAGTTTCCCCAATGGCGACTAATGTTTTCTGCAAAGGTTTCGGTAAACTCTGAAAACATTAACTTGACAGACGGTTTAAGAAAATCGGAAAGGAAGTAAAATGGGTACATTTCAATGGGAGTACAAAGGCCATGCAACATTTTCTTTGCAAAGAAATACCTCATACCCAGTGGTGTGAAAAATCTGCTGTCACCACATATGCATTCACATCATGCTGAAAATTACATCTTTGGCAATATTTATTTAAAGACTTTGATGGCAAAATAACACATTCATATCTTTACACGGCAAATCCTCTTTGGTGGACAAAACTGTCCCTTATCTACCTCTATGCACAGTTGTTTTACCCTATTTAAGCGTGTCCATCATAAATGTTGCATGCCTCAGCCTAATGCTAATTAATCACCTTGAGAATATGACGAGAAGAGGGAACATATTTGTTGCACAGCAGGATAAAAAATTTTTTCCAGGGTGCATGATTGTTTTCACACTTTAAATGGCAGTATTTGTGCTGTTAATAGACCACACCAAATGAGTTCCTATATATAACTTGCCTGTTATATATTTCTAGCTTGATTTCATCACATTTACAAGACAAACGTTTGGGGTTAGTAAGATTTTTCATTTTGAAAGAAAGAAATATTTTTATTCAGCAAGGACACATTAAATGAACAACTAAATAGCTGTTTTTGACATTACAGGGATAAATAACATTTTAAAATAGGAGACTTCTTTCAAAAAAACATCTAAAATTCTGTGTTGAAATCAAGAGGGAAACAACAATTTTATAATATAATAAAATAACATAATATAGGCTATAGCTTGACTATACCTCTTTTAAGAACTCAATTTTAGATTTATTCATTCACATATGGACCTACGTGTTCTGACTAGGAGTGGCTACTATAGCAGAGCAGGCTTTTTTGTTTCAGAGTTCACCTTGCTGAGGTTACTGCTTGATTTACATTGAAGCTTTAGATGAGGAATGTTCAAAGTCAGCGTGCAAAGATGGTACGGATCTCACAGGCCCCCTGCTGCTTACACACAAATGAGAAAATTTCAACTGCGCTCATGCTACACAAGTCTAATCGCTAGTGTTCCAACGATGGAAACCTTATCCAGAGACAATATGTACCATATCAAAGACAAAAAATGACTGTCATGTAAACTCATTCTGTTGTTCACTCTTGATGAGCGTGCTACAAATATTAAAGGAGAGAGAGAGAGGAAGGAGAAGGGGATGAGGCGAGATGAAAGTTGTTTATGACCTTTCACTTGTCTGTGCGTGTGCATGTGTCACCCATCTCAAAAGGTTCTGTGTGTAATTTGTTTGATGCTATAATGCTTGTACTATCTCAGCGATTCAGAGAAAAGAGAAAGCAAACCATTTGTAGGTTGATTTCCTTAATTTTTAAACTGTGGTGGTTCTATTAAAAGGGGACGAGTTTGTCTGTATATATACTTTTGAATGGCCTTCAATGGAGAAACATGCTTCTCACATAATGAATGTTATTTTCAAAAGTTTTTTTAAAAAGAAATTAATACTTTTTTCAGCAAATATGCATTAAATTGATCAAACATGACACTTTCATTTGTAGATTATTTAAGATCAATGAATGCTGTACTTTTAAACTTTCTATTCATCAAAGATATCTGGGGGGGGGGGTATCAGTTTCTACAAACAATATTAAGCAGCACAAGTGTTTTTGTCAGGACCACTATCGTCAAATACGATTGACAATTAGCATACAGTTTGGGTTGCAAGTATGGTTGTTGTTCTGGGCATGAACTCCCTGCCCATCCATGTAGCCTAGCATGGATAAGAGCAGGGAGAGCAGCAATAACCCCCCTTAGGGTAAACAGAACAGAACCAACATGAATGTATTGCAGATATCATAAGTTCAAAATTTGAATGTGCAACATATTTTGAGAATTTTAGTCTGATTCAGAGGGGAATCAGAATGTCAAATCCTGACTGACGAGAGGAGGAGCTGAGGATGGAGGAGGGTAAATAGCTCCTGAGAAATGCGATAGCTGCAGATAATACTGAAGGAGCATCCATTGCTGTGATAGGTGTCGAATTCCGATTGGTAGACCGTAGACGTGGATCAGCTGATGCGAGCTTGACTAACGTGACCTGCCAGAACTGACACTACGCTTAATCTTCAACATTGATGACGATAAGAAATGTTTCTTGAGCACTAAATCAGCATAATTCACAATAAAATCACTGATTTCTGAAGGATCATGTGACACTGAAGACTGGAGTAATGATGCTGAAAATTCACAGGAATAAATCACATTTCAACTTGAATAAAATAAAAGTTTACAACCCATGAAACAAAGATGGCAGCTAACAGATCACTTACTTCAAGGGATGTGTGAGCTGGCCAAATGACTGCCATTTGAGATGAACAGCATTATCCAGGTTCCAAGTTTCCAAGGTATACCACTTTGGGGTGGGATTTCTGGGGTTTGTCCAACCAATGGAAAGCAAGGGGAGTGCAGCAAAACCTGTTTGAAAACAATCATTACCGATACTTTTGGTGATGCTAACCTTGCAGAAATTACAAGTTTTACATTAAAAATCATAGGAAGACATCAAACAGAAGTGGAGGATGCATACCGGTACTCGATGCATACTGTGAACCGGTACTAAAATGTAATTCAGTGGGCCTGTTACCACAACTTAAAAGGTTTAATTAAATCAATAACTTGGAACCATACATTTATTCAAGTTGCAAACATTATTTTTGGGGTTCTGTTGACATAATAATGTTGAACATTACATTATCTTAATATTGTGTGCAATTAAGATGAACTGGTTCTAGGGCTACAACTCAAGTAGTTTGAGTGACTAGAAATTTGTGTTATACCATAAATTAAGTTGTACTCTCAATGTAGTTTGTCGGTTGAACGCAATTTCATTCGAAGTTGTCATAACTCAACATGACATGATATATTGATGCAAACAGTTGCGTTAATTATTGTTGTTGAGCCAACACATTTTTTAGAGTGTAGCAGATCTCTTTTTCTACATTTTTAGAAGACATTTTTATCAGGTCAATTTACATATTTTCTTGTATGAAAAGGTAAATATAAAGTTTTACTTCATCAGACTAAGAATTTTTTTTTATCATTTCTTATTTTTAGTAATTTAGTAAACCCCTAAAGTAGATGTTATTAGATGTTACCTTATAAATAAAACTTACCGACAATAATTATTCAATTTAGTTTTTTCTCAATTATAGCAAAGCCAGTGTTACAGTCCAAGAAGGAAAACCAAGATAGAAAAGATAAATTATTCTTAAAATTAAATCTTTTGTGACCTAAACAGTCACGTCCACCTAAATGTCACTCTTTCAGTGAAGTGTTTAGACCTTCAGGATCGAGAAAAAAAGAAAGAAAATAGAAGAATGATGTGACTGTAAAAAGCATTCAAGAGCCTTTCAACGATGATTTCTCTCTCTATAAAAAACATTGATCAATGCAGCAATCTGCAGCAAATATCAGTAGTTGTGTGATTGAAATTCTTGTCAGACACAAACCAAGACTGTCTTCACTGAACCCCCCATAGCTTAAGAGGTTCACTGTAAAATGTGATATTGGACTATAAGCCCAAAGGGAAAATACTGAATGGACAAAAAATGAATACCTCACCGAGGAGAACCATTTTAATATCAGACACCCTTGGGGTTTCACCATCAACTATTATTAACTAAATCTTCTTTAACTAATTAAAGATATGAGGACGAGCTTTTCATGAGAAAATTAACAGCCACCAGAAGCACAATTCTCACAGATGGCTTTTGACCATCTCATGCAGTCCGCAACACTGTCGTCGCATGCGATATTGCCATTTATTTCTGCCTCTGAGCTATAATGATCCGAACAGTGTTCATATCACAGTGGGGTGCAGAAAAACACTGCTATTTTGGGTGAGTATGGGGGGGTTTGTTCTTAGAGACGGAGAAGCATTAAATTACACTGCAGAAGAGATGCCAGCTTGGCAAAATTCACAAGAGGACTGAGAGGATGCGGCCAGTGAGCCACAGATGCATATAATCCTGTTGATTTCTAGGCAGCACCTCACTCACTACATGCTAATGTGATATGCAGCACTGAGAACGAGTCATGACGATAATGTTTTGCCAGGTGACAAAAGAGCTTCATTTAGGCAAATCAGTTTGGCTGAAGAAAATCTAAACAAGAGAGACGGCACATAAGATAATAATATAGATTAAAGGGATAGGTCACCCAAAGATGAAAATTCTGTCAGTAATTACTCACCCTCCTTTAACCCGTAAGACTTTCGTTCATCTTTGTAACACAAATGGAGATATTTTTTTGATGAAATCTGAGATGTTTCTGACATAGACAGGTAAGCAGCTGACACTTTGACACTTCAAAAAGTTCATAGAGTGGTTAAGGCCAAATTTTCTGAAGAGAAACGATCGCTTTATATGATGAACAGATTGAATTTATGCTGTTTTTCACAAACATTGATCAGCGAACATAAACAAAAGCTCAACCAAATAGTCCTGCTTGACGCGCGAGAACAAACCTCTTAAGGTGTTGCGCAACACAAGAATGAACCTCATTGGTTTGCGAACCGTGACGTTCTAACCTTGGCCGGTGTTATGAAATATTCTGTGTCTGAGTTTTTCGGTGACACTGGGCGGAGCTTACATGAATATTCACGAGTTTCCTGTTTTGTGTTAAAGCGCCACAAAAATATTAGTGCACGCTCATCGGATTACTGAACCTATTTTCTGTAACGTAATTGCGTTTCAGAGTCAAAAGAAGTTAAGCTTCTTTTTAATAACCGTTTTTGTATGCTCAATATTTTGTATTGTGTAATGTCGTGTGATATAACTTAATGATTCCATTTATTTATTTATCAGTGGCCTCGTTAATAAATGAGCCAACAGCCTTTGAGTTTGTTTGTTTGTATTATAGTTCTGTTTTGCTTTGGTCTTTTAAAATTTAATTTGATATTATTAATGTATTTGTGGTGGCATAATAAAGTTTTAGTGATGATTTTTTTTGTCATTCGCTATTGCTTTCTCATTTGGCAGCCTGCATAACCTCGACCAGACATTAGTATTAAAACACAATAAGAAATGTTTGGTTTTGACATGCATGAATTAATGCATGTAAACCTTCTTTTTGTCTAAAACACACAAAGCTCTATGGCTAGAAACATGGTAAGATGGTGAAATGACAAGTTCAATTACAATTCTAGTTCTAGTTCAAGTTCTAGTTTTAGTTCAATTCTACAAACTTGCCACAACAACTAAAATGTTCAAATTGAATTACAAGTGGTTACATTGATCACAGCAAAAAGTTACTTGTGGGGGGTTTATTTATGTGTAGCTCTATGGAAAAGACATAATTGGCAAAAGTATTTTAAAGTATAATATTATTATTATTAGCATTATTATTATTGTTATTATGGACATACACACTTCTATGATTGTTCTTTAATTTCTTAATTGCATGCTCAGTTGGTAAATAATTTCAACGTTTCTTTATTAAATCCTAAAGTGTTTTTTTCATATATGAAAATATGAAATATTATCAGGAAACATTCCCAACTGCTCATGCAATCAGCCTTTGCAACATTCAATCTAAAATAAATAATAAGTTACATTTACAAAAAACCTGTATAATTAAAAATGTAAAAACATTGTCTTGTTTACAACAAAGTGAAAATAAAAGTGTCTGCGTTGTCTGGCAAAAGTCATCTTCTTTGGAAAAGAATTAAGGTTATATAGACGAATAATACATCATGGCCAATTAAGATAATAATTAAAATATATTTAAAGTACATTATGTTTTCAATCATGTGTGCAATATTGGAAATATATAGGCCTACATTCACAGTAAATTCAAGTTCACTGTTGCATGCGGTTTCCATAGCCAATAGCTATTTTTATTTTTCCGTGTTCCTCGAAGGCACACAGCGGGCGGAAGGCGTCATAATCTTAGCTAAAGAGATATCTCTGGTTCTGGCCAGAGCCGTTGAAAAACATATTTAATGGCTCTGGTTCTGGCCATAGTTCTGGCGATAAGCCCCGCCCATTAAAAGGGACGATATGATTTGTCAATTTTCCTGTTTCATTTGAAATTCGTCTCTCATTGGCTTGGCCCTCTGTAATTTCACAGCTGGACCACCAATCACAGACCTGAAAGCGTTAGGCGGAAAAATCCCATAGAGAGTTTTACTGTCAAATTATAAATTCCTAAAATAACTTTAGAACTGCATGACTTTTTATTAAAGGGTCATGAAACCCCCCTCTTTCAGCTCAAGTCTAGCTCACAATCTTTTTGAAAAATGCAACTTAAATGGGCGTGGATGGCTGTGAGAAGAAAGCCCCGTTCACATCGCCAGCGACTTTGTCGCTGTGTGTCGCTGGCTCTGTACTGTGATGTCGCTTGTGGGCGTGTAGTGCTGTCGCTCTGAGATCTGGGATCTTGTCGCTTTGTCGCTGTGTGTCGCTGGCGGTGTGAACGGGGCTGAAGGGAGGGAGTGGGTGTGTCATTGCCAGTGGCCGATGCATATCGACTGTCACTAAAAAGCAGCGGTAAACCGTGAGGAAATACTAGATTTTTTTTTTATAGCTGGCAAAGTTAAAGTCTAATGAAATACACTGACACTTTATTATTGTCCTTTCAAAAGTAACTGAATGCTACATAGGCCTATTAGCCTACTACAGTAAGCGTAATTATATTTAAAACATAATAATGTAGGCTACATGTATAATTATAATGTCATTATAAAATATAGTTGTTTATATAGATACTATAAATGTATAATTGCATATATTTTAAAATAATTAATTTTCCGCTTAACGTTCCGTGCATAGCCTAGATCTACGCGCCCCCTGAACCCCCATAATAAAGATCGCTCTTTGGAGATGGAAGACTTCTCATTTTAGACACACATAACTTACCTCTGAAGGGATAGAAAAGTCCTCGGGACCGCATCACTCCCAAGACGCAAACTGCATTGTCAACAAGGCGAAGTCCACCAT
The DNA here is from genome assembly GCA_031834385.1 of Semotilus atromaculatus. NCBI lineage: Eukaryota > Metazoa > Chordata > Actinopteri > Cypriniformes > Leuciscidae > Semotilus > Semotilus atromaculatus. Next base: position 13,303,660 of record JAULUF010000052.1, read on the forward strand.
TCTCCAGTTCTCGAAGCTCTCTCTCTCTCGCAAAAAATGTTTGCGGCACACACTATAGTTTAGATGTGTCCAGGGGCGTGGTACCGGGGGGATAAAGGGTACCGAGTACCCAGGGCCCGAGGCAGTGGGTGGGGCCCCTTAGAAGTCGCCGAGCTCAAGTCAAAAGTCCATCGGACCCCCCCCCCCCCCCCCCCCCCCCCCCAAAAAAAAAAAAAAAGCGGGAAAAAACTAAAATTTTACCTTTTTAATCATACTATTAAATCTAAGTAACAGATGCTAACATTGTCTTCAATGGTGTTCAACACACATACCTCTGTTAAAATCTCAGAAAATTTGCTTTGGGGTTTCATGACCCTTTAAAAACGTTTATTAGGATATTTAAAAGTTTGTAAATATTAATTTTACAATAGTTTAGGGCAAGGCCCTCTCTGAGCGTGCTGAAGACCCTGATAGTTCCCCTCCATATAGATTCATTTTATGATCTTTATGAACTTTTTGAAGCGTCACAGTGTCAGTTGCATAGGGACAGAAATCTCTCAGATTTCATCAAAAAGATCTTAATTTTTGTGTTCTGAAGATGAACAAAAGACTTACGGGTTTGGAATGACATGAGGGTGAGTAATTAATGAAAGAATTTTCATTTTTGGGTGAACTAACCCTTTAACCCTTAAAAAAAACAATCAAAGCAATAATCCTAAGGAAAACAATAGGGCCTTCGCCTTTTCAAGGCTTGGGCCCTAAATAGGTTTGCTTGCTGTCCATATGGGGATAGCTACTACTGCCCTTCTGTCTCGTTCACTCGGATGTAAGTCATTGCTTACATTGTATGAGTGTCCACTACTGGAGGAACCCTTGCAATGTGTTTAAATGGAACGCCATAAGCCCTTGATCATTAGGAATCCGCAATGGAGCTGTTTATTATTTACAATATTTTCCCCCTATGGATTTGTTATACGCACAATTCTATAGGCCTGTATGCTTCAAGTGCTTTAATGATGTCTTTACTACCTTTCTGGGGCTTGAAAGTGGTAGTTGCGTAGGCTGTCAAAGGGGTGACAGAAATCTCTCAGATTTAATTAAAAAGATCTACATTTGTGTTCTGAAGATGACGTTCTTATGGGTTTGAAACAACATAAGGATGAGTAATTAACAACAGAATTTTCATTTTTGGGTGAACTAGCTAACCCTATAAAGTGTTAGTCTATATGAAAATGTATTGTCTCCCTACACTGCAGTTAAAACCGAATAAAAGGAAAATATCACAAGGCAAATCGCAAATAAACCGTGAAACAAATCTTTGCTTTAATTTGGCATTGTTATGCTATCATTACTCTTTTTAAATGGCAAGTAGCTGCTAGAAGTAAGACAACAAGAGAATGACAAGAATAACACAGCTTTTCAAAGCCCCTGGAGGATTATTTGTACGATATCTAACCTTAACCTCAGATACAACATATTACAGCCCTTACAACACCAGCCTTATCTGCACTGAGCAGACAGAAGGTGGAAGAGAGTGAAGCAGCGGGGAATAAGTCAACCATTCAAGTGCGATCACAAACACCGCAGGCCCTTGTGTTTTCTTCTGTTTGAGATAGATTACACCTTAAAATATACAAACACCACTGCAGCAGATACTTACAAATACAAATTATCCTGTTTGCCAGCAATATATAGTTCAAAGAAAGCAATAAACGTAACCAGCTATAACAGTTCGGGACCCCTATCTATTATTTACAGCATTATTTCATATTTTCTTAACTCCCTTGCAAAGTAATGTAATCCTAATGCAATCCTGAAGCACTGATTAGACCTATTATATTTATTATGTTCCAATGGTGACTCTACAGCCCCATCAACTGGTTAAAGAAAAGACTAGCGAGATGTAAGAACACTTCACATTTCTATCCATGCTTGTAATAGATCTCAAATAAAATGTTTGGCCATTAAAATATGAGCTAAAAATAATAATATAAAAAGTATTAGTAAATAAAAATTAAATATAATAATTGTATGTTTTGCATCTTTGGGAAATGACATACAAATATCATGGGTCATATTTTTTCCCCATTTATTCATATTGATCTATAAAGTATTTTAAGCTGTTTTTTTAAGCTGGTATTTAACTTCTAAAAGTACTTCTAAAAGCATTTTAAGCTGGTTTAATCAAGTAACATCCATTTTTTTTTCCTGATAAGTAGTCAGACTATCTTTCTAACTGATGCTGATGTTTCATCTTAAGTCCCACTTTTCACAAAACCTCATCCATGTCAACCAGCTAGATAACATCAGCTTATGACACATTGAACACTTTAAAATATCTGGCAAAATACTGTCAAAACAGATTAGACAACTAAATGGCTAGCCTAGCAGATTGTTCGATGACAAGAACAATTCTGTAAAAGCCATTTTAATACAATTATATATGTGTCCATTGGGGGCGCTCTGACAATGGTATATTGGGAGCACATGGGTAATTAGATAACAGGTGTATTGGTAGTGGGGAAGCAGCACACAGTTTTTTGACCGTGTTAAGCCATGTACTACGTGGAGTACCATGCTGACCTTGCTTATTGTAGTGTGCTGGAATGAGTTTAATGGTGCTAAACCATGCTTCACTGATAAAGAGTGATGTAAGGACATATGGACAATGTTCGTGCGCTGTATTTGCCAGGTATACTGACTAAACATATATGCTTTGATCTACAAAGAATGAGACACCACAAGAAGCTAATTGGAAGCAACGTTTCTTAATTAGAGCACAATGAATAAAATACATTGGTTGCATCTGTCTTCAGTTATACATGTTAATTAGGCCTACTTGCTCACTCCTATTACCAATACCACAGCGCCTTAATAGAAAGCTGTTACAAATTCTATTACACAATCTTGATATCTTAATCCTATTGTATAGCTCACAAAAAAAAAAGAGCTGAAAATAACAGTACTATAACTGATACATTCACTGGGTTTATTTTGGTAATAGCTTTGAGTCATTTGATCTAAACTTTAACCGAGAAGAATAAAAGGTTTCAATGTTTTGACAAATTTTGAAAACTGTCAAACCAGAATTGTCTAAATCAGTTTACCAGCATGTTTGAATTGTCAAGGTCGACAATGCAGATATATCGAACAAAATGCCACCTGTTACTGTAAATTACCTTCTAGTTTAACAAGCATTACTGGAACTTCCTTAGGCTATTAAATGGAAGCAGGGCATTAAAAAACATTCTTTTGTTCTCCACCTGAAAATACAGTAAGTGGTTATAAATATGCTTTAGGGAAAATTGCATGAATAGTTTAATGCAGCTGTTCTGTTGACATTCACAACTTTCTGAGCTGAAAAGACAGAGAATAATGAGAAAATAACACCAATATTTCTTGATACACGCTGGAACCATGACTGGGATATTTAAAAAAATCATCAGGGCAGATTTTTTCTTTGATTTTGAGGGAATTGAAGGTCTAGACTACACAACACAACAAACGATATACTGCAGTTGAACTTAACATTTGGGAATAGTTTAGGAATATGAATTGTTGTTGTGCTTTGTGTGGATCTTTAAATTCAATCCACCCATCTCCAGCCCCTCCCTCTTTCTTTTTTTCTTTCTAATGCTGAGATGGATGCATGCTGGTAAACTCAGACCCGGTAGATTCCAGTAGCTCAAGTTTTGCCGGAGGTATTCATTCTACATTAACGGTTTTCTGGGAGTTAGGCAGAAATGAACCCAGATATACAGCAGAAAAATGGAGCTGCTCCAGGGTTGACTTCCCTTGACTGGACAGCTGACACAGACCAGACAGGGTGGCTATATGTGACATTACACCACAGCTTCAATCACTGACCTTTAGGTCCTTACTGAGACCTGAATTGCCAGAATGTACTTCACTAGATGAATGTAAAGCGACTGCAACAGACAGCTCATACTGGAAACCTGTGGGAAAATACAAGAGCATTGTTTCTCACGAATATATTGTTGTTGTTTTTTTGTTGCTATCATGTTTCTCAATGCTTAATTATGGACTAAACGTTTTTTTCCCCTCTCCTATTTTATTTTTTTATGAAAGGTTTATAGCTTCTTAAAGTTTTTGATGTTATCCACATCTCCCTGTGGGGAACACTGCTTCAAAATCATGGCACGATCTGAATAAGAATGAAAAGAAGAAACATAGTTTGAGGATATAAGATAATTTATGTAAATTATTCTGGATAATTTATTTGTAAAATACTATATTTTGTCAGGCCTAAGACTAATGTGATCTCCATGTAATACCCAAGTAACAATCTAATTTCAACTACTGTAGAGTCTTCTGTAAAATGGTTCAAGATTTAGTGATGACAGCCATGGCAAATGTTGTATAAAGACACTGTATTGATGTCAGAATGGCTTTAAATGCAGGCTTTTTCCATGTAAAGCATATTTAATCTCACATTATGCTAATGTTTTGTTGTTAAACATCCTGGAATTAGTCATGTTGACGCATACTGTATTTTGTGTCAGTTTATGTTTATGTCAGTTTATGGACTGCTTCCTTTATATTTTCAGACATATATCTGTAAAAATGTGTAGGTATAGCCTTCGGTCTCAGGATATTTTCTTTATTGTTGGTTCCAGTGGTGCGGAACTGGGAAAAAAAGGCATTTCAATTTGCAGCTCTTTCTGCCTGGAATAATCTGCAAAATCTCAGGGAGTTGGTTTCATTGGACATTTACACACAAGTTATTTTAAAAGACTTGGAGACAGAAACATCTGTTTGTAGATGCTTTGCATCTGAATAGTGTGTTTTCTATATATGTATGGATGTATGTTATTTGTTAAACCCACTTGAGTTGTGTGCTGATAATCTTGGGCAGGACGCTGATTTTTAATCTCAATGTGCTTTATTTCCTGGTAAAATAAAGGTTATAATGATAATAATAATGTTCAAAGCATTGCTTATAATGTTTTTGGCTTGAAAATGATTCAGATTTTCTTTTTAAATATGCCAAAATATCCTGAAGGCATCTTCCTCTCAGAGCAATTCGTACATAATTTCCATAATGTTTATGTAGAAAAATATAAAGATGCCTTTGCAAAATAGTCAGCAATAGTCTAATCGGTGGTGTTGTTTAAGACAAGAACAACACAAAAATATATATCATTTTGAAATTAAAATTAAAATCTTCATGAAAGTAGGTCACAATCTGTTAAATAATTATTTAAACTGAGGGACAGTAAGTTTTTCCCTATTAGTTGACATTTGGTGACCTTAGTCTTCAAATTCTGACTTTAAAGCATATATTTAATTGCTTACTGGCCTAAAAATAGGCAAATACATGCCTCATTCCTGCAACATTTTTATAATTAACATTGTTGTTGGCATATGATTGCCATTATTTTAAAAGTCCCTTTTTAGGCCAAATAAAGACTTGTACAGACACATCTTCCCTTGTGAGGGCAGTTCAGTTCCCAAACATTTGTTCATCAACATTTAAGATTCTCTGATGACAGATCTATCATTTCTGAATATTTATTCCTATGCCAAATATTGAAATTTGATTGCAGTTTTCCCCATTCATCAGGTGACCGCATGCTGTGTTCAGTGTTAGTTAGTTCCACCTCACCTGGAGTTTTACTCAGCGTGTTTTGACTGACTCCAATCTTTTAAGACAATTTAAAAAGAACTTCATGAAATTCAAATGTATTTTCAAAGTCTGGCACATTAATAAACACATTCCACCATCTGTTTTTAATTTTTATTTACACATGGAAGCACATATTTGTTACAACTATATAACCTGATTCCAATGCAAGTTATCCAATGCACTTGCACCCTTATGGCATTTTGGTATGATTTCAGTGCCATCTTTGCCTTTGTTAGTAAATACTTTTTTACTCCAATAGGCTATACCTCTCATTAAGACCATAAGATAAGATAAATAAGACAGCATTTAATTGATCCCTAAGATGAAATCATAATGTCTGAATTATTTCACCCTTTAAGACCATTAAGAACCAGTGTTGTTATTTTCAACTCAAATTAAAACTTTAGTTTAAAAATAAATTACAATTGTTAAAAATAGTTTCTGTTAATTGGAAAAAAAGCTAAAATAAAATGTGTATATATATTAGATGAGATGAAAAAGCTTAAACTTAAACGAATGTTAGAAAAATAAATAAAACTAAAGTACTGAAACTGAAATAAAATAAAGCTAAATAGACAAATAAAAAATAAATACAAATGACAAAGTAACAAAATGACTAAAACTTAAACTGAAATTAAAACGAAAACTGAAATGTAAAGATAAAAGCCAATTTAAAAAATGACCACATAACACTAAATTAAAACAGATAAGAGCTAGATTAAATAAATACAAATTGTCTAACTAATATAGATAAATACAGACAACAGAAGAGCAGGAGCATATATACAGTATATAGTGTATGTATATCACATGATCAATGGATCCCATCATTCTTTATGGCATAGTGGTCCAATCAGTGTGTTTCTGGGTGCATTTAGGAAGTGGGATGCTTTCTGCAAGGGTGCATGTTGTTAAGTGTTCTTCTTTCAGAAACCGTCTCCAGTGTCAAGGGACATTCTTCTCACAAACCAAAACTTTCTTTTGATTGAGCGTCCAAACATATGAAATGTTAACCATGTTTATAATGCTCTTGGACATTGCTTATTTTCTCTATTATAAGACATGTCTTTTTACTTGTTTGTCTGGTATACTGATATAAGCTTACAGACATTACATTGTTATCATAAAGAAATTGATGTTTGGCTCTGTAATACATTCCTAGAAACTCTGCTTATGTCACTTTAAGTTAGTCTTAGATCCGTCTCTGCTTTCTGTACATTTAATAACTCTTTCTATTGGGCTTTCAGAGCTGTCCCGCACTAAGCTCCAGCACACGCCTCTGTTGCATACAGACTCTTTTATAAGGCATTATTGTATGAGGGCAAATCCATGAATAAAATATGGTATAAAACTGTATATTCCTTCTATGAATAATGTAACAAGAAATTCAATATCTTTGCATTCTTTCTCTGGTTAGAGCAACACTTTGTCAAGACCTGTACTGTATGTACTACTGCTGCCATGTTTAGCATATAAGAGGGCAGGCCACATAATTGTTCCCCTTTTCATCCTATTTTTGGCAGAGTTTCTGTGCTAAGGTTTCTGCAGGATTTACTATTAGATATATGCGTATTTAACCAGGTGACTAAATCCCATGTGATGAACAATGTGGCACTAAGAAGAGTTTTTAAATAGCCATATTGCTTATAACAGTGTAAGTGCCCATCTGCGCAGCAGCCTTGTTTCCAGAATAACTTTTTTCAATTATTTTTTCATATTCTTTGTTAAAGAGTTATAACCATGAACCAAACCAATCAGCTTCAAGGTGAATCAAGAAAAAGGACAAATAAAAAGGTTCAAAGACTTTAAGGCTTTCATTAGGGAAATAACTACAAATCTAGATTTAAATTCAAAGAGACAAGATAGTCTATGCATGACCAGTCATTTTATATTTATCCAAAACAAGGTGATTTGCATTTAGCAACATTTAGCATTATTTTGTAGAAGTAATAACTTCAGACGTTCAAGGAAATCCCGGACAATGTTGATTTGCTACTAAATCTTCTACATCAATCAGTGATTCACGTTCTTTTGATACAATTTGCTTGTATTTTGCAGACTCATGGATAAAGTTGTTTTTGAAAAAAGATAATGTCTACACACTGAAATTACAGCTTTAGTAAACTAATTTATGAAACATTTCAGCCAGTCAGGTCTTCATCAGACACGATCCACAAGATTTTTTTTAGCTCTTTTATAAACTTTCTGGAGCTGCACTGTCATTTTAGTTTGAAAATCCCTTAAAACACTTTTCACACTCAAACTGACTTATTTAGTGTATAACCAAAATAATAATAGTGCATCACATGCATGAGAATTCTGTCATATCTTTTTGATTTTTTTCTGAATTTTTATCATCTCAATTGCAAGGCTAGTTTCATGGCTACTGATTGTGTCCTAATTTTTTATTAATTTGACAAAATTGCAACGTGGTTGACATTGACAACCCAGGTCGAATTCAATCCATGTGTTTGATCAAAATATAGTCTCATCATCACATGAAATGTCACCCCTCATAGACTGTAAAAAACGAACTATTTTGACTGCGCGGTCCCTTTAAATATTCATTCACACAACGCAGTCATGTGACAATACACGGATGTGAATAGCATGACAAATCTCGTGATCAGGATGCCGTTATAGTGAAGGAATTGTATGTCTACTGAGTATTGTAATATGATTCAAATAATATTTTCTATCATTTGTTTGCCTCCTTTAAATCAAGCTGCTCTTCCCTTGGTGATCAACACTTGGCATTTTGAGAATGCAGCTGGCGCAGGTGAGAGTCTGAGACCATGACTGCACCGTGTATGAGCTCTGAGGGATGTGTAGGATCTCCTGTGGTTTCTCTCTTTTTAGCCTGGAGTTCGCTTCAGAAGGGGGGCTCGGTTCTGGACGCGGTGGAGAGCGGTTGCTCGCAGTGTGAGCTCGAGCAGTGTGATGGTAGCGTCGGGTTCGGCGGGAGCCCGGATGAGCGGGGAGAGACCACCCTTGACGCGATGATCATGAATGGGTAGGCTAGGCAAATCAGTATAGGCATTTGCCCACATTGAAAAATAATAGCTATTTAACTCCGCCCACTCCCATGAAGCAGTGAGACGTCGTAGCCTACTGCATAGGCTACTACTATTTCTGCCATAGAAAGATGTGGCAAGTAGTAAGGGTTAGAATACGCTAGTATGGCATTCCAAATTCAGCAATGGACTCCCAATATGGTTTCAAAATACTTAAATATTTTCAAATTTTATATATATATATATATATATATATATATATATATATATATATATATATATAATAAAAAAATTGTTTTATATTTATCCATTGTTTATAATTCTATTCTGCTGTTTGCAATGCTTCATGGGATTGTACCTTTGTATTTTGTCAGATTTTCAAATACCTCTTTGTTTCAAATCAAATCAAATTTTGTGGTGTTGTGATTGTCTGGATTTATGGCTTACAATGCTTTAACAAAGACCTTTTTATAAATCCCTGTGGCAAAAAATGAATAGAAACAATACTTCCAGAACTAGCATCTCTGAAAAATTTGGCAGGCACTGTTGCAACTTCAACTTGCACTCTATTGCTGCGATCACATGTCCATGTCTCAGGTTATTCCGCCCTTGCGCTGAAAAAAACATCATCAGAGAAGAGGGCTGCATCCGACATCGCATACTTCCTTTATATGTAGTAGGTGAAAAAAAGTATGTGAAAAAATTTGTCACAGTAGTCATAAAAGAGTAGGCAAAAAGTACCTGGATGAACTTCTAGTTCCGGCGAGATTCAGAAATGTGCATGTGATGACCCTTTACCATGAGGCCACAGGAGAGGATTTGTGAATGACGGTGAAGTGACACAACTAACGGATAATGACAGCATGGCGAATGTAGTATGCCCAGATTACATTCACAAATTCTTTCATGAAGTAATTACTTTTTAAAAATAAATACCTACTCAAGAGAGTATGCGATTTCAGACCCGGCAGAGATGTCATTGAGTTACTTTGATGAAAGATTCTGAGATCACATGAAATAAAAAAAACTTGTTCTCTACAGATAAATAATTTATAATAAATAATGAAATATATTCCATAAAAAATAAGAATTGTCCATTTTGATATCATGGTGACTTTAACACAATTTAAATAAAAAGAAATGTAAAAACAAAACAACAACAACAACAAAAAACATTGTGACCATAGGTACTAATCGTGGCACCCAAGGAAAACTTCTTTCATTTTAACCAATCATAAAAATCGATTGAGATTCAGGGACCTCTCTGATTACGGTGAGTGGTTATACACACACGTCTATCGTTATGTTTAGCAACATAACCTGACACAAAAGCTTGTACTTTGTTTTTTGCACAATGATAAATTGCAAACTAATTATGAAGTTTTGCCATTATAGTTTGCCTAGTTACCGTAAGTATCAGCCCTGTGTTTGTTTGCTATATGTCCCATGTTCAGTGACACAATGGAAGTGGGGGCAGTGGGAGACCTACGCAGGGTCAAAAATGCTGTGAGTGTTGCCCGAGCCGTAATGGAATACACAGAGCACACCTTCATAGTGGGCGAATCAGGTAGGAAATGTACATTTAGTGTTCACTCCATTCACAAATCATGTGGCTGCAACTCAGCGAGGAGGAGGAGGAGGAGGAGGAGGAGGAGGAGGAGGAGGGGGGGGGGGATGTTATCACAGATGGAGTGATTTAAGAATTAAAAATCTATTTTCAACTATTGCTTTCTCTAAATGATGTGTATATACACTCACCGGCCACTTTATTAGGTACACCTGTCCAACTGCTCCTTAACACTTAATTTCTAAGCAGCCAATCACATGGCGGCAACTCAGTGCATTTAGGCATGTAGACATGGTCAAGACAATCTCCTGCAGTTCAAACCGAGCATCAGTATGGGTAAGAAAGGTGATTTGAGTGACTTTGAACGTGGCATGATTGTTGGTGCCAGAAGGGCTGGTCTGAGTATTTCAGAAACTGCTAATCTACTGGGATTTTCACGCACAACCATCTCTAGGGTTTACAGAGAATGGTCCGAAAAAGAAAAAACATCCAGTGAGCGGCAGTTCTGTGGGCGGAAATGCCTTGTTGATGCCAGAGGTCAGAGGAGAATGGCCAGACTGGTTCGAGCTGATAGAAGGGCAACAGTGACTCAAATAACCACCCGTTACAACCAAGGTGGGCAGAAGAGCATCTCTGAACGCACAGTACGTCGAACTTTGAGGCAGATGGGCTACAGCAGCAGAAGACCACACCGGGTGCCACTCCTTTCAGCTAAGAACAGGAAACTGAGGCTACAATTTGCACAAGCTCATCGAAATTGGACAATAGAAGATTGGAAAAACGTTGCCTGGTCTGATGAGTCTCGATTTCTGCTGCGACATTCGGATGGTAGGGTCAGAATTTGGCGTCTACAACATGAAAGCATGGATCCATCCTGCCTTGTATCAACGGTTCAGGCTGCTGGTGGTGGTGTCATGGTGTGGGGAACATTTTTTTTGGCACTCTTTGGGCCCCTTGGTACCAATTGAGCATCGTTGCAACGCCACAGCCTACCTGAGTATTGTTGCTGACCATGTCCATCCCTTTATGACCACAATGTACCCAACTTCTGATGGCTACTTTCAGCAGGATAATGCGCCATGTCATAAAGCTGGAATCATCTCAGACTGGTTTCTTGAACATGACAATGAGTTCGCTGTACTCAAATGGCCTCCACAGTCACCAGATCTCAATCCAATAGAGCATCTTTCGGATGTGGTGGAACGGGAGATTCGCATCATGGATGTGCAGCCGACAAATCTGCGGCAACTGTGTGATGCCATCATGTCAATATGGACCAAACTCCCTGAGGAATGCTTCCAGCACCTTGTTGAATCTATGCCACGAAGAATTGAGGCAGTTCTGAAGGCAAAAGGGGGTCCAACCCGTTACTAGCATGGGGTACCTAATAAAGTGGCCGGTGAGTGTAGATACTATAGTATCTGATACCTATTCAGATTTTATATCAGCCTTACACTTTTTAGTTCCGTCTATAATGTTGTGCCATTCTATTAATTCCATCTGCTCTCTTAATTAAAATTAAGAGTCCTAAAACAGCTTTCTTTCTGTATGCATGGCTGCTTAACATCCAAATTACAATAAAAAAAGGCTGAGTAAGCCTCCCCTGCTCCATTTTTGCTCTTTCCTGTGTCTAATGTTTATTTCAAATCAGCTCTACTATGTTATTCAGTTTGTTCAAATCTCCCCTGCTATATGAAGTTTAGTAGCACTGAAAATGAACTTTTTCTGTCTCCATGCAGCCACAATCTTTGCACAAAACATGGGTTTCATGTCTGAGGACTTGACAGCCAACCAATCAATAGCTATTTTCTCCAAGTGGTTACAGCAGAATTGTCAACCCAACTATAGAAAGGTGAGTCCCTAAAACCAGGAACCTCAGTGTAATCATCACTGCAGGGTTTACCTTTTAAGTTCTTAAGCACCTTTAGCAACTTCAAACATGGGTTTAGAAGATGATCTGTGGAAGATAAGCCGTTTCGATATACTTCAAATGAACCAAACACCTTTAAAAGATATATATTTTTTAAAGTTTCAGTCAGTGTTATGGTTAGAACCAGAACTGCATGTGCTTTACGCGACTTGCTTTACATTGCGAAGCAGTCATGTTTACCTCAATTCGTGCAGGATTTGTTGAGAAGTTTTGGAAGGATATCACTGTAATCACTGACTAGAAAATATGCACCGTGAAACAAAGCAATGAATAATTCATAGTGAGATTCATGAAGAATACAATGGTTGATTCCTACATTCTGCTATTGGCACAATCAAAGCCTTATGGAAATATGCGAAACAATGCTCTGAATACATTATTTTTTGTTTTCATAGTCAGATTAAACTGTAAGGGTTGTTGGCTATATAAATCAGATCTTCAAAAATCTGAATTTCCCTAGAAAACTTTAAGGTGGATAAAGCAAATCAGGTAGCAACATGAAAAATGGATAGCCTTGCTTATGTAATGCTAATTTTAAAACGTTGGACATAAAAACAACAACTTTGTTCTGTGTCCCAGATCAAAGCATGATTTCAATCAATATCACTTGTTTATTTTGTCTTTTTATTTCACAGAATTTTTTTCCAGACCCTTCCAAATCATGTGGGCCGTACAAGCCCAACGCTAAGTCGTGGAGGCCAAAGCATCCGAAGGGAAATTTTGACCCCAGTTCTCATGACACAATTGGTAATGATACTCTTAAGATTATACGTGTTTATTTATTGTAAAACCTAGATTAAATAGATAGATGATCAGTCTTTTAGACAAAGAAATCTGTTGGTGCAAATGTGTTTTTCTTAATACAGACTTGGGTCCACAGAGTATCAAGCTCATTAGTTTTAATTTGCATAATGAAATGAAAGCATGATAAATGGGCTGAATGCCTTGAGGACATATTTGAAAACCACTGCCTGTTTCAATCCATTGATGTATCTGATCTTAGATGATGTAACATTCTTACCGGTAATTTTGATTAGGAATGATTGTGATTGGTAAGAACAGACAGGTGGCTGCTGCAACGTCCACCAATGGAGCAACACATAAGATACCAGGGTGAGTATGACGGCTTGTTAGAACGTATCAGGTGTCCTATTGAAGTCAGAATGCATTAATGTTTAAAATCAGAAGAAAAACAGAACCTCAAGAAACTTCACTTTGATTTTAGCTTTGCTAGTGACAGTAATGGATTTCCAGTCCCGTCTCAACAGAGCTGTAGTAAAGTATGTATGCTGATCTGTAGTCGAGTAGGTGATTCACCAGTGGCTGGAGCCGGGGCGTATGCCGACAGCACAGCGGGGGGAGCGGCTGCCACAGGGGATGGAGACATCATGATGCGTTTCCTCCCTAGGTAATTACCATTCTTGAGGTCGTTTTATTAGCATCAACAGAAAGAAAAACTGGTATGAACTGAATTGATAAAATAAATGTGATTCTATAGAAATATCTAATTGAAACCTTTTATTAAAAAAGTTTGTTTTTGGTCAAAGTTTTCTAGCTGTTGATTTAATGAGAAATGGAACCCAACCCACTGCTGCCTGTAAGATGGCCATATCCAGAATCAAGAAGTACTATCCCGATTTCTTTGGAGCACTTATTTGTGCCAATACTACTGGTGGATATGGTAAATGCTAATGTTTGCTTATTCAGAAATAGTATAAAGTGTTATAAGAATCATGAAATTCACTGTACAAAAAAAACCTTTTATTCAAAGGTGCAGCTTGTAACAAGCGTCCTGGGTTCAGCCAGTTCCCCTTCATGGTGGTTAACCCACAGACAAACCAACCTCAGTTGCAGAAGGTGGACTGCTTTTAATTGCCAGCATTTTGTTTACTTTGTATGCTTTTTAAAGTTTGTTCATGATTTTTTGATTGGTATGTCTTATGATCATTGTTCACACTGCACTTTATTTCTAAAATATATATATATATATATATATATATATTTTAAAAATCTGTTGTAAGATATGAGAAATAAATTAAGCCCTGGGATGTATTTTAACTTGCCTAACTGTTTCCACAGAAATCAGGAAAATATGTTAATTGGAAATGCTTCTTCAAAACAAGTTTTTATTAAAGATTTACTATGACAAAGCACATACTTGTGTTTTCATCTCAACATAAACAAGAATTGCTTCAAGTATTTTTAATACATTTAAATAAAAGATGCAATGTCCAACTCATGTTGTGGATTCAGCAGCCAGGCAGAATTGAGATGCCAGAGCCGTTCTCAGCCCACTGGAAGAAGTTACATTGCTTGCCCATTTTAACTGGACATGTGTAGAAGTTGCGGCCGTTATTTGGTCCCAGTTTTAGAACGGTCTTCATAAGAGTCCGTTTGCCATGATGACACGTGGGAAAATGCAGGTCTGCCCACTGTTGCAAGAATCAGTTGAAATAAGTACAAACCTCCAATTCTAGTTTTAGTTTCAAACAGATTTGAAAATTATAATTGATTTTATTTTACATAAGAAAGAACTTAAAATTTTGAAACTTACCTCAAAGAAGTTACACTGAGTTCCTCTGGGTAAGGAGCAGGTGTAGAACTGCCTCCCTTTGTTTTCTCCTTCCTTATTGACCACCCTCAGGTTGCATGGTCGGTGATGACTACTGCAGCAGGGGGTTGTGGGTAGGGATGCTTCATTACTCTGTGTGCCCCTAATTAGTGGAGTGAGATGTTATTTTATTCAAAATCAACTGTATTATTTACTTTACATTGTGCCATTCAACAAAGAAATTGTTCACCCAAAAATTCTGTCATAATAATACTCCCCCTCAAACCATTACATTTTAATGTATGGACAAAAAAAAAAATTAACAATAAAAAGTTATTTTTTTCTCTCTCTATGTACCACAGAATAAAAGACATACCGGTTTGAAATGACATGAGGGTGAATACATGATGACAGGTGAATTATCTTAGTATATATTTTTACATCTTGTCAAATCATACTTGCTGGTATTCTTTAGTTTTATTAATGAATACAAATATCAGAACTTCACTGATACATCTTGACATAGGCAGAACACTAACTGCACTCGCTCACCTTGAGGAGCCTACAGAAAGCGCTCCATTCGTGGTTTTCATTCTCTTGTTAGGCTGACTGTGGTCTGCTAGAGATTCTCTCTTATAGGGCTCATTGCCTTTGAATTGCATCCCACTCTCGCCATTACTGGAACTCCTCCGCTGCCAGTAGTCGTGTGTGCTCAGACCCCTCATTGTCTCTGTTGTGTGTGCCTGGTTAATGGCAGGACTTGAAGGAGAGTCAGGTTTTGCACTGAGGTTGGTTAGGACTAGAGTGGTGGTCCCAAATGCAGTCCTACGATTCATCTTTATTTCCTGCAGGGGTTTGCTAAAACTGTTGCAGGGGTAGCGGATCAGGTCTGGACTCAAAGGTGAATGTTCCAGCTTTTTGGGCTCTATAAGTACTCAGAAAAGTGAGAGAAAGTTAGATATGAACACTGTGTTTGAAATCTTTCACTTTAAATATGCAGGTTTGAAACCTACCTTCTGGTCTAGGGCTCATACAAGCATCACAATACTTGTTGATTGGTCTGTTGATTAGAGTGCAAAGGGAACACGCCCACTCTTCCTCTTCTCGTTTCGCCACATCATCATTGTTGCTCATTCCTCCTTGATAAGCCCATCCAATCAGACTGTTGCGAGTTGGGAGTTTACTGTCAAAGTAAAGAGTCAGAAACTGGATTCTCATGTGTAAATGTGTGTATATGAATAGGTGGGTATTAGGGGTGTAACAATATATTGCAGTACAACAATGCAACAATGTGTATTATGGATAGTTACAATGTTTACCCAAAAAGAAAGTTAAGACATTTAATTTAACATCATGCATGGTAGGGGTGGGTGATCTTCCCAAAATTTCATTTCACGATCTTATAACAAACAATCACGATCCACTATCTGAATTGTGATCTTCCCAATTTTGAGATGTACTATCGAGAATATCCAGACTGGACTTATCTATTTGCACAAATACAGTATTGCATTAAACAATCAGTTGTCAAAATAGTCATTAAACGCCGAGTTAAACTTTAAAACACTGCATTGTCTTCACTGAATGAAATATACTTGGATTATTATTCAGTCAAGAGCAGGGAGTGATTTTGTCTTTTGTTTAACATTAATGACAGATAGCAGCAGGTATTTGCATTAGGCTTTAAGACCTAATATAATGACAAGCATCCGATTTCTTTCCCAATTGTTTATTCACTTTAGACATAACTGACTGTTATTATGTAAATACTCGCCAAGACGGACATTTACATATTTTTGTGTATATTTGACAGATTAGGTGCGCACCTGAAACCCCAAGTACCGGTATACTTTGCTCATCCGCTCAAGTACCGTTAGCTTCGTCTTGCAGCCCGCACACAGAAAGCGTGTGAGCATCAGCATCTTTCGCAGTTTAATGTGCTTATAATAACTCTTTCTAAAATAAAGCATGTACAGCAGTAGACAGCATTTTACGACAGTCACATTACATGATTCGACTGATTTGGACGTTCATTTTAGGCTTTGCAAAAATGAAGCAGGGCGAAAGCACACCGCTTTAAATGAAAGGAACGGCATGTGGCACAATGAACATTTTATCTTGATTATCCCATTTTCATAATAGCTGGAAGCCAAAATTAAAAACTGAAACAAAAATGATTCATCGCACAGCCCTACTGCTGGTGTTTTTCAAATGCGCCACCTCGTATGATGAAGACGCATGATATAATTTGGCCAGTCAGCACAGCCATCTATTAGGCAGCCATTGCTGTATTTTAACATTATTACGAGGGACATAAAAGATCTCTACGATTCGCTTGAAAGTAGATTGTGGACGTCTTCAAGATTGATCACAATATAAAATCGTCTGATTGCCCACCCCTGAGATATGGTAAGGTGCATCAAATATAGTAAACCCAGAAGGACTCACATTACGTAAAAAATTAAAATAATTACTTAATGAAATACACATTTAAAACTTTAAATGCATGTAGTCAGGGAAAGGCATTTGTTTATAACATAATTCTGTATTTTTAGCTAAGCAGAATCATGAACATCTATTCTGGTGTCACCATTACCCTGTGAATGGGAAGATGAACCAAGTCCACCCCTGATTTACTACCAAAATTTAGCATTTTAATGAACAGTATTTTTTGTTATCTGTTAACTATAAGTGTTAGAAGTAATACAAAATAAAACATTTTAAACTCTATTTTGGCTTTGCAATGCATTATGAGATCAGTATATCATGTATCGAACTGAATCATGACTCAAGTGAAGGTGCAACTAACCTGATGTTCACTTCACTTGGATCACCTGTTTGACAGCGCTGACAGTAGTATGTCATTCTACCGTTGTCTCCCAGTCGACAGACGGTGACAGTTCCGCTGCACTGGCCACAGTTTGGACGTTTGTACACCTTGTAATGCTTGTAAAGTGGGGATCCATTCTTTCTACACTGTTTTGGAAAGAACAGAAATAAAAATAACGCAGATCTGACAAAAAACATAAAATCGCACATTTATTGTCCAGAATAATGGAGAAAGGAACAATACCTTATAAAATAGGATTGTGAAATCTCGTGTCATCTTCACAAGATGATGAACTTGTTCACTTGTCAACTGCTTGACCTTTAAAAGCGCAGAAGAAATAATAAAAATAACACCATAATTTCTTTTTTAAGTAAGGTGTAAAACATCCATTCAACAGTACTAACATCCAACAGAGATATTGATTTTTGTGTTGGAACTGCACAAAGCAAAATGTACCTTGACAGCAGGGTTAAGGCCACTGTCGAAGAGCGCTTCGTTTTTAATTATGTTTCCTACACCAGGTAGTACAGCCTGATCCAACAGAACATCACAGAGCATTCTCGCACTCTCCCTCTTTACAGCTTCCACCGCCCGAGAGAAACTAAACTTTGGTGAACAGATATCGAGAGCCTCCATGGCTTTAACTTTCTGCTCACAGTCATCTGACAGTCTAAGGGAAGCAAAAAATAATTAATATTTCCTGGGGAGTAAGAATCGTTGAAGGCTCAGTGTAAAAATGAAAAGAGTTCAGGCTGTCTGGATCACACTGAGTTATGATAGTCTGGAATTTAATTCCAGTATAGTCAGCGTTTCTGCGACAGGGAAGTTGCCTGCTTGAAACCTGCAATTGATAAACTGACCTCCCAGATGTAGGCCTACGTTAGAATAAAGTTCTTCACATTAAAATTGGACTTTTAAAGATCCAATCTAATCCAGGATTAAATGTTATACTTATCCCATAAGACAAATGTTAGAACCATAATTTGAGCCATTAGAAGACATTTTACCTGATTTCTGCAGTTGTGTCAAAGAAACAGACAGCATCATTGGTAAGTTGAATAACCAGCACTGGGGTTTTTCCTTTCAAGTCTTTCTCCAGGGGGTTTATCCTCAAGGAACCATTCATGCCGAAGTGCAGTCTAAACCCAAAACACAAAGTGAACTTAAAAGGATTACCCTTTTTTTATGAAAATTAATTTCTATCAACCTTACCAGTCATTTGTGATTACTGGAAAAGGATTTTCAAATATCATTTATTATGTGACAGATTTTCATTTTTAGGTCAAGTACACATTTTTAGATTTAAACCACTTTGAGGCCCATATGAAAGAGATATTAGCTAGAAACATTAGCCTCACTATCAAATCACAGAGACAGTTACCCTCAAAGGACAGACTGATACTAATCACACTAACCTGCAAAAGAGCAAACTCAGCGCTTACAAAGAAAATCTAAGCAATGAAATATTTTAGAGCACAACAAGAGAGACTAGGAAAATGTATTTACTAGCCTATAGATATTTTTTACTTTTTCCATTATTTACAAGGTTGTTAAATTCAATGTTTTTTTTATTTTATTTCATTGATATTTTCAGGTTTTCCAGGACAGTGGAAACTGTATACCAAACAACATTTAATGAATTTTATATTTTTGAGAAAATTAAATATATATCATAATTTCATAACTTGAGTGCTTTCCAAATCTAAACAGGGCTCTGGAAGCAAGCCAGAAAATTTCAATCTGTCTTCATCGGAAGAAACTTTAATTTGGTCCATGACCTCTGACAAATCACTACATAAAATAATAATTTAAAACACAAAGCAGAAATGAATTAATTTGCGTTTGCTACAAACCTCAGAGCTCTGAAGCCAAAATGCATGAACAGCTCTTTCCCCAGTGTCTCCACCCCTGTGAACTCACAGCCCATAAAGCTTTGGAAAGAGCTCCTGGTACTGGCCTCAGACTGAAATAGAAAGAAAAGAAGTAAACATTCAAATGTTTGTCATTTACGCAGGTCTGCTACATCATCAGCTGAACTGTCATGCACTTACTGATTTATTGCTTTCATTTCCTCGTATGTCTAAAACTTTCTGTCCCTTTTGAACTCTTGCACGAATCCTCTCTCCATTTAAAGTGCATCCCGGACCCTCGACCATCGCGAAATGTTTCAGTCTCTATAAGCAAAGAACAAACAAATCTGATCGAATATCAAAAAGTTCGCTAATGTTTGTCCCAACCATAGACAGTAAAAGAAACTCTAAAAGTCTCAACCGGTCCCAAACAAGCGAAGCGAGCAGAAAGAACCCGCCAGATAATTCAAATCTGCGGCTGCGCGTGCGGCATGCGTCGTTACGTCAGTACAGGCGTCACGGCGTAAAACCGTAACTTGCTTATAAGGGAAGTGTCTAATTAACAGTAACTTCATAATTATTATAAACCTTACTCAGGATGTAATTAATCCTGAAGTAATTTTTTTTTTTTTTTTTACATTTTCAATATGATTATAAGTAGCCTATTTGTGAATACATATTATATTCAATATATTATCCAAATCTTGATATCCAAATCTTACTTGAGCTGCAGTAAGGACCCAAGTGCATGGGGGGTGCTGTTGGGGTGGCATACAGCAGGTCATTCTGTTTATCCTGCCACAAAACATTCTTAAAACAGCCATGACAGAGACCACTGAGGAATACAGGCCATTCGCAGCACAGCTGTCCAATGTTTACCTCACCATCCTGGCCCTCTTCTGCTTCAAACTTTTCGTAAGAATTACCCTTAATCTACTCACACACTTCTACATTATCAAAGGCAACCGCAAGGAGGCTGCCCGGATTTCAGCTGAGTTCTATGAGAATGGTCAAGGGCATGGTAAGTAGAGCGCGCACTTACATCACTGCTGTGGATTTCATTTCCTATTGCCTGCATTTTGCCCTTTTATGATGGCCTGCTTGCTAGGAGCATATACATGGAGCATGGGGAATATTATTATGGCACAATGGTTTTCCTGCAGTGTAAATTTCATTGCATGTGATGAGGACCACAGCAGGCAGTACCAGTTTACATTATGGTATTTTAGATATACTTTTTAAACCCAGCAGTTCACGAGGTATCATTTCTGCATTACAAAGCACACACTTTAGATTCATATTTGTGTGCTTTGCATCACAGCAGGCTGCGATCACATGACCACAGATCCTAACATGCAACATCAAGCACATTGAAGTTTACAAAGTATGCATGCAACCAAAGCCCAGGAATGTCTGCCAGGCTGCTGTTTACAGTGTTGTATAAATAGAATTGAGGCCATGCACCCCGTCCCCTTTGACACAAGAAAGCAGTTATCATGAGTCTATCAAGCATTTGTGCAGCCAGACGCTTGTCTGCTAAAGTTTAAGTAGTGCAGTCGGGGCCACAGCAGTGAGGGCTTTTGGTGTAAACAAGTTTTCTCGCAGAGGATCTCAGAAAACTGCTTCTCCAAGTTTAAGATCAGGGAGAGAGGAACAGAGATGGGGGATAGTCACAGGGGATTGCCGTAGTCTGGCATTTACTAAGCAACTTAAGTAGGGCAACTGAGATAAAAACACCAGACAGCTACATTGACTCTTTTAAAGCATTTTTTGAAGAAAATGATACAAGGAGAAAACATTTTCCTGAAGGGACACAAGCTCTGTCAAAGTGGAAGTCTTGCTGAGCTGGTTAACCAGCCAAGGTTGGTGCTTTGAGATGTTTCGTGTGTACGTGGATTGACTTACAATAGTGCAAAAGTGAGCTGTGTTCTTGAATTAATTGTTCTTGAATGTGAGACTAAAAGGAGGAGAATTGAAAGATAGAGATAGTCAACAGAGAGTTGGTTCTATTTATGTTTTGAACTCGAAGGAAAGTTGAGTTAGTGATGAAGGGAGGTGACGATGATGATGATGACGTGTGGAATGCATCAGCAGTTATCCTGGATATTGACTCAGGTGTGTACCACTAGCATATCAGCTTTTTGTGATGTGCTATAAACGTATGCAGTGAAAATCTAGAAAAATCCCACTTACATCTGAAAATAAACAGAAATGAATGTTTTAAAATAAAGACACATAGTATTAACATTAAATATTAATGGGATTTTTCACCTAAAAAGGAAAATTCTGTAAAAAATTACTCACCCTCATGTCATTCCAAATCCGTAAAACTTTCGTTCATCTTCGGAAAACAAATGGAGACGTTTTTAATGAAATTCAAAATCGGAGAGAAATTCATAAAGCAATCATAAAACTAATCCATATGAATTGAGCGGTTTAGTCCAAATTGTCTGAAGAGACACAATATCTTTATAGGATGAACAGATTGAATTTAGGCTTTTATTTATAAACATTCATCAACGCACACATCAGTAATGGTAAACGGAAGCTCAAGGATGTTCGCTTGATGCACGAGAACCAATGAGGTTCATTCTCATGTGTTAACTTACGCAGAACTTTTTGAAACGTCAAAGTGTCAGTTGTATAGCTAGCTGTCTATGGAGGACAGAAAGCTCTCAGATTTCATCAAAAAGATCTTAATTTGTGTTCTGAAGATAACCGAAAGTCTTACGGGTTTGGAACGACATGAGGGTGAGTAAATGATGACAGAATTTTCATTTTTGGGTGAACTAACCCTGTAATATATTTGTGGTATAAATAGTCACAGATAGCACAAGCCTATTTGATGCGATTTTTACATCTGGAAGACGTATTTTTAAGAGTGTTTGCTCATCTGCAATACGTCTATAGGACGTCTCCGTCAGATGTCAAATAGACGTTTAGAAGATGTCTTTAAGATGTAATGATTTAGAATGCATGTTAAACTGACATCTTCTAAACGTCTATTTGACATCTGACGGAGACGTCCTATAGACGTATTGCAGATGAGCAAACACTCTTAAAAATACGTCTTCCAGATGTAAAAATCACATCAAATAGGCTTGTGCTATCTGAACACACACACACATTAATTTCTAAATTTCCTGGCAAATCACTGTTTTTTTATTCTTCTCCAGGGTCTTGGGCAGACCGTTCCCCTCTTCATGATGCTGCCTGCCAAGGACGTCTGCTGGCCCTCAAGACTCTCATTGCTCAGGTAATTTCTCATTTAAATGACCTTTAGTTCAACTGTTAGATGAGAAATATGTACTTACTAATGTGTGTAGTATTTATACCATGTAGTCACATGCACTCTACTGGATTAGTAATGAAATACACATTTGGTGTAGAGGTGAACGCTGCAATCCATAATGCACCTTAGTGAAAGGGCATTGCTGCCACCATCTGGAATAAAAGAATCCTGCACATTCAAATGCAATATTCATTTCTCTTAATCTGTCCTCAGGGCCACAGCGTGAATGTGCTGACAATAGACCACATTAGCCCTCTTCATGAGGCATGCGTAGGGAGCCATGTTGCCTGTGCCAGAACCCTGATAGATGCCGGAGCCAACGTTAGTCTCTGCAGGGCTGCTTGGTAACACTTTCATTTCAGAGGTCTTGATTAGCAATGGCCTAGGCTTTTTTTACTGGGTTTAGCATATTTGCTAATATATTGCCTATGTTACACTGAAATACTGTATTGTGTTTATTTTTAACTTACGTATGTTAAAATATATTTGTTTGTATCAATTAAATTATGGATTCTATAGAAATGGTAGCTTTTTTGTTATATAGCCTAATAAGTATGTATATATTTTTTATCATTATATTATATTATTTGGTAATAACTTTAACAATAAAATGTGAGATAAAAGTTTTTTTTTTTCCAGCATTTCAGTAATTTCGTGAAACATGCTGTTCTGTGTGTTCAGGTAAATGTGACAACTATAGATGGTGTGACTCCATTGTTTCATGCCTGCTCAGCTGGCAGTTTGGCATGTCTAGAGCTGCTCTTGCAGAGTGACGCCAGACCACATGCCCTGGCTATATTCCAGCCTTCACCCATCCATGAGGCAGTCAGCATGGGTGGGTATAAAATTGACACTAGAGTCTAAAATTAGAGCTAATCCTGATTTGTGTAGGACTATGGAACTCTAATTAGTTGACTTCCTTATGGACTTTTGAAGTTTTTAATGACATGGTTTTATATGGTCTCTTTCAAAAGGTCACAGCAAGTGTGTGGAGGCGCTGGTTGCATGGGGTGTGGATGTGGATTATGAAATCCCTCACATGGGCACCCCTCTCTACAGTGCTTGTAGGTGTAAGGAGTTCATATGTGCCCGCAAGCTGCTTGATGGAGGTAAACTTGTCAAAATTCACACTAGCTGTGCAGACAAGTGCGGACAAACAAACTGCAGTTTTATGATAACCTGACAATGAGTAATTCATTTTTCAACTTTAGTGGAGAGTCAGTATATTTATATGGACAATGCTGAAAGTGAATATAAAGTGGAGTTCAGTAAGCGCAAGTGATTCAGATGTTGATTTGATTTAGATGGAGTGTCAGCTCAGTGTCAGACTGGTTTAAACCAGTTAATGTGAATGAAAACAGTTCATAAAAAATAATCTGCTCTAAAGAGCCATTTGCTGTCACAGAATGTAAATTCACATTCACAACTCGAGTTCAATCAATCAATCAAACTTTATTTCAAGCAAAGAAAGATCACTAATGAAATTTTGAAAATCAAAATAGATTATAAATAATGACGACAACGTTAATTATTACTGCATATAATTTTAAGACGCTTCATAAAAGCCAAACTAAATAAGAGGTGTTTATGTTTAAAAATATCAATATTTTCTGCACCTCTCACTTCCTTTAGGGATATAATGGCTGAATACAGCATCACTGAATGTTTTAGTTCTACTTTGTGTAACAACTAGAAGAGACGAACGGGACAATCTCAGGGGCCTTCCTGCTTTATAGACTGAAAGCGTTTTTAAAAGTCATGGTGCAAGTCTATGTAGTGACTTTGAAATCAATTTGAAAACTAACAGGTAGGGGGTTAATATGATTTATTGTGCCATGTGTAGAGCTGAAGATTAATTGCAGAAGGTTAAACTAATAACTGTGATAGAAGTGAAACACGTACAGGTCTATATCGGTTCTATCCTATCTGTTTATTGTTTTAATCGATGTATTGCCCGCTACTAGTTCACACAAAAAGTTAGGCTTAATAATCGTAAAATAACCCATACTGTACTAATATTGTACTGCATTTTCACCATCACAGGTGCAAATGTGCAGAAAGGCGCACATACGGAGACTCCTCTTCATGCAGCAGCCCAGAAAGACTGTGTAAGCATAGTGAAGCTCCTGCTGGAGTTTGGGGCAGATGTAAACGCACGCAACCTGGAGTATAAACGGCCCGTAGATGTTGCTCCTCCAGGGAGCCTTACAGAGGGCTTCCTATTGATTTATGAAGGTGAGTTAAATGTGCAGCAGCATTATAGACTCAAAAGTCACTGATGTTTTGTTTTGACTTTTGCATGTTTTACTGCATCAGCCCTTACTTGCTTGTTCCTTTTGCAGCGACACCCCGTTCTCTACGCCAGCTGTGCCGTCGGCTAATCAGGGAGAGTTTGGGACGTTCCCGACTGCATCTTCTACCACATTTACCCCTCCCTAACGCTATGAAGAACTTTCTACAATATAGATGATCTCAATATGTTTACTTGCAGGCCATCTTAGTATTATCGTATTGTTTGATATAGTAAATAATAGTTTTAAATAAAATCTGTTTTACCTTTTTCCATTTAATAATAATCTTTGTGGCCTGATTTGACAAGAAGCTAGTGATGTCCATAAATACTTAAATAATTGTACCTTTATCTTGTTTATCTTACTTTAACTTTGACTTTTTCCACTTTAAACTATCTAACTCCAATGTGTCCCTTTAAAGTCACCATGAAATAAAAATTGACAATTCTTATTTTTTTATAGAATATTGCAGCATTAATTATAAAGGATTTATTTGTACATACCGGTATTATTATTTAACTGTTTTAATTCATAACCAGACTCAACCCTGCTTAGCTTCAGTGGGCGACCAGTCTTTGGCTACAGGGTGATATGGCTGCTGGCTTAATGTGCTGTCTCAATTTCAGACATAAATGAATAATACATGTTTGCTATTATGTTCAGTACCTGTCTAGTGATGTATGTTCATGCTGACATATTTTTAAATAATAGTTTGTATTATAAAAACATCTATCGCAAGTCATTATGTGACTTGGCTCGCTTTAGAACTTTTGTTAGTGAGCATCGATGCCTCCTGATTTTCACGGTGTATTGTGGGACTTTTTAGGAAGAGAAAATTTCAGGGCACTGGAAGGATTTTGTGATTGAGACAGCCCTGAAAATGGCTGACTCCCAGTGGGGTGGTGGTTGTGTGGTGTGGTGTGGTGGGTGTTGGTGTTTAGTGTAGTGGGGGGTAGCCTACAATAACAATACAATGTTCAGCAATTGATTTAAATAGTACATTGGGTTTAATTGGTCGTATAATGAGATCTAATATATGTTGTTACTGCTGAGAATTTTGATGTGAGTAAATACATAGATCCGACTGTTCAATGTATGTTCTGTAATGGTCCAGTGACATAACTTTTGCCAAGAGTGTCAGAGGTTCTGGGTTCTAATCCGCACTCGTATAGTTTTTTTTCTTCATCAAAACCGATTATGTTTATCAGTGGTTGTATATCAAGCAGGGACACGATTATGTGCAATTTGTTTTGTGATTTCACCGGAACGAGAGTCTCCGCAACGGATTGAATCGTGTGAACGAGTGAAGACAGTGCGGCTTGTGCGCGAGCCACAAGAGAACACTGTATCCGCGCCACTGATAGCAGCGGCAACAAGCACTTTGATCACTTGATTTAAAAAACAACACATTTCATTGCTAGGTCGTCTCTTATTTAAACGAACGAAACGAATGCTCTGCTAGTTAACTGGAGATGTTTTATTTGTATTGGTACATCCGTGTCGCCACTTTCAAAAGTGGTGGGGACAAAATCGACCCTGGCAAAAAGTGGTGGGGACCATCCATCCCACCTGCAATTACACATAAGATGGCATCCACTGTAAAAAGTTATATAAAGCTCCTAGATCACTTATAATTTTCCATAGGCCTACCCCAGAGCCATAGAGAGAAAGAGTTGCGACACTCTTTGATGTCGCCGCTATGGCTGTCACGTGGTTCATGTAAGCCCCAATAGTTCCAAAACACGCTGACTGTCATGTTCTTCTATGGGACAGACAGCAGCGATTGCATTATTGAAAGGTAAACATAAAATAAAACACACTCAAGTACTTTTTCAGCTGTTATTGCATTTTGTTAATGTCAGCTTTGCATTTGGAGAGGCAAGGTGACAACTAAATACTTTTAGTATACTAAAAGTTTTAGACTATATTTTTGGAGGGAAAAGCTTAGTGTTCATCGCATGGGTAGTAGCACTGCATGGCTTTAGCGGCTCTAGCTTAACTTTTCCATCTCATTCATCTGATGATGGACGTGTGATGATATTTATTTTAGCACAACTGGGCTGTACTAGGCTATTGACTCCCGTGATTTTGCTTATAAATTCCGATTCAGCCATTAGCCTACCTTCGTGATCACGCAAAGAGGTCTGCCGTGGCAGTCCGTTCAGAATTCGCTTTATAAGCTATAGCTCACTTCTTCTGATGAAAGTGCATGGCCACAACGTGAAACATGATCATTAAGACTAAGAATATAATTTTAAGATTAAGACATTATTAAAACTATAACAGATTAAAAACGAATTTACGAACTCAATCCAAGTAACTTAAAGGTGCTCTAAGCGATCCTGGGTGACGTCACTTCTTGTTGACGTTCGAACTAGTGTCAAACAAAACGGAGGCGACCTAGACCCTCCCTCCTCCGCATCTCGTCTCCTCCCCCTCCCTTCCCTTCCCTTCCCTTCCTACCTGAATGTCGGACTGGAAGCCCTTCTGCCGGCGGAGTTCTCGCCATCTTTCGAATGCTTTACCGATGTAAATTCGGTACTTTGCGCATTCTTTATCCTTTTCCCTCTTCTTTGTAAGTTGATCATCGGAACGTCGTCTCTTTGGTCGTGTGTTGGCCATTATTCAAACTTCCCTCTTGATGCTTCTCTCTCCTTCACGCACCCCCTTCATGTGCACGCGCACTAACCCCCCAGACCCACCCTCAAATACTTCTTGCCAGTGATTGGCTGGAACACTGTTTGTTATGTTTCGTGGAGCGGGTCGCCGCAGTTTGTTTTTGTTGCCGTTTGTGGAGCCTGTGGTGTCTACAGAGACCACGTTTTTTTACAGTGTGTTCAGGGGACAGGCAGCTAGCGGATAGTGAGGAGATGTTTCTTGTATGTGACAAAAAATGGTTTGGCCTAAAAAACGCGTGACATCGCTTAGAGCACCTTTAAGCTATTGAGACATCAATTAAGCATGGCTGATACAAATGAAGGTTTTCAAAAAAAAAACTTTTTATTAAACAATGACAGACAACAAAAATGTGTGCTTGTGTGAGTGTGTGTGAACAAGAAAAACAAAAACCAGGGGCATGTGATCCATGAAGCAGACAGGACGATATAACAATCATAGAGGTCCAAAAAACTCAGCCAACACGTCACATAATGAAAAGTTAGTATATCCCAAAAATTCAATTAAATAAAAGTTGCTATAAAGGTGGTAGCGATTCATTACCGAACTAATTAAGATGCTACCTTCACAGCTGGCAAAGTCGCGGTAGCTAACTAGCAAGCAGGCAAAGCTAGAAAATTGGTTGAAACCACCAAGATAAAATATAAATAATTGCTCTGTGCATATACAAATTAAGACCAGTATAAGCATCGCAAAGGGCCTCTGATATAATATAGACAGTTGACAATTCAAAAGAGGTCGATATTTCAGCAATTTACCTCTGGAACAACTCGGCACGCATCAATGTAAGTGAATGAGAGAGTCCAACAGCCAAATGACAGTTTTTGGAACTAATCCGATCTTCAAATCAAGTAGGCGGTTAAAAGCGCCGCCATTTTTTACAACAGAGGTCTATGGGAGTGTCGCCATAGATATCTATATAAAGGCTAGATGTCTTACGGCGGAGTCTCTATCGTCATCACCGGCGGCCATCTTGTCACTGGCAGGGTTTAATGTAAGGTGAGTTATCTGCACAAACACAAATACTCTTATCTCGCTGAAATCTGGACGGATTTACAAACGGTTTGGTTTCTTACTAACGTTATTAACGTGGCTAAAATACTAGCATATAATGGATGTTTACATAATTAATACATAATTATCCATAAGTGTGCAGTGTCATAACTACATTTCTGACGTTTATAACGAACCAAGCCGTTTGAAAATCGGTAGAAAATTGAGCAAGTTATGGTTATTTAAAAATTACATGCACCATAAACACAATGTTACGAGTGGGCGAGCAGCCTGTGACAAGATGGCCGCTAGGGTGCTGACGTCGACTACCATTGGCCAGCAGCGTGGACGAGACATCTAGCCTTTATATAGATATCTATGAGTGTCGCAACCAAGGGGGTAATCCATCCGCCGGAAACTGAAGCTTCCTCTGGGGGCCGCCATTCTAGCTGGCTATCACCTGCTGTTAGCATCCCATTGACTCCCATTCATTTTGGCGTCACTTTGACAGCGTATAACTTTACATCGGAGGCGTCCAAAGACTCCATTTGTCCATTATTTATTTCTAAAGAAACACGACCATGTATAAAAGGCTCCGTTACTTTGTATCTTACGTTATGGCCCCGTAGAAGCCGTTTTTTGTAAAAATAGGCTAACGATTGCGTCATAATAACCAATCGACTCTATGTCGCACAGTCGAGAAATTACCGTATAGACAGGAGGAGAAGCTCCCAGGCAATCGGGGGGACGTGGAGGCATAAAGTTCGATAAAGTACAGGGAGAAGCCCATAGAGAGTCATAAAGTTGATCCTGCTGCTAGTTCATGGACAGCTAATACACACGCTCTCCGTCTCTGCGAGATTCGGAAGGGAATTATTCTGATTTCCCTCGGCACAGCTACTAGAAGACAGACAGGTTGCTCACGTCACATATACGTCGTCAAGCTCAGTTTGAGCCTGTGCAGTACGCTTGGCTATCAGGAAGTGAGTGCTTCTATTGGGCTTCAATTCTCTCAGTTGAAATCAACGGGGTCGCTGTGTCCATTTCTTTTACTGTCTATGGTCGCAACTCTCTATGGCTCTCTATGGCTCTGGCCTACCCCATATTTAGTGTTTTTTTCCCCCCAGTGTTTCGTCAGCAGAACAATCCAAAAACACAATACAAGTAGCATGTCTAGCCCTGTGTCATCCATCCTAAACAGTAGCCTATGTGAGATTAAAATAAGTGTGTCCCAAAGCATAGTATGTTGAAAAGAGTATGTCTGAAGTCGAGTGAGATGGTCTATTTCCAGTGGATTTTCGAAGTGTATCCGTGCTCATATAAGGTATGTTCTGTTTTTTATGCGTCTTATCTATTTAATAAAGACAAACACCCAAAACTTGATTCTTCTTTAATAAACTCCTGGGCAACTACACACATTTCACATGTGATTACTCTCTGGTGTGTAGTGTACCTTTTTCAGTCCCCCACTCCAACAACATATTCAACCTCCTATTGTTACATCCTTTCTTTTTTTCTTCTTTTTTTTTCTTCCAGAAATAATAACTAAGGTTCCAAACAAAACTCCTTATCAATTTCTGGTACAGTCAAGAACAATATACCATTTCCTTATTACATATTTCACATTGCACATTTCACAACAGGTTTACATTTCTCTCTATTGTTTTTTTGTTTTTGTTTTTTTTCATGTGACAGTCTTGTAAGTGTCGAGGTTTCTTTACTAAACGTCCTGCTTTTGTGACAACAGGTCCTGGGATGTCTGGCTGTACAGTGCTCTGCATCCGATTCTCCATATTGGTGGTGAGTTATGAGTTTTTTTGTATTGTCAGGGTCCACAGTGTCTGTTTGGTTGGACTCTATGTATAGGGGTCACTGCATGATCCCTTCGGAGATGTCTCCTGTTTCTCCTTATAACACCTCCTGAATCCAACTGGACACTGTATGATCTCAAGTCGATGGGCTTCACCACTGCCCTTTCTCCAGATCTTATGGGGCTCAAATGGTTGTATTCTCACTGATTCCCCCTGTTTAAGTGTGTCTAAGTCTTTGGCTGATCTGTTAAAGTATGTTTGTTGCTGTTGTTGGTTTGCTGTCAATTCCCTAAAGGAATTTTGAATCTTTGGTTGCAGGAGGTTGGTTTTCGTGGGTAGTTGTGTCTTAGTGTGACAGCTAAGCAGCCTCTGTGCTGGGCTAATAGATAATCCATGTGTTTGTGTATTTCTGTGGTCCAGTATTGCTAAATATGGATCCTGTCTGGATATTTGTGCTTTGAACATCAGTCTCTTGACCGTTTTGACTGCTGATTTCACCTTGCCATTGCTCCGAGGATAGCCAGGTGATGAAGTCTTGTGCTGAAATTCCCAGTGATGACTAAACTTCTGGAACTCCTGTGATGAGAACCACGGGCCATTGTCTGAGATGACTGTGTCCGGAATACCCTGACGTTCGAAGTGAGCTTTTAGCTTTCTGATGACAGTCGCTGATTTGGTGTCTGGTAGATAATCTATTTCCCAAAAGTTGGAATAGTAGTCTACTGTGATTAGATAGTCCTTGTTGTCAAAAGTAAACAGGTCCGTGCCTACCTTGGCCCAAGGTCTGTTCGGCATGTCGTGTGGTCGCAGTGTCTCCTTTTGCTGGTTCCAGTCCACTGAGCGGCAGGTGTCACATTGCTTTATGTACGCTTTGATCTGCACGTTCATACCTTGCCAGTGCACACACTCTCTGGCCCTCCTCAGTCATCCTTCCACACCTAAATGAGAGGAGTGTATTACTCTGAGTTATTTCCCTCCACAGTTTCCGAGGGATAACAGTTCGTTCACCTCTAAAAACAATTCCATACTGGTAACTCAGCTCCCCTTGAAACAGGTCATAATGTCCTATTTCTTGTGGTGTCTCATTTTTGTTCTTTGGCCAACCCTGCTGTATGGTTTTAATCAGGGTTTTTTAAGTTTTGTCCTCTTTTGTTGCAGAACAGATTAGACTAAGTTTGTCCTCTGAGATTGGTAAGTGTTGCGCCATGTTGATTGTCTTAAGCTCTGCTTCCACAGAACCAGTGGGTGCATTTTCTGGTAGATATGCACTGCTTAGAGTGTCTGCTAGCTATTTTTGAAGTCTCAGCATCATTCTTTGAAGTATTTTAGGCGCACTCAGTAGTGACTTACGCTGGATATTTTTCAATGGGTTTGTGATCACTTTGTGCTGTTACTTTCCATCCATATGTATAATGGTGGAACTTTTCCATCCCGAAGAGTAGAGCTAATAACTCTTTCTCTATTTATGCATAGCCACGTTCTGTTTGTGTCAGTGCTCTGCTTGTGAATGCTACTGGCTTGCCTCCTTGCATTAGTGCAGCACCGAGACATCACATTGGATGGTAAGTTCTTCATCAGGGTTGTAGTACTTCAACACTGGAGCATTTGCAATTGTTTCTTTAATTTTACAGAAGGCCTCTTCATGTTGTATGGTCTATCTCCATTTGCAGTCTTTGTGTGTCAGCTGTCTCAGGGTCTGGCACCAGTCTGAAAGATGTGCACAAAACTTTGAGAGGTAATTTACCACCCCTAGCAGTCTCTGAACTTTTTTTTTTACATCTGTTGGTTTCAGCATGTGTGTTATTGCACAAACATTGTCTGGGTCGATTTTCAATCCATCAGACGTCAGGCAGTGTCCGATGTAAGAGACCTCTCTTTGTCTCAATTTCAACTTGTCAGCATTTAGCTTGATACCTTTCACTCGGCATCGTGCAAGAAACACTTTCAGCTTTTCATGTCTCTCTCAGCTGCTTCTTGAGTCTCTCCTTGTCCTGTAATAAGCACATCATCAGCTATAATGTATATTCCTGGCAGGCCCTCTAATGCAATTGTGAGTTTCCTCTGAAAGTTCTCAGGGGCCGGACTTCTGCTCATAGGCATCCGCAGCCAACGATATCTTCCGAACGGGAAGCGAATATGGTGAGAAAGCTACCAAAACAAAGGCTTTGGATAGGTCAGGGAGAATGTCATCGATAGTGGGTAGTGGAAAATTACTGTGCTTTAAAGCTTTGTTTAAAGGTTTTGGATCTATACATACTCTGAGTCTGCCGCTGGGCTTCTGCACGACCACCATATATGATCCAATTCGTGCTCCTCTCTACTGGTACAATGATTCCTCTTTTCTGAAGATCTTGCAGCTCTTCCTTCAAAGGTTTCATCATGGCTACTGGAAGCCTTCTTTTTGGTAGTTGTACAGCTGGTCCTCCCTGGCTTTTTGTGAAGAATCTATAACGCTCTACCGTCTCGTTTATACTGGGATTACAGTGTTCATCAAACTTTGCAAAAATATTTGTTACCGTTCTTGCCGAAGAGGTAGCCTAGTGAAACTATTTGACTTTCGTCTTTTCCTCTGCGTCCGACATTGTTTGCAAGTAGAGATGAAACTGGTCCCTCCAGGATTTCCAGGACTTGGAAAGATTGTCGGTGTCCATGCATAACCGTGATGGGGGTTTTAGTCCGTTGGAAGAGATTTCAAATTTCAGAGTTTAACGTAGGCCTATTTGAGTATTCATAAACATTGTTATTATTTTACAAACTAGAGTAGCCTATTTATGAATGGTTGGGGTGATTAATGTTACATTTCCATAGTCTATTGTATGAATACAAGTGTTGAGAAGCAGGCCCTGTCATTTTTTTATTTTACTTTATTTACCTCAGGAATATTTGCTAATTGCTATGCAGCAGCAGGTGGGAAAGAAAACACATGTGATAAGACCTCTACAATTATTAAGAAGACCATATTAAGAGCACATTTATATGCCTAGATAACCAAATCAAAAATTATTTTCATATTGAATGACCGTTACACAGCTTATGTTTAGTCAATTAATGTATTCTAAATACAATTATTTTATTTTTTTATTTTATTTTTATTTTACCAGGAAGGTCCCATTGAGAGACAATAATTCTTCTACCAGGGAGTCCTGGTCAAGATAGGCAGCACAAACAAGAATACAAAGTAATATGACACAACATAACTACAAAACAAGAGTACCCATATCTGAGAAGCAATATTAATCCTAATCAACTGTTAAAACATTTACACCGTTCTATAAAAACAGACTTTAAAAGGGTTTTAAATTAAGCTAAGGATGGTAAATATTTCATTGTGACCCTGGATAACAAAACCAGTCTTAAGTAGCATGAGTATATTTGTGGCAATAGCCAACAAAACACTGTATGGGTCAAAATGATCGATTTTTCTTTTATGCCAAAAATCATTAGGAAATTAAGTAAAGATCATGATCCATGAAGATAATTAGTAAATTTCCTACCTTAAATATATCAAAATTTTATTTTTGTAAGTGGATGCAGCACAATCGCCAACAGAAATGGAAACCTTTAAAGGCGATTTTCTCAATATTTCAATTTATTTGAACCCTCAGATTCCCGGTTTCAAATAGTTTTTATCTCGGCCAAATATTGTCCTATCCTAACAAACCATACATCAATGGAAAGCTTATTTATTCAGCTTTCAGGTGATGTATAAATCTCAATTTTGAAAAATTGACACATAAGACTGCTTTTGTGGTCCAGGGTCACCCCTAATTATAACCCTAATCTTGGTCTCAATTTCTTTAAAAGATTATCAATATGAGTATCAAAAGTAAATTTATCATCCAGCCAGATTCCAAGATATTTATAGGATGCAACCCTCTCAAGCAGAGTACCATCAATAGATTTAATCATAAAACTATTTAATGATAATCTGGAGCGGGTAAAAATCATATATTTAGTTTTTTTAGTATTCATTACTAATTTTAAATTATCAAGAGAAATCTGAAATGAATTAAAAGCATTCTGTAAAGAGTCCATTGCCACTTTTATAGATGAAGCGATTGAATAGATAATAGTATCATCTGCATAAAAGTGTACTTTTACTGTCTCTAATCCTACGCCCAATTCGTTTATATAGATGGAAAATAAAATTGGTCCCAAGATTGATCCTTGAGGAACACCTGTCTTCACTATTAATGGGTCTGAAATATAATTATCTATGGACACACGTTGAATTCTTCCAGTCAGATAATTTGAAAACCACTTTAAACCTATACTACTAAAACCTACACATTTAAGCCTCTGCAATAGTAGAGCATGATCTACAGAATCAAATGCTTTGGATAAATCAATAAAAAGTGCAACACATGATCTTTTATTATCCAATCCAGTAATGATGTCGTTATTGACTGACATTGCGGCAGTTATAGTACTATGTCCCTGTCTAAAACCTGACTTGAGTTTGACTTAAAATATTATTAGCTGACAGATAGTGCTTTAACTGTTCATTTACCAAGGATTCAAACCCTTTTGCTATAACAGATCATCGAGAAATAGGGCGATAATTATCCACCAATTATCCATAGAGTGCAATCTCCACCTTTCAGTAATGGACGAATTTCTGCTGATTTCCAGGAACTTGGTATCAGACCACTACTTAAACTTAAATTAAAAACAGAAGCAATAGGTCTTGCTATCAGGTTTGCAGATATTTTTAAAAAATAAGGCTCTATATGATCAGGCCCAGCAGACTTTTTACAATCAAGTGTTAACAGAGCTTTACAAACCTGAGATGGAGAAATGGGAAGAAAATTAAAATGATTTCTATTATAACTTAAGGGACTAGCCATATTATGATTATCATCCACAGGAAGATCTAATTGAGTTGTAGAGCTTAGTCCTGCATTATTAAAATATAAATTGAAAGCTTCTGCTATATCATGTTTATCATAAATTTCTACATCTTTGACCTTTAGTAAATTAGGAGCTGCAGGAACGGGCATAGACCCAATTGATGATTTGATCAGCTTCCAAAATCTACTAGGATCATTAAAATTTGTATTTATCATGTTAAGGTAATACTCACTTTTTGCATTTTTGATAATTTTAGTACAATTGTTTCTTAGCGCCCATATTGTTCCCAGTCACTAGCATTTGTTCTTTTTGCCTTAGCCCAAGCAATATTTCTATAATGAAAGAAGAGATAAAATTATTAAACCATGGATTATCTTTACCACGGACTCTCAATCTTCTTACCGGGGCATGCTTATTAATTAAGGTTAAAAAACTTGTTTGAAAATACTTCCATGCCAGATCAACATCACCCATTTCACTGACACAGAACACCTCACTATTGTACAAGTCATGTAAAAAGGCTTGCTCATTAAAATGTTTATAATTTCTTCTAAAAATGAATTTGGGTTTATATTTAGAAAGTTTACAATTTCTAACACAGGCTATTGTACAGTGATCACTAACATCATTATTAAATATTCCAACTGAAGAATACTTCTGTGGAGAATTTGTAAGTATAACGTCAAGCAATGTAGACTTTTCCATGTGTTTAAAATTCAATCGGGTTGGATAATTGATTAATTGCGAAACATTTAGGCCATCACATATGACCTTAAAAGCATTTGAAGTTTTCGATAACCAATCCCAATTTAGGTCTCCCAGTGATACAAAGTCATTGTCTGAGAACATTTTCATATAGTCCGACAGCAGTGTTAAAGCTTTGTAAGATGCCTTTGATTATAAACTAATAATGTTTTGAATTGTATTTATTAGATAGGCTACATACTGTGTTTTGTATATATAGGCATTACAAAGTAAATTACAATATTTATTTAATATTGACCTCATTGTTGCCTTTCTTTGATGAGGTTCAGGGCATTCCAAATGAGCGATTATTGTCAGCAAAGTACTGTCCACTTCAACTGATGTACCTGTTCAGGGAGTAGGGACCCTGTCAAATGAGCACAACCCTAATATTGCCCACAACCCATTGCGCTTTGGAGGAGGATCCAGTTTAGAACTACAATCACGAGTAAAAAGTGTTAAAAAAAACTACAAAACATGGCGGATGTGCGACCGACGGTTAAGTAGAGAGGTTTAAAGGAGTTTGAGTGACTAATAAACAACATTTAAGCTGAGAAAAAAATATTTATGTGACATAATGTTATCCGTGTTATATTTCATCTGCAACAACATCGTGAACTTTTATAAAGATCAGCTTGGCTATTAACTTTTAAATGCATCGTTATGCATGAAAATGAGGACAGTCTCCGCATGAAAGACCCGTGATACAGTGATTCTCTCCGATACAGTAGGAAATGAAATGTGGAGGATTGTATCTGTCAAGATGATTGACAGGACAGTTTACGTGACAGGATGCGTGTAAAGCAAACCGTTAAAGACGGAATTGTATGACGTGATATGTCCCAAAGCTTGTCTACTCTTCTGCTACACACTCAAAAGTATGTACTTTTTCTTCACAAAAAGAGTACATTCTTTTAGGGAGTCGTATAAGTAGGCGAATTGAGACGCAGCAGTCTATCCCTCACAACCTAGCTCTCCTTCCCGATGGAAAATGGCGCTGCTTACATACAGATCAATCATATGATCTGCCAGCAGGTGGCAGCACATCAACTTCAGCCATACTTCAGCGCGTGTCCTCTGGCTCGTTTCCATGCAACTGTAAACAATGAAACCGTAGGGGGGTTGTTCTTCGCCAAACAAACTGAAGTTAATCGTTTCTGTCGTTCCCCTTACTTAGAAATGGCCTATTCACAGTCGCCTAAGAAGGCTGGTATACCACGAGAGGTTTTGAAATGGCTGCAAAGTCTTGATTTAACGTTTTTTCCAAAAAACGTGCGCAGGTGAGTAACGTTACGTTTGAGAAGATAACAGCGTCTCTGCAGTCGCACAAGCTTGAACAATTTAGTGGATCTCAATGTATCTGCACATAAAATCTTAAATATGGCATATAGCTTGTTAGTTTAGATTTCTAATCATCATGTATAACTCATAATTTCAGTAACTTCCGGCTACTTTTTGAACTAATGGGATTAAACAATTGGTTTTATGAAAGGACCAATTTGAATAAAAAATAAACAAATATGAATTACCATTAAGGATTAAATGTGCTATACACGTGCCTTGCGCTCTTTTTTTGACCAGAGACTTTTCCAACGGATACCTAGTGGCAGAAATATTTTCCTGGTATTTCCCAGAGGATTTTCATATGCACTCTTATGACAATGGAACTTCCTTGGCTACCAAACAATCAAACTGGTCCCAGATTGAGAAAGTGAGTTGGATACCCTGCAGAAATGATCACCAAATGACATAAACACAATTGTTAATTTAAATTATATTCATGTTTTTGATATGTCTATTATGCGTTGGCCTTTTTTTCTTAAAATAGTCCAGTTTAATAAAGATCTTGCCTCTTTGGTTGTTTAAAAGTTTATTGTGAAGCAAAACATCAGTCTGATGAAGGAGATCATAGATGGCACAATCCACTGTAAACCTGGAGCTGCAGAGCTTCTTGTCCAGGAGATTTACAGCATTCTGACCAACAGAAGGTGAGATTTCCTATTTACTTTCTCATCAGATTATGTAAACCAAATGATAGCCAAACATTTTTGCCATTGTTGTTGAAAACTCACATTTTGTTTTTCTCAATTCTGGTATATAAAGCCAACTTCTCATGATATCATTTCCGATGGATAAAAATACATGCTTAAAGTGTGTAATATAAATATGCAAATTGGCTTGCAGCCATGATTTTAGTAATGAGTCACATATGCTTCAAAGGCTAAGGACTAATTAATGTCACACCTTGTCTTCATTTGGCTTGTTTTATGCTTCCTGTAGGATCCAAACAATCCAGAAGGTGGAGCAAGGCTTCACAGACAAGGCTTATCAAAACCAGTTGCCCATGGTGGCTCGTTCCACAGCCTCAGTGGCCATAAAGAGCAACTTGAGACTCAGTGAGGTTATAGCTGAACCAAACATCATCACCAACCAGTGCAAGGTCCTTGCAATCATACACAAGCACATAGAACAGAGAAAAGAGGAGAGAATCCAAGACCCAAGTGAGTAACACTCGTTGACTCATTTCTGTTTGTGAAAGGATGTTATTGTATAGTTCATGTCATTTTCAGTAAACAGTACATTGAATTTTCTGTGTACTTCTTGATAGAACGATTCGATGTGAAGCCCACTCTTGGAGAACAGGCTGTCAGATCGTCTTCACTGTTAGCCCACAAGAGCGAGCCAAACCTGCTGATGAACACCGGTCAAGCAGCTTGTTAAGTGCCTGGCCCTGCATTCCCAACAGAAGAATGAGATATACGTAAGCCAAAAGTCTTAATCAGGTGTTCCTCAAATCTGGTCCTGAAGGGCCACTGCAACTCTGAAAACTCACCTACCTGTGGCTGTGTTTGCAATCGCCCCTATACCCTCATTCACTATTCCCTACATTACCTCACTAATATAGTCCACTTGAAGGAGTGACTGAAAACGCGAATGAAAAACAAGTAATCATTTGAAACTAAGCAAACTGGCAGTTCCAGTAGTAAGATGAAAAGATTTATCTTGAACTCTTTCATGGAAACTAGCATGTAAAAACCTTAATCAAACAATGTAATAATCAATTAAAAAGAAAATTATACCTGTGTGATATCACACTGTAGTCACATTAGACCAGCGGTCTGGAAAATGGATGAATGGATGATTCAGCTGTGGGCGCCATCTTCAGGTCAGACACGGGATTTCATTCGGCATGACCCTTACAGTGTGTTATGGGTATTCTCTAGCTGTTCAGTGTATGGCCATGTCCCAAATGGCACACTTATGCACTTACGGTCTTGTGGACAATGGCTGCCGCGTACGAGTGTCTGTTTAGTCCA
This sequence comes from Semotilus atromaculatus, assembly GCA_031834385.1. NCBI lineage: Eukaryota > Metazoa > Chordata > Actinopteri > Cypriniformes > Leuciscidae > Semotilus > Semotilus atromaculatus. Next base: position 13,343,003 of record JAULUF010000052.1, read on the forward strand.
TGAGACCGTAGGGTGTCCCATTAGTCATTTTAGGTTTCAGAAGGGTTGCCTTCAGACCCCCTTTGCGCTCGATATGCGCCCTCGATTCGCACTTTGTCAGAGCCCGCACTGAAGCGAGTTATTTGAGTTAAAAAAAAACACCTTTGTTTGATAAGTGCGATCTCTGGTTGTAGTCTTTGAAAACCAAAAAAGTAGTGCTTAAAAAGTCCTCGAAAGTCCTGAAATTTCTTTTGACGGTATCTGTATGAACCCTGTCTTCCCTATTTAAGGGTAGGGGGGTGATTTCAGACAGCCTGTGATTTTTTTCTAGTGATCCTGAAGGCCTTGATTAGTTTGCTCGAGTGTGTTTGATCAGGGTTGGATCTAAACTCTTCAGGGCATTGGCCCTCCAGGGCATGATTTGAGGAACCATTTGCTGCATCCAAAATTGCATACTATCTTGAGTAGACCTACTCATTTTGAATAATTACTTCACAACCGCTAAAAAGGTATGTCCTAAATAGTATGAATGTGTGTGTAGTATGAATGTAATCCAGACATACTAGTTGTCATAAGCATGTGATCTACCAGTGTCAGTTCTGTCGCTGAATGAAAAAAAAAAAAGAACTGATAAAATGATACTACTACTAATAACAATATAAAACACGGTAAGGTCTGATGAGCTGCTGGGTTAATGAATATTAATCACGTTGTCTGCTTTCACTAGAACTGATTTGCTGAACATTTGCTTGTTATTAAAGGCTGAATAATTCCAAGTAAACTCTGTTTTGACAGGAAAAAATACAGCAAAGAATATAATTGACATGTAGCGTGTCAATTCTACATGGAGTGAAAGACTCTTGCTCTCTTTGCGTGTGAGAGAAACACAGCACTCTAAGCGATGATGGCAAGTTTGGGGCCTGCACACTTCAGTTTAAGGTGCATCAAATGCTGTACACTGCATAAAGTGCACATCCATTGAGTTGAATTGCAATAGTGAAAGTCTCAAGTGGTCAGTCAGAGTGAAGGCGAATGAAAATATATCTGTGCTAAACTGTGATACTTCTAAATCAAACACTGGCGAGTGAAGTCTAACAATTCATTAGTCAAGGGCTAGTGATAGACCTTATTTAGTTGCCTAAAATGTAGTCACATATACGAGTGAATTACTTGCATTGTAGAGGGTTGCTACTTTTTTATGAGTACTGTGAATTTGGACATACTACTTTTGTCACATACTGTTTTTAGCCTACTATATACCGTAGTAGGGAAGTATGCTGTTTCGGATGCAGCCCTGGTCTAAATACTTAATTTAAACTAACCATTTTGTTTTTTCAGAGTCACAAGCAGTGTTGGGTAAGCTATTCAAAAAGTTTAGCTTGCAAAGCTACTAACTACTACAATGAAGTAAGATGATCTGAATTCTACCCTTAGAAAGTAGCTAGTTATACTACAAACTACTGTACATGGCAAAATATTTCAGACCATTTTGCTTACCCGTTTGATTAATTGAAATGAAAGGACTCAAAAGAGTCATTCGTTTGCACTAGTTATGATTTAAAACAGGCCGTTTCAAAATACAGGAATGATTGCTGAAATATTGTGTGAGAAAATGTGATGTTGTGGAGAGTGTCGATGTTATTGCACTACTTAAATAAAACAGCTTCTCTGTTGAACAGTTAGTCTCTAATGGTTTAAAACATTTCTATGGAGAAATGTCATTAGACCAATCTGCAAATAATTGATTACTGGTGGTAGCAACATTACTGCCCAACAGTGTTGCTATTGTTTACTAAAACTATTACAATTTGTTTTCATTGGCTGAAATAAAACATTAGCCTAATATTAGATGAAAACAATGAAATAGAAATGTTACTACTGAAATAAAATTGCTAAAATGACTAAAACTAAAACATTAAAATATAAAAAAAATAATAAACATGATAAAACCACACAATGAAAAGATAAAAGCTAATTAATAAATACTATAATAGTGCATAAATAATACTATACATTTGAGACCAGTGTAGGGCAGCAGAGTTTTTATTTTTATTTATCTGTATTATATTAAGGGAATGTTTGTGTTTTTGTGCAGGTTCAGTGGAGTCTGGATTCAGAAGCAAATGTTTTGCGGATATTGGAGGCAAATAATGAGAGTGTTTAAGGTAGATGTCCAACGAAGGTCTTCAAAGCACATTCAAAATCAAGCCCTAGATATCTGAGCACAAGATTCATTCCCACAATAAAAAAAAGTCTAACAAGCATACACATCAGTATGCATGCTGCTTTTGTTGTCAATGCTTGAACAGAACACATCTTAAAAAAAAAGAAAAGTTTATCAGGTTCTAAAGACTTGTTCAGTTTGGCATTGGATTTGAGTTTTCTACATTGGAATAGCTTCACCATATGGGTCAACAAATCCATTATGATTTACTCATAAATATTCAGTGCTTCAAAGTTTTCAGATTTTTCAGAAGAACTGATGTTCATTAATTTCTGAAGGAATAATTCAACCAAAACTTTTTATTTTCATAAATATATATATTTTTCTTCTGTAAAAAAAATTTAAAACAATATATATAAAATACAGCTGCTCCAGACAAACGGAGCAGCTTTTTTTAAATAGTTTTTTTCATATGGTCTTGTAAAGCCAAATTAAAAGGAACAGAGTGGATTTGAAATTATTCACTCAGTCTGCTTTCATCCATAGATCTTATTCATGCTTTTGCTAATTCAGACCAAATATATCATGATATTTGAACCAACAAAGTTTTTGACCAATTATAGTTTCTTCCTTATGTGATTTCTATGTTTATTCTTCATGAGTAACAGGAGACAATAATATAGCACATAAGTGGTATGAACTTTTTTTTCTTCCTTATTGTCCATTTATGGTTTTTGTCTTTGGAGCTTTGAAGAGTTGGGTATTCTCTTGCTCTATGAAAAAGAGCAGTCTCGCCATTTGCCTTGAAATTTTCTTTAGTATTCCATAGAAGAAAAATAAATGGTATAGGTTTATAACATCATCTGAGAACACTGTCTGGAGCTAGTATCATAAAATGGCAATTAAACAAGCCTGAGGTTTGATTGTCTCTTTGGAAAAGCATAAATTCAGCATTTATTGTTTAACCCAGCAGCTCTCAGGCCTGTTGTTGCATCTCTGTTATCTCTGTATTGAGAGGGCTCTGTTTTCTTTGAAAGTCGCAGCATGTTCTCTTCCCTGTTTCACCCAAGGCCCACTGCAAATTAGACCTTCATTTAGCAAACCCACCGTGAGACAGGCAGGTTTTAGGCAAGTTGCCCGGGTGCCTGTTTACCCCCTCTGTTTCTCTCCCCCTTGTACACACACAAACACATAGTGTCACACAGTCTCTTTCACTCTCACACGGTCGCTACCGCTGTCAAACATAAAGAGTGTATCTATCGTGTTACCATGCATCTTTCAGATTCAATTCATAGCATAAGGTTGCCATGGATATCTGAAGCGAGCATACTGCTTTTCATGAATGTGCCCAGAAATTAACTTTTTAGATCACCTCGTCTCTCTCACGCTCGCTCTGTTTTTCTCACCCTCCTCCCCATGTTGTTTTATGTCTGGTACGGGCATTTAAAAAACAAATAATAGGCTTTGTGTGGAATAAAATGTCATGAGGTGTGAATGGTATGACCCTGAATGCAGTCATTTAATGTTATTAAAATCAATCTCCGCTCTCATTGATGGTCAACAATAACAGGAAATGAAAAAAAACATGAATCTATTAAATTGTTTGTTTTAGTGGCCTAACATTTCAGTTGTCATTTTCACACTCTGACTTTCTTCTATGAAACATGTTTCAGTGTATTTTAATGGAGTCCAGTGTTACCATATCTCTTATGTTCCACAGAAGAAATAAAGTCAGGGCTGGAACAACATGAGGGTGAATAAATGACGACAAAATGTTTAAATCTGGTTGAAATACGCCTTTAGGAAAATAACCCAGCAGCACCATTTGCATCAATGCTATATGTTAAACGGCTCTTTTGAATGCTTCATTCTAATTAGTACATTGCAGAATTCAGTCTTTTTGTTTAATAAACTGACTGTTTTCCAAGACAACTTTCATTGTGCCGGTGCTTCTTTCATATCTCACATATCACACTGCTGTCTCTCTTGTCATTTGTGCCATCATGTGACTCAATAGAGTGGAGAACTACACCACATTCGCATGATTTCAACATCACCATCACTAAGCTTCTGACAACTCTTTCAGTCTTTGTTAAAAAAACAATTTTCCTTAAAGTTCAAGTTATAATATTTTGCAAGAGCGCAAGCACAAGGAGCGAAAGCGGACTTGTGTGTAGATTTTATAGTTTACCTGTTCGGCTGAAGACGTTTAACGACAACCTCTGTAGTCCCATTTAGACACTGAAAAAACAAGACATTTACAAGACATTGAAAAAGAACATGCACATATCTTGAGCTTGTTCACCACAGACCTTATTTCAAGCATTTAACTAAAAACCTATTCAAAAACGCATTGACTTCAGGTCGATGGAACCGGAAGTTCTAAAACACGAATTCATTTCTGGGTTTTGGCCAACAAATACATTGTCCCGGCACCACTCTATGTGGCTACGTATTGTTTTAAAAATGATCTCTGAGAACATCTGTATTAATTTTATAGCTAGCTAAACCCTTTAAAGGATGGCTAGAAGCTTAGGAGTCATCAGTTAAACTTAAAATAGATGTTTTAGAAAGAAGTCTCTTATGCTCACCAAAGCTGCATTTCATGGAAAATACAGTAATATTGTAAAATATAAAATAACTGATTTCTATCATAGAAATATTTAAAAATGTAATTTACTCCTGTGATGTCAAAGCTGAATTTTTAGCATCATTACGCCAGTCTTCAGTGTCACATGATCCTTCATCATTATATTATGCTGATTTGCTGCTCAAGAAACATTTCTTATTATTAATTATTCTTAATATTCTTATTATTAATTATTACTAACAGCTGTGTTGCTTAATGTTTTTGTGGAAACCTTGATGAATTTTTTTTTTAACAATGCAAGTCTTTACTGTCACTTTTGATCAATTTAATGCATCCTTGCCAAATAAAAGTATTATTTCTTTAAATTTGATTTCATTAAAAATAAAATCTTAATGACCCCAAACTTGAATGGTACTATATCTTGGATTGGATTATTAATATTGTTGCACCGTTTTTTTTCTTATTTTTTTTTTTCTGTTTTAACGGACTTTAGCTAAATCCTTATGATAATCTGCAAGTAAGATCATGTACTATATGTCTTTATTTATTTATTTAGCTGTGTATATTAATCCAGGCGTTATCCTACAATAAACCCCTTCAGGGTGATACTAGACCCTGACGGGAAGCAAAGGAGAGCCCTGTCAAGGTTTATTTTGCATTAACGTACATATAAAGCATGATGTTCTGTGCTCTCTGCATATTGTGTGCTCTGTGCGTACATGTATGTGTGTATGCGCTGCCTCTTGAACAGGCGATATCTAAAGTAGGTTTCTATGGTAACAAGTGAGCTAGAGCTACAATCGTGCGGGAGATGGTGGCGCTCACTGCAAGCATTTCAGAATAAACGCACACTGGAACACATTTTGTGTGATGCTTTCCAGTGCCAACTAACTGCATGTAGACGGCTAGATGCCCTTGTAGAGGCCATCTTAGCCATCTGTTGTGTGTTTTTTCATCTGGGCCTGCAGTGCAAAATAGGGAGGATGCATGTATTTGAGAGTTAGAAGAGGGGGGTTCAGATTCATGCGTTTAATCCAGACATGAACATGATTTGCCAGAAGGGGATTGGGTGTTAAAGTATCGCTCATTAACTTTTGGTTTTCCCCTCTAAAACACACCCCATACTCATTGCCTGTGCATCACACATTAACACATGCACGTACGAACAACACACACACTTGGCGGCGAGAGCCAACGTCTCTCTCCCACCACCTTCCCAGAAAAGCAGCATCATCAGGGACCAGGGTGTGGCTGTATTTGTGCCGGCATAGAGTCGATGACATGTGGCAATCACATTGGAGATCATGTTTTTCTTCTGTTAATTCCTGATAAAGTTATATCAGTACATTTCATTTATTTAAATTCTAGAATTTATTGAATAGTATAATTGTATGTATATAATTTATACATAATTTAAATAATATTCTATATCTAAATAACATTGATAATAATAATAAATGTTTCTTGAGCTTCAAATCAGTATTACAATGATTTCTGAAGGATCATGTGACACTGAAGACTGGAGTTTTGACATCAAAGGAATAAATTAAATTTTCAAATAAACATTTTAAAAATAATTTCACAATACTACTATTTTTGCTGTATCAAATAAATGCAGCCTTGGTGAGCATAAGAGACTTATTTAAAAAAAAAAACTTTAGAACCGTAGTGTATATATAATAAATATAAAATGTCTATTTTAATATATAGCTTCACTTTATATTAGATATTTTATTTGTTATCATTAAATTAGATATTATTATTAAATATATCATCATCATATATCACCATTAAATATTTTATATGCAGTATATACTGTATATATATAAATAAATAAAATCTAAATAAAATATTTAATTATATCATTACATATGAATTAAATCGTCTGAAAATATACTATTCATTTACAAGTAGATTTTGGAATTGACAAAAGTAAATTTTTAACAGCTTTTTTTTGGATCAATTAATGCCTAAAGGCAACATTTGGGATGTCTCCCTTATCTGATCCATCCATGCATGTCTTGGAGTCTCCGCCATTGAGCTGATAAGTTGAATCACATGTGTTTGATTAGAAAGTGTACACCCCAAGTGTACTGTTAATGTGCCTCTAGGAACAGGGTTGAAAAAACAGTCTTAAATGCCTTGTGTGACAATAGAGCACAGAAAGCCTTGTATCCTATTATATTTAGTGTCAAATATTACAGTATACAATTAGTGTTTTGTGAGTGCGCAGTGATGCTATTCTTGAAATAGATCACTATATTTGTGGGCACTCAGGGCAAGAATGTTAAACATGGCGTAGCAGTATCAACACATCAGACAAATTGTTATTGTCAGAAGACATGGGGGGGTAGAGTTAGGGCTGTTCACACAGAATGTGTCCTGTGTGTGCGGCCCCTAAGACAATTTCAGTAGCAACTGCACCCCAGTGGCATACTAAATGCTACTCTTGGATTCCAAAAAAAGAAAGTCGACCTTAACAATTTTAGAACTTAAACCTGCCCGTAGAAAGTAAATCTGTCAGCATTTTGGCCAGGACATGTTGATGTATCTTTCAAAGTGTCAGCAGATCATAAGCCAGTATTTAAAGTAATGGGGCCAGTACAAACTCAAGTACTCATTGCAATGCAAATAGAGTCATTTCTAAATTGCAGATAAACATCCATAACGATTGCCTGGCATTTCTGTATTAGAAATGATTTAAAAGAGCTGTTTAAATACATGTTCTAGTGATTAATATTCTATAAATGAGTGATTACATGAGATGAGCATTATACTCATGCACTGGCTGTCTTAGATCACTTTTTGTCACATAACCACCAACAGCTGATTAATTTCAAATTAATCCACCAATATCTGGTTGTATAGAGAAGGAAATAGACGTTTTAATTAAATTTTAATGACACGTCTATGCTAAATTGCATGTTCTAACATATATGGCTGATTAAGCGCGTAAAATTTGACAAAACAAAATTCTTGCCTTTTTATGCCTTGTGTTTTTGTCACCCGAATGACACTGAATATGTTTCAACACACATTCACTGACACACACACACACACACACAAACATATAAAGAATCACGTGAGCATGCATGCCATATGATGTAATATTCATCACAAGCAGTTATATTTCATCCATGTTGCGCACAGAAGCAGCGAAGCTGAAAAAAAAAACACTCAAGATGTCATCATTATCAGATTTACTATATATATGTGTGTGTGTGTGTGTGTGTGTGCGCACGCGCATGTATGTATCTATTGTACATTTATATAGTCAGACAGAATATGAATTTAATATTATTGTTTTTATCTTGAGTTTAAAGCAGCAGAGATGTAACCAGCATTAACCATTCTTTTAGAGGAGGGGAGTAAACTGGCTTGCAGCTTGACTCCCCCAAAAACCCACCTTTCTCTGTCTGCCTATAGTGTGCTGATCCATGTTTTGGGTGGTTGTCGATTTGTTGTTTTTGTATCCCACATTTGAGCTTGTGTTACCTTGTATATAAACACCTAAATAGAATATATAGATGTCTGAATGTCTTAACATTCACTGGTTTTCACAAGCCACCGCTGAGATGCCACACTGAACCTCCTCACACAAGAGAAGTCAACTGAAAAAAATCGGTGTTGACAGCAGCTCTCTTATGTGAGGAACAGGGTAGTAGCAGGAGCGAGAGAGGGAGGAGGGAGAGAGAGAGAGAGAGAGAGAGAGAGGGAGAGAGAGAGAGAGAGAGAGAGAGAGAGAGAGAGACTTGTGCACTGAGAGCCAGCCTCAGCCTCTATTGTGGTAAGCAGGCAAGGGAAGGCGTTTAAGGAGCGGACTTTTAAACCCACAGGCGCAACACTGGTCACTGCTGTAGAAACCCCCGAAATCAAAGCACAAGGCAACATGGAGGAGGACCTGGATGAGGGACAGACCCAGAAGGGTAAAGGAATGCCTTTTATCTCCTTTGTTTCCCCATCCATCTTTCCGATTGTGTTGTTTACCTTTGTGCCTAATCCCTCACTGCTTTTCATTGTCTTTGATTTTGTGGATTATAAAACGAGGTTATGAAAATGATCTGAATAGGTTATTTTGTGTGTGGTGGGATAAGCGTTTTCTGCCATATTTTTGATGAGAATTTTTTTAATTAATTCACCGATGATGTATTTCATGCACTGTGATGCATTGCATGAATTTTCATGCTTTGAAATTATGGAAATAATGTGGCGGAGCAAATATGATCCTTTAAAAAAAAATTATTGATAGATTTTTAGATAGGACAGTGATTGTGTAGAGGGGTGTGTGCAGGGGCTGGATCCTGTGTGTGTGTGTGTATGTGTGTGGACCATCTGATGGGTTTGTCTTTGTTTGCCGCGCATTTCTGTCAGTCTGTCTGAAGGAGGCAGGAGACAGATCTGTCTTCTGGATGCAGTGGACATTTATATAATTGTCTAAAATCTGCCATTGTTTCCCCCTCTTTCATTTTATATTCCTTTGCTTGCTCCTCCTTTTGTGTGCAGGAGCATTTGTTTGCTTTGTGTGAGAGGGTGCTTGCTATTTATAATACCACCATTTGCAGGGGCTGAATTTTGAGCCCGGGAGGAAATCATTGTCTTTTTTTCTTTTTTTGTGGTCTATAGAGAAAATATTTGGCGAGAAGCTAAAGGAAAGGGAATAAAAATAATCAAAATACCAGCCTTCTGAACTATTTCCACCTCCTCTCGCTCCATCTATGACGGCTCTTTATATTTCAGTTTTTTTTTCTCTCCCCTCCTCCCTTCTAAAGCAGTGTGATGATAGCAGCCATGTCAGGTCTGCTGTGCTTAGACTGTCAGTGAGCTTGTGTGATATTTCGCACATGAAATATTGGAGGATCCCTGATTTATGCTCAACCTGCCGGGGTGATTTGGTGTTTTATTTTCGTATTTATTGTTTGTTCGATTTCTTGAACCAATAGATGCCATGATTGGCTGGATCTAGTCATTTAATCTGAGAATCACAAATGCAATGCATCTATTTTGTTTCTCTTTTCTGTATTTTTTTTAAATATGTTTTGCATTTAATAGCTAGATGTTTGTTTGTTTTGTTTAAATAGAAAATGCTTATCGTCCATAAAGTGCACCATATCAACTTCATGATAAAAATGGCAGTCTAGGATACGATGTATGTCTCATTTGACCTGGTTTTCTTTTAATATCTTTTCATATGTACTGAGTGAGAATTCCAAATTGATCTGTTGGAATCTGGGAATCCCAAAAAGTGAGACTACATGAGAACTCCACAAGAGCTTTGACTGATGCACAGTTTAGTTCCATAATTACTCTTACTGGTATGATTATTATTAAAAGATTTGAGGTGTTCAACATTGTGTCATTTACGTTTATAGATTTGGCAGATGCTAAAGTTACTTTTTTTCCATTTCTTTTTTAAATCAAATGATGTATTCCATTGGAATCAAACCCATTTGAGCTACAGCAATGCCACACAATTTAGTCATTAAAGGAAATGTATGCATATTTAATGCACAATTCCCTAATTCAGTGACATTTTCTCTAATACATAATACTTACTAATACTACAGTAAGTTTCTGAACTCCATAAAAGAAAAGCTGAAGTCCGATAATCAGCTGTAGTTTATTCACAGACGTGCATTGACCGGTGCGCTGACCCTATCGCTGCACAATAGATGAAGTGGGGAACTAAGCGGCCTCATGGGAGAATAGACATTTCATTACCTCTCATGATTATTGGATTAGAGGACATTAGGCCGTTAACACACACAGATACACCATCCCACTCCTCGTCTTTTATTTATAGCTTTTACCTCCAAATTTCATCGCCACTGTTGACAGAGTACAGTTTGTTAGATGGGCTCTTAGCAGTCCCTACTGACAGCGTGACATCAATCCTCTGATAAAATTCTGATTGGAGGTGTTCATAAAAGTGAGTGTTATAGAATCTCACAACATGATACAGTGTGAGGTCATTTACACACACATAGCCATGTCAATGTTTCTTATTCTATCAAATAAAGATAAATGGGTTAACACACAAATGTTTGCTCATTACCTCACAGTTGTTTTGTCTGCCAAGTCAAAACCCCCACGTCTTCTGCGCATGTGTTTACATTCTGACATCAGAAACGGACAAAAACCGGGCAATTTCAAGATCTCATGGTAACGTTTGCTTGCGTAGGCAGATGTAATGAGCTGCTTTTTAATAGTTACCTGTATTTTGTTAACTTACACTCACTTATATAAGATATTTTTGAGCACATCATTGCATGTTGTTATGCCTCTTGTGCTATCTTTAGTAGCTCAGCATGTAACAAACTCCTGATTCATTATTAATGCCCAAATCGAGTTATGATTGTCAGATGCATTGCGCATCTTTGAGTGCATTTATATTTCATCCATGCATCAAATCTTTGAATTATAGCATCAGTATTAATCCTGTGGTGTAAACATACTTCTCTTTTTCTCTAAGGTGTGATGGATTTACCAAAGCACCACATTGTTTTAAACTGTGATGTTGAAATGGAAATGAAATTGTGATTGAATTCTATACCTCTGCGGGATGCATGTTATCTGGCGATCTCGTTTCCTTCCTGTTTTTTTTTTTTTTTTCTTCAAGTACACGGCCTTGTGTGATCCAGAGGCAACCCTCTAATCTGGACACTCCTAGTGTTCCCACACTCTGGTCAAACCTCTCAGGGACAATGGAGTTTCACTAATTGTCCTCAAAATTTAATCATATATAATAGAAAGTGAATTCAGTGCACTATTGTTCTCCCTAATGTTTCCAACAGGTCAAATGACCATGCACAGAGAGTGGAACATGAAACAGGTTGAATATTTTACGAGAATTCTGTTTTCTAAACATTTGGTGCATTTCAAATCCAGATACAAATGAGCTACATACAAATTAGTTCTAAATGGGTTCTTTTCTGCTGAGGGAAGGTATTTTGGAAGAACCTTCTCGCTGCCCCGTCAGGGATAAAGTCGTGTAGTCTTCGCCGTTCCTGCTGCGTTCGGCTCTGGACTGTTTCCCCCCCGTAATCCTTGTGAATGTGTCTCCCATTCAGCCCGTTTGCCGCTGAATGTGTTGACACACGGCGCTGTAAGTGGGTCATGGTGCTTGCAAAGGCCCGGCCCATTCTCAGGGCCCGCACCTCCATCGCCATGGTAACCCTGCTGGTTGATTAAACATGCGCAGAGAAGTCGCGTAGACGTGCGGTGATGAAAACCCGCTCGCTTTCAGGGAGGGGCCAGTGATAGAGACACAGAGCCCCTCATGTAGCTACTTGATGTGAATGAATTCAATTGATTTTGAATTCTTTTTATCTGAACAGAAAAACAGCATTATGGGTAATGAAATGCTAATCACTTTAAATTGACAAATTATTTAAATCCTTTTGAATACTGTTAAAACAAAGGCCGAAGAGGGTCCAATTGAGCTGGTTATGAATGGAGAGTATTTGACTGTGGGTGTAAAAAGGTCACATTAAACAGCAAAACAAAGCTTTGTTTACTGCATGATAACCGACTCTTGCGGCTGTTTTCCTCTCCATCTGCCTGTTTCTCTTCCACTGTCTTTTTCTTTCATCTGTCGCGATCTCTTATCCGTTCACTCTCCCTTTCTCTCTCCCCTCTGTGCTGCGGATTAGCGTTAGCGTTAGCAGGCTTTTGTTGTACGGTCTTTGAGTGTCCTGTGAGAATGTTTCCCCTCTGAACATGTGTGGATATCAGGGTGAGCACTGGTTCGCAGTGAGCCCACAGTTCCAGGGATTAATTGGAGGTTGGGGGTGGGGCAAGGCGGGAGTGGCACTGAGGCTGTCAGACTGACAGATGGGCGTTGGGGTTGGGTGGGGTGATCAAGGGACGGGGGGGAGGTTTGGGGGATGTGGGGTGGGAACGGCCATTGTTTTATTATTAGAGGACCCTCCGGGATAGTGCTTTTGTTTATGTTGTTTGCTAGGCCTGTCTTTTCTGTGCATAATTTTTGGCTTAACATCTGAAAACAATATCCAAATGGCAGTGTTATTTTAGTATTATTTATGTATTATTATAGTATTTATTAATATTTAATTTTAATTTTAGTTTAATGTTTTGTATTTTTATTTGCTTTCTGTCTTTTTTTCTCTCAAATATTTCTATTTATTCTTTTTTTTAATTTTTTTTTTAGATTTAGTAATTTGACAGTAATTCAGCCTATTTGATTTCAGTTAGTTGCCAAGGCAACATTTCTCATTTTTTATCAAGTTTTTTTTTTTTTTTTTTTAAATAATCTAAATCTAATATTTTTTTGTATTTCATTTCTGATTTATACTACGGGGCTGTTGAATGTTTGAATCTGATTGGTTGATGAACGTTCAAAAAGGTCTAATTTGGGGAAATGCACGTTAATCCAGGCAGGAATCATTTGGCGAAGTGATATGATATGTAATACATGTCCATATCACTTCGCCAAATGATTTCAGTCAGATATTTCAAAGATTCAGATCAGTTATTTCAAAGACAGCCTACAGCAAAATAACCACAACGACACTGACCACCAAGCAAATAAATATGTAGTAAACAACAGGATAAAAAAATAATAATAATAATTTTGCCAGCAAATTATATTTTATTGTATGGCAATCACACTCTAACTCTCACTCCCATTAAAACTATAAAGAACATACTCACACAGAAACGTGATTTTTTTAGTAGTAAAATAGTTTAAGTTTAGCAACTTAAAAGCTACATGACATTTCTCACTAGCGAGGTAATAATGGCACTGTTCTTGAAGCAGATAAACTTACAGTTTCTATATTAGTATACATGCTGCTGCCGAACACTGTTGAGAAAAGCACTGACTTGGGTAACTTTGTCTCTCTATTAACTGCATTAATCTACTATCAATGGCTCAAGCCTCCATTACTATCGCCAAAATGACATGTGATAATTACATTAAGCATCAGTGAACATTATTCATTAATGCTCAAGCATGTTTGCACTGATTTTATGGTTCAGTTTAGTATTTTGGGCTGCATTTTGGCTGCTTTCATAATGGAGAGTTGCATTGGTCTGGTAAACCATTTCTGTCTTTGGCTGCACTATAAGAACATGAGATTGCAACAGTTTGGCTGCACGTGATCTGTTGTGAATCTTGCCAGTGAGGCTATCCTGTGAGAATTTGTGTTGTAAATCAGATCCTGTATTAACAAAGTGTGCAATCTGCATGCATTTTTAATGCTGTTTCATCTAATACCCTTGAGTGATGAATATAAGGCTGCATTGTAATGTAATGCAATTTGTGTTGGCTTTAGAACATGTGATTACTCTCAGCCAATCAGGAGACAGGCAGTGGTTTTTCAACAGTTCAAAGAATCTCATAACAGGATCAAAAAGTAGTATTGTGCAAATACTAATAAGGTAATGTAGTTGAGTAAAGACATGATGTATTATTTAAAATAACAAGAACATACTGTATGTAACATTTAAAATAATGTATTATGCAGGGAGTGTGTTAGTCTGTTATGGTCAAATCTAAAATATATATTATTATTAAAAACTTTTTAAAATACTTAAATGCTTGCAACATGTTTAAGACAATAATATATTTTTTAATGATTTTTAAAATAATTTTAATAATTTACAAAAAAGATCCTAGCAAATCTGTATCTATTAAACACTACAAAGAATCAGATACTGTCTTTATTCTCATACGTCTTGATCCACAGTAGTTGCTATGGCAACAAGTTGATCCCTTGCTAACTACACTGTAAAGCCAGGTCTGAGGTTCATTACAGCATCGTTATTACCATATTTGACAGTATTCAATAATTCACATCCAAAGGCCTGAAATGGGAGCAATAGCCTCAACCAAACCATGGTTGTAACATGGTTCCTGCACTCATTTTATAAGGACTGGCATACAAACACTGAGTTGGGAACAAATGCGAGCTGAATCAAAGTTTATTCTTCCTCAGGAAGTAAAAATGCCAAACTACCCACACTGAAGAAAATTCAGTTTGGAAAAAATATGTAGAAATGCTACTGTAAAAAAAAATTTTAAGCTATTATATTTTATAAAAAGACATGTCAATTTATTGTAAAATATAGTAATAGTATAAATATGTAATAACATGTAGTAATAGTAAAATATTTTTTTATTTTTATTATTACACTGTAATTAGTATCCTGAAATTGTTACCCTCAAAGAGTGATTTCTACCTGATTTAACCCATAAAAATTATTCAAATACCATATTATCCCATAATGCCCAAAAGATTGTTACTGTAAATTTCTATTTCTGGAAACTACAGCTGCCTTTTTTTAATTTATTTTTTACAGTGAAATTAAACATTTTCATACAGTGTATTATTTTAACAGATAAGTGTATTAAGTATATTGTAATTTCATAAACTAAAAATGAACTGCAAGTGTATTTTGTTCGAAACATAACACACTTGTCTGTGTGAAAGCTAAACTCAAAATAATGAAACTTTAAAATGAAACGCATGAATGCAATCGTTTGGAAAAACTCAATCAAAATGACCTGGTGTCAAAGTCCATCCTCTAATTCCACCATCCATTTTGTTATTCATGAATCATACTGTTATGATTCACTCTGATATATGATGCCAACGGGAGAATTTTAAATAGTCTGCTGCAGGGACAATTTTGCACACCATTGGAGAGTAACAAATACACGCGCACACAGAATGAACTGGACCTCACTGGACTGTCAGAGTGAATGGACTGAGGATTTACTTCCAACCGTCTGGGTACTTGTTAGTCTTGTCAGGCAGAGGCTAGACACTAAGAAGAGCACAGAAGATGACTTACACTAGCTTTGCTTTCTGTGCAAGAATACTGCTTTCTTAAATGACATACTGTAGAAACAGCTGAAACTAATGCAAAAATGGAATCAAACACAGACACACAAAATATCTTTGAAGATCTGGATGATTAAAAAGCAGCTTTTTCTCACCAACTGTACCTTTCAGATGAAAAACATGACCTCTTTTTGTCTTTTTTCTCTCAGGATGTATGGAGTGTTGTCTGAAATGTCTAGGAGGCATCCCTTATCCATCCCTGATCGCCACCATCCTGCTGTATGCTGGAGTGGCGCTCTTCTGTGGGTGTGGACATGAAGCTCTTTCTGGAACGGTCACCATCCTCCAGAACTACTTTGAGGTGATCAGGGGACCTGGAGATGGTCTGGATGTGTTTACAATGTAAGTGAGAGCAGCACACTGCTGTACATTTTACATACGCAAGTGCCACACTGCCAAAAAAATAAATGAATAAATATACATATCAAACTAATAATTAAAATAATGTTAGTTAGTCAGTTATACTATTATATTATATATATATATACTATTATAAAATATATTATTATTAAAAATATAAAAAATTCAATGTTTAATTGCTTTAGCAGCAAAAATATTGAAAATGTCATATTTGAAAATCATTTTGAATAAAATATGACTTGTTTTTTTTACAAATATCTGTCAAAAGTTTGGAAGCTTTATCATTTATTTGAATGTTTTTTTAAAGAAGTCCCTTATGCCTTTAAATAATTGTTTTCTATTTTAATACATTTAAAAATGTAAGTTATTTATGTGATGGCAAAGCTGTATTTTCAGCATCATTACTCCAGTCTTCAGTATCAAATGATCCTGATTTGGTGCTCAAGAAACATTGAGAAACATACAGAATAGAAAAAAAATATTCCTCCTGTTGGTTTCTCATATTCAGTCAATTCTATGGTTTTATATATCAGGAGTTCAGGACATAATAAAAATCATCTGGTTCTTGGCAGATCTTAAAATGAGGTAAATACAACCTCAGATGAACAACAACGCATGACATACATTTTGTCATTATTTATTCAACAAAAATAAAGCCAAAATGGAAAAGACATGGGTGACAAACTAAGTACACCATTACTGATTCCATAGGATTTAAGATCAGTCAGAGCAGTCAGGCGCTATACTAATCAAATGTCTTTGATTAATTGATCATCAGCAAGTGTGATCACCTCTATAAAAGTAGTAGTTTTGGAGCATTCAGGTGTGTGTTTACACAATGCCAAAAGAAGAAAAGACATCAGGAATGATCTTAGAGAAGCAATTGTTGCTGACCTTTAGAGAGCTGTGCATTAACAGATGGCCACATTTATTTGTTAATTTATTTGTATTTCTTTGCTTTTTCAAAAAATATAAATGGCAGATCTATATTTTGGATTTTAGTAAGCCGTTTGTTTTGAAGACGTAAGCCAGTTGCAAATAACTTTCCACACAAAAAATGTTAAGCAGCTCAACGGTTTTCAACATATAATGTTGAAATAAAATAAAACATTAATAAAATGTTTCTTGAGCATCAAATCAGCAGTAATAATGCTGAAAATTCAGCTTTGTGATCATAGCAATAAATTATATTCAAATAGAAAACAGTTATTTTAATTTGTTGTAATATTTTTCAATATTACTGTTTTTTCTGTATTTTTGATTAAATAAATGCAGCCTTGGTGAGCATAAGAGATTTCTTCCAAAAACATAAAATATATATATATTAATGTTTCCAAACTTTTGACAGGTACTGTTTGTGGAATTATGTATTTTTCTCTCCCCATTAACAATATATTGTTATTAATTTAAGCATAGGGGAGAACAGGATAACATAAGCCACTTTTTACATGTGATGATACTGAAAAATACAAGTGTATTTGTTTCAAATAGTTCAGGTTGTTGTGTGCGCAAAAACAAGTCATGTAATTATTATGGTTTTAGAACATCAAAAAAGTTAGTCCTGTGGCACAACTTGGTCAAATGCACAGGTAAAATGAGCATGGGAATTTGGGTAAATAATGCTACTGTTAAATACTGATATTAAAATGGCACAAAATCAATTTTTAGATCATTTTGAATATGTACTGCTTGTTTGTGAGTGGCTTAAACTTAACATTTGTCAATAATTATATATTTGTTACTTCAATATTATAACATTACTTTACACATTAGCTTAGATCCACAGTTATGCTAAGTGTATGACAATGTATTGTAGTTTACACTGATTTAAAGATCCAGTAAGAGATTTCTGAGAATCATTGTTGAACACTTTTGATATTTGAAATCAACCCAAACAAACACACCCCTCCCTTCATTGCTACACGCAATGCAAGAGTGTATGTCTCTTTATCATAGCTGAAGTGAAACAAAATTATGCTTAATAATAATGATAATAATAATTTGTTACATTTATATAGCGCTTTTCTGGATACTCAAAGCACTTTACATGGGGGGGGGGCTCTCCTCATCCACCACCAATGTGCAGCATCCACCTGGATGATGCGACGGCAGCCATATTGCGCCAGAACGCCCACCACACACCAGCTTACTGGTGGAGAGGAGACAGAGATGAAACCAATCAGTATATGGGGATGATTAGGAGGCCATGATGGACAGAGGCCAATGGGCAAATTTGGCCGAAGGTCATCCTTGGATTTTTAATGACCTCAGAGAGTCAGGACCTCGGTTTAACGTCTCATCTGAAGGACGGTGCTCTTTGACAGTATAGTGTCCCCGTCACTACACTGGGGCGTTAGGACCCACACAGACCACAGGGTGAGCGTCCCCTGCTGGCCTCACTAACACCTCTTCCATCAGCAAGCTGGTTTTCCCAGGAGGTTTCCCATCCAGGTACTAACCAGGCTCAGCCCTGCTTAGCTTCAGTGGGCGACCAGTCTTGGGCTACAGGGTGATATGGCTGCTGACTTTGTGAAACCAATGTTACTCCCATATGGAGCAGAAACAACACAATCTCTGCATTCGTTTTCAGGTATTTCAGCTAGGTTTATCCAGTGCAGGAAAGATTTTCTAATATTAACGCGGGTCCTAAACTCTTGCCTGATCATATCCCTTCCTTTTCCAGTGATATTCCTCTTACCTTTTCTCTTTTGTAATGTCTCTCAGCCATCTCCCTTTTTTACAGTCTTTCTTTAAATCTCCCTCTTGCTCACTCTCTCTCCTCCCCCATAATGAGTGGACACACCCCCTACTGCTGATTGGCTACATATATGTTGTGGCATTCGGTCCGATCCACTTTCAACAGCGTTTCTCAGACATTGTTTACTGCACCTTTAAATTAATGTAATAATAACCAAATCATCTATTTTATTTAAGATACAAGATTGATCACTTAAGTAACATGATGAATTCACTTGTTCTGGTTTGTTTACAACTCTCTCCGTGTGATTGAGTCCAATATAAATCGAGTAATGTGAACTATTCTGCCTTAATTTATGGTCACATGATTACTTTTGTTAATGGTTTTTAGATTAGAAATGTATGAGTCTTTTTTTTTTTACCCACATATATAATCATTGACTTAATTTCCTCCGTTTCCCACAGCATTGACATTATCAAGTATGTGATCTATGGCATTGCCTCAGCGTTCTTTGTGTATGGCATTCTTCTGATGGTCGAAGGCTTCTTCACCAGTGGGGCCATCAAGGACCTGTATGGAGACTTCAAAATCACCACCTGTGGACGCTGCGTCAGTGCATGGGTGAGAAATCACTGGGAGAACTTCATGCATTGGAATGTACAAAAGGCCAACGATAAAGCCACTAAGAGTAACTGCCGCACATAAACATGGCATCCGTTTATAGGCTGTAAAAGTAATGAACTCTGCGAGTTATTCTCCTCTCATTTATGCCGTGTGGAACAAGAAAGTTATTGTGTGGTTGCTGTTATTGTAATTAATTTATAACACTGATAGCTAAACTCTGCACACTGTTCCAGATTTCGTTTAATTTTCCTTTAATAGAGACATTCCTTTCTATGTATCTTACCTTACATGTTGAGTTTTCTGAGTTTGTATGAAATTATTGATGCTTATAATTGTGCCTTTTATTTAATTCTCTTGTATTCTAAATTATTTTCTAAATTAGAGTTTGATCGGGTATTTGGGCAGTAGTCTCAATCCTTCTTTTCCTTCAGTTCATCATGCTGACGTACATCTTCATGTTGGCTTGGCTGGGTGTGACAGCGTTCACCTCTTTGCCTGTCTTCATGTATTTCAACATCTGGACCATTTGCCAAAACATGACCGTTCTGGAGGGAGCAAGTTTATGTCTTGACCCGCGCCAGTTTGGTATGTTTCATAATCTGTGGGTTTCACCGCCAGATGTTTAGGTGTGGTTACAAAGAAGTTTCAGTGATCATTTGTTTTGTTACTGTAATTTTATTCTTGTTATGTAATATCCATTGCTATAACCTCATATACCCAAAAAACACAGATTGCTCTTGAGAAATGACAAAAATTATTTATTTAAGGTGTTGTGCCCTTTGGAGAGGAGAAGACTGTATGTGCAGGATCAGAGAAGTTCTTCAAAATGTGTGAATCGAATGAGGTCAGTATGAAGTATAGACAAGTTCACTAGATTCACAATTATAATGTTTTCAATTAGTTGTATAAATCATTTCCACAATGAAAAGCAATCCAAGACTCGTTTCTCTCTCTCAATATTTCTTTCTGAAAGCTGGATATGACTTTCCATCTGTTTGTGTGTGCACTGGCTGGGGCTGGAGCTGCAGTCATTGCCATGGTGAGTTTTGACCAATACCTACAATTATACATAGCATCTGGAATACACTACACCACTCTTGAAATCAGATTGAAAGCTGAAAGTTCACACATTATGATAAGTGTTCAAAATATCAAACTTGTTTTGATATCCTCTGACTGAATGAAATTATAGTCTGAAGCTCAAAAATGCCTATCATTCACTATGCCATTTTCTGTGAAATTTGTCAACTTCGACTGCCCAAAATCTGGAGTTTTTCGGACGTATTGTATTGTGCAAATCCGGGCGAAAACCTGAGCAAAGGTCATGTATTCTAGCCTTTAGAGAAGAGTTTTTACAAATGGATTCAGTACTGAAACTAATGTCTTAAATTTTTATGAGGGGAAAAAAAACATTTACAAAAAAACAAAATTAAGTTAACCACTTCAGCTGAATGTCTTAGTGTTCCTTGCACATTAAAATGAACTACCTAAATGTAACATTTAAAGTATATCACTCTGTACATCAATAATTTTAATGGATTTTTAAAGTATGGATCATCACAAAATATGTTTAAAAAAACAACAACAACTTAGTTTTATGTAATATGTAAGTTGCTCCATATTTTTGGGGAATTCATTTATATATTTTTTTAAATACGTTACAAAATCTATTCAATTCCTTGCTTATTCATAGCAGGTATTTTTTTCAGGCATTTTTTAATGCAAAGAAATTTTCCCTTTTAACATAATATTTGATATCATGGTGACTGAAAGTCCTAAAGCTGACAAAAAAAATATGTTGCGGGGGAGAGTTTAATTTCGTCCTTTTAAACTGGCAACAGTGTGTTTATTTGTGTGATGATGCAAGCTGAATTAATGACTTCACCTTCTTCTTAACTGAAATGGGATAAAACTGAAATCATGAAAAAAAACTTAAATCATTTGAGCATTGGGGTGTTGTCAGCTCTCTTATATTGCCTTTTCTTTGTTGTTATTTAACATCTTTGTGCCTCCCCCCCTCCCCGTCTCTCTCAGTCTCTCTCAGTCTCTCTCAGTCTCTGTATCTCTCTCTCTCTCTCTCACACACACACACACACACTGAGAGACGCTGGGCACGTTCTGTTGTCATGGAAACTAGGGGAAGAAAGGCCCTAGAGCTTGTAGTAAGCAGCACTCAGTAATTTGCGAGGAACCATTTTCTGAAAAAGAGAATGTGGTTGTTAGTCTGGGATGATGTAGCAAATTATAGAAAGAGCTTTTCTGTCTCCTGCTGTGGAAAGAGCAAATTTAACTGATTGTTTAAACAATTCGTCCTTACACTCTCTGGGAAGGGTAATAATACGGCAACCAAGCTTTCCCTTTGTCAAGAAGAGGAATTCAGGGTGTGGTCCTATTCTAATGAACATGCATAATGTAAACCTGATTTGCATAATGGTGCACTGAAGTAAATAAAATATAGTGTATGCTCTCATGCAGGACAGCAGTTCCCTCTTAACCTATTATATATATATATATAAAATTGTATATATATATATATATATATATATATATATACAATTTTAAACCAAGACTGCTATAACCCATATAGTGTTAGAAACCCACCCCCACCCCCCACCCACATGTAAACCCTTTACTATATTTCATAATAAGAACTATGCCAGGGCCTTCATCAAGGTATTTTTGTGCAGGTTTTCCAGCACACATATGAGAGTCTGGCTGCTCTACAATGCTGCCTCCTGCTGGTGTCACTGCTAATTTTAGAGTGGCAAACATGCGTCATCACAGTCTGCTAAGATCTTATTCCTGCTAATCTCTGCTAAGATTAAGCATTTTTCAAATAAATGCACCCTTGGTAACCATAAGAGACTTATTTAAAAAACATGACAAAAAAATCTGAATGATTCCAAACTTTTGACTAGTAGTGTATAAAACCCCCCTAATCAATTCACATTTATAGTATATTTATAGTGCTTTTCACAATATATATCGTTTCAAAGCAGCTATACAGAAAATGCTGGTTTTTATTTACAATTTAGAGTGATCTGTTATCAGACTCAAAATAATGTAATAAATTTGTCAAAAATGTACAGTTCTAATATAATACAAATCATGCAGATAGCTAGTATCATGTATTCATTTGCAGAAACAATAGTGTCCCCAGTGCCCCCCTTTTCAGTGCCGCTGGTTACGGAAGTACTTTTTCCATTCATTTCTCCCATAGAGATTTCAAAAAAGTCCTTGTTAAAGCGTTATAAGGCATGAGCCAAGCCAATGAGCTACGAGGTGAAAAACAACACTACAAACTTTGATTTGAAACAAAACAGTTTTTGAAAATCGGAGGTACAAGAATTAAAAAATACAAAGGTAGACTGTGTAGGTCCTACTTAACGGCTTCGGTGAGGGAAATAACTACAATCCCACGAAGCATAATTGAATTAAAAATGATGGGGAAATATACAACTTCTCATTTATTTTTGTTGGTTGTATATATAAAAACAACATGGTTTAAGTTTATAGCAAAATATGCATATATGTGTATGCTTTATGGGAGTGGGAGGAGCTAAAGAATTATTTTTGCATGTGTTGCTTTTTTCAACTCTCTGATTGGTGAAATTTTCTGTACAGCATCATGGGTAATGTTTTTCAACAGGAATTCCACAGTTAAACATTATTATTTAAAAAAATAAGCTGAAATAATGCAGCTTCAGCAGAAGCAAATACCACAGTAGGTCTGTCTTTAAAGGTTTATAAGTTATCGTTAAAAATCTATTTCCCTATGGAGAAAATGAATGGTGTTTTTACTTCCGGAACCCTACTGTTGCACTTTATGAACTCATTAAAGCAATTATTACAAGTTTTGTTCGTAATGATTACAATATAAGATCTAGGAGTGGTGGTAGACTTCAGCGGAGAAAAGTGAAGTCAATTAGAAGCACTCACTTCCTGATTGCCAAGCGTACTGCGCAGGCTCACACTGAGCTTGACGACGTAGATGTGACGTAAGCAACCTGTCTGACAGTGGTAAGTCTTCTACTAGCTGTGCCAAGAGAAATCTGAATTCCTCAAAACGTTGTTGAAAATATTTTGGCCCGTTGCTTTTATGGACTCTCTATGGGCTTCTCCCTTGACTTTATCGGACTTTATGCCTCCTCGTCCCCCCAATTGCCTCATAGACAGTAAAAGATTGCCCGCGAGCTTCTCCTCCTGTCTATACGGTCATTTCTCTACTGTGCGACAGAGAGTCGCGTGTTATGACCCAATCGTTAGCCTATTTTTCCAAAAACTGCTTCTACAAGGCCATAACGTAACATACAAGGTAATGGAGCCTTTTATACATTGTCGTGTTTCTTTAGAAATAAACAATGGACAAATGGAGTCTTTAAACGCCTCAGATGTAAAGTTTTAGTTCACTTTTAAAAAAACTTTTGCTGATAATTTACTCACCCCCATGTCATCCAAGTTGTCCATGTCTTTCTTTCTTCAGTTGAAAAGAAATTAAGGTTTTTGATGAAAACATTCCAGGATCTTTCTCCATATTATGGACTTCAACGGAACCCAAACGGTACAAGGTCCAAATGACAGTTTCAGTGCAGCTTCAAAGGGCTTTAAACAATACCAGACGAT
The DNA here is from genome assembly GCA_031834385.1 of Semotilus atromaculatus. Taxonomy (NCBI): domain Eukaryota; kingdom Metazoa; phylum Chordata; class Actinopteri; order Cypriniformes; family Leuciscidae; genus Semotilus; species Semotilus atromaculatus. Next base: position 13,366,906 of record JAULUF010000052.1, read on the forward strand.
GAATAAGGGTCTTATCTAGCGAAACGATCGGCCATTTCAAAAATAAATAAAAAAGTTTAAGTTTTATAAGCACAAATGCTCGCCTTGCTCTGTTCTGTGATGCGCGTTTGTGACGTCACGTAATACGCAATTACGTTGAAAAGGTCACGCTTCTGTCCTGAAGAAAATTCTCTTTTAGCCTTTTTAATTTTAAAACACCCAGGATACGCACACGTATTTTAATGGGCATTTTAAACGATAAACTGACACAAAGACATTTGAATATGTGTATATGGTCCTCCTTCCTCACAATTGTAAACACTGACTCGATACTTCCACGTACGTCAAGCGTGACCTTTTGAACGTAATTGCGTATTACGCAAGAATTGGCCCTTTGAAGCTGCACTGAAACTGTCATTTGGACCTTGAACCGTTTGGGGTCCTATGAAGTCGATTATATGGAGAAAAATCCTGGAATGTTTTCATCAAAAACCTTAATATATTTTCGACTGAAGAAAGAAAGACATGGACATCTTTGATGACATGGGGGATGACAAATTTTTTTTTTAAAGTGAACTAATCCTTTAAAGGTGTAAAGTGGTCATATGCTTTTGATCTAATATAACTGGAGTGGAAGATTATAAGATGTATTATGTGAGTGCCTGGAGAAACAGAGTGTGTTTAGTTTAGTGGACTTAGGTATTGGTACAACCAAAAGTCCAGAGTTTTGTGACCTTAAAGAGTGTGATGGATTGTAGGGCAAATAGAATTCACACGAGCTGAACCATTTAGGACCTTATAGGTCAGTACCAATACTTTGTAATCGATGCAGAACTTAATCGGTAACCAGTGCAGAGATGATAAAATTGGGGTAATTTGATCATATTTTCTTGACCTAGTAAGAACTCAAGCTGCTGCATTTTGGATATAATATATACATTTTGTACAATATATATTATGTACAAATAATAATACGATTAATAAGTAAATAAGTGTCAGAATAATACAATTGTAAATGTTTAGTTGACTTTCTTGATGTTGTTTCAATAATAAATAGATTTTAAAATACTATTAATCATTTTATGAGATTTATAAGTGTTTCATAAGAACAATTTCATTCGAGTAATATAAATGCAAAGGCTTAGTTGACTGTGTTGTTGACGGTGTTTAATATTATATGGTGTTGTTTCAGATCCACTACCTGATGGTGCTGTCTGCCAACTGGGCCTATGTGAAGGATGCATGTAAAATGCAGAAATATGAGGACTGCAAGTCCAAGGAGGAGCAGGAGCTGCATGACATCCACTCTACGCGCTCCAAGGAACGGCTCAATGCCTACACATAAGACAGGAAGCAGCAGCGGGGCGAGAGGACCCTCAGTGCTTTCACTTCCTGTTGAAGGGAGTTTTGGCACTGGTGCAGTCCAGGTGGTGTGTCGTATGACCAACCCCATGGCCAACCCATTACCTCTCGCACAAACATTATTATTATTATTATTATTATTATTATTATTATTATTATTAGTGCTAGCAGTAGTGTTGTAGTTTTTTCACATTAATGTATTTAATTTTGAAGAGATTGTGCTGGTTCTTTTTTCCACCACATATTACAATTTTTAAATATATTTCTTTTTTTAAAAACATTTTAGCATCAATACATGAATCATTCTTATGTAGAGGTTCGGTTTTTTGGGGAAAAGCACATTTTTCATGTGTGTCTGTCTCTTAAGGTCTCATTATCAAAGACTTAAATCATGAAGAAAAATTAGGTTAAAAAAACAAAACAATTATCTCTCTCTTTCTCTCTTTCTCTCCTTTTTTAATCATCAGAAGGTATGAAGCCCGATACCAGCAGATTGCTTGCTCATTCTGCATTATTTTGGTAAAAGAAAACTCAAAAACTGAGACAGAAAAGACAAAAAACAAAATTAAGATATAACAGATGTACCATAAAGTGTTTATTTATTATTTTTCTACAGATGTCATTGCATAGCTTATCAAGATGATTACAAAAGAACAAAATGGTTATTATTTGCTTGCCGTGCTAGTCAGGTTTTCAGACCGCATCGTGCCAGTAGGTGGCGTTGTAACTTCTCTGAGAGGGAGAGGATCTTTCTGACGCATTTAAATCTTACTGTGGTGTCAGCGACCCCCTCTTCGGCAGCAATGCAACTCTCCCTTTACTGGAAGCAAGTGACACATGCACAAGCCTACAGCGTTATGACCCCCTCTTTTTTATTTTCCTACACGAATAGATATAGACACAGTAAAGCCTTCAGGGTTTTTATTTGACGCTTTTTGTTTTCAGCTTTTGTACAAAGTCAATGTGTAAATGTATGTACTGTAAGTTAGCACTTAAACTTCAGGTGAATTCGTATTAGACTGAAAACACATTCCATGACAGGATAGGGTGGGCAGAGGGAGGGTGTTCTTCTGAAAGCCTAAGAAAAAAATCCAGCCGAGACACAGGAACGTTTTGTGACAGATCACTTTCTTTCAGTGGGTTTTTTCTTTACAAAGGGGAATACGACTATGAAAACAAATATTTAAAGAGCTTGTACTATTCTCTCGATGACAGTTACTCGTTGTCTTGCTAACAAGTCATTATTATATTGGATGATGGAGATGTCTTCTCATTCTTTTAATGCCTGGCAAGTCATGTTCCGTCAGTGTTTCTAAGAGCTAGTTTCGTGCACTTATTTGGCCATTTTGTGAGCTCTTTCTTGGTGTAAGTGCATTGGGGTGCCGGCTTCCAAGTCAGACCCCTGTAATGTTAGGTAAAGACTGTGAACCTAAGTGTTATTTGTGGCATGGTCATGCATTCAATGGTAATCGTTTTTACTGGATCAAAAAAAAAAATAATGATGATAATAATAATAATGAAAAAATCAAAGAAAAAAAAACAACAAGAAAAACAGTTTTCATTCCATCTTTTTATGAGTTTGTTATATGCGACTGTCTTGCTGGGTCATCCCCTTTCTCATAATGTGAAGTAATTTGAATCCTATGCTGAATACATTGCGCTGAAACTCCTACTCTTCGATGGTTTAGTGTTTGATTTGTGCCTGTTTACTTTGTGGTGATCTCTCTAACTCCATCCGAGTCCTCCTCTCACCTTTCTATTACTATTGCTTGATGAGCCCCTAACTTAATGCTTTCTCTAACCATCACCTCTCTCTCTCTCTCTCTCTCTCTCTCTCTCTCTCTCTCTCTCTGGCTCACTCCCTCTGTCCTCGTATACTAGTCTTTTTGTACTCTCACTAAAGAATGCTTAGTAGAAAGCTGTACCATTCATTTGTTTTGTACATAAATGTGCCAACCGCTTGACAGTGGCTTTTCTGATCTGTAGGGAGAAACTGCTTGCATAAATAAACTACACTGGTGTACTTGTTAATAAATACTCTACGGTTGTTGTTGTTCTTGACAATCTGTGTATCATGTTGGAATTCACATACACTCTAAATATTTCATCAGTTTACCTTGTGTTCAAATTTAAATGAATTGGTTTTACTTAAAATAATCTAACTAAAATGGGTTACAGAAATTAAAGTAATTTGTAAAGGTCAAATTAAAAATAAATAAAGCTCTTTGAGAGAACAATTGCACTTTTTTAAAGTATTTGCATGTGGTACATCCTTAGTTTCACAATACCATCTACTGCATGTGATATGACAACTACTCTATGTGACAATGTCTTCAAAGTTTTAGATGTGTTTTCATAAACGTACAATAAAAACAACAGGAAAAAATTCAGTGCGCTGCCATTAAAGGGATAGTTCACCAAAAAATGTAAATTCTGCCATAATGTACTCAGCCTCAGGTTGCTGAACACAAAATATTTTTTGAAGAATGTTAGTTTTAGTAATATGTGCGTATTCTTCAAAATATCTTCCTTCTTGTTCAGCAGAAGAAAGAAATTCATACAGGTTTGGAACAACTTGAGGGTAAGTAAATGATGACAGAATTTACAATCACAGGTTCAAAAGTTTGGGGTCAGTTTTTACAGTTTTTATCTTATGTTCACCAAGGATACATTTATTTGGCCAAAAATACAGTAAAACAGAAATATTGTTTTGCAGTTGTGTAACAGTTACAACATAAACAGTTGTGTTGGGGGAAATAAAACAGCATTGATTTGAAATAGTGAAGACTTTTACTCTGTTACAAAAGATTTCTGTCACTTTTTGACCAATTGAATGCCTTTAAGCAGAATATTATTATTATAATTTTTTCCCCAAAACTTAAAAATACAGGTGAAACTCGAAAAATTAGAAAATCGTGCAAAAGTTATCATTTTGATGATTATGAAAACCCCAAATTAATAATCTCAGAACATTAGAATATTACATTAAAAAAAATAAAAAAAAATTAAAAAAAGGTATTTTAAATACAGAAATGTCGGCCCTATGAAAAATAGAATCATGCATATGTATAGGTAAATATATTGGTTTTACTTTTAAATTTGAATTACTGAAATACATTAACTTTTGCACGATATTCAAATTTTTCGAGTTTCACCTGTATGTTCCAAACCTTTAAATGGTAATGTTTCTACAGGTCTGCTATTTTCATTTAAACCACTTGGAGGCAGGCTACAAAAGGACATATCTCTCTTGTCTTGGATCACTGTCGCAAACTTGATAAAGGCCTTTTAATTATCCACATGCTTCCACAGGAGGTGTTTCTATGTCACACATTATGTTTAATATATATATATATATATATATATATATATATATATTTAAGTAGACTATAAATCTATATGTTCATTTAATTTAAAAACATATAGCCTATGTAAACATATTAACAAACCACAACCGACTAAAATTGAAAAACTAAGTTTTACTAAAACTAAAAAGAAGAAAAGCTAAAATAAATAAATAAATAAAAAATCAAACGTTTTAAATAGAATTTGCTGATGAAAAAATCAAAAGGAAGAATTTTTTTTAAAGAAGAAATAAATGGGATTATGGTAAATGCATGCTAACCAGATGTTGCTACAACACAAGGATGGACAGATGTTTTTAATTATGCATATTTTCCATTCATTCTCAAGGGGTGTACATTTATTGGCATGTATAAACACACCCTTGGGAATAATTATGTTGTGACAAATTGGTACTCAAGGGAAATTATTTATTCCCTATACCTTAAGCAGTTGATACATTTACTTTTTATTCATACATTGCCAGTAGGCCAGTAGGTTATTCACTTCTCAGTATTTCTGAGGTCATTATCAGGGCTGTCACACAATTGACTCTGTTCTCACTCTCTCATGCCACACAATCAGAGCACAGACCGGAACAATGTGCTGACACATAAGAGCAGGCCATTTTTATATAATTTGTGATATATTGATATAGCTATTTTGATATAAAACAATCTCATCTTAAAAATGTGTACGTTTTATACAAAAGAGCTCTTAATGTGGTGGGTCAGATTGCTGTTATATGGCCTCAAGTAAAGCTGGAGTGCAATCTTCCTCTTTACATTGTAAAAAATTGTTTTCATGATTTATCGCAACTTAGATCATTTTAGGACCAGCCGGCCGCATCACAAATATCCCAAATGGGAAACCTAGAGGACCAAGCCCACGGCAAGGCCATGCCTCTAGTCAAATGAGCCTTGATACCGATAGGGCAAACCTGACCCACTGAGGTATAAGCCATAGAAATGGCATCCACTATCCATCTAGACAGTCTTTGCTTAGTGACTGGATCACCCTTAGATCGGCCATCAAAGCAGACAAAGAGCTGTTCAGATTGTACAAGACACAGAATGCTCCAGATAGATTCTCAGCGCTCTGATAGGGCAGAAAAGATTAACCTCCTCATCCTCGGCAGAAGGAGGAAGGTCTAATAACGTAATAACCTGTGCTCTGAACGGCGTTGAGAGCACTCTGGGTACATAACCATGTCTGGGTTTGAGGATGACTCTGAAGTCATCTGGTCCAAACTCCAAACATGAAGGGCTCACAGAGAGAGCCTGCAGATCTCCCACTCGCTTGATAGATGCCAGTGCCAACAGGAAAACAGTCTTTAGCAAGAGAGGTTTAAGATCAACCGACTGGACCGGTTCAAAAGGCGGACCCTTCAGAGCCCCAATGACCATGGAGAGGTCCCAAGGCGGCACAGAAGGAGGTCTGGAGGGGTTAATCCTCCTAGCTCCTTTTAGAAACTGTCCCACCAGGTCGTTTCTTCCTAGTGATTGGCCAGCCACCAGAGCATGATGCGCTGCAATGGCTGCTACATACACTTTGAGTGTGGACAGGGAGTGACACGCATCCAACAACTCCTGTAGGAAGGAGAGTATCACAGATACCTCCCATGACTCTGGATCAAAGAGTTTTTTTCAAGCACCAGCTGGAAAAACCTGAACGACCACTTCAAAGCATAAAGGCGCCTAGTAGACTAGCCTCAGAAATAGTGTTTAAGACCTTCTCAGGAAGGTCCCTGGGTACCCGTTTAGGGGCCATACATGGAGGGCCCATAAGTCGGGTCGCGGATGCCATATTGTCCCGTTGGCCTGTGTGAGGAGGTCTTTCCGCATTGGAACAGGCCAGGGGATTCTGTCTCATAACTGAACCAGCTCTGGAAACAACGGCCTGGATTTCCCGAGAGGGGCCAGGAGGACTGGGCATCCACTCTCCCTGACCCGTTTGATGACCTGTGGAATCATCGAGACGAGGGAAAAGCATAAAGGGGGCGGTTGGGCCAGAGATGGGCCAGTGTGTCCCTGTTCTTCGAGAAGAACACTGCGCAGTGTTGGTTCTCGAGGCGAAAAGGTCAATTTCGGCCTTGCCAAACACACTCCATATCAGACTGACCATCTGTAAGTTCAGGGACCACTCGCCTAGGGGAGTGTTGCCCCGCGAGAGCATATTCGCACCAGAATTCTGAATGCCAGGGATATGCACTGTCCTCAGAGAACTCAGATTGGTCTGTGCCCACAAGAGGAGGTCTCTCGCCATGGCATACAGGTTGCCTGACCTGATGCCGCCCTGGCGATTTATGTAGGCCACCACTGACGTTTTGTCCGTGAGGACGGTGACCTTTGAGGTTTGACAGAACTGCTTTTAGGGCCAAACCAACTGCTTTCATTTCCAGACAGTTGATATGTAAGCTCTGCTCTGTGCTCGACCAGAGGCAGGCTTGCCCTCGTGCAGCGCTCCCCAACCCAGGTTGGATGCGTCTGTAAAAAACACTTTCCTCCTGGAAACTACTCCCATGGTCACACCCTCGTGGTACCAGTCCTGAGCCCGCAGGGAATCAGGGTCCGTAAACAACCGTGATTCACCATGATGCGTAGGTTGCCTGACTGCCATGCATGGGTTGGCACGTGGCGTTTCAGTATACGGAGTACTGATGATGCTGCTGCCATGAGACTGATAAGTTTCTGAAATTTCTTTAGGGGTGCGTGCTCGCGCGCCTTGAATGAGGCTGCTAGCGTTAGGACAGAGAGCACGCGCTTTCATGTGAGCCGCGCCGTCATCGTCATAAAGTCTAAAACTGTGCCCAGAAAGACCACACTCTGCTGGGGCTCAGTTTGCTCTTGGTTATATTGATTTTGAGACCCAGACATTCCAAATGGCTGAGAATCAAATCCCTGTGTGACAGTAGCTCGGTTCTTGACTGTGCCAGCACCAGTCATCGAGATAATTTAGCATGCGTACTCCCTGATGTCTCAGGGGAGAGAGCTGCATCCATACACTTCGTGAATGTACGGGTTGCTAGTGATAGACTGAACGGCAGAACGGTGTATTGATAAGCCTGACCCTCGAAGGCGAATCTCAAGAATGGCCTGTGACGAGGGTTTATGTGAATGTGAAAGTATGCATCTTTCAGATCCGTTGTAAAAAACCAATCCCCCGGGCGAACTTGCGCGAGAATGTGTTTGATAGTTAACATTTTGAAAGGCTGTCTCATGAGAGCCTTGTTCAAATGTCTCAAATCTAGTATGGGTCTGAGACCGCCGTCTTTTTTCGGGACTAGAAATATAGCGGCTGTGGAAATCCGAATGTTTTAGCGCAGGGAGGACTAGCTCTATTGCCCCTTTTGCTAACAGATTATGTATTTTGGCGCGTGACCCACGTTGCATCTCACCGAAGTCTCGATAACCGCCTGAAATTTTGGGGGTCCGCGAGCGAATTGGAGCGAGTAGCCTCGCTTTATAGTGTTTATGACCCAACTCGACACATCGGGTATGGCTTGCCAGGCCAGCACCCGTGTGGCTAGGATTTGACACACTGATTGGGATGGGCCGCCTAACATAGGGGGACATGATACCCTTACATTGTGATTTGTGCACATACTGAGTGTTGGACTGACTGTATAGGCTTTTGCCTGGGGGAAAGTCAGTGTAACGACTGGGAGGGGGCCGCCTAGTGAACGGGGACCGTGAACCCGTGTGTTGTGATTGTGAAACATACTCTCTTTGTGCTTTATTTGGGTCACCGTGAAAACGGCGTTTGTTTGTAGAGGCACGCCCAAGGCCTGTTTACAATAGTAAAATCCCCAGCCACCTGAACTGAACAGGGAGCTGCGATAAGTTTTGCGAGTTTCTTTAAGGGTGGTGCAGCCAGAGCGAGACTCGAGCCCTCTCTCTTTACCCTTGGTTCTAGGATGTCTTCGGCGGACCAGCATCTAGCACGACACTGGTTCGCCGGCCCTGGCGCCGGGCAGCGGGAAACTGTGCAGCTGCAAATGCGTTTTACATATAGGCGTTTTACATATCTAAATCGAGGAAAAGGAGTTTCCCCACTGCGTATAGCTATGCAATACGAAGTGGCCGTTCGAAAGGGAACCCCCAATTCTCACTTCAAGCTGAACTCAAAAGTTGGCAGCCCTGATCATCTCTCATCTCAGACAGAACAGTTTGGCCTGTCTGCCACCTGGCCTATGGCTACTCTTAGTAAATCATGACCTGAACGTCAGCTTACACACACACAGGTGTCATCTACCCACAATGCACGCAACACTTAACAGCATGAGGCGAGGGAGGTGACGGAAGCCAAAATCAGCCTCATACAAGAGGTGCAGGATGGAAAAGTGCATGGGAGCGAGCAGTCACATGACGATGATGAGAGAACCTTGCCATTAGCCGATTATATCGTGTGGGCTTATCCTTCTCGAACACATGTCTCTCTCTCTCTCTCTCTCACACACTTCCCATCCCACACTGTTCAACTTTAGTGACCTACTCAGCCTTGAGAAATCCTCTTTCTAATCTCGGCGCGCGCACCTCCCAATCCTCCAGTTCTTCTCAGCTTCATGCTCACCTGTTAGCATGCTAAACAGGATGCATGCGGCAATGCACTTTTCTTGCTTTTCTTCAGTCTCCCCAAGGACTGCTGAAGGGATTTTTGTACACTGATGATCGATTGGGATCTGATGTGTGTGAGTGTGTGTGTCCGTGACTGAAGGATGTATCGTCTGCTGGTGGCCCAGGTTCTCCTGGGCTGCTGGAGTGTGGCACAACCCTTCTGTCCGTCACAGTGCACCTGCACATACCACGGACGCAGCGATGGCACTGGCAGTAGGTAAGGACACTATTTCACTTTAACAATAATACAAAAAGTAGAATAAATATAGGCTATAATAAAGTTTAATACAACTTTTTGTGTAAGATAGGCTGATAGCTTATTAAGCATAACCTTGCATAATTTAGGTCCATTGCATAAATTCTTGAATAAGTAGACAGACATACAGTATAAGGAATTAATAGCATTTGAGAAATATCAATAGGCCCTATAAGTTTTATTAATAGTAACTTTTTATTAAGTACTTTAAAAACCTCCTTAAACCACCGACAAATATTTAATTATATAAATGTCATTCGACCAAAGTCGAAATGTGCACAATAAATAGCCTTTTTGAATCAAAATAAACAAGATGTTGTTACAACAAGGATTATCTTCTTTTTTTTTATTTTAAGTATGCATGTTCCTTTATACTCAAGATAGGCTATATAAATGAAAGCCTGTAGGCCTATATATAAACTTATTATTATTTCTTGTTTTGACAAATTGGCACTGAAGGGAAATCTGTTTATTTCCTAATGTAGGCTATCTGAAACGTTTGTTAAATTAAATGTTTTATCCGTACATTGTTGTAATATTATTTTTAAGTTTTAAGTTTTGTATTTTAGTATTTTAGTAATTTGAATTTGTCATTACATTACAGTCTAATATGTGAATGTATAGATTTATATTATTATAATTATTCACATACATATAGCTATATATATATATATATATATATATATATATATATATATATATATATATATATATTTAAATAAATATATTGGATTTCAAACATCCTAACGAGTCATAAATAAAAAAAACAAAAATAGATTTTTAACTATCACGTGGGGTATTATCTTGTGTTTATCTTAAAAGCTTAGCCCTAGAGTGTAAACACTCACGATACAGGAAACCATTTTGAATCATCAAAATGTTTTGTTAAAGGTATAACAGAATCAGACCAGTGTGGACATAAATTATAACATAATTCCTTCTTTTTACTTTGTGTGAGGCTATATTCCTCATATATACTAATAAAACTCAAAATGAATGAACATCACCACCACCACACCACACATAGGCTCATATTGGTTGAAGTGATTAATCTCTTCTCTGAAACTGCCACAGGTCTGTTTTATGCAATGACCCTGACATGTCAGATATTCCAGTCAACGTCCCCTTGGACACGGTGAAGCTGCGGGTGGAGAAGACAGCTGTCCGTCGAGTGCCCACTGAGGCCTTCTACTACCTGTCAGAGTTACGCTACCTGTGGATAACGTACAATTCAATCACCTCTGTGGATCCTGGCAGTTTCTACAATCTGAAAGTCCTTCATGAGCTACGACTGGATGGGAACATGATCGCTATATTTCCCTGGGAGTCTCTGAGAGAGATGCCCAGTCTGAGGACCTTGGACCTGCACAACAACCGCTTGACTAATGTTCCTGTGGAGGCAGCACCATACCTGGTTAACATCACCTACTTAGATATTTCTAGTAACAAGCTAACTACCCTCCCGTCTGACTTGGTGGACATCTGGCCTCCATTTTCAGGCATCCTGCCTAGTGCCAATGCCTCACAAAAGATTGTTATAGGTGGGTAAAAATTAACACACCTTAAATATGTGAAATGATGTTGAACAGGCACTATTCAAACTGCATTGACAAGTTTTAAAAATATTTTTTTTCATTCTAAATTACCATAGCTTACTTTGTTGACATAAACTAATAAGTCAGCAAAAGAAACTCTAGTTAAAGGGATAGTTCAAATTATGTCATCATTTACTCACCTTCAGGTTGTTCCAAACCTGTATACATTTATTTGTTATGTTGAACACAAAAGAAGATATTTTGAAGAATGTGGGAAACTGAACAACTCTGGGGCACCATTGACTTATAGTATTTTTTTTCCCTACTGGAAGTCAGTGGTTCCCCAAAGCAGTCTGGTTACAAACTTTCTTCAAAATATCTTCCTTTGTGTTCAGCAGAACAAAGAAATTCATAAAAACTTAAGGGTGAGAAAATGATGACAGAATTTTTATTAAGTTCTTTTTATTAAGTCTTAAATACTTATTTTTATAACTTTGCATGACTTTATTTACTATGTTTATTGTTTCTATGTTTAAAAAGTGTATTGATTTATACAATTACATTTAAAGTTAAAATATTTAAAATGTACTAAATTTCAACTTTACTGTATACTAACTGGATTTAATATACATTCAGGCAATACTACATTTTAATTTAACTGTAAAATAAATGCAATGAAGTGTCCGAATATTAAGTTTTCAATTAATCATATTTTTTAGGCATATTATTTCTTTAATATTACATTTTTAAAAGTATGCTGATTAGTACTTCTTCTTTTTATCATTTTTTTAAACAAGGATGGGCTCTTCCTAAAATGCTAAAATGCAAAGAATATGGGTGGATAGGATACTGAAAATTGAAAGCAAGATTCAACAATATCCCTCTCTTTACCATGTCTTTGTAAGCCCAAGTGTGATCTTTAGTTATCTAAATCTATAGTCTCATTGGGCTCTCCCAAGTTAAGTACAAGCTAATCTTCTAATGGCACTTCCAACTGTGTCTGAGGATCTGAGATTTAAATTTCTTTGAAGAGCTCATCTGAGAAGAGGATGATTCATGTGTTAGCTTTGTGACATTTAAAGAACAGATTGCCGAAGAGAAAGTTAGAGTACACTTGAATGGCACTTGGTTAAAGTATAGAATTCTTTAGCAGTTGTTGTAGTTGGTAGTTGATGATATGATATGATGGTGAAAGTTTTTTCAAAGTTTTCATTTAGCGATTTAGGCTCCAACAAAACCGATCACTGTTGGTCGATCTACACAGACAGATCAATCTAAAATTTTGATTGAACTTGAAAACTTGAAACAAGTGAATTCGGAATAGCACACCAGCATAGCCTACAACTCTTAGTATTTCTGCAATATCTTTATATGACTGAAACATTTATAGAAACTGTAATATGCTAGCCTGGATGCCAGCCGAACTTAGCCCCGCCCACAACATTTGAGGGTGGGAAGTTTGGTCTGGACTTGATCCGTTGTGAAGTAATTATAATACACGCCCCATAATCACAGCCCAATGGAGCAGTATCAGACTCACATTCTGACTAGAATCTGATTATGACGACGTCAGGCTAGTAATATGCCAGTATGCTGTTCTGAATTCAGAATCCCTCATTAATGAGTGAATCATTGAATCATTTAATCAACTTGTTTGTTCAAGAATGCCGCTATAGTGTTTTGCTTGGATACATAATTTTCTTTGGTGATACAATTGGCAGCATTGTGTTTAAATTGTAAGTTACTTAATATATTTTTTTTATTTATTGAATTGTTTAAAAGCATAATCACAGTCGCAATCATGTCAGTGAGTCTGAATATCAGAGTGACTGTGTTTTTTTTCCTTAGGCACGACAATGCACTGCATTTTTGCTCGTGTGAAGCTGCAACTGCATATTCTTTACTTTCACCAGGTGCCATTCAAGTGTGAGATAAGCACAAATGTACAATGTGACCGGGCATTACCCTGTATCATCAGGATATTAGCAGTTGCCACCATCCAGCTGTTGAGTTGCATCAGTGGACCGTCTAATTCCTTGTTTACAGTCAACTGATCTTCATCCTGCCATAGACAGAATTATGGGTGGACTGGGATTTTAATGTCCAACACCTGATGTATGCTTACGAGCCAGACAAGACATCCTGGCTTTAGGATTTACAGCAAGATTTACACCTTTCTTATTTGATGGTAGTAAACTGCTATGTTTGTTTAGTAGTTGAATAAGTAAACTTGTGGTCTTTATTTCACTATGTTGAGATCTTCAATAAGTGAGGTTGTCCTTCACCATTGCATTTTCATTCATGCATTATGGTTTTATTTAAAGTGACTGACATTGCATTGAAGGTATTTTATCAGTTCATGCATTCACATGGGAATCAAACATGACGATAGGTAGATAGTTGAATGGATGGACGGACGGACGGATTGATCATATTTAATACATTGCTTTTCCTGTCCCCTAAACTGAAAGGAGATTTACATTCCTGTATTTAACATATGTGACCCTGGACCACAAAAGCAGTCTTATGTCTCCATTTTTTTAAATTGAGATTTATACATCACCTGCAAGCTGAATAAATAAGCTTTCCATTAATGTATGGTTTGTTAGGATAGGACAATATTTGGCCGAGATACAACTATTTGAAATCGGGAATCTGAGGGTTAAAAATAAATCGAAATATTGAGAAAATCTCCTTTAAAGGTTTCCATTTCTGTTGCCGATTGTGCTGCATCCACTTACAAAAATAAAATTGTGATATATTTAAGGTAGGAAATTTACTAAATATCTTCATGGATCATGATCTTTACTTAATATCCTAATGATTTTTGCCATAAAAGAAAAATCAATAATTTTGACCCATACAGTGTTTTGTTGGCTATTGCCACAAATATACCTGTGCGACTTAAGACTGGTTTTGTGATCCAGGGTCACATATTGCATATTCTAAGCAGATATTTCAATATTTGCAGGTCTGCAGGACAATCCCTGGTACTGTGACTGTCGAATTTCCAAGCTCATTGAGTTGTCTAAGATGAGCACCATACCTGTGGCGTTGATGGATCAGTTTCTAACATGCAGTGGACCAGAGAACTTAGCTGGTGTCCTGTTCCAGCGGGCTGAACTGGATCAGTGCCTCAAGCCATCAGTTATGGTTTCAGCCACTAAGATCACGTCATCACTAGGCAGCAATGTGATTCTGCGGTGTGACGCCAATGGTTTCCCTACCCCCACCCTTGTCTGGACTAGAGCTGATGGATCTGCATTCAACAACACAGGTATGAGGTCTCACTGTCCAAGTAAAAATTACATCAAACGGAACTGAAATTTGAGGGATAATTTAATACACTTTCACGTCTATCTTTGAGTGTGTGCCAATAGTAGACTAATTAATACATGCTGGACAAAGTCAGACTAGTAAAATTACAGTAGGCCTAATGTGTTTACATGAATTTTTAAAATAATGTAGAATTTTAATATCAGCCGTTTTAATGGCCAACATCAAAAAAATTACCGGCATATCGGCCAAAATGTTATATATCGGTGCATCCCTATTAGAAATATTGGATATTATATACAATATTTATTTAATATTTAATATGCAGTGCTGGCAATTATTTGCCCCCTTGGTAAATATTATCAAAGATGGCTGTAAAAAATAAATCTGCATTGTTTATCCTTTTGATATTTTATTGTAAAAAAATGCAAAAATCTAACCTAATTAAAGTAAAATAATTGAAAGTGGGGGGAAAATCACATTATCACGGAGACTTCAGATGCCCCAACACCTGTGAAGAGACGACTCGACGCCTGTGAAGAGACGACTCAACGCCGGCGATATGTTATGTCCTAAATTAATACATGATTAACTAACTGTGTTTTTCTATGTACATTTCTGAAATGCACTTTCTGTAAAGCTGCTTTGAAACAATATGTATTGTGAAAAGCGCTATACAAATAAATTTGAATTGAATTGAATTGAATTATGAAAACATTTGTTTTTCTCCAAAACACATTGAGAATAATGATTTGCCCCCTTTTATTAAATACTTTTTGCAAGCAAATAGCTCTGAGTTTTCTCCTATAATGCCTGATGAGTTTGGAGAACACCTGACAAGTTTTGATTTTTTATCTGTTGGTATTTGATTGAATCCATGATGCCATGTATCTGAACAAGATGTCCAGGACCTCTGGCAAAAAAAATTAGCCCCACAGCATTAAATATCCAGCAGAGTATTACATTTATCCCTGTATGAACCAAACCCATATTAAGTGTTTGATGCTGCCAAAAAGTTATTTTTGTTTCTTTGTTTGTTTCATCTGTCCATAGAACGCTTGAAAAGTAACTGACACTACTAGAACTTAAAACAGGACTGGTTCTATGGTCAGATGAAACAAAAGACATTAGCTTTTTTGGCTGCAAACACTTCAGATGGGTTTGGTGCACACAGGGATAAAAAAAGTACCTCATGTGTAAAATGAAATACTGCTGTGGGCCTAATTTTCTGCCAGAGGTTCTGGACATCTTGTTCAGATACATAGTATCATGGATTCGATCAAATACCAACAGATAAAAAATCTAATCTGGGAATCTGAAGGATCTGGAGAGATTCTGTATGGAGGAATGGTCTCTGATTTCTTGGTCTCCAAACTCATCAGGCATTAGGAGAAAACTCAGAACTATTCTCTTGGGAAAAGGAGCTTGCAAAAACTATTTAATAAAAGGGGGCAAATAATTGTTCCCAACATGTTTTGGAGAAAACCATTTATTTCATAATGTGATTCCATTTTATTCCATTATCCCCCCCCCACACACACACTTTCGATTCTTTTACTTTAATAAAAGGTTAGATTTTTGCATTAAAAAAAATATCAAAAGGATAAAAAAATGCAGATTTATTTTTTACAGCCATCTTTGATCATATTAGGGGGCAAATAATTCTGACCAGCACTGTATACATTAATTAATTCTGTATCAACATTTATCAGTTGTAGGCCATAACATAAAAACAATTTCTGGTAGAATTATAATATCGGTTCATCCCTAATAATGCAAATAAATGCAGCATTGATGAGCATAGGATATTTCTTTCAAAAGCATTAAAAAAGCTTACCGACGCAATGGTAGTGCATGTATTTCATCAGATCTACATTTCTGTATTTTACATAACTTAGCCAGAATATTAATATCGGTTCATCCCAAATGTAAACCTACTTAGTTATAGCAAAATATAAAGCATCCTTTAACCTATTGTTCAGGTTGTTACTCACTATTTTATGTCTTTGTAGTTGTGCAGCAATCTCCAGGTGAGGGGGTTCATTGGTCCATCCTCAGTTTGCACAGTATCGTGTTTAAGGATGCAGGCGATTACCTCTGCAAGGCCAAGAATGTCGCAGGGAAGGCCGAGGCATCCATCACCCTGTCTGTGGATGGGATGCAGACCACAACGCAGTCCTTACCGATAACCATAACCAAGCTGCCCGATGGTCAAACCGTGACTTCTTTTGCAGGGACTAGGATGCCATTGTATACTTCCTTAAGCCCCACACTTACAACCAGAGCTGCCATGACCACAATGCCACCACTGCCAACCAAGAAGAGTCTGGGACCAGGCGAAGGAGTTCAGAGGTCCCCACCTGCTGGAGACAAACCAGCTAAGGTCCAGCAAAGCAAAGGTGATAAAGGTTTAATGATGAGTGACAAGTTCAAAAAGAAAGCTGAAATCAAAGACATTGAGGTAGTGGAGGAGACAAGTGACACTGCGGTTTTATTATGGACCGCTGAAGGTTTGCCAAGCGATGCGCCCCTAACAGTGGTCTACTTTCCATATGATGCGAAAGACGATAAGGAGTCGGTCGATACGGAAGTTGGTCAAGGGAAGCTGCTCTTGGAGTATCTGATGCCTAACTTGCTCTACACGGTGTGTTTGGTTACTAAGGGTTCGGTGTCTGGGAAAGAGCAATGTGTGGATTTCAGTACTCTGGATAACGGTGATGACGATGGGCAGAACAAAGTCCTGATGATCGCCAGCGGGATCGCATGCGCAGTTGCGGTGCCTCTCATTGTGGTGTTACTCTACAAGATCTTGTGTCTGTACTGTAAAGGAAACAGTAGCGGCAACAGTGGACCAGGTGAAGACCTTTCAAAAGAGACGTACGTAAAGTTCGAGACGCTCACCATGAAACAAAGGACTCTGAACGGGCAGCCGAATGATTTGTGGGCACGAAGGCAGACTCAGGATTCAGAGAGGATGCTCCTGTGCTCACGTTCAAGCATTGACTCTCAGATGACGTACAAGAGTGACAGCTCTAGATCCGAGTACCTGTGCTAATGAATGGCATATCGGCTTGGTGTGTTGTCCTTTCCACACACAAGCTGTGGCAACATCGGTTTTAAACAGCGCATTCTCATCCCAAGGCGTAATATAATGACGCTTTTGCCAAAGCGTCTATATCGAACGCGCATGGTACCCTTTAGCGTCAATATGAGACGCCGAAATATATGGGTCAGAAGGCGCCTCCTAGCGGTCTAACCCTAACCCTACACCATACCTAAACCTACCCATCTCTCTGCGTGTTATATTGACGCTAAAGGGTTCCATGCGCGTTCGATATAGACGCTTTGTCAAAGTGTCAGAATATTACGCCTTGGGATGAGAATGCGTTGTTTTAAAATATAAGCTCTTGATATGCTGTCAAACTCAATGCCTTACAAGAGTTATTTTGACTCGTTGACTGCGTTTTCTCTCATTTCCCATTTTTAAAAGCCATATTCTTCACCCAATCACACACAATTATGTATTTCTTTTTTATGAAATGCAGTGTACATAAATGTAAATGTTGTGTATTATTGTATATGCCAACATATGATGAAATAGCGTTATATAGATTCATGATAAATGTTATTAAACATTTTTACTGCCTAAAATGTTTTTTGTTTTTTTTTATTGATTTTTGCACACTAGAAACCAATGAAGGTTACCAGCTTCTCTTTCTGTCAGTTTTACATTTAAAATGGCTAATATCTTTGTTACTAGGATCATATAATGTCGATCCAATGTGTGTTTAAATGATTAGGCTATAGTATGCATTCCTCTAAATGCAACAGGTGCGTTTAATGTTTCTTCCTCTCTATCTTTACAGGTTTTTTAATTGGATATTTATGTGCTTGTGTGCACAGCATGTTTTTGTGTGTTGTATGCCATGCATGTCATTGAAATATCCAGTTTGTTCCATTACCATGGAATTAGTGTTAGGGGCCATTCACAAAGGATACAGCACTGCATAAGACCTGAATACTGTTACATGCAGTATAACATCAATTATTACTGGCCCCTTCATAGTATTTTATGTGTGATTTGTCTATTCCCATATTGACGAATTTCTGTGTTTAATAATTTATTTATCCATTTGTTTGTATTTTCTTTCGTTAGAATGATGCACAATTCAGAATATGCCACTCATGTCATGTGCACAGCACTTCAATTAAAACATGTAATACCAGTAAAAAAGAATATTAGGCCTAATAATAATAATTCCTTTTTACCGCAAGGATGCATTAAATAGATAAAAAATGTCATTAAATACATTTACATTGTTAAAAAAAAAAGTATTTCAAATTCTATTCGTAAAAATATCCTGAAAAGGTATCACGGTTAAGCAGTTTTCAATGATGATAAGACCTGTTCCTTGAGCAGCAAATCAGCATATTAGAATGATTTCTGAAGAATCATGTGACACTGAAGACTAGGCCTAAATGATGCTGAAAATTCAGCTTTGTCTTAGGAATATATCACATTTTAATATAGCCTACGTATTCAAATAGAAAACAGTGATTATCTTTCTTGTCAGTAGTCTATCTATCAAGTTTAAATGTCAGTTCAATAAGTTCGTGAATTCTGCCCGGCTTGACGTCCTGTGAGTGTGTATCAGAGCTGACATTGTGCTGCATTTCCTGTCCTGCTTAAGTAAAACAACAGAGCAGCTGTTGTCCCTTCCTACCTGACGCATTTTTCCCAGAGCAGTGCATCTAATTCCGATGACAATATGACAGTTATTCGTATAATAAGATTGCGTGTAGCGGCATTTAAGCCCCGCCCCCATGGCAATCCCTTGTGATTCTTCACTCTGAGGTCCTCCTGACAGACTATGCAGACACAACGACATTAAGGTTTGTGTGTGTGTGAGGGAGCATCCCATTACTCACGATCAGCACAAAAGGTGTGTCCACTCTTACTAAATCACATGCTTGGACTGAGAAAGGCCAGGAGGTGAACTCAGGGTGACTTTTAAGTTGTAGAAGTGCAGTTTTTGTGTTGCTTAAGTCCAGAGTCTTATCAGGGAAAACCCTCTCACCATGTGTCAAATTTACCATGGGACTGTCAGGAATTTCATACTTTGCTTCCAAAACAGCTAGAGAACAGGAGGTCCGGAGAGATTGAGGCTCTGTGTGTGTGCCTGACACAAACCTGGCCGTCCTACAGGACTCTCACTTTCAACCAGCTCTGTAAAAAAGACACCTCTGGGGGTTATATATGAACTTTCTGGAGTCTTTTCACCCAGGTTGTCATTTAGTTGAAGCTGGTTGGCTGTGTGTGTAAGATGTGTGGGGGTTACGGCTGCATGGTGTGGCTCAGTGATCGAGGAAATACCTAAGAGGAGAGCCCTGTGAAAACTGAGATAGGATTATGTTCTGGAGGACGATAGCGGTTCTCTTGTGGTTCTGGACGGTGAGTATGGGCCCTGCCAGAGCTTCAGGCCCTGCTGAGGAAACACTATGCTGGGGTGGACGAGCCTGGGCTTCTGGAAACTTCAGCTGTGTGGGTAAGTGCAGATGTTTAATACAATGTTAAGGGTTGTATTATGCTTATAGGGACCCTTATTAAAAAGACACTATACTTTTAAAATGAGTAGCCTATGTAGGCTATTATGAAAATAATACCTTTAAAAAGAATATAGGCTACTTAAGTGTGAACTGAATGTAATGTTTTCAGACACTTAAATGCATGTTATTATAGGCTATTTCCCATAAAATGAAAATTTATTATAGTTTATAGGCTATTTATATTAGTTGAGCTCAGTTATGGTTAAAATGTAGCCTACTGCCAAATTCATTGACAAGAATTTAAACTACAGTTAACACTACAGTTTTGTATAGTATAGTAAACACATCAAAATGTGGGTGCTTCTTTAATAAAGCATGACAAACAATTATTAAAATACAAGAATCAAAAAAGTTATTTAATTACAAATTATTACAAAGTGCACTTTTTAAAAGTGTATGAAGTGTGTTAAGAAACAGCCATACACGTTTACACTGTTTAAGTACACTCAAGTGGCCTTTTTTTCATCTGCGAGAAGGCCTACTCTATATATATATTTTTTTTGTGCAACTTGTCTTCAGAGAGCATTTAAATAATGCGCACAAGCTCAAATGAGATTTGAGAGCTACCGCAGAGGGGAATATTTGCAGCAAATTATATATAGCCTACAGGTGAAACTCGAAAAATGTGAATATCGTGCAAAAGTTATAATTTTGATGATTATGGCTTACAGCTTATGAAAACCTCAGAAAATTTGAATATTACATGAAATCAATAAAAAAAGGATTTTAAATACAGAAATGTCGGCCCTCTGAAAAATATAATCATGCATATGTATATAGTTATATATGCTAAATATGCATATGTATATAGTTATATATGCTAAATATATTAGTTTCACCTTTTAATTTGAATTACTGAAATAGGCCTACATGAACTTTTGCACGATATTCAAATTTTTTGAGTTGCACCTGTATTTTTTCATACAAAAATATCAAATGTCTCGGAAGACTTGAAACAAAGCTAATGACTTTTTATGGCACTTTAAATTGTGGTTACCACCCATTTTCACTGTATGAAAAAAAGCTCCATGACGCTCACTGTTCCACAAAAGAAAGAAAGTCATACAGGATTGAATGGCACAGGGATGAGTAATGACTATTGAACTATTACTTAAATATTTAAAAGGGTGGCCATTACATGTCTAAAAAGAGATCACTTTTTTTAAACAAATCATTTTAGGAAACACTAAATCATGAGTGCTTTTGGACTCAATGCCCAGATTTTTGCTGCTGTGAGAAAATAACTTTACCCTCCCTTCATGATTCATAATATTTACTGTGTTTACTGTAAGTCTGTTAAATATCTATTAAATCAAAGTGCATCCTCAATATAAAGAAAAACTCCCTTTAAAGTTTTGATATTGTAAGTTATTTCTTGATGTGCTTAGCTAGAAACAATTTAATTGCTTTAATATACTCATCTAAATGTTGTTGTAAATTAGTGGCAATTGACTGTAACCAAAACCATGTTGAACCTTTTTCCGTTATTTGTCTCTACATATCCTAGCAATATGGCTGTGCGTTTGTGTAATCCAGTCAAACAACTTCGAAGGCCTCCACTATGGTGTGTGTTGCTAGGATACAGTTGTTTGATTTCTGCAGGCATCTGTAAGATAGATGTGTGAACCTCTCCCCATTAAAGCATGAAAAGACCTGTCACACAACAACAATAATTCACATTCTGAATGACATTATAGGTGCTGATATGGGTAGGGAATAAAGAGAAAGTAATTAGCAACTTTATGACCAAGAAAGAATGTATTTGTTAACCGACGGGCCTCATTTATCAAGCTTCATTTTAGGGTCACAACACCATAAGGTTTCAGGGAGGTTTCATGTTAAAGCTATTTAATTTCATTTAGTGATTGCAGCCACTAACATACAATAAAATCAACATAAAGTCTTCTTTATTCTGAGCTTCTATCTTACACCTACTTATTCATTATATTTTAATATATTTATTTATTTATTTAATCTTTACAGGCCACAGTTTTAAATCAGATTATGAACTTGTGAGACAATATTAGATATTTTATCCTCAAGAGTGGTACTTTGATAAGAATTAAATTTCCGCTGAAGTGTCTATATTATTTACATAGACACTTTCTTAGACACACTAACTTATATTATTTAAACAATTTAGGCTAACGTTAATATATAAGTCCTTACAGACTGTTACAATAATTAATACACATTCACTACAACAGAGAAACAAAAATGTTAGCAAAACTTAAAACAATTATATTATATAACCGTTATTACGAGATGGCACGACCTGGTGTTGTTCATATCCTCGGATTTATGCGTTTTTATGTGAACACTATCAACTCTCGAATCTGCGGTACATCTAGAGCTCTGTAAGTTGTTTATGTCCATTATTATTGTAATGTTATGTGCTTTGAGACATGAGGTAATTTAACACCGCCTCTACTATCTCATGGCGCTTTGCAGGCGCTGCTGTGTGCGTTCAGTTGTTTTGAAGGAGACATGGTAGGGCTGGAAGATTTTGGCTAAAATCATAATCGCGATTAATCGAACAAGTCACCTCGATTACGATTATTGAACGATTATTTAAAAAAAATTCTCATGTCACTGGCAAGGCTTTTACTGTAAATATGTTTACGGTTATTTTTTCTAATGAAAGAGAGCATAATCCTATCTTTGTGATTCTAAAATAAGGAAACACACAGATAGCTATTAATGCTTATTTATTAAATATTTCAAACATTTGAATTAAACAAAGCATACAATGCTTGAAATAAAAACGTCTTATAAAAAACGTAATTTAAATTTTAATGTAAAAGAATAAAGTTTCCTAAAAATGTAGAAAATAAAGAACTTTTAAAGTTATTTTTGTAAACAAAATAAATTATTGTAAATATTGCCATCTTAAAAGTAAAATATAACTTGTATAAAACTAAAAAACAAATCATTTTCATATCGTATAGCATTTGTAGTGTTAGACACCTGCTTTGTGGAGGCACTTGCTGGGCGTTTGTCAGTCTCTCTCTCTCTTTTGCACATGTAATGTCTCAGCAGCGTCTACAGTTTGCTTATGAGCTGCGATTTCTCTCTCGAGAAACCACGCTTGTGCATTTTTTTTCTCTGATTCGATCATAAACGCTGGCGAACGATCCCGGCTTTAGCGTCATCATTCCGACGACACGGCATTGATTACAGCTTTTGTTCACACAGCGCGCGTTTCGGGACTGAACGCGGCAATGTTACTAGGTCCCCAACATCAATCCCGGCTCGTGTTTGCGTTCACACAGAAGGAAATTTCCCGACAATTTCCCTCCCGGGATCAACGCGCTGTGTGAAAGGTGCTCATGTTGCTTCAATTTGGCAGACTGACTGGACGGTGCGGAGTCACGTGACTACACACGCGGTAATATGTTTTAAGGGGAAAGTACATTAACACGCAGTGGGCGGAAATAGGATTCAAAAACCGAAATAACCGACATGGTAAAATTACGTCGGTTATAGGCTCTGCATTTCGGTTTCGATTATTTTTCGATTAATCATCCAGCCCTAAGACATGGCTTTGGAGACGCTCTAAAGGGAGGGTGGGATCTCATGCTTTCAAAGCTGGCTTTCTATTGCTAGCCTGTCAGACATTGCCTACCCTTTTATGACAGACAGCAGCAGGTTTATTAGGCTGCTGTCACTTTAATGCTGCCTTCAAATGTTATTGGAAATGTCCTACTTCCCACTTCTGAACGAGCTTGTCGCATTCAAGTGCATTGTGTCTGAAAGAACAGGAACCATCATTAGGAGACCAGGTTAATTC
Organism: Semotilus atromaculatus; assembly: GCA_031834385.1. Taxonomy (NCBI): domain Eukaryota; kingdom Metazoa; phylum Chordata; class Actinopteri; order Cypriniformes; family Leuciscidae; genus Semotilus; species Semotilus atromaculatus. Next base: position 13,390,669 of record JAULUF010000052.1, read on the forward strand.
TTGCCTATTGGGAAAATCTTATTAAGGGTATAGTTAATCCAAAAATGTAAAATATTTCATTAATTACTCACCCTCATATTGTTCCAAACCTGTAAGTATTTTGTTCATCTTTGTAACACAAATGAAGAACTTTTTGATGAAATCTAAGCTTTCAATCTGCCCCTCCATATTCAAAATGTTCATCAAAGAGATCGTAAAACTAATCCATATGAATTGAGCGTTTTAGTCCAAATTTTCTGAAGAGAAGATGAAAAGATTTAATTTAGGCATTTATTCTCATATGAATATTGATAAAACAAATTATCCTTTTAAAGCCAAAATGATTTAGGGTCCCATTCATTGACAACTATAAAAATCCACCATGCTATCTATAGTCAGTTTGCTTATGGAAGTAAAATAATGCCAAATACTGTTGAATTTGAACCACTGAATTTGAGGAAGCGAAATAAAATGGACCGAAAATTGCCTGTTGAAAATTATAGGTTTTATTTTAAACAGTTTGCATATTTTAGAAGTGAAAAATGAAAGGTGAATATGGATTATTGCATTTTTAATAATGAAAATGTGTTTGAAATGTTTTGAATTGAAATATTCACAGCTTAAATATTCAACCATGTCAAATTTAAGCCAATAAAAAATGCAAGTCCTAAAAATACAATGCATTAAAATGCAAGCATGGTTAATGCAATGCATATTTTTAGTGCAATTCAACAGGCTTTTTATTTCAAAAACATTTGGCATTATTTTACTTCCATATTTGCTGACGATTCTGGTATTTCGGTCAAATACATTTTCAATGTGTATAATACACACAATACGCTTCAAAATATTAATATATGTAGATATGCACTACTTTAGTGCCAAGTTCTACTCCGCTATGTTTAAACTTTGTGGCACGCCCATATCGGGAATCTGGGTTTAACTAGGAAACTCGTATAGCACGTGAACCTGACACATTCTATTTTCTCACAACTCTTTCATTAATTTAAAATAATAATTGTTCCCCAAAAATCAGAGGGCTGTGATTGGCTGGGTGATAGAAATGGTGTTCCAGGAAAAACAAAGATCTAAGCATGTTCCGCTTTTGTAAATCATGTTTTATTTGATATTGTAAATTTGTGCCTATGCAGTTTAATTTAAGATTGGGTTTAAAATCAGTTTGATTTGAACAGGAAAATGAGATTTGTGCAGAAACTTTGTTGTTAACTTCAAATAAGGATCAAATGATGCATGTTTTATGTATGTCATAGAAATGATGTCTGTGTTCACTGCATTCAGTTTGTATCATTTTGATTAGGTTTGTCAGAGCTTGTATTTGTGTCTTCAAAGATCCTGAGCCTTATCTTTTACTTGGTCTTGGAAATGGCATCCAGAGGATGAACCTTGATGGTGAGGACCGGAGAAGGATCGTATCTAGGGTGGGAAGGTCTATATTGTTGGACTTCCATTTAAGTGAGGGGACCATGTTTTGGGCTGACACACATGCAGGACAAATCAACAGGGCAGGACTGGATGGAACAGGCAGACGGGTATTACTGAAGTCCTATTAATGTTAATTTTATTTATTAGATCTTTTTTTTACATAATACAGAATAAATATTGTAAATACAGTATTTTAATATTTAATGTCATCAGTTATTGTGCGGAGCCTGTTCCAAGCCTTTAGTTTATTCTTTCAGAAACTTCTCTCATCAGTGAAAAAAATCACTGGTCTCGCTGTGAACTGGATTGAAAACTCAGTCCTCTGGAGCAATGCAGATAAAGGAACGATACACAGAATGGACACAGATGGGAGGAATGAAAACACTCTCTTGAGAGACCTATCTCAGCCCAAAAGTGTTGTTGTTGATCCAAATGAGAGGTAAAAATTATTATAATACAAAACTATACAGTCGCTCATGGTAAGGAAAAATGCAAGAATTGGAATCATGTACTCATTTTAGGTTGATCTCTCCTGAAAATTAAAATGCACAATTATAGTGATATAAACATTAAATGCTTTTTTCCCCCATTTATTTACACATATATATAAATACCTAAAACAGTAAGACCATAAACTTCAATGGCAATACAGTTGTTAGCATATTGATACATAGCTTGTGGAGCAATAGGTCAGACCTTGTTACCCACAACAACATGTTTTACATTTTTTCCTCTGTTCTCTCGGTAGTGTGCGTTTTGAGTCTCGGGGAGAATGAGGATGACTAAAGACTTTGTCATTTTCACAGTTCTTCTCAGGACTGTGTTGCTCAAATCCTAGTTTGTCTGCTAGCTATAAATGCTGGAGCTTTCAGACGTTCACATTCTTTCGAACATGACTGGCACATAGGTGCAGTTTTAACAGGGTCTCTCCAACAGCATTCTACAGCACACTGGCCTCACTTTTAAGTCGAAAGAGTAGTCTGAAGAGATAAACGAGGGTTAAATCATTTTGTTTTCAATACAAATAAATCAGCACTATTACATATTCATTTTGGAAACTGGAAAGGTTTTTTTTCAGTTGCAATTCAGTATTTGTATTAATGGAGATTGGGTCATTTAATTTATATATTTTAACTTAAGAATACTGTTTTTATAATATTTATTTGATATATAATATGTAATATTTATATTAGGGATGCACCAATATAAATGTCTGGTTGATAGGCCGATAATTATTTTCATGTCATGGCCAGAAACTGAAAATGGCTTGTATTAAATTCTATATTGTTTTGGGTAAATACATAAAACACTAAAAAACAAACTACTTTGGTGATTTTGAGTGTGCATTGCAACATTATAATGCACAGTTTGAAAAAGGATATTCATTTTGATATTTGTTAAAGATTATATTTAATAGTATTAAGTCATTTGTTTTCTTAAAGATTAACTTTATGTGAGCGCGACGGCAATCTAAATCTAAGTGTAATAATAGAGGTGTGAATAGAAGTGTAATAATAATATCCAATATCCACTGATACAATACATTAAAAGTTTATTCAGCCGATAAGTGATATGGTAGTATTATATTAAGCCTTCCTAATTTATATTTATATATTAAAAACATTTTTCATAGTGACATATAATCTGAATTGATCTAAATGTATCATTTACCATTTTGCAGTATAAGTTGAAGGTTACAGAGATGTGAGATGATCTATGCGAATGATGTTTAACGATGCTACACTTATATGTACAACTTTCTTTCCAGATATATTTTCTGGTTGTCAGATGGGGTGACTCCCAGTATCCAGCGTTCAGACATGACAGGTGGGAAGAAGGCGACAGTGCTGAAAGTTGCAGACAGACTGTCACTGAAGGTTCTGGCTATAGACCACCGGGACAGGAGACTGTTCTGGGTCCAGCAAGGTCAAGAAGGGCACACTGCAATGGGCTCCTGCAACTATGATGGCTACATTATCAGCGTATTTAATCAGCCCTTCAGGTAAAATTGAGATATCTCCTTTATGTAAAGGATAATAAAAACTACAAATGTTCACATTTTACACTATTATAGTAAAGAAAGAAGTATGTTTACTGTAAAGATGCCCTCCTGCTCTACCTCTAGACCACAGGCTCTGAGGATGACGATTTTCCTGGATTATGTGTACCTAATAGACTTTAAGTCAAAAAGAATAACGCGAGTAAACAAGTACACAGGGGGCCGAGGGGAGAATGTCAATTCCAAAAGGATGCCGCACCCCCTTGCTGATCTCAAAGTGGTACATCCCATCAATCAGCCGGTGGTGGAAATTCCAACTCCATTCACTCCAGGTTGGTAATTAAAAGATTAAATGATTTATTGCTTTAATAAAATATGATAATAAAGTATGCTGGAGTATGTGCATTCAAAATAGCTAAACAAAACACATTGGAACAATATTGTAATTATTTGTAACAATTAAATTATTATTAAAAATTTTCCACCCTTTTTTTTTTACGCTGGCGGGGAAAGATTTAACATTTCTTATAATTATCTTAAACATCACATAAAGATCAACTTTATAACATATTGATGGTCTGTGCATGGAAGGATATGCTGTTTGTTCTTGTGCAGGCTGCAATCGACACACAGGAGAGTGTGTGAAAGTGTGTTCCAGTCACAGTGACTCTGGTCTGTGCCGCTGCAAGGATGGTTTTTCCCTCAGTAAACAAGGCAACTACTGTGAAGGTACAGCCTCCTTTTCCTTTGTGAAACACAGTAACATCTAAGATACATGAGAGCATTAGTGTAGAAATTCACAGCTTTCTTATTCTTTTGTTCAAAATGTATTCATCTGGAAAAAAAAATCTCTCCTTCTCGTTTAGATATCAATGAATGCGCCCTGTGGAATCACGGCTGCTCACTGGGATGTGAGAACGTTCCGGGCTCTTACTTCTGCACCTGCCCTAAGGGTTACCTGTTACTGCCCGATTTGAAGACCTGCCAAGGTAGGACTGGAGAATGGGGGAGGGATTATGAAACACTAGGACTAGTGCATACATATCAATGAGCTGGAAGTAGGGGTGTACGATATCACGATTTCTGATCATTCGTGGATGATTAAAATGTCTCCACGATCTGCTTTTGAAGAAATATCGTAGTATCTTGCTATAGTGTATTCTATCAGTTGCAGTTCTGGCACCTCTGTCCCAACAATACTGTACAATGCGATGTACATTCACATCACATGTTAACGCAGAGGTCGAGTTAAACTCACGGGATACCGCAATTCACAAAAGTTCATTATTTGCATAGTCTTTCCGGTTAAACATTTCATTCGCGTGCTGATACGCTGTTCTAACATGCGCTTTTCTGAGCGCATGCAGCCGAAGCGCACAGGCACTAAAAGCCTGTCAAAGTTATCTTTCGAGTCTTATTGCGCTAATACTGTCAATTACACACAAGGTTTACATAAACACAGTTGGTTATGTCTAAAGTGAACATTTGAGAGAAAATCGGGTGCGTGTCATATGCGTGTATACGGTCTTAAAGTGACAGTAGCCTAATAGTAAAAATGCTGCCACTTGTTCTTAAAGGGATAGTTCACCCAAAAATTCTGTCCTTATTTACTCACTCTAATGTTGTTGCAAACCTGTATTAATTTCTAAAACAACACAAAACAAAGAGAAAATCACTCACTGCTTTGAGAACTTTAATTAATTATAGCCATTCAACATTACACTGTATTGAAACCTGTCTAACAGATACAGAAAATACAGAAATCGAATTAAGTTATCAAACAGTCTGCACTGCATAAATGTATGGCAGACTGCATTAGTGGCTGCTGTCACTTTGTCGGGGTGCGGAAGTGTCCCTGCCGGAGTGTCCATGCCCGTGCCGAAGTATCCAAGTCGGTGCCGGAGTGTCCGTGCCGTGCCGGAGTGTCCATGCCGGAGTATCCAAGTCTGTGCTGGAGTGTCCGTGCCAGTGTCCATGCCAGAGTATCCAAGTCGGAGTATCCAAGTCGGAGTATCCAAGTCGGAGTATCCAAGTCGGTGCCGGTGTCCGTGCCGGTGTGTCCGTGCCGGTGTGTCCGTGCCAGAGTGTCCATACCGGTGTCCGTGCTAAAATACAGAAATCTAATAAAGTTACCAAACAGTCTGCACTGCATAAATGTATGGCAGACTGTATTAGTGGCTGCTGTCACTTTGTCGGGGTGCGGAAGTGTCCGTGCCGGAGTGTCCATGCCCATGCCGGAGTATCCGAGTCGGTGCCGGAGTGTCCATGCCGTGCCGGAGTATCCAAGTCTGTGCCGGAGTGTCCGTGCCGGTGTCCATGCCGGAGTATCCAAGTCGGTGCCGGTGTCCATGCCAGAGTGTCTATACCGGTTTCCGTGATAAAATACAGAAATCTAATAAAGTTATCAAACAGTCTGCACTGCATAAATGTATGGCAGACTGCATTAGTGGCTGCTGTCACTTTGTCGGGGTGCGGAAGTGTCCATGCCGGAGTGCCCATGCCCGTGCCGGAGTATCCGAGTCGGTGCCGGAGTGTCCGTGCCGGAGTGTCCGTGCCGGAGTGCCCATGCCCGTGCCGGAGTATCCGAGTTGGTGCCGGTGTCCGTGCCGGAGTGTCCGTGCATGTGCCGGAGTGTCCGTGCATGTGCCGGAGTGTCTGTGCCGGAGTGTCCATGCCCATGCCGGAGTATCCGAGTCGCACCGACAGTTGACAAAGTGACACCCGGTGTCCGTGCCGGAGTGTCCATCCCCGTGCTGGAGTATCCAAGTTGCCGGTTAAATACACCTACTGTAACTTACAAAAATAAAGCACTGTTTTTTGTATTTGTATATTATATGTTGTGTACATGTAATGTGCATCTTTGTTTTTATCTTTTAATAACAAAGAAAATAATGACAAAAGATTTTTATCTTCACCACATTGGCCTAAATGTCTGCCATTCTTATTAATCTTATAATTTGTTACCTTGTAAGGCTTTGTTTTTAAAATAGGGACATTACTTTGACTGTAATGCTCAGTCACTTGCAAAATAGTAAAACCAACATGAAAAAGAATTGTGATCAAATCGCGAATCGTGATTTTACTGAAAAAAATCAGGATATGATATTTTTGCCATATCGCCCAACAATAGCTGGAAGTCGTGGGTCAGGGAGAGAGAGATTTATAAAAGAAAAAGTGCTAGAAAGAGACAGAAAGTATCTCTAGACTACATTGCTTATGCTCTAATTGTGCATTGAAGCAGAGCCGGACAGCGCAGTGCCATAAGATAATGAGGTGACATCAGTAATAAGGAACATATTTAGTCAGCAGCTTTGCCTGGCTAAGCAGGTCAGGAGCAAAGCAACAGCGAGATTATCTCTCCATACAGTTCTCACACCTGCGGACACTCATACACACATGCAATCAAGTTTGTTGTCATGTTTTCTGGCTGTCAGAATATTCAGAATGATTAGTGATGTGGAAATGACAATAAAAGAATATAGATGTTATAGAATTATAAAATAAATAATGGAATAGATTTTTACTTATTGTGAATAATTAAATTAGGATAATAAATACATTTAAGTTTTGAATGCAGATGTACATTTTTATATAAGTCGGCATGAAACTTGTGATATTATTTTCTTCCCTATTTTGACATATGTTGAGTGAAACGGCTACTTGAACAAGAAAAAAAATTAGGTTGGGACTTGATTTTGTCCATCAGGAATTTGTTGGATCATTGAATGATTGTGGTTGTGGTTTGCTATTGCTGTGATGTCATGTGAGTGACAGGATGTCCCGCCCTCTCGCAAGTAAACACATCATCAGAGAAGAGATGAGATATCGCTTCAGGAGGAGTTATTTTGATTAAAGATTATGAGGGAACGTGAATTTATGTGCTCAGATAAATCATAATAAATACAGCAATATTGCATAAAAAACTTTTGATTTTATGATTTTAAGCTTAGTTTGAGAGTGAAATTGTCACATAATCTTCTTGTTAACTGTCTCAGAGCATCAGGTGCTTTCACTCACTCTGAGTGAAAAGCTGTGGACCCCTTACGCACTATGACCTTTGTGGGTGGGATTATGGTCCTGACATTATAACAGGATTGGAGAGTGTCCAGATAAGAAGCTTGTTTCCCACCATATGGCTTCTTCAGAATCTATCATCAGGACTGGGGACAGTACCATTCAAGATAAAAATAGCTCCTTATTCTGTAGCTCTCTGGAGTTAATTTATATCTGTTTGAACTGCTGTCATTATGTAATGTAAATGAACAGGAGGCACTGTTTTTATATCTATCCATTATTAACTCTTAATTGATATCAGGACTGGTGTTTTGTAAATAAAGAATGATTGGATTTGGGATTATTAGGTGTCAGAATAAGGACTGCATGATAGGCACAGTGCCACCAGGTCTGTTGGTTCAGAGAGGTGTTCATGGAAACGTTGAGGTGAGAATTGATCATCTGAGGACAGGGATTTTGGAAATGAAAGATTGAGGCCATTTGCATTATCTTGTCATCCAACAGGTCATTCCATTTCCTGAAATGACCATGCCATCCTATTACTGCTTGGCTGCACAAGAATATGTGAAGTGACAACAATTAAATTGAAATGCCAGGGTTATAACAGTTGATATTGATCTTATTGTTATGTTTGTTATTGTGTTATTTTGAAATTAACTTTTAATTTTATTATATCTACGTTATTTATTAATTTTCTCTTAACTAATCAAAACAACTAATCAACCAAGTTGAAAGATAAACATTATTATTTCAAGTAATGTTGTTTTTGTTAGTTGTTTGTTTGCAATTTCACTCCTAATTTGCATTGTAGAATAATTTACAGTAAACAAAATCTGTGCATGTGAGAATTCCCTGCATGTATATTATTCAAATGTAAAATATAATATGATATGATATTAAACCTTCAAATTCCAAATTATTACAAAATGTACTTTAAGGGGCAACAAAATACATCACCTGTTTTAAAATATGTATTCTTTTCTATTTTAAAATATATTTTAGAAAATATAATTGTATTTATAACATGTGTAAAATGGCCTAAAATATATGTGTAAAAAATACACACATACAAATATGGTTAATTTGGTAATTGTTGTATATATATTGTATTCTTTTTTTAAATATATATATTGTTGTAAATACAGAAAAAATGGCCTGCTTACCTTACTCCCTGTGCATCTACAGAGACTAAACCATGTGTGGAGAATGTTACAGCTTGTGATCATGCATGTGTACACACAGCAGAAGGAGATGTGTGTGTGTGTCCAGAGGGATCTGCACTAAATTCTGATGGCCATTCATGCACAGGTGTGTGTGTGTGTGTGTGTGTGTGTTTACCCCCAAATCAAAGTATGTTAAAAGCCTTATTTAATGAATGCAAATATGACTGTTTTCTTCACCATTGTCTGTGTGTTTCAGACTGTTTGTCTGCAGATCGGGGGGGCTGCAGTCAGTTGTGTGTGACTTTATTTCCAGGCAGGTTGGTGTGTGAGTGCCAGCCTGGATACCAGTTACAGTCTGATGGTAAACACTGTGCTGCCACAGGCAAGTCCAACAAACTTTCTTTATATTCTACATTCTGCCAAGGTGCCTGTCTGTCTCCCACGATTTTGTCTCCTAGAATTATTGGGTTAATAAGCATGTAGTTAATCAGTATTTAAGTGTATTTGCTTCCATGACCTAGAACGTCTGGAATCTATTTCCTTATTTTTTCGAGCAGGACCTCCAATGTACCTGCTGTTTGCCAATGTAGTGGATATAAGAAAGATTACCACAAATGGCAAAAAGAGCAGCAAACTACTGGAGGAACCGAGAGGCTCTATCATTGCTGTGGATTATGATCCAGTGCAGAAAAGGGTAAAATATCACACAAACACAGCCACACACATGGCTGAAGAAAGTGTGCTGTGAGAGATTATCGATGGCCACTGCAGTGATTATGTGTTTACAACTGCCCTCTAGTGGACATAAGATGTAAATGTCATATGATGTAAGGAAACATGAATAAAGTTCAGGGGCTCCTGTTGATACTGTTTAAAATACTTTATTTTACTGTCATCTAGTGGCCGCAGAGTGCAAGAGGATACACTTTTTTCCCTTTCATTCATGTACACATTTTACACAGTACATAGATTCAGGACCTTTTTCTGGCCCATGTAAAGAAATGTAAACACTTTTCAATTTAAAAAAAATAATAAAAAAAAATAAAAATGAATCCACAAATAAGTAAATAAATCCACAAAGAAATAATCCCACATATTCAATGGAGGGAGAATCATGAAAAAACTAATATATACAAAATACTGTTTTGTTTTTTTAATATTATGTGCTAAATGTAATGATGAAAATAGTGGTTGTCAATAGAATAAAGTTATTGGGATTAATCTTATTATTTTCAACTAAATCAGACCATATTTATCTATTTACTTATTTATTTAAGATAATTTGTCTTTCAATATGTCCTTGAAATCCTTGAAATTGTAACCAAATAATGCTAATGTCTCATATGGAAGTAGTCAGTTGGGTTTGTTTGTTTGTTTGTTTAGGTGTATTTTGCAGATAAAGGCCTGAAGCGAATTGAGAGGGCTTCACTGGATGGAGGCTTCAGAGAGACGCTTTTCTCCACTAGACTCGACTCACCCGAGGGTCTGGCTGTGGACTGGGTCCATCGCAAGCTATACTGGACTGATAGAGGGTGGGCAACAGATGAATACAGACACACTTCCTTAACAGCTTACTTATTTGCTCAACTGACTTTAACATTCTGAATTTCAGATTATCCTCTATTTCCCGCAGCAGTTTAAATGGTCTTGACAGGGAGATTTTTATAGAGAAAGACATCCAAAAACCCAGAGGCATTGCCCTACATCCTCAGGCACAGTAAGACTTTTGAAACCGCGTGTTTCTTCTATGCGATTTGCCTAAATCATATTTTAAAACTTAAAATTGTACAGGGGGCACAGTCATTTTATTCTGAATATCTTTTTTTCTTGGAAGAGTTCCAGAGTGCTGAAAAATCAGCATTTAATAACTCTCATGTTATTCCAAGCAGCGCTTTTCTTAAACATTAAAATGGATCTTGACTCCTAATCATACATGAAGTTCTTGTCTTTGTGTCTGGAGGAAGGTATATTGGACAGACATGGGTAGTCGTCCTGCAGTGGAGCGGTCAGGTTTGAACAGAGACATGCGTGAAGTTGTGGTCAACACCGGTCTGGTGTCTCCTAGTGGACTATCTGTGGATCACGGCTCCCAGCGTCTGTACTGGTGTGACCTGAGCAGAGGTGTGATTGAGTCGGCCAAGCTGGACGGGTCTAATCGCCATATACTAAGCGAAAACCAAGTAGGTGAGGCTTCTCTGCCAAAAGCACGCACACAGTTTCAGTACACAAGCAAATACTGAATGTATACATGATGGAAGTGAGCACAAACTTACGTTGCATGCTGGCTTTTTTTGTGTAATAAGTTTTCTGTTGATCGTTTTTGCTTTGGCTCAGGTCGCCCATTTGACGTTGCAGTATTTGAGAATGTGCTCTGGGTCAGTGACTGGGAGGGTCATCTACTTTACCGGCTGGACATGAGAAGAACTGGACGAAACCTTGAACATGTCCATGATGACTCTATCCAACCAGCTTCTCTGGTTATTGTCCACCCTCTTGCCAAACCGGGTACAGATGATGTGTCCTATTATTAGCATACCGGTATTTTTAACCATTGTTTTTAATAACGTGCATAAGGAAATGGAGGTTGTTACTCAGTGTGTAACTAAAGAGGGAAACAGATTGGACTGGATCATTTTTTTAATACATAAAAAAATAAATATGCCTTTGTTTTAGGGCTGTCAAATGATTAATCACGATTAATCGCATCCAAAATAAAAGTTTGTGTTTACATAATAAATGTGTTTGTACTGTGTAAAATTATTTTGTATATATTAGTACACACACGTGCATTTATATATTTAAGAAAAATGTGTTATTTATATATAAAATATTTATATTTATATATAATATAAATTATATATAAATCTATATATAGTATATACATGCAAATATTTCTTAAATATATACAAGGATGTGTATGTATTTATATATATATTAAATAATTATACACAGTACACACACATTTATTATGTAAACAAACTTTTATTTTGGATGCGATTAATCGTGATTAATCATTTGACAGCCCTACTTTGTTTTAGTCTATGAAAGTACACATTCTTTCAAAAAATTTGGGATCATTAAGATATGATAAAAGTTTTTTATCTCTTGTACTCACCAAGACTGCATTTATTTGATTCAGTAAAACCGTAATATTGTGAAATATTATTACAGTTTGAAATATTTTAAAATATAACTTTTAACTAATAACTGTGATTTTCACCATGAATAGAAAGCATTTCTTTGAAATACAAATGTAAATGTCTACTGTCACTTTTGATCAATTTAATGCATCTCAACTGTATTTAATTTCTTATTACTGACCCCAAACTTTTGAACGATAGTGTATTTTGGAAAATATGTATATTTCACCAAATATGTGAAAATGTGAAATTTGCTCTGGTCAAGCTCAGGCACATAAACTTCATTAATAACAACGTGATTATTTACACAATAATAAAATATTTCTCTTAACTCTTTTAACATGATAAATTGACAGTTTGACAGACAAAAATGGCAACATCCGCCTAAACCAATGCAGTGATATTATTTAATCTGCACTTATTGTGATAAAGTGAACTACTATAATTTCCATCTTATAATTAATAATAATAGCCTAATAATTCGTTACATTTATATAGCGCTTTTTCTGGGACCTCAAAGCGCTATGGAAGGGGGAATCTCCTCAACCACCATATTTTATATTATACATATTTTACTTCAATCTTTGACTGAGATTGTGCACTGCATGTTTCCTTCTCCTAGGAGCAGATGTTTGTCTTCATGAAAACGGAGGATGTGCCCAAGTGTGTGAGAGTAGCCTGGGATTGGCTCATTGCTCATGTCACTCAAAGCACGTTCTTTCAGCTGATGGAAAAGATTGTCTGGCGATTAATACTTCATTCACTGGTCAGTGTGATGAGAATTGAGAATATAACAAATAATAAAAAAGATTCCTAAAAAATCACATTAAACCATCAAAGCAATTTGAAAAGTAACTGTTTGAATAAAAAAGTGCTGTATTTTTCCACATAGAATCAGATGATGGTGAATCAAGCGATCGTCTGAGAAATACAACACTGAATGATGAGAGCACACCACTGGCCATGCTTTACACAGAGAAGATGATTTCAGGTAGAAGAATATTCACAACAATTTCATTCATCATAGACAAGATATTTATTACTCATTTTCATTATTCAAATTTGTGTGGTTGCTGAATACTGTGATTGACTAATTTCTAATAAATGAACTTGAGAATGATGTTCATTTCATTTAGACCAGGATGACTGCTACTCTCTCAGATGTGATGTGAACGCTCAGTGTGTGCTGCAGGAGGGCCGAGCCGTGTGTCAGTGTGTGAGAGGTTTCACTGGAGATGGGGAACTGTGTGTGGGTAAGTGTGTATAAGACTGTGTGTGTTTGCACTACATGTCAGATGATTTTAATTTCGTATAGACTGAAGCAGCAGGTTTGTGATGTATGTGTGAAATTGAATTTGAGTGTAGGGATATTGATGTTTATGTGTGTGCCGTATGCACCTGTTACTGGATGTATTGATCAGTCTTTATGTAAATAGGTTTGTTTAGATGAGCACATACAGTATTGACAATATGTGTTTGTGTGTGTTTGTATAGACATTGATGAATGCAAAGCAGGCCTGTCAGATTGTAGTATTTCTGAGGCTGAGTGTATGAACACAGCAGGTGGATATTTCTGCCAATGCAAGACTGGATTCAGTGGAGATGGTCTGCACTGTATGGGTACGACAACATAGTTAATTCGGCATTGGATTTGTTTCCAACGATATTCATTGATGGTGATAAACTGCATGCAAAGCAAGTAGTGGCAATATTGTGACAAAAATGTAAGTTATTCAGTTTAAACTTGTTTACTGAACTGCTGTATAAAGGCAACATTCGCTTTGGTCTGAATATCAGTTATATGATTATAGATTTTTGTGATACTACCGTTCAAAAGTTTTGAGTCAAAGATTTCTATTTCAAATAAATGTTGTTCTTTTGAAATTTCTTTTCATCAAAGAATCATGAAAAATTAATAATAATAAGAAATGTTTCTTTAGCACCAAATCAGCATATTAGAATGATTTCTGAAGGATCACGTGACACTGAAGACTTGAGTAATGATGCTGAAAATTCATATTAGCAATCACAGAAATAAATAAAAAACTTTGATTATTAAAATAGAAAAAATTTTGTAAATAGAAAAAAGAATAATATTTGACTGTATTTTTGATCAAATAAATGCAGATTTGGTGAGCATTAGAGACTTTTTTCAAAAATACGTACTGACCTGAAACTTTTGAACAGTAGTGTGTGTGTGTATATATATATATATATATATATATATATATATATATATATATGTGTGTGTGTATGTATATACATACATACAAATACATTACATATTTTTCCTAAATACAGAGATCTTTATGTGTATTTTACAGATATAGATGAGTGCAGATTAGATATGCACGACTGCGATGTAAACGCAGAGTGTTTGAATGCAGTTGGAAAATATCAGTGTAGATGCCGATCTGGGTTCACAGGCACTGGATTCCGCTGTCAGGGTAAGATTCATCTTATGAATGTTTAAACTGAAACAGTACCTTTACATCAGCTTCATGTATTATGTGCCATTATGGCTTGATACCATGAGCAGTTATTTGATAGGACCTGCTAAGCTGAGTTTGTGCAAAAGAGTAATGTACTGACATTTAGTAGAAATGTATGATGCAACATAATAGTGACCTCATTTTCATGCTGTTTCGTTGCAGAGGAGTTTAAGGGCGCCTCCTCTTGGCCGAGTACGGGCAGTCCACTTGATGTCACATCGCCATGGCAACACAATAATGTTGTGCAGAGCTGTCCCTCCACTCACGACTCGTACTGTCTGTATGACGGAGTGTGCTTCTATTTCCCTGAGATGGAGACTTATGCCTGCAAGCAAGTGTTTGCTTATATACTGTAGCTTTTGTCGTACAGAAACTTTAACCTGATTTTTTTATATTCTCATTATCCGTTTTTACATATTCCACAATTTCCTTCAAGATTAAAAGCTAAGCTGATTTTTAAAATGTGGTTAATAAGCAGTAGATGGCAGTCTTGTCCTAAAAATCATTGAGCTTTTTTATTGAACATTTGCCCTTGACAAAAAGGACACACGTTAAGCATATCCCATAGACCATTTTATTCCTATATTCTGTTCTGTATGTCCACTGACTGAAATAATGAATATTGCATTTAATGATGATTTGTATGTGTGTGTGTGTGCTGCAGCTGTGTGTTAGGTTACATGGGGGAGCGCTGTCAATTCAGTGATCTTGAATGGTGGGAGTTGCAGCAGGCAGAAGAAGAGAAGAGGAGGAATATGACTATAGCAATGTGTATTGTGCTCTTTATCACCCTTCTGTCCATCGCTGCCTGCATCTCTTACTGCTACGGGTGAGAGACACGGCTAGCAGGGGGTCAGAGATACACGTTAATAACACACTTAATTTCTCTTATTGGAGGCAATGGATTTTCAAAGAATAAATAATCTAAATTATTAATGTTTTGGGGGGAAATAATAATATCTTATATAATATCTTAATATCTAATAATATCTTCACTACATGACCACAACACAGGTATGTGGACACCAACTTTTACATTTCCAGCTCAATTCCTGAATTTCAATGGAACTTGATTAGAGGTTACAGAATTGAATTATAATAAATGAATGTAATTAAATATAAATGTAGTTAATACAACTTTTGAAGCAGAATTATTTCTTTACTAGAAAAGCAAAGTTGGTCAAGACTCAAGAAATAACCATTATCATAGTAATCATTGTCGGATTTAAGGTTGCTACCTTAAATTTTTAAGTACAATCAACTTGGATGTTTAAGTAATTTAAACTTAAATTACATTAAACTGACTTAAAAAATTTGTTGAGTCTTGTATAACTTATAAAAAAAAGTAGAATATTGCAATGTAATCACATATGTTGTCATACCTTTATCATATAATATTTTTACAGTGTAGATTTATTATAATTATTTAAGATGAACAAGAAACTTAATGTTCAGAAAAATATCATGTTACATTTCTTTGAATTGAAATTCAGTAAATTCCGCATTCAAATTTCATGTTCTCATCAGTTCAAATTAAAGAGACTAGTTATTCAGTTCTGATTGTGCATAACCCTCCCATATAATGTATTATGGTCAAGAAAAACGAAAAATATATAATTGAAAAATGTACAAAACCAAAGCATCCGCCACATTTTCAATCTTAATGCCTTCGATTTGTAGTGGATTCAAGGGACAAGATGAAAATAGAGACTGTGATAAAAATGGCTTGAAAACAGCCTTTTTCCATTTCATCAAAAACCTGTAATGGTTCGAATGCTGCTGGTCTGGGTTCATTTCCCTGCTTTATCGGGTGAACAGCGTGTAAAAGTGGCATTAAATTGTTTATTAGGAGAGGAGGCTGGAGCTAAAGCCAATGAAACATTTAAAGATGTTTTCATCCCCTTGAGCATGTGTCAGAAGACTTTAAACACACACACACACATCAAAACAGCTGGGTGATATTTTCCTCGCCCTGGCTAAGTATCTAATTCTCAATGTCTGTGTTTAGGGGGTTTAGTGACATTAAGCCGTGGTGTGGTGTTTTCTAAAGCAGCATACTTATGTCTGGTTCCTCTGGCCCCTGCACTTCAATGCAGCAGTTGCACGCTTTCAATTACATGCTTGGTTTAACTTGTACTACAGCAATTACACATCAAAATAGGTCATTCCTATGCCCCAAAATGGACCCAGTGATCTATAACCTTATTTAAAAGCAACATGGGTGGCAATTTTTCTGTCTAAAATTGCGTTTTTCACTTGGTTACTCATGTTTCCATTTTATTTTTCCTCCATTTTTCTATCTATATCAACTTTGCACACACTTTAACTCTCTCACATACATACACACAAACACGACACTGGTTTGGTTTATCCCAAAGCCCATTATTGCCCCAGGTGCAAGGGTGAGACACACATATCAAATACACATGCTTGTAATAATGCTACTTATTATACCTTCACGTCTCACTGCAGGTCTCCATATTTCATTCTCACTCAACAGGATCCAGAGATTGGTTTTGCCCTCAGTGTCAGTAAGCAGGGTGCCAATCCATGAACGGAAAAAATCAAAACACCTCAGATTACTATTTACATAGATATGAGGGTTATGTGACTATAATACATTTCATAGGAGCCAGTTCAATGAATTTGACATTTAGCCTTTCAGAAACAACCTAACAAAAGAAATGTATTCAGAGGTAATTGAATCTAGAGACTTCATAACTAAAGCAGCCAATGTCAATGTTTTGCTGTTTATCAGGTCTAAAAGACATTTTGGAACATTTCCCTCAGAGGATGATGTGGGTGACATAAGCATTAGTGAGGACAGTTTCACTGAGACGACAACAGCCACTCCACAGGTAAGATGCTTGTACCTAATGTCAGTTTTTGATTTTTCAGCGAGCGAATTCTTTGCTTTTATTGAACAGTATTGTAGATTTACACATTGTGTGTATGTAGGTCTATGTGGTTTTGGACACCTCTACCTGCGGTGATGAAAAGGTACTTCATGTTGTAGGGTGTCCCAGAACAACAATATGTCCCGCTTGCTCTTCAGATGCTGGTAAGAATAAGCCCCTTTCCTATCTATTCCCATAAATTACATCCATTTCTTTCAGTTGTTCTAAAAGTAAAATAATAATAATTATATATATATATATATATATATATATATGAAGAGTTCAGATGCAAAAGCCTCTAATTGCCATTTGAAAATTTCTTCTAGAATGATCATTTTTATCAAGCTTGTATATTTAAGTTCAGTAATTTCACTTAAATGGCAATTAAGATTACCTATTAATTGTCATTTAAGTGAAATTACTGAACTTAAATATACAAGCTTGATAAAATTTATCATTCTAGAAGAAAATTTCAAATGGCACTTAGAGGCTTTTGCATCTGAACTCTTCATATATATATATATATATATATATATAAAACCACATGACTAATTTAGTGTGAGAAAAGTGTCCTGATATCATAACGGGGAAACAAAATTACGATTTTTTTCTTCATTATGACAGGACAGTTGCTGATTTTTTTTTACTTTATGCCCCCAAAATGATCAAACAAAAATGTTGTTTTAATTCCGAAATTATAGAGAGGTCTATTTAAGCCACTGTATGTATGAATTGCATTTTAATGTAATTTTGAATAAATGAATAGATTCAGACAAAAAAATCTGCTTTCTCTGAGTTCTTATATATATATATATATATATATATATATATATATTATTTTTTTTGGGAACTAGGAGACAGTTTTGCTTCAGAAGAGACTGAGAATCTACAGAGGGACGACTGTGGTCTGGATATTGCCAACTGCTCTGTATCCTGCGATGTGCACAAATTGCTGGTTTCAGAGAAGACCACCGATTATCTCATCTCCTTAGAAGACCCTCAGGGTTCACCTCAGTGATTCACCACAAAAATTCTTTGTTGGAGGCTGACCCATTAACTGCTAATGTCAATATGTTCAATGTTCAAAGTCACTATCATTCAGTGTTACAGTACAGCCAAATGTGGGAGTGCGTTCAAAATGAGGTTGTTGAACAAGTTTCCACATTTCAGATTTCATAAGTGAAATGTTACCCCTGGTCAGATATAATACACCAGTCATGCTGACTCAGCTGATCCACGTCTACCTATGATACATCATATAATGCGCCATCTATCACAGCATATAAGGTCAATTCAGTATTATCAGCACCTTTAGGCCTAATTACATTCCTACACCCCCTTCCTCCACAGTCCTGATATTCCTCTTCAAATCAGATAGTTATATTGTGTTGTCACATTCAAATATTTGAAATAGGCTACATGCTGATTATGTTCTGTTTACTCTAAGAGTGTTATCGCTGCACTTCATGCTCTTACCCATGAAGTTCTTGCCCAGTACAGAACCATACAATCCAAACTGTATGACCCCTTTCACACAGAGATTCCGTAAAATACACGGATAAAGGGACCTAGGATTTGACCCGGGTTCGTTTGATTTTGGTTCATTCACACTACCAGTGATTTTCCGGAATCAGAGAGTGCGTTCACGCAACCCGTAACCGTAAAGACACGATGTGACATGTAATGTCTCAGCAGCGTTTTAAGTTTGCTTATGAGCTTCGATTTCTCTCTCGAGAAACCACGCCTGGGAATTTTTTTTCTCTGATTCGATCATAAACTAGCGCATTACGTACCGGCTTCAGCGTCATTACGACACGGCATTGATTACGGATTTTCTTTTCCACAAAGTGCGCGTTCCGGGACTGATCCCGCCAATGTTACTACCCAGCAAACACAGAACGTTCCATGTTCCCGATGGTTCCCATGTGGTTATTTTTTTGGGAACCAAGCAAGAACTTTCTAGGAACGTTCACTGTAGGTTATTTTTAGGTTTTAATTTTATAACCTAAGGAGAACGTTCCGGGAACGTTCCCCTAACCTTAAGGGAACGTTTTGGGAACCCAGAACCTAAAATTGTTTGCTGAGTAGGTCCCCAACCCGGTCACTATCTGGTCACTTTGAAGCAAGGAGATGAGCCATGCATCTGTAAAAAGAGTGCATATCCCTCAAATTGTTTTATGCAAAATATAAGAGATTGGATGTGTTGAGGTCATCTAAATGTCCTGTTCGTGTGATTTTGAAGGTTGCTGGTTGTCGTCATGTTCGAGACACGGAATCCAAAACCCTTTCACAAAAAGTGACAAGTTGTATTGCATACTATAGCTCTAAATAGGAAAGATGCCTTTTTTGTGATATGTTATATTGAACTTTATTATAGTTATGAAATCTTGTTTCATTGTTTTAATAATGGAGCACAGTTGGTTTGAGCTGGTGAAGAGGAAAACAAGAGACACATCCTGCTTTGTGAGCAGAAAATAACATGTACTTAGCCTATTTTGCTTCAGGTGTTATCGAATAATATTTCAGTGGCATATCCGGACCTGCTAACATCAGCATTGGTTTCACAAAGAGATTACTATATAAAACACATCTACAATGAACCCACAATAATAATAAAAAAAATCTCAGCTATCAAAACATTTTAAAACTGATAAGACAATGTTTGGTATCAAAAAGATATAAACAGATTTCAAAATATGATATTTAAGTGAATGAATCATGCATAAATTATGGAAGAGCAAGAAAGTTTAGAAGGACAGAATCATTTCCACCTCAGTCAAATGTCTCTCAATTCATGGGAAAATAAAAACAATATTTTGTCAACAAATTATATAGCCTGAAAACCCTGACGAACTTCCGGCAAATTTGAGATTTGCTCTGCAAGTCCATCTGGCCAAGAGTCCATTCAAGCCCATTTCCAATTTTTCAAAATCGAGGTACCAATCACAAATGTTGAGGCGGGCTTTAGGCTACACGACGACAATAGAGTGCCAAAAGTTATGGCGTCAATTTGTAGGACAACTCGGAAGTTAGCGGCGCATGGGTGCATTGCATAGACTTTTGCAAGATCGTTGTGAAAATACAGACCGGAAGTCAAAAGACAACGAGCGCAGCGCTGGAAAGGGGCGGGGCTACATAAGGTCTATAGCGCAGCGACGAAGCGTCATGTCCTTCATCGCTCTGATTGGTTTTAGGTCTATATAATTGCGCCCAGAGGCATTTGAGCGACGTCCGTTAGTGATGGCCCTTTGGAAATGGGCTGTAAATGAACCTTCCCCAGACCCACTCCCAGTTAGAACTGAGAAGGCTCTGGTGTCAATCAGGCTACAAATTATAGGTCGACTTGCATATGGCCGTCTGCCGGAAGCTATTTAGTCGATAAAGTTTTAAATACAGATATTTTTCTTACATGAATGCATCGTGGGCCGTGGTGGACTTCCTGCGCTTTGATGGACTTCCAAAAAAATATATACACTTTGACTCCCATTATAAGGCTTGGAAGAGCCAGGACATTTTTTAATATAACTCCTATTGTATTCGTCTGAAAGAAGAATGTCATATACTGTACAGCTAGGATGGCTTCAGGATGAGTAAATCATCGGCTAATTTTCATTTTTGGGTGAAGTATCCCTTTAACATCTGTTGTCAGCCTACTTGTGATGATTTCTTCTATTGGCTGCAGCTGCTGTATTTGTGTAATTGATTAGTGCATGTCTTTTTTCAGGGAATAAAGATCTATGAAGGAAACAAATTGTCATGAGATGAGTTTGAACACATTAGCATTTTAATAGAAAGTTCTTTTCTTGTTCTATTTCCATAGAAAGTATATTATAAATACACTGATACAGACTATTACTTCAGAAACCACAAACTCACAGTGAAGAATGTCTTGTATTATTATTATTTTGTAATGCAAAGTGTATATGGTAGCATTCCCTCATCTTTTAAATCTACAATTCCTTTTATTTATTTAGATACACTTGTATCCAATGCCACATACAAATGAAACTAAGCAGAAGCAATTACAGGAAGAACACAATACAATTAGCACTATACTAATGTTTTACAGCAGAAGTATGGAGATAAATGAGCAACATCTGACCTCTTGACTAAGGTAATCTATCTGTTAGCTATCCTTTTGTTTGGAGGGAAGAACAACCCACACAATTAGCTCACTCTCGCTTTTAATCTCTTTTTCTTGCTGTCACTTTCCCACATATCTATTGATTTTCAGAGAGGGTCCTCTTATCTATATATTGCTCTCTGATATGATGAACACTGGAGCCCTGTTGCACTCCAAACTGGGGGGAATGGAGCTTGTAATAGAGATTAAATTGAACCTACGTCAATTTCTCTGATACATCTCCCAAAAAAGCCAAGAGACTCCAAACTGAGTGGACTTGTTTTCTTTAACCTCTCAGCATTTTACCATCTAATTTTTTCAATGGTCTCAACCCACCAACGACGATGTTGGGGTCATAATTGTGTCAATGTATTTCTTTGTAAAGTAAGTATTTTTAAGTGAATAATCATAGTTTAATTTTATAACACTACAGTGGAGCCAAAGGAGAGCATTTGGTTCATTCTATAATTGAGGGCACACTTCACATCAACAAACAATTATTATGTTTGTATAATTAAAACACATTATGCTGGTCACATGCTGTTGTGATAAACCATTTTTAGTTGCAGGGGGTTACATTGTTTATGATATAGTTGACAGAACTTTGCAGATCGGATTTTTTTCTAAAATGAAAGAAAATTCAATTTAAATTCAATTAAGTATTTCGATTTTAGAAATACATTTTATATAAAATTGACGTTTTTTCATTATTTTGAACTGAAGAAACACTCACCATTTCAAAAGCAGACACTGCAAAAATAAATCTTTTTTAAGCAAACTTAATTATAGCGTGTGGACAATCTTTGTGTGATGCTTTCCCTTAATGGATAAAATATGATTTCTGCAAATTGTTTTAAATATAATTTTCATCAATGGAAATAAAAGATACCCTATATTAAATAATACCTGATATCACAGCAATGCATTTATTTGTTTTATTTTCCCTCCTAATAATTATCCCTCCTAACAATTTCAGTATGCTGTGGAACGAGCCAAGTTTTCCCACTTTTTCCAACTGACAAAATGTGAATCAAGATCTGAAACAATCTGGCCACACTCCCTCTCTCAGCTGTAGGGAATTAAAATGGGGGGATCAAAGGATAAGAGAGTTAATCTACCTCAGAGTGAAAGAGAAAGACGACGAGAGAGAGAGGGAAAGAGGAAAAGTGTTTGAACAAAGGTGTTTGTGGCTGGCCTGCGAAAAAGGATCAGTGTCTTGCTTACAGCATTCTTTTCACCCCATCCTTTCCCCTCCCATCAGACAGGAAGCAGTTGGTCTGTGCAAAAGGTGCACAGATGAGGAGACTAAATAAGGCATTAGATGCCCACTCAAAGGCTTTGTTGTTGATCCTCCAGGTCAGCGCAGAGCCCTTGTGGCCTGTGACCTGCCCAGAGCTGTGCTGCTTTGCTAGGCTTTGAGTAGATTTAGCACAAGGGATAATGCATGAATTTGGGCACAGCCACATGTGCTGAAGGCTGAATTCTATCGACCAGGATGTTTGTCAGCAGTGCTGGGTAGATTACTTACAAATTGTAATCCATTACGGCTTTCAAATTACATGATGAAAATTGCAGTAACGCAATCCATTACATTACACATTTAAGGTCTGACTAAGAATGATAGCCAACAACACATGAGTTGTGTAATCATTATGCTACTTTGGATCTTTTCTTAGATGTTTTTTTGGAGCTCAGCAGAATACATAAACGGTTGAATTGAATTGAATGAAACGAGTGTAGATAAGAATGGATTCATGAATGTTTTTGCGCATTTCCCCCCCTGCTTGTTTCATGCAATGAAAGTGATTAGTGACTGAGATTGCATTATGCCTGAGATCCGCTTTTGGTTTCCACAGACAGAAAGACAAATAGTTTTGGAAGGTCACAAGGCTGAGGAAATTATTTTCCCAATTATCACTTTAATTACATTACTAACAGTAAAATGTGTACTTTGCAGGGATCTTGGCATAGTAGTATGCTGAAATACAAGTTTGAACAGGAATGAAAACCTCTTAGACCAGGGCTGGGTTTCCCAAAAGCATCGTAAGCTTAAGTTGATCGTAGAACAATTGTCACCAATGGTCTCTACGATCAACTTAGGCTTACGATGCTTTTGGGAAACGCAGCCCTGGACATCTTTTAAGTGCTTGGACCATACCGGAAGTGAGGAAAAAAGAACCCTGGCAGAAAACGAAGCTGTTGAACCTTTTTACCTCAAATGTCCTTTGTGAATATTTTATTTATATTGATTACATTTTATGTTGAAACGAAGTAGCCTATTGACCAACAGAAAGTGACTTCTGTGTGAGCTGTGCTTAATTTAGAAATGACCTTTTTGCCCATGTAATTTCACTAAAATTTCGCAAATGTGCCTGCACCTTTACACTGTTCCTTGCAACATAAAATGCAATCAATATAAATTAAATATTCACAAGGGACATTTGAGGTAATTAATGAGCAACATTAGCCATACCCTGCCATATTAGTTTTCGTTCCAAATTTGTCACTGCACATTTGAACAACGTGTACCGAATTGTTCACAATGACCCATCTCTAGTAGCCTAAATCATGCGATCTCAAAACGTAGCCTATATGGCTGCTCATTTAAAACTATTTATCAGAAGATCTGTTTTTTTTTTATTTTTTTTTTATGTAGGCTAATTGCGTTTCTATTGAGGGGAATTGAGTCCACTTTTAACGCACATCAGGACTGTGTTACTGAACCATAACCGAGGGCTCCGAAATGGAAATAAATAACAGCCTATTGTACAATGGAAATATATGAACAAATTAACTTAAGCACACCAAGCTTAATACAACTTTAAAACGAAAAAATATTATGTGAGCACTGTGGAACAGAGGCCTATATAGGCTAGGCTACTGCATGTTACTTGTGTCTCTCAAAAGTATGAACGAGAATTTTTGAAGAGAAAACTTAGAAAGGTGGCAGTGGAATAACTAAAGCTTAAAAAAAAATATGGAGCAGAGATTGTATTTCATTTTTTGAAGAAAACAGAGCTAATTAAGAGAATTTAGATTTACGTTTTTTAAAATGAAATTAGTAAACTGGTCCACACTTCAACACAATAGATGAAGATAACGTACCTTAACGTTGATGCCACCCGCCATAAAACCGAAGAAGAAAGACTCTCCGTTAGAGAGAAGGCATACGTTAGTGTCACCTGTCCAGTAGAGGGCGATGTGAAACAGCATTAAGATGTGGCGTGAGTCATTTTCATGTGTAACAGCAACTCCAGCCCTTGTGGAGGATCGAGGAACATGTGGAAGTTAGAAAAGGTAGTATTTGAAATGTGTTTGTTTGTAATTGTTACTCTTATTATTTCCTCCACAGGGGCCTGTACCATGATGGTTGAACAAACACAGGTTACAAGATTAGTTACGAGTTGACAAAACCAAATCGACCCAACCAGGCATTGTTGGTACCATGATGCTGATAATCAACTTTCTCTGTCAACTCAGGCTTTGATCCTGAGTTTAGAAGTTTAGGTGACATCAGAACAGCCAATCACATGCTGAGAAAGAGTGAAACTGCATACACAGCAAGAAGAAAATACTACTCGTATCGTATCGTAACGAGCCTACTCGTTCCGCGACTATAAGCATAGGCCTATATAAATGTAAAAGTAGGCTATTCATTGAGAGTTAACGGATGAAATAAGTACAAAATTGTCATTTATTAATACAATTGAACTATACTCCAGTGATGAATCCCCCTCAAAAAAGCTATAAGCTTCATTGGCATAGCAATACCAATGTTTCTGTTGGTAAAGCTGTGGTCAGTGGTCCTCTGTCCCTCTAGGGGGGTTCGGGGGCATGCCCCCCTAAGAAAAGTTTGTGCATTTTATTAAATTCATCAATCTGGTGCACTTTGAGTGTTAAAAAATAAAAGCCCCAACCCATATTCAGTGTGCAAATTAAACAAAGAAAAATTCAAACCTCTTTTAGTTACAGTGTCTGTCTACATTACTAGGCTACTACATAATAATAATTATAATAAATATTAATCTCATGATAGTAATAGCCATATATTGTAAAACAAATGCATTGAAAAATAAAGGAAACTTTCATAATTAGTTTTGTACTAATTTATATACTTGAAAGAGTATATTTCTTCACATTAAAGATGTGATTGGCCCAGCCCAGTGTCAATCAAGAAAAGAACCAATGGGCCGCTGATCTACGTGTTTCATGAGCCAGTGTGTCAGAAAAAAATAACGAGTTTTTTTGACCAATGCATTACACCGGCTCTAACCCCGCGCCATCACTTAAACAAAACAAAACGAATTGGCCGCTGATTTACGAGTTTTATTGGCCGTTAAGACAAAAAGAAAAAAAAAGTATGAGATGTATCGGCACAAAAAGCACGTCGGCCCACCGGGAATCTCCCGGTAGTCCCAATGGCCAGTAGACTCATTCCAGAATTGCGGGTACATTTCAAGTAGAGAAAGAAAACAAAAAAATTTGATTTTTTTTTTTCTGTTAAACTTTTAGATTTTCATAGAATGCACTTTAAATTCAACATTTTCAATATTTGCTTATCTTAAACTTGTAAGATTTAAAATATTAAGACTAAACAAAGTAAACATCAATGTAGGCTACAATGTAGCCTACAGAAAAATCTGTCAACTCTTTTATAGACAAATTGGGTTGAGGATAACAGAGTTGACGATAACAGAGTTGACATTTTGTCAACTCATTTTCAATTGTCAACAATGGTGTCTTTGCCTGGACATCACACTTTAAATCCTACCTGTTGCCTTTTTACATTGCCATCTCATTTTCCCTCTTTCTTTTTCTATTTTTAGCCCCCGACAGCTTTTTTTCTCTGTTATTGAGCTAAAGCATTTTGTGCTTTAGCTCAAAATGCTAACCTCAAACCAGATACCCCATGGCATGTCTAAAAACAGAATTTTAAGTGTTTTCGCCATATTATCATTTTTTAAAAAGTGAATGAGAGATTTACTGCAATATCACAATAATAGATTTGACAAATAGGCCTACTTAATCTACTATTGGTGTATCCTAAACATTTTGTACAAATTAATGAGAGAAGAATAATGACATAGGCCTACTTTACTGCTTTCCATAATTTCTCACCAGAGGAAGTGATATCCCATGGTGCAAGTCACATGCTTTTTCTACAAATGCTTTGAAGTTTTTTTGTTTTATAACAGAGGTAACAGAGTTGACCAGAATGTAGGGACAGACACAAAATCTATTTTTTAATAACTCAATTACTAATAATACAGAAAATATTATATCCAATTGTTTATAGAACTTAATAGAGTAAAAAAAAAATATATATATATAGCCTATTGTTTATTGCTTAATTGTTTCATGATAATTCAAGTTGAATGTATGAATCAGGAGGTGGAGACAGTCAATAGGTGGAGTGGGAGTCATTTAGTTAATATTCCAAAGTACATTTTTTCCCTAATATAAAGCATTATTTTTAGTGATAGTTAAATATCATTTGTGTTATTATTCAAAACTGATGCAAAAAAAGTTTTTTTTTTTTTTTTAATAAAAGAAGGTTTATCGAAATGAACACCAATGACTCAGTAGCTAAGGCCTGTCAAATCAAATCAAAATTTCAAATCAAGTGGCGTGTTATAGGCCTACGCATTTTCAGCTATCCGCGTGTATGTCCACGCCGCGTGTATGTGTACGCCGCGTGTATGTGTACGCCGTTAAATTTCCGAGCGAAACTAAGCTAAATGAATATCTACATCTGGGGAGCGATATTTTTTTCCCTAGGATGGTAGGGGAAGAGTCATAAATGCTAATAACCCAAGTGACGGGTAGGTTTAGGGACGTCGTTGGGGTAGGTCATATATTTATATATAGTAATGTAACGTTAAGTCAATGGCGTTGATAAACACGCTGAAAAGCGATTATGCGTGTTGATAGCACGCCAAAAATGGAAATACGAATTGGCGTGTCATACATACGCTGTTTCATGAGATCAGTCTGATTTATAGGCTAATGATAATAAATGTGTCTGAATAAATAATGAGGCATTTTAATTGTTCGTTTAAAAGTGAACATTTCAAGCTTTAGGCTAGGTATATTTTGTTTCACTTCATTTATGAGACGCGCTCTAGTTCACGGAGATCATGACAGCGCGACTGATTGTTTTATTTTATTTTACAAAAGCACAACGTTTTCTTGTTATGTGAGTTGGGACAAATAAAAGTAGTTGCGAATGATGTATTATTCTTTTCTGTATGACCAGAAATTGAGTATTTTTTAAGTTGTTTCCACTGTTGATGGGAAAATGCAAGTGTTCGCGCCCGCGCCTCCGTGCCATGCAGTGCGCGCTCACACTCCCACACACATTTGCGTCAAAATCTTGTGTTTATTTGTGATAATCTTAGCCCTGTATTATGACTGACATTTGACGAATTTCTTTGTTCCTTTTTTGGATAAAAGCGCCTTCTAAATATGTAGCCTAAATGTAGGCTAATAATAATAATATTATTATCATTTGCGTTGAGTTCACTGAAGACAGTAATAGCCTATGTTAATCATAAAATAAATTATGAATGTTTTATTTTTATATAACCTAACCTTGTGTTTGTGTTATATTTCTTTTTTATATGTGAAGTCTTTTTTTGCTTATAGCCTACTGAACTTTTTCCTCCTAAAAAATTTACTTTAAAGACAAGTGGCCTAAATGTCGTTTAGAAAATTTATGTATTTAACATCCTCAGTAAAATATAAAACATAAAAATGACAATAGCCAATTCTGGCTCCATAGCTGTTTACTCAATTATAACAAATTAATCATCAGGATGGCAGCTCCGTCTCGCACTGTTGCTTGGCGCCATGGAGCGGTAATCGGGAACACCTGGATGCGCAATTAGGAAATCCTACGAAGGCTACAAGGTGCGTCCTTCGAAGGACGAATAGGCTGCATCCTTCGAAGTCCGCGGCCTTCGGAGGATGCAGCCTTCACATTGGGACACAGCTTATGGCAAGCCAAATATGGAACGCACGCTTTTGACGTGTCAGTGTGCAATCAGACGTTATCGCATCAGACGTGTGTCACTTTGCTCACAGCTGATTGGTCCAAGTTCGTTTTGCAATCTCATAAGTTACCTGGAACATAACCTGCCCCGGATAAGGTTAGCCGTGGAGCAAGTTATTTGGCGATAAACACTGCTAAAAGCCAAACCACTTTCATGGTGCCTAAAACCCAGGGTTGGCAAACTGAAACAAACATAGCCACCTAAACCGGGTTCATGGTGGTATAGGCCCCTGGTCTTCAATTAAGAGACTCGCACAGCACTTATACTAGACTGACACTGACACATTTAAGCTGCTGTTTGCAATTTGTTGTTTAACGTTATGATAATAGTAATATAATGATGATGATGTTGATGATGTTTGTGTTAAAAGTTACAGTCTGGGAATTGGATAACTGTATCATGGATTCAGCATTTATGGACAAGTGCCTTTTGTGTGGCCTTAAGTTGCATATCCTACTTTTGATTCCTACTTGTAAAATGTATTCAAAGTATATTGGCTATATTAGTCTTTTATATGTAAGAATTTTGTATCAAAATATCCAAAAACCACTTGCACAGTGTTATATATTTCTTTCAATTGTGTACTTCCATTATCCGCCAAAATAAGCACCGTGTACCATACATGCAGTGTGCTTAACAACAACATTTCCTGTGTGATTTAACCAGACAAATTATCAACTGGCTTTTTTTTTTCTTTACTCATTATTTGATCAGACTGCAAATATTAAGACATTTTTTAAACCAAATTTTATTAGAAATTGTAACTGATTTTCATTCACTAAATTGAGCATGATGGCCATGTGGCAATGTAGCATGCTTACTTTAAAAACCTTATGTGGTGTGCTTCTCATTTTTTATTTGTGCATCCTCATTTTCTTTCCTCGCTTCCGTTCCTCATGTCTCTACTCCACCCCCGTTAGGAGGCAAGGGAAGGATGCAAGGATTGAAAATGAGATGGAGGAATCAAATCAAATCTTTTTCGTTTATTTGTATTAGCAGTATAAAGTGGACACTATTCAGTAGCTATATTCTATAATAATATTCTATAACTATATTCTTAAATTCTGAACATAACCAGTGTATATTAAGTATATTTATTCTGACTTATATGAGCAGTGTTGGGGTAACACATTACAAGTAATGAGTTACGTAATCAGATTACTTTTTTTCTAACTAGTAAAGTAACACATTACTTTTAAATTTACAACAAAATATCGGAGTTACTTTTTCAAATAGTAACGCAAGTTACTGTGTTTTCCATTTATAGATTGATACCCCTTCTGTCCTTGAGGGAATTCAGGTGTAAGAGGCGTTGTGTGAAGTAAGAGTGGTGAACTTTCTTCTCCTCCATCCTATTTTTCTGCAATCCAGAATGGCAGTACAACTGAAAGGTTTGTTTGAGCTGCACTCTCAATTGTACAGATGTGAATTTGCATGTCCTTCATTCTGCAGGCTTATTGTTTTTGGTGTGAAAGGGCTTTTACATTTGCCAAAAATAAGACGAGAAAACGTTACATCCATAAAAAGTAGCTAGTAAAACAATTAGTTACATTTTAGGGAGTAACTCAATATTGTAACACATTACTTTTAAAAGTAACTTTCCCAAACCCTGTATATGAGACCTGCTAGTCATTCATTTATATTTACGCAAATATTTTACTTTATTTGTAGTTTTCATTCATTACAGTCGCTTATAAATAATTATGCAAAGATTTCTGGAAGCAGTACGATTTTAAAACTGTCCCAGTCCTGACTGACATGCTGCACAGTCTGTGGAGTCTTTGACCTTTCAAAATAATAACTGATATTTTGTGAGCTAGACAGAGCATGGCACATCTGACCTAAGGCTTTTTGTGGCATTCTCCATAGGGCAGTGAGTGAGTCAAATCAAGTTTATTGCCTTAAACGTGACTGTAATGCAAAGATGTGAATGAAACACTTTGGTGTCACAAGGGAAGATAACTCAATTGACAGTGACACTAGATTTCAGAATACATATTATTGTTTGAGGAAGTATATGATGTATGTCTATGTCTAGATGAGACGGGTTTACTTCTTCCCCAACCCTCCCCCACCCCAGTGCTGAATACTTCAAATCGTGCACTGTAATTTTTCCTGTAGCCAGTGATTGTTTGAAAGGGTGTTAACAGTCCTGAAGGGCTGAACTTTCAACATGTCAGACACATTTTCTTTTTCTTTTTCACTAGTTTTTCTTGTTTGAGAAGCAATAAGCATGCAGGGATGAAGTAAAGGAAATGAAAACGGTAAAGAACCTGCTGATGACTCAAGGTAGAACATACTGGAACAACATACACAATGTGTACAAGAACAATTTATGAAATCTATTTAATTCAGATTCAGTTGATTTGTACAACCCAAATTGAAGTTAATTCTAAGTTATCTGAAGTTAATTGCACACTGTTCTATGCACACACCAGAATACCCTCATTGTGTCTGCATCGCTGGAATGGTTAATTAGCATTCAAAACGTTTTCTTGAAGTGACATACTGTAACTGTGACTTAAAGGTGGATGGTTTGGATTTATTACACAGGCCTATAATTGTGATTCTATAATTGTCCAAAATCTCAAACTTTTTTTTTTTAATTTAATGCTGTGCATCTTTTATATAACGTTTTTTAGCATTTTAAGTAAGATTGTGGTACTATTGTGATTGTTTTAATAACTAAATTTGAACTCTTATTGGACAGCATTTTATTGCACTTTATCTCGTGTCCAAAGATTTCTAGTCAAATATGGCATTATGTGATGTAAATTTGTCAGCGCTGTACCATTTCATAGTACTTTTAACACTATTTCCATAGGTTTAAATGTCTTGTAGTTACTCTTTCTCACATATTTACTGCCCAACCCAAGTCAGCAGACCCAGCATGCTGTTCAGTATGGCTTTAGAAACCAGGACAGTCTGAACTTATGTGTAATGTCTTATGTCATTGTTGCTGAGGCAATAGTGCTCCCATCTGGCATGTTGCTGAGCCTGTTCACCACAAGAGTGACAGTTCATATGTCTTTCCTGTAGAGATGATAGCAAAATATGTACCACAAAGAATATCTCACAGTCCTACCAAGGTAGACAAGGAGAAATGGAATTAAAAAACACAGACACTTATTTCAGCACTCACGGCTCTTTGTTAAAATCGTCTATATGCTTTACATGTATACAGTGCAAATGCACAAGAGCACAATAGACACCATTCAGTTATTCAGGTTTGTTACAGTGAATATAGACATTTTGTGTAAGTATGCTTGACTTCATGGTCCAAATTAGACAGGGCTTGTATGGACTCTGTATGCCGTCGGTCTTTGGAATAGATGATAATTATGACCTTAAGCCATGGGAAAAGAAGGAGGTCAGAACGAACACAGATTCAGAGAGGTCCAATGATTCATACTCCACAAGAGCCTCAGGTGTTCTGATGATCATTTGGCTGAAATGTCCTCTCAAAACAGCCTTCACTGGTCTTTGTCTTCTCTCTCTCTCTTTTTAAATACTTGTGTGGTTGCTTGTGTATGTGTGATCCAATGGCATAAACATTTCAGGCCTATATGACTACCTTGACTATTTTGCCCTTTTTTGTCTTTTCTTTTTTTTCTAAAATGATATGAACATCAAATGGAAAACTCTAAGTCCTGAGAGGATTTTGGTGCTGCGATGCTATGGCATACTGTGGCATTTTTAGCTCAACATTGACCAGTCATCCATTGACATGGCTTTCATACAAAACTATCATACACACTCTAGTATCTAATCAATACAAAATAAAAATGCAACGGTAACATTTAATGTTTAGACATAACCACACAAATATTGATTCTATCCATATAATTTTCTCAGAATTTTTTTCAAAATGTCCCAGTCCATTTAAACTTCTCCTTAATTCTGTTTGAATTTATTTTGCATCCCTTTTTAATCTATACATTTTTTTAAATGCAGAGAATTGAATTGGGCACATAAACATCACATAAAGACACATTTTTTTTGTTCTTTTTTGTTCAACTGATATAATCATAATGATTTCTCAGTGCGACTCAATAGAGCACCCCTAGTGGCGGGGAGATTTATCTCTATACGTTAGTAGTACAGTATGCACAAGCTTTGATCGTAGCCTCTCATGGTCTTCTCTTCTTTCTTCTGCAAGAACATAAGCCCTAACTGTAAAGACTCATCCATCCACTAACCATTCATTGGTCCACTTTGCTCTCCTTGAATCACTTTTCAAAATCATTTTCTTGATTTATTGGCTTTTCCTGGCTGCGTTGGATTTGGTCTTTGTGATGTAGGCTTCGAAGAAGAACTGACAGAAGAGCACAAAGTAGCTGAGGTACATGAGGGATGACCACACAATGTTCTGCACATGGGACGGGCACTCTTGGCCTTGCTGCATCCACGAATACACCAGGTAGTTGACCACGCAGCCCATCACCATTTGGGTGATCTGCGTCAGGGTGATGAACATGGCGAACTTGCGAGAGATTTTGAAGCCGGCCGCCCGTAGAGCGTAGTAAGAATACATGACGGCATGCACCAGATAGTTCATGGTCATGAACCAGCCCCCGCCAGCCACCATGTCCTTGTAGGAGTACCATGAGTAGAGCAACACTGTGATGTGATGATACCAGTGCAGGAAGATCAGCTTTTGCTTGCGTAAAACAATGAATAGTGTGTCTCCTGAAAGTATAAGAGTAAGAGACTGATTGTGAGAGAGAAACAAAAATGCTGGTTACTGTGAAACTATTGGCAGTCTCAGATATGCTATCTTGTTATTTTTGTGTTATTGATATTAGTAAGTAGAGATATTAAATTAAACTTGCATGTTCTAGATCTTGAATATCTAATCAGGGCAAAGTGTTCCAATGTAATCACTAGACAAAACAATTTTTATTTGGCCAATGTAGCAGTTCAAACTGAAAACACCACTGTGCTAAAGACTGGTCAAAATGTAGCATTAAAACATTTTAAGTTGCACATTAGTTCGGTTTTTCAGCTGTTGTAGAGAAACATATTTGAAAACCCCTCAACTCCATGCATCAACATAAAGACACATTCACAGACATGACCTTACTTGGAAAATCCTATAGGATTTATTTGAAACATTGTAATCGAGACAGTACTACTAATGATCTGCAACGGGCTTCTTTTGTGAGGGTTATATGAAGTCTCTAAGTGCCATCTTAACTTGTTTGGCTTCATACTGTCAGAAGTTCATATTTTGAGACGCACAACACACTGGTCTTTTTTCATTGCCACCGTTGTACGGGTGAATCCGAGGCCGAGATATGCCTAGTCATATTTTCTTGTCTTTAAAACAGTGTCTTCACCAGACATGATGGTTGCCGCGCCACACTTGATAAGCTGTCTACACTGGAAGTGTCAAAAAAAATAAAATAAAAAAGGGTTCTATTTGTTTTTGTCGTGTCCCGCCAAGTCTGGTGTAGACACTATGTTTTTAGGGTAGTTGTGACGTTTGAAGTAGATTCAACTAATGATTTACGTTTACCTGGCACTGGCAGTTCTTTCAGAAATTTGTCCATGCTTAGTGCAGAACTATTCATTGATATTTGTACACGTCTCCCTGCAATACTCAATTCTGACTCTTCAATCGCGCCATCTAGTGTTAAGTTATTCCATGAGAACTGCTACAAGTAATGAAAGACTGCTCAAGCGGGTACTGCGAATCATCTTGAGGTAAAATTTATATTTTGTGTTTAATTATTTATATATGTAGCAAGTAGCTGCATAATAAGCAGCATCGTTTCACAGTGGGGTCTTGTATCACCCTGAAGAGGTTTCTTTTTCTGGAGATTGTACGCTATCCCTTAGCCTTCCCAGGCCCCCTTTTTATAACTCCGGGCCCCCCTTTAGGGATTGTGCTCCCCAGTTTGGGAACCAATTAGGTCATTAAAGTTGCTGTGTGCAGAGAAGCTATAAGTAAAGCCACATTGGCTCAACTAATGATGTGACATGAACTATGTTTCCATCCACATTTTTATGCGAATATTGGGATTATGCTAAGATGCGCATAAAGGGCCCTATCTTGCACCCAGCGCAATTAACTTTGTACACCGACGCATGTATCATTCCTATTTTGCACCCGACGCACAGCTGACTTTTCCCTCAACAGACGCGCGTCGGTAAATTAGGGAATGAACTTGCGCTCCCTGAGCGGTTCAGCGAAAAGAGGAGGCGTGTTCCAGCGCTAACGTTCCCTGGTGCTATTTTGCAGTTTCAGAGAACAATTCCGCCACAGACCAGGAAAAACCTAGTCTAAAGTCAGCGGCGTTATTCAGATGCTGTTTTAAGGGCGCATGCTTGGCCATAATGTAGCGTGTGCACAACGCGCATACACTTTGCTTCTCCCATTTACACAGACGCAGCAGTTCCCATTTTTGCAAACCATACATAATTACAAGGAAAAACATTACCACACAAGGGAAATCATTGTGGTGTCCATGAAGATGTGAAAAAATAGGCATAAATTTAGCTTACACATTTACCCAAATTATTATACGCCTGTTTAACCGAAGCTAATTAAGGTGGGTTTCTCCCATTATCATCGGTATTTTACGGCCCTGACGAGAACGTAGTTCTCCTCGGCTGTGCCCAATATCTTGATGTGCAATTGCGCATATAAAGCTTGTACGCTTCTTTGAGGCAGATTTTATTTTTATTTAATAAGAAAATGTACATAAACTATGATGGAAACACATTTACCGAATATATTCCTGGATGCACAACAAAAAACTGATCTGCTTCAACTGGATAACTGGACTAACGTGCAGGCCAATCACATTCCAAACCAACTAAAACATTGTTTTATTCAGTCTGAAATGTCTTAGTCAAAGTCTGTCACCAAAATGATTTAGGGGCAGATTTACTAAACAGAGCAAATAAGTTTGAGAGTGCAATTCCAAAAAAGCGCCAATGGGAGTAGAAAGTTCTGTGCGTGATCTACTAACAACGTGCAAATTAAAGAACTCGGACAAAGCCGAATCATTTCCATAATGACTAAAGCAATCTACCAACAACAGCGCAAATTAGCATCTGGTTAAAGACCAGGTTTTTTTTTTGGGTGGTAAATAATGGCACAAATACCAGCAAATTAACTAGCGCAAACCTTAGTAAATTACCTTGCCTTTAAATACTCTCCACTCATAATTGTTGCATCTGAAAGGGAAACTACTACAAATGCATATGCAATAAGATCACACATTTTCAGCGCTAATTTTTCACTGCGTGTCTTTAGTAAATATAATGTACGAAAAGAGTGTCACAGGCTTCCCTGGTTCCAGTAACTTTTTAGTATTTTATTATTGATACTTTATGCCAGTTTCCCAGGAAGTGAAGATTTTTTCTTCTTGAACATATGTTATGACCGATTCCATAACATATGTTCAAGAGGAAAAAATCTTCACATATACTTATATCAGAGAAGGCAAGTGCATATTTTCAGTTGGTCAAATGTCTATATATGTTGGTGTGTCTCCTGCTGTACATAACTGACTCATCACGGTTGGCCTGGCCCTAATTAGGGATGTTAAGGTCCTCACGTTGTCTTAGTGCTGTCTTTTTGTCTCTACAATGGGACTGGTAGCCCACTAACCGCCAGGACATGGCAAACACAATAGGCCCAGGCAGGCGGAAAATAGAACCACTATCCCAGATTTCTAGACTTGGGGTTATGCTGCAAGGTCCACGCTAACAAATTCTGTTACGCTTTCACAACCAATTATTTTCATGCAGATGAACACTAGGCTTCTCAGTAGTGCTTTGTCACTTGAGCAGGCTACATAGAAGAGGCAGAATGTATTTAACTAGAACCATTGAACTTTATTTCTCTGTTAAATTATTACAGTTGTTTTAAATGGAGTTAAGGATTTGGTAATGTGGCTACAACTGTTGCTGTGGTTGATTTGCATGCTACTACATGCAACTATTTTAGAATCAAATCCAACCGTGTGAGAATGAAGTCTAACTTTACAAAAGAAAAATGATGTAGCCTATTTACTATTGAATGCTTTTTTTAGTCTATAGTTTTACTTCATACAGATGAATGAAGCATTTATACAAATGGTCTAAATTCTGTTTAATATGGTCTTTTTAGAGCTGCTTTACAGAATTGAATCATTGCATTTTGCATAATTTAATCATTCTTCTGTTTACCACTGTAAAGCTGCTTGGAAACAGTCTGTATTGTATAAAGCGATTGTATAAATAAAGGTGACTTGACTTGTTTATATTTGAAATTAAAACACACACACAAAAGAAACACACCCCTCCCTTCATTGCTCTGCCCCCCAAAATAATGAACATGCTATGCAACAACACAGGCAACAATAACAGTATGGATGAATCAGCTGTGACTCAACAACAACAACAACAGCATAGACCTTATGCACCAGAGAAAAGAGGGCGCCGCCATTTTTAGAAAATTGTCTTTGAACTTCCATTTTTGCGGTCGCTCTGTATATTTCAATGGCATTGCTGTCGAGGAGTAATTAGCTGGTGAAGTGGATTTACTTATTGTAGAGTTAACGAAAGTTATCACGAGCATTGGAATGTTTATCATAAGCATTGTAAAGCAGATGTCTTAACAAATGTCGACCGGGGACTTTTTTAAATGAGCCGTTCATTCATCTATGCAAGATCGTTGTGAAAATACAGACCGGAAGTCAAAAGACAAAAAGCGCAGCGCTGGAAAGGGGCGGGGCTACATAAATGCTATATTTGTTCTGTGAAACATGGCAAAACCAATGTTACCTATTGAGCAGAATCAAAGCAAACTCTGAGTCCGTTTTCAGACCTTCTGGAAAGCTTTTTTAATATTAACGCACTCTTGCCTGACCATAACCCTTCTTTCCCTGATCATGACTCTCTGTGGTAATATCTCAGCCATCTCTCTTTCTACAAATGTCACGCTTTCTCACACTCTTTCCTTCCCCATCATAAGCATATATGCCTCTATTGCTGAATGTTGTGGTGACCGGTCCGATCCACTTTTTTCCCTCCTATTTACACAGCCAGGACTAAGTGCAAACATGATTTTTTTTTTCAGCACACACACATAGAACAGACATCTAGCAAATATTCACAAAATGGTTTGTTCGGGTGTTGATTTAAATTTTCAACAGTTTTTCTCAGAAATCGCTTACTGCACTTTTTAATCTTAACCCATAAAACTGAAACAGGACTTATTCATGTATAATCTCACCTAGTTCAGGTGCCTTGCTAAGGACAAAAGCATAGGCCCAGAACTTGCTGACTGGTCCGTTGTAGAAACTCTGATCGCACACTGACTGCTTTAGGCCTTTGGTCATCAAGATGTTCATCATGTAGCCTCCGGTTCTGATGGCACCAAATATACTGAAGGAGGTGCAACAAAACAAGAGACATTTCAAATCAAACACAATCGACTTTTTTACATAGTGTCAAGTAATATACTTTATTTGACTGTTAGGACTCAGGGCATAGCATTACTAATAACAATGCTGTATTCAATCCTTTATGGCTGAGCAGTTACTTGGCACTCAGGTTCCAGTTTTAGGTTTCTTATAAAGCTGCCAATGGCTGGATCATGTGAAAAACCTGGAAGTGCGAGGTAGCCTGTGTCACCCCATTTCTACAGTAACTATAGTGCTGGTCTTCACACATAGAAGAGTGTGTGATATGTCATATCATTGTGCCCTTTACTATATAATTTAGATATCAATACAAAATCATATATGCAGGCCTCTTATGTACCATATATGCAGGTCTTTATGAAGTAACTTGGAACGTGGAAGTGGCTTGTTTTTCTGCCTATAATGAACACCATTAATCTGCTAAAACATGAAACAATTTATGAATACACAGTATTCACTGCAGTGTTGTATTGTAACGTGCAAAGCGACATCATTTAAAAAAATAGGCTAATAAAAAGTCCACATCACATAAATGTGAATTGTCTTTCCATGTTGACTGGTTTAAGTCTTTTTAAACTATAATTTGTTAGCGAAATTGAGAAAATGACATGAGAAGAAGGTCTCAAACTTTGCCTTCATCTTGTACTGCTATTGCATTGACGTTTGGTTTAATGTGCAGTGAAATCTTCGTAGTGCCTGTGGTGTAAAAATATCACTCAACTGTCTGTGATAGTAATGACCTTCATATTTCGAATTTACATTTACTACATTTAATATTTCCATCATAATAGCAGCAATATGTTAGAGTAAGCAAATATGTTTTAGCATAACAGGTGCTGCAGGCAAATGGATAGATGCATGAAATGTATGTATGTCAAATACACACACATTTGCATGTAAAACATGACCCATTTACCAATAGACATATTTACCTGAAGGCTGCAAGTGTTAAAGACCATAGTACTAAAGGTTTCCTCAACTCAAACTTCTCCCTTTGTTTCATTAAATGCCGCCCACCAAGTATGCAGGCAGCGTAAAGCGCAGAGAAGAGGAAGGACTTCTTCCTGTAAGGAGGGAGATGACAATAATATTAGTATAGTCCAAGAAAACTCAAGTATCCATCCACAACAACCTTCAGTGTGTCCATCTGCTCAATCAACTAGCTTTTCAAAAACTTTTCAAAGTCAGACTATATCAGTATCTTTATTATTTTGTGGATTTATTTTTAGAACACCAGAACCAACTATAAATCCTGTATGGCATATGCAATGCAAGTGCTCATTTAAAATGTTTTTTTCCAAACTAAATATTCATAGGTACACTTACTGTTCAAAGTTTTTATGGAAACTGTGATTAAAAAAAATGTCACGATACTTTGATAAATAGAAAGGAACATTTATTTTAAATGGTAGTCATTTATAATGACACTTTTGATCAATTTAACGCATCCTTGCTGAATAAAAGTATTAATTTCTTTAAAAAATCACCCCAAACTTTTGAACGGTAGTGTATTTTAACTGAGAAAAACATTTCATTCACAAGCACTGCATTTTCTTTTAATTTGCATTTTGACACGTGTATGTCAACACACAAGCCTCATATTACATTGTCAAATTTGTGGACTTTGCATATGGTGAATAGGGCACCAGCAAACTGGTCCTGTGGCTTTTCTGACTATATTATAATGCAGTTATGTAGCTGTTAAAAAAAACAAGAGAACAGCCCACTGTTCTTGGAACTCGCAATTCCAGTCTTAAAACATTTGCATACTGGTCTATATTGTACAGGTTTTGATGTTATGCTTTTTCTTTTTTTATAAATATCACATTAAATTCTAATGTAATGCATTTGGCTCAGCAACTTTGTCCAAATGCATCAAAAATTACATAAATATGTCATTGTTTCTTAAATCCTATATTCATCAATTATCTTGCCAAAATGAAATACACTGTTGTTGGAGCTTTTTATCACAAACAGCTTATTGGGCTTATTTTGACAGCTTGTGTTGCTTTTAGGAGCTCATATTATCTGGCAGTGTTGTACTGCATTATCTGGAAGCTGGAAATATCCACAGTGCCGTCTAATTCATTTTTGAGGGCATTTTGATCCCCCTAAATCTGATTTACAATAAATTTGCTTCCATAACGCCCCATCCATGCCTTTTGAACGCAGAGGAAATTGTAATTGAAATAAAATAACGTTCTGGTGACACAGTTAGGAAACGTCTGTAATCTGTATATAAAGTAACTCCATTAAAAACATAAATACCGATAAGGGAACTAACATTCAATAAAACTTTCAATACCAACATGGGAGCAATTGGTTCTGTGCTAATTTTGATATATGCTCACAAATGAAATTGAAACAATGGCATAGTAATAACTCAATTGTTCTATTGCTTGTAATTTTTTTTGTTAAAGTACTTTGTTTTTAACACTAATATCAAGTAAATATTATCAGATGAATCAACTTAAATTGTTGGTTAAATAGTCTGATATGTGTATTAATACTCATTTGATGCTGTCAGAGCAAAAATGTGTTTCTTTTCACATCCCTATCGAAACATAAGCTTTAATTAATAATGACAGTATTTATTTTCAGTTAATGGCAGAAGTCCGCCAGATGGGAGCTTTGCCAGTCCAGCATCCAGCTGGCATTATGGGACTAAACTAGGGCACGTCTCTCCCTACCAGTATCATCTCCTGTGTGACTGTTCTCTTTCCAAGAACTATAGTTGAATAGGTAAACGAGGAACCCTATGGTTCTTCTGGGTTTTAATCACCCATTGGATTAAGCCTCAGACAATTCTTCTATACGTAAAATTTCTAATTAATTATACATTGAATTAAGTCAAAATATAATGGAATATATAGTGTCGTTGTACTGTAGTAATCTCTTCTTATTTTTTGTTACACGTGACCTCTATAGGCTTGGGTGTAGGTTGTGAAAGCACACTGGGCATCATTTTATTTTTCTGCCTAGTGGATGTGAGCAACACTGACCTCACTATGGTTATAACAGTGAGTCCATTCAATGTATACTGCCCCCTCCAACCTTGACTTGTCATTGCTTTGTTCTTTGTGTACAAAGGGAGACTGCAGCAGTATGCACATATATTATAGGACCGATTTATCTGTGTTATTGGAAGATTGAACTCTTGTTACTGGCTGCTATTTAGTTAACTGCACACATTTTCTTCACAGTGCCAGCTAGCAAGAAGCTTGAACTTGAGAAAACTGCTTTGCTAATCCATTACAAACTTCAATGCATTCATTACGTGAGACGCAGCTAGGGATGGGTGACAGAGCACAAAAAAAGAAAAGAAAAAAAAGATATTCAATATTTAAAAGGTTTTTGTTTTCAGCCAGAGGGACAATCATTTTGACTTTGACCAAACAGCCATTGTAGCCAATTAGATAGCCGTTTATTGCAAGGAAATCTAGTTAAAAGCTTCTTATCTTGACATATTGAATTAAGGAAGAATATTTAATAATTTTAATTTATATTTGTATTGTGCATCCATATAACAATAAGCTACAATATTTACCTACACTACCCTTTTAAACATTTGTGGATTAAATTTTTTTTTTTTTTTAAAGACGTCTCTTAAGCTGACCATGGCTGCATTTGTTTGATCAAAAATACAGAAACTGTTATAATAACTATAACAGTTTTATTTTATTAGTTACATTTATTTTTATTTAATTTATTGCTGTGCTATCATTATCAATGTTGAAAACACTTGTGCTGCTTAATACTTTTGTGGAAATTGTCATATATTTCTTTTCAGGATTCTTTGATAAAAAGAACGGTCAGTTCTAATATTTTACAGTTAGAAATGTACAAATAATTTACAGTTCAGTGCAAAAATATTTTTTCAACATTATAAATGTTCCTTTTAAAATTACTGTCACTTTTGATACATTTAATGTGTCCTTGCTGAAATTATTATTATTTTTTTTTTTTTAAATGTAGTGTACATGTATTTTTATTAAGTCAAATGGGGACTTCTGAATGATGAACCACTGAATCAGAGTTTTGTACTGATTCACTAAAATTAATCAAACTTATGGGTAGCTAACACCCTGTTTTTACTGAAGGTTATGATATTAAAACATCTGTGAGTTTAATGAGAGCTGTTAAACTTGTCTAATGACGTAATATTTAGGGAACTTATTTGTCAAATAAAAGGTGCATCACATCATTGTGATCACAATGTAGCTTAATATCTATATCTCCAACAAAATAATCTCAAATATTTTTCCAGTATGTAATATATTGTCCAGCCCTAGATGCAGCAAAGAAATGAATAAAGGTTATTCATTTAAGACTGGATGTTCAGATGGGTTACTGAGATGTGCTGCAGTGAATGACAAAACAACATCACTCCCTTTTTTATTAGCACCATATCAGGAGACATGTTTTGGGGGAGAACTTCAAATATCCTGCTAGAGGAGTGACCGAGTGAGTTATATGCCATACGGCTGCAGTAAAACCCTGTCTTAGTACTGCCCATCCAATGGAGATGCGATAGACTATTCCCATCAGGCCTCGTTACTGTCAAAAAAAAAAGAGAGAAGAAAAAAGCAGAGCTCTAGCAGCTTCCATATAATGCAACGAAAATGATACAAAGGTTGTAGCAGAGGAACCACAAATATTTTATATCAGCAAAACAGATTCAGGTCTTGCGTCATCAACGCACAGTAAGTAGGTCTATTTATTGCAAGAACATCAATTCTTTGAAAAACTTCATGTGTGTTTTTGTCTATGCTCTCATTTTTCCAGCTGAGAGCATCAGACCTGCCGTGGACAAAGACTGATGGTGAAGCTACTTGCAAGGGATCACATCTGGCCCAAGCTGTTTGCGCTAGAAGTGCTTCCCAAGTCATTTAGAGCCGCTAAATAAACTGAATCTGCTGTCTAATAGCAGTTTTAGACTAATGACGATAGCAGAATCTATTCTGCTAGATGCAGTGATTTTTAACCGAAGGCAGCACAACGCACTGGGCAAGAGCAGGATGGTATAGAATTCAAGCACAGAATATATTTTCTGTCAGAGCAAAACCTTGACGACATGCAAATGCGTTTTTTTTTATTTTATTCCATGTCAAGCTGCAAAATATGCATAGTGAAATACTACTTAGTTTTCTTGCTAAACATTTTTTTGTCTAACGCTCTGGGTGCGATAACATGCTTAAGACTAAACAAACCAATGGCTGATGTTATAATTTTTGACATGGTGGAAAGGGCTTTAGCCAGAGGTATTTGTTTTTCTCCACTACCCTTTCTAAAACATCAAATGCAATCCCTTCTTCGGGGTTACTTGCGGTGAAAATAGAAACAAGGTGACTGCTCTTTCAGAGGTCAAAATTTGAAATGCATTTTTTGTGTGTGTGTGCGCTCTGAGATGAGCTTTTCTAGACTTTGAAGGATGCAGGAAAAGCAAATCTACTTTATAAAGATAATCTATCAAGGCCAGTGGCGGTAGTTTTTGGAGACTGCATCTCACAATGTGTTGTAGTAAAGTGGGTGTCTGCATTTATAAGATTGTATTAAGTAGCATTTATTGCAGGGGACATCAGTTTGATGGTGCCAGGAAACTTTCTATTATCTGTCACTATTATGTAAGCCTGGCAGTTCGTGTGGAATTCAGACCACTTTTATTTATCCTGTGTTTCTGTGCCTCCTGTCTGCTTGTCTTTTGAGAGACTGACTCTTACAATTAGGTCTCATTAAAGAAACCTTTGGGCAGTGCAGTGTAGTGAGGATAGAGGATAAAAATACTCCCAGATTAGAGATGACCTGTCCTGTGGCAATCTTCACAACCTTAGGCTAATTCTCTCTGGTCAACCCAGACCAACACAAAACATGGCTCAGTGCACAAGCTGTGGCAGCTCTGTCTTATTGATCTTTGCTGAGAATTGTTTTGCCAATAAAAAAATTAAAATTAATTCATTAATAAAATAAATAAATAAATAAATATATATATATATGTGTGTGTGTGTGTGTGTGTGTGTGTGTAAATTAAATTAATAAATAAATTATTTATTTTTTAATAATTATATAATAACAGATGTATGACTCAGCACTGTCAAATATTAATGAACTAATTTTACAAGTCATGCTTTACATAACACCTACATGGCCTGCAAAACACATGCACACACTTTTACTGCTACATACAATGAATTGGAGCACTGACGTGGCCATTGAATTTCAGTAGTACTTGTTGGAGTAAGATAATTTGAAAGATAGGCTACTTCCAATAAATAGGCCTCTTGAAAATATCTAGCATCTTTTTTTCGTGTTTTTTAAAAGGTTTTCTGTATCCAGTATACTGTTGTTCACGAGGTATTCAATAAAAAAAAATCTCTCTAATTTTGACATCCTTTATCACCTATAAAAAAACTGGATGCATTGAACATTGAGGTGATAATTATATCCAAATCTTCATTCATACTTGAAGATCTTTTCTTCACAGAACTTCAGGAAAGTCTCTGCTAAAGCAACTGTGCTTGCCTAGCATAAATAAATAATGCAAGAATTGTTTATCAGAGCTGACATTTCGAATGAATCCTGTGGTGTTGCAGTCATTCATCACAGAGCAGAACGTGGGTTTATTAAAGGAGAGACGTGCCTAGCAGCTTCTTTTCAAATCCAAACGGGAGGGGTTCTGAAAAATGCTTTTCAAGCAAATGTTTACTCTCTTTATTTATGCATTTCCCTCGAATACAAAAGAAGCAATTATACAATGTGAATTACCAAGATGATCTATAGTCTTAAAAATGCTGAGTTATAGTACAGCTAATTAGTATTTAACCCCTTTGTGCATCCCCTCACTTGGCTGAATAACCTTTATGCAAACAACCAAAGTCTTTGCCAAAGTATATATGGGTTTTGGGACTAAATGCTATTTAAAGGGATAGTTCACGTGTCCTCACTTGCCCTCAAGTTGTTCCAAACCTGTATGAGTTTCTTTCTCCTGTTGAACACAAGAGTAGATATTTGGTAAAGAATGTTGATAATCAAACAGTTGATGGTTTTTTTTTCTACTATGTAAGTCAATGG
This sequence comes from Semotilus atromaculatus, assembly GCA_031834385.1. NCBI lineage: Eukaryota > Metazoa > Chordata > Actinopteri > Cypriniformes > Leuciscidae > Semotilus > Semotilus atromaculatus. The sequence continues at coordinate 13,435,458 of JAULUF010000052.1, forward strand.
CTACCGCCAACTGTCTGGTTTCCAACATTTTTTTAAATATCTTATTTTGTGTTTAACAGAAGATAGAAACTCATACAGGTTTGGAACAACATGAGTAAGGTGAGTAAGTGATGACAAAATCTTCATTTTCGGATGATCTATCCATTTAACTCAGTTCCTCCTACATCCCTGCATCTGCCCAGATCTGGTTCATTTTGGACATGTGCCTTCATTCACCTGTGTTGCAATGCAAACATCATCTGCCTGCCCTTATCTAGTGCAGTGAAAGATTCTAGTCCAGTCCTAGTCTAGTCTGACCAGGGGTCCCCCGGTAACATTTTCCTGATAAATTATTGTTTGATGAGGTAGGTTACATTACATAGACAATGTACTCCCCTCCCCCCACAAGCCGAAAAATCACAATGCCCGCCCAGGCATAGTCCTGGCACCAACTCTGAGAAAGTACATTAATGTATAAATATAGCATCTGAAATTACTTTACAAAGGGATTAGGGATGGCTCGATACCACAATTTTGGCTTCGGTACGATACCAGAATCTAATACCTCGGTGTCGATACTAAATCGATACCACAGGTAAAAAAAAAAAAAAAAGTCTCATTTTAAGTGACACTTAAAAAACACTGCTTGAAACTCTCCACTACCAAATGCGCAAAGAAAAGGTATCAAAATGTACATCAGTCAGGAAACATACAGTAGGTAAAAAAAAAAAGTTGTTGAAACCCCCCCCCCCCCCCCTGAAATTATACAATTAAAATAGGTTAATATCTATAATAATAGATTCACATATAGGCTAATAAAAATAATAATAATAATAGAATAATGAAATGACATGTAAACCATAGCTGTCATGCATCAACAATCACATTATTCATCTTGGTTTGGTTACTGTTTGGGTTCATATTAGTTTATTGCATTGCATAAAGTAATGTTAACATGCTAAACATGTATTAGTATATTTAATTTTTTAGGTCATTTAATTATTGATTGATATAGATTAATGAATGCTATAATACTGTTAGGTCAGGTTACCTAATGAATGTTGACAAATGTAGCTTAATTGTAACATTAGTAATAGTAATATTCACATTACTACTATTTATCTCTCTCTCTCTTGCGCGCGCCCGCCACAGCGGCACTACTATGCCATTCATTTTACTATCACTAATACTAAAATTAATAGTATTCAAATTTTTATTCTTTATTCATTCAAATTCAATTAATATATGTTTGTTTGAAGGTATAACAATGATGAGACCTAAACTGAATTGGTTCTACCGTGTCATGCAAGCAGATTTGTGCTTTCGTGTTTACCGTATCATATAATTGATAAGCTCTTATGTATGAGCGCTGTTCAGTGTTCAATAAAAGTTGAATGATGGACTAACCTGTCGATCTCTGAACTCTTTGACCAAGTCAAGATGAGCAACTGACAAGTCAAGTGCTTCGGCAGATTTGATGTTTGCAGAGTGGTGCATTGAGATCTGTTTCTTTACTTTCCTCGTGACTTTTGTAGGCAAAGTAATGCCTTATTTCACTCATACTGCTCTCTCTATTTATTCATTTCGGGCGTGTAGAAATTCGAATGAGCTTCGTTTGATCCATCGTGATCGATCGTGTTCCTCTGTTGTCACCATTTGCCGGTTTCGCATGACCCGCGTCAGTTTAGATAGCGCACTGCCGCCTAGCGGTGACCTTCGAAACAGCAGCGCATCAAATACCGAATTGAACAAAATCATGATATTGTACCGTTTGAAATATAATATATACCGGTATTTTTGCAGTACCGGTATACCGCACATCCCTAAAAGGGATGAATGTCTTTTAGCCTATATTAGTCTAAAAAGCCAATGATCTGGTAATTTAGTACCCTGATCAAATTGATAGGAAGCACAAATAAAAAATGAGAGCATTAAACTAATTTTTAAAAACAGTTGTGGCCAGGGGATGAATAAAACTCAAAGTTGGAACAGTAAAAAAAAAATAGGCCTAATAACGGCAAGGGCCATTATCATTATCTTACTCATAAAGTTAGTGTGACTGCAAGTAAGTATTGTGACATCATGGAAATTGTGAATGTTGTAAGTTAACTAAATACCAGGAAAGAAGCATGATTTTAAAGCCTGTGTTGAATATATTAATGACTTATGCTGCATGATTGAATGGCTTGTCAGATGCCTATGTATGTATGTATAGGAGTCTACATTGTCTGTGTTTATTTATTATTAATAATATATATATATATACAGTGGCGTAACTTTGTTTTTAAAAAGTGGGTGGGACAGATGTGTTTGTGCGTGTGTATAAATGAAAGAATCACGTGAATGAATACATTTATCCGACTGTTTGATATGTGTACTTAAATGGTCCAGTGGTAGAACTTTTGCTGAGCATGTCATATGTTCTTGGTTTATTCGAATCCGCACTCATATAGGTTTTTTTTTCATTTTTTTTTTCATCAAAACCGAATATGTTCATCAGTGGTTGTATTATATCAAGCAGGGACACGTTTGTGTGCATTTTTGTTTGTGATTTCACCGGAACAAACAAAGAGTCTCCGAAACGGATTGAAGCGCGCGTGCATGTGAAGACTGTGCGTGAGCCACGAGATAACACTGTAACCGCACCACCAATCGCAGGCGGCAACGAGCACTTTGATCACTTGATTAAAAAACCACGTATTTCAGCACTAGATCTCCTCTTATTTAACAAACGTACGAAATAAATGCTCTGCCAGCTGGAGATGTTTTAGTTATTTCTATTGGTACATCCGTGCCACGAGAGGTTTTAAAAAGTGGTGGGGACAATATCGACCCTGGCAAAAAGTGGTGGGGACATGTCCCACCCGTACCACCCGCAAATTACCCCCCTGTGTATATATATATATATGTATATATATATATATATATATATATATATATATATATATATATATATATGTATGTATATTTATTTATTTATTTTACACTGATAGTTTACCCCATAATTACTCTGTGGAACACAAAAGGGGATGTCAGGCAGAATGACAGTTAACATTCATCATTACTGCATCATTCTTTTCAGATTCAATGAAAGTGAATGGTGACTCGGGTTGTCAATCTGCCTAAAATCATCTTTGGTGTTCTATAGAAGACAATATGTGTTGTAAAGAGTTTTTAAAAAGAGTTTTAGAATAAGTAATGAAATAATTATAATGTTTTGGTGAACTATCCCTTTAAATCTGCATTTCAGGGTTGTAGACTATACAGTCATTAAACATCATTTCATTCGCATTCCGTTTTAAGTACGGACAGGAAACCGACAGGCTGAAGTGATCAACAAATCAAAATTATTATTGAGCACATTTCACCTAAAAACGTATTTTAATTTAAGACAGTCAGTGTTGCTCTCCACACAGGATGAATACAAGATGATAGATGTGATGCAAGCAACCCAGGGAAGTCGGCACAGTTACGCGGAAACATGATTGGTCAGAATTGTGTCAGCAGACATCAACAACCACATCTCATTGGTTGCTACGAATTATTAACCAGCCTCACTTCTACGTCTCCAAACGCTACAGAATTACAAAAGCGTGACATTGATCCATAGCGAGTAATCGTGTCGGCGTTACCATGTGTCAGACACTATTAACAAGCATTAGTTTCCCCACAAGAGAAACGTGCCAAATGTGCAATAAACAGCGATGATTTCTGTGATTAACTATATAATCAAGCTTATACGTACGGAGCAGGGAATCTAATAACGCTTAACTTGCATGTCTGTTATTCATATGATTACCTGTATTATGGCGTTTACATTTGCTACGGAGATTGTGGGCTAGGCTAGGCTTTGAGTTTAAGCTAGTGATGGGAAGTCAGACTCGTTTTCGCGAATCGGTTCTTTTGAACAGTTCGTTTAAGAGAACCGGTTCAAAACTATTCTTTACGTCATGGCATGATTGTCACCTCATGGTCCCTTACATATTATAACGTTAGCCTAGAATAAAGTCATATTCATGTATGTTTATTACGTTTCTTAATTAGGTGGTGTATGTGGTAATTATGTGGTGAACTATATGGTGTTCATTGTAATGCTGAAGTTTATTAAAACCAATTATATTCTGTGCGTGTAACTGTCATAAAATCAACTCGTTAACACATTTAGTTGTATTTAACATTGTAAAGCTTTTTAAAAAGCTTACCATGCCGTTCCATTAGTCAAATAATTCACTCAAATCAGTTCTTGGCAATTACAAATCGGATATTGGAAGGAAGCGACTCACGGATTAATGAATCGTTTAGTTGTTAACCTCTCGGATGAATCCCGTCCGATTCGTGAGCATTTTCCAGACCGTTTTTGTCAACCGATTTATTTGGAAAGATCCGACTCTAAAGAACGATTCTTTCACGAATCGGACACCGCTACTTAGAGCAAGCTATTTAATATAGGGGTTCGACTGATTTGAATAAACATTCAGTATTGTTTACGTTACGGGAAGAGAAAAAAATGCGAGGAATCTGAACACGCGGGGCATTTTAGGATGATAGTTTCAATTGGCACGAAAGGGCATAAGCAGAGCATCACCTTGAAAAGGCTTTGCATCTGATTAGAGCAGCGATTCTTCAAATATAGCATCGCTCATTACACGAAGAACATTGAGATGTTGAATAGAACACGATGCTGAAACAATATTGATGAGTCTCGAGGGGGAATATCACACTGACTGTGCATATACCGTGGTCTGGATGGTAGCCCACCTGCCAGTGACTTTCAAGAGCCCCCCGTTTTTGAGCATTAGGATTAATGCATGGTTGAAATACTTAATATGCTAGTCAGTCAGTGCAAAACACCTATACGAGCTATCTGATGATACAACGGGGGTTTGTAGGCGTGATTGTTATGGTCCAGAATATGTATCGTGCTGCAGAGCTACTGTACCAGTTCTCTTGCATCCATCGAATGGCTTCATCTTCATTGAATTGCCTCTCGAATTCGTATTCTTGCAAAGCCAGCACCGACATGGTCTCTCGTCCTTTAAACGCTTACTGAAGAACGTTAGCCTCTTTGGCGACTAAATGAGTTGAGTTTCAAGGATTTCCTATATATGTCTCGCAGGCTCAGCTCCAGCCTTGCCCTCGCATCGCTCTTGCCACCCCCAGCACACTCGTTGAGTTGTTCTCGAATGTCAGCCTATTTAACTCTCAGCCCGTGCCGGCATACGCCCTCCTCTCTTCTGAGGAAGAGGAGCGCAAGGTCCTAATGCCGCAGAACTGATGCATCCTCCGGAGCTGTCGTCATCTCAGACTGCGATGACCTTTGGCATATATTCATAAACGAGGCATTTTCATCATTTTCAGTCGATGTTCAGACTCCAGGCTACACTTCTTATTTGTGAACATAGATCAACTGTCACTCCTATCAGCCTAACATGTATTTCTCATGTAAACAAAACCAATCCATCGTTAACAGGTTCTTAAACCCAGTGACCTGGATTTTTTTTTTTTAGATTTTTTTTTCTTCATTTTTTTTAATTTTTAATTTTTACTTTTTTTTTTACTTTTTTACATTATATAGTGATAGACTGGTCACTAGTGTACCACTATTCAAAATAAAATGTAGCTACTTATTTAAAAAAATATATATATAATATAAAATGTTGGATGGACCAGATAGTGTTCAGCATGCATGGGAACTCGTAAAGACATATTGGGCACCTGATGAGATTTATACTTTGTATATTTTAATAATCTAAAATATAAGAGTATTGATTTGTTTAGCATTTTTGGTCACTTCATCATTTCCATAATTCCATTTGTGCTGTTGGATGACTTCACTAATTCTAAAATGTTGAAACTGCAGGTTAAAGAATAAGGTGTGTACAAATTGTCATTATTTGTTTTCATAATTTATTAATGCATTCAGAAATTTGTAAAGCTTAAACCAATGACAATTATACAACATATATCTAATTTTCCATTGCAAGAATGGTTTCAGAAGCATAGGAACTTCTCGGTTGTGCCAGACAAAGTTTTTATTCAACCCATGCAGGGTTATCAGACTATTATGTGCACTCCTGTACATTATGCTCACCAAGGCTGTATTTATGTGATGAGAAATACAGTAAAAACTGTAATATTGTGATTTATTTTTACAATTTAAAATAACTGTTTTCCATTTTAATATATTTTTAAATGTAATTTATTACTGTGACGGCTAAGCAGAATATTCAACAGTCATTACTCCAGTCTACAGTGTCACATGATTGGTCTTTCTAATGATTTGATGCTAATAAGAAAAGTGACTTGAGCACCACAGCTGATGAACAGGCATGCTGCTCAATGTTTTTGTTTACATTTTTGTAAACTTTGGTAAATATAAAGATAAAAAAACAGTATTTATTTGAAAAAGTATTTTTTGTAACATAAGTGTCTTTACTGTCACATTTGATCAGTTTAATGAATCTTTGCTGAATTAAGGTATTAATTTAGTTCAAAAAGTTGTACTGACCCCAAACTTTTGAACGGTAATGTATCATTGGTGGCATGAGGAATGCCACTTTCTGCTGTCATGCTATTAAGTTTGATTTCCAAATCCATAAGTATTGAGTATTGTTCCTGATCACAAAACAATATTTGATGTTGACGGATGCTCATTCTTTGATTTCTTTTTATTTGATTTTTTTATATTATTTTTTTATGTATTTTTTTTTCTTTTTGCCAAAAACTCTAATTATTCTTCAGTTATTGGTGCCTGGAATCTGCTAAGCAGGGGCAGGAGTACTCTAAAGGTAAAAGATCAGAGCCAACGCCCATGGAGGAGAAATAATTTCTTTGTCTGTTGTGGCGTGGAAGAAATCCACAGAAATTAACTAAATTGTTTCTTGGATATGCCTATGGGCTTGGCCTGTAACGTCCACAGGTGTGGCCCCTACAAATATAGTAAGATTAAATTACACATTTAAAGGGATAGTTCACCAAAAATGATTTACTCGCCTTAAAGTTGTTCCAAACCTGTATGAATTTCTTTCTCCTGCTGAATATTGTCAGTACCCAAACAGTTGATGCACTGTAAAAAAATCCGACTTACATTTTGTTTGACAAATTCTGTTTTTAAAGTTTATTCAATTATTTAAAGGGGTCATGACATGAGAAACCAAATTTGCCTCGATCTTTTGGTAAATAAGAGATCTATGTACTATTAAAACTTCCTGCAAGTTTCATAGCTTAAGACGTCCTCCCCATTATAAACGAAGCATTTATTTAATCAAGCTCTAAATACAGCTCGTTCTGGATCCATGAAGTAACGTCACGGTACGAAGTGACGTACCAGTCGTTTGCATATATGACCTCATCCAGCGCAGGACAACTACGCCTCATTTCGCATCATCGCATGCGTTGTCGTGCAGCGAGTGGGTCTGTTTACAAATGACTGTGATGCCACGCAGATGTGCTGTTCCTGCTGTGGACAAACAACATGTTTGAATACGCTGCCGAACGATCCAGACGTCAGGGAAAGCAGTTGGATGCAGTTTATTTGCAGCATATGCAGCCCGCCAAAGCTTTATTTGAACGGTGAGTGATGTAGATGAGTGTGACAGGGCATGTTACTGAAAGAACGAGCAGAGAGCGAGCGAGCCCCCGCCGCGCGCTCGCCTTCAAACTGTCTTGCTCTCTCTCTCTCCCCCTCCCTCGCGCATATGAATCAAAATCAATTGAGAATTGACACGATGGTAAAAGATTGGAAGACCGAAGTTTCATGTGGTGGAGCATTGTGTAGTCTACATGTGATACAAAATGATTAGCGTTAATAATTTATGCATAAGAAGCACTGACGTTAGCCAATCATAACAGTATAGGCGTTAACACTGAAGTCTTAAAGGGGAAACACCCCAAAACAGACTGTTTGAATCAGAGGTGGGAAAATGTCATAAATCACTAAATTTTTTTAGTTTTTTTGGTACAAAAAATATAATACTATAATTGCACCTAAGGGAACATAATAAAACAAAACAAAAAACCATGTCATGACCCCTTTTACATGAAAAAGACATGAAAAAGTTTGTACAACTAATTGACCCTAAGTTGAGAGAACTCAAAGATGTCCTGCAGCTGGTTGCCTTAACCTTTTAAGTTTTCTCAATTTTTTTATTTTTTTTTACAGTGTGGGCCCCATTGGCATCCATAGATTTCCCCCCATACTATGGAAGTCAATGAGGCCCATCAACTGTTTGGTTACCCACATTCTTCAAAATATCTTATTTTTTTTGTTCAGCAGAAGAAATAAATTAATAGTTCATTTTTTGGGTGAACTATCCCTTGAAGCTTATATTAAAATGTTATTAAAAAAGATCATCATAGTTTACTTTATTTTTTGAATGACTGAAGAAGCCACTTGTTTGAAAAATAATAACAAGGGTGAATCTCTGCTACAGAGAAATACACAAATAGCTTAACTACTGTACACACGGGTTCTGTATGTCTCTGATGTCATTACTGTTCGTTTCATAAATGACAAATTCAAATGCACAAGTGTCTGTGTCAATGGCACTTACAAGCCCCTCATGCTTCTTCAAGGCCCCTGTAAGGAGCTCCAGCAACAATGAGCTTATTTCAAATAATGGGGACAGGAGTTGTATTGACTCTAGGGACCACAATTGATTCAACTATTGGAACAGTTTACTTTAGGAACATCATGTGCTCTGTACAGGTGAAGATATTCATTAAGTTCAGCTAACAGACTGCAAGTGAATGTGTAAGAGAGAGGATGTGAGTCACTCACAGCGGAGAGAGGAAGTTAGTAAATGACAGATATCAGATGATCAGATGTCAGATTTTTATTGTGATTTAATTTATCTGTCAAAATGTGTGGTTACACTATTTTAAAGTGATGCAGTTACACTGTACTTACTCTAATACGTTCTGAGTAATAATTAGCTACATGTACTTATTATAGAGTTACGGTTAAGGTTTTTAGTTGCTTGTAATTATGCATATTTTACTGTTATTACTATAGTATGTAGTAACATGTAACTCCGTCACCTTAAAATAAAGATCAATTAATAATTAATGCATTACTGAAAGTCCAAATTGATACATCTCACTGCTCTGGTGAAAGTACTGTATACTTGCATTTAATCTTTTGAAATATCAACAATGTAAACAAAGTGGTTTCTATTATATAAGTAACACTCATAATATGTTTAATATAAATATGCCCAGTTCATTTTCTAGTACCGTCCAATGGAGCCAAATCATATAGCATAATGACTGTGGGACTTTTTTTTCTATTTTCTTTTTCTTTGAAACTGGTTTCACAGATGCATTCAATCCTCATTTGTCATCCTCAGATTAAACATGACAGATCATGTAAGTTGTTAAAATAAGACCTGGTTTGATATTGAGCCAAAGCTGTTACGGTGTTGTGTGTGTAAATCAAGGTGTCCTTTAAACATGAATATTTACTTGTCATTTGCAACAGATGCATTTACTACAGTAAAAGCTGAAATTATAGTACAATCATTTAAGAGATGCAATGTGCAATCTGGAGATTAATGTATTAATGAGATGATTTTACATGGTTACCTAGTCATCTGGGTTTGAACCCGAAATCTTTAAATTGGCAATCTAGGTCCTGTAACATAAAATTAAATTTGTCCAATTTTATTGTTAAGAGGAAAACCCCTTGAGATGTGACATCTCGTTTTCGAGGGGACCTCAGGAAAAATAATTATATTCACAGCATTGCACATTTTGCATAAATAAATGCATTAGTTTGCTTGTCTTTATTTATTTGAAATGTTAGTCATGTTGTATCACAGAGCAGCGAATTTGAAACTTAAATCTTGGTTAGCAAAAAAAAATCTTATTTTGTTATTGTTGCTCAATTCATTTGTCAACCCATCAGCACACTTTTTGTCTTCTACCTCCTACTTAATACTGCACTATCTAGTGGTGACACACTGAAACAACCACTCAGCTATTTCAGAATTATCAGCTGAATTATCAGCTATGTCTGCTTTACTTTTTTTTTATTTCATCATTTTATTCTGGAACTTATTTTTTTTTTATACGAATAAATAGCTAATGTTAATATTATGGTTGCTCTTTATTTTATAGTACGTGCACACAGTGTACTTACCAAGAAAGTAAGTACACTAAGTAGGTTTAGAGGTAGGATACTTCTGCATTACACTGTAAAAAAGATGCTGCCTTAAATTAAGTACAACTACAATCAACAAAGTCATTTCAACTTAAATCACATTAAACTGACTTTAAAAATCAGTTGAAAATTGCTCAACTTATTTTGATGAGTTAAAGCAACGTAAAAACATATTTTGTCGTCATTTATTGATCATATAATTTGCAATGTTGATACTTCAATTCATGTACAAATAGTAACCACATTACCAGTGATTACCATTTAATTTTGCAGTGATCTTCCATTGATCTATTGCTCTTAAAACAACTCTTGTTTGCTAATCATCAAGTTGTGACTGCTTGAACAAATTGTGTAGGTACACATTCTGAGGAGCAGGGAGCAGTTAGGATGCAGAAGAGTATTATAATGATAAAGGGAATTAGCTCTGTTAGAAATGTCCTTGTGTAACAAATAAGTATAGATGTGTGGGACTATTAATGGTGGAATACTCTCAATTATGGGTCTCTGCTCTTAATGTGATTAGTTGTACTGCCCCCTGTTGGACGTGAAGGTGCACAACACTTTTACAAAAGTTTGAAATTGTGCTTCAGGCATTTAGGTTTTGGTTAGGTGTGTTTGGAGGTTTGAATACTGCGGGGCATTAGATGATTTTTATTTTTAGTCCCATTCCATACATTTTATAAACAAATTGCTGCAATTATTTTCCCATCTGATAAAAAAGATTGACAAATAGTATTTTTAGAAGAGGCAACCATAATCTTTAGCGTAGGTTTAGGCACACCATTACATTAAAAGTATTTTATAACATCAAAGTGGAATTATATTATTATATATTATTTCTAAATCCTTTATATATTATATTATTTCTTATCTAGATTTCATAATGGAATCACATTGCTGCTGCATGTCATCTCAAAGAGAAAAAGTGCACCTGCATGCTGCAGTAAGACATATAAAGGCATTGACACGCTCTGTAGTGGAGCTAATGAAGCAAACAACTCCTAAACTCTGCCCTGTGTGTGTGTGTGTCTTGCACTTCCGCATCTACAAATCCATTAATGTCGATCAGCTCACGTCATCCTTTCACTGAGATTAGCAGGATTTTGGAACGCAAACTGTGGCACGTAATGAGGATGTTTGAAAAAGAATTGCAGCCGATTGCTTTGACTGGTTTATTAGGCCGCCTGCGGGTTCAAACATGTCTTCCCTTATGAAAAATTAAAACTAGTCCACAGATATGCATTAACATACAACTTTGCAGAACATTGTGCATATGAACTCGCTGCTTTAAGTTCTCCAGTGCATGATTTGTTTATAATAACTGACATTTTGAAAATGTTCTCATGCAGTCAATAGCCTTGTATTTTTTTTAGCACATAGTGAGTTGTAACACTGTTGCTTGCTTGAGGCTTAATACTCTTGTCCTTTTCACATTTGATGTGTTAAGGCTTAAGCGATTGTTGATGTCATATTTGTGAAAGGTGATGAGGTTGAGAGAGCTGGAGTTTCTTGTTATTGCGAACACTGAGCTTCACAATGCTGTCATTCATTCTCTTCTTACCTTTCCCTTAATTCTTTAGGCACTGCAGACTCACAATTCAACACCGGTTGCAACTCTTATACTTGTCAACTTTTGTGTGTGTGCAGCTGCTTTTCAAATGTTTGCATGCATGGCAAATGCAAAACTGACAGCACAATAGAGAAGAGTGTATATTTTGGGCCTATGTAGAACTCTTGTCTGTTTTAAGGTGTGCTCTTCCTATGACTATGGTTCCTTTTTAATTGTTTGTAAGAGAACGGTTAATAGGTATTTGGTTATTAAACAATATATATTTTTTTATTCTTATATTTCTATATCATTTTAGTTATTGAGTTATTACTCTTGTTATTAATATGCTACATATTTGTAGGTAGTTGTGCATTCTGCATATCAACATGCATTACGTCCTCACAATATTATTAGAACAGAATCACGGCTGTTATTTTATGAAAATTTTCTGTATCTCTCCTCATCCACAATTAAAGCTTCTTGCAGTCTGGACAGCTTATAGGCTTTATTTAAGTGTTGCATTACATCATCAGTCCTTCGTCACTGTCTTCCCAATCCAAAACAATAGAGAAAAGCTGCAGTATACACCCTCTTCACTGATACTTGTTAATTCCACACACATCCGTGCATCTGTGATTTCATGGTACTCACTGTGTGGAATTCCTCATTTTAAAGTCAAAACATTTGTGATGTTTCTTTTTAATATAAGTTGAGAAAACAGGAAGTGTCTGAGTCATGGAAGTTTACTCCATGTCTGATCGTTCACATGCTCCCACACTAGCACTGCAGGCCTGCGGCCAGAGAAGCCATCCCGGCGTCACACTCAGCTCATCAAAGGCAGAGCCGTGTCAGACACACACACACACACACCCGAATACACAAAAACCAACACTCAAGCATGTCAAGGGATAGGATACATACACGGATACAAACAAGCTCTGGCACATCCTAAGAAAGGTAGACACACACTTTGACCAACGAAACACAAGAACATCAGATGAAAGGGTAGACATGCATGTTAGCAATATGCCAGCAGGTTTTCACACAACACAAAAAGAACAGAGATACGCACACAAAGAACTGGAAAGTAAGAGAGAAGAGGCACATCTACAGATGCAGGTACAGACATATAGTTGCCTTATAGAAAGCATGCAATCATGACTACTTCTTTTTTTTTATAGAATGGATCTTAAAGGGATAGTTCGTTTAAAAATGAAAATTATGTGATTTATTTACCCTCATGTTGTTCCAAACCTTTAGGAGGTTATTTATTCCGTGGAAAACAAAATATTTTCTTTCTACCTCTCTGTTTTCTCCCCATACAGTGAAAGTCAGTGGGGTTCTTTAGGACCCCTTTCATTGGACAGCCAAAAAAAAAAAAAAACACAGAAGAAAGAATGTCATACAGTTTGGATCAAGAGTAAATGATGACAAAAATGATTCACTCATTTTTGGGTGAACTAGCCCTTTAACTAAAGGCAATGACACGTGAGGTTTTCCATACACACTTCCACACCCATAATCCTCACATACATTCTCTTTAACAATCCATGCTCACCCTATTCAATGTTTGCTCACTCTTTAGAAAACCTTCAACTCAGTCAGTGGGTCTACACATATAGTGACTGGAGGATCTAGAGTCACTTTGGGTCAGCAACACCTGGCCTGTGCTCATTTTCCTCAAGTGCATTAGCATTACTTAATAGAAAAGAGAGACATACATTTCAGACATTGATCGAGGCATCCTGCTTTAACCCTGCAAATGAGATTCACATGTCTGAAAGTGAATTAATTATGTTGCACTGTACTGACTTATAAAAGTAAATGGAAAGTTCATCATCAAATGACATGACTGTCACTGGATTTTGGATCTGGTACATAACCTTTATGTTAATTAATTAGCCATGTGGACACCTGTTTTTGGATGGTGCCAATAATCATCTCAAAATAGCCAAATGTCAGCTGATTGATTGGCTTATATCCATAATTCTACAGAAACACTGACAATTTGTAATGATTGTAAGGCTGATTTGTAATGGGACCTTACCAAAATTGTGAAAAAGTAAAAATTTTATTGAATAACTTGGAAATGTGAAAATTGTCACATTCCTTTCAATTTTGTATGTGTTGCAGGTCAGTCAGTGCTGTTTTTCAATGGAGAGGTACGCGCGAGAATGTGCGAGGTCATCCTACTGATTAGACAATCTGTGATTCTTGCAGAGGTGGGGTGGTAACCACAACGCCGTTCAGTTTATCAATATAGGGCCTATACTCATGCAGCGACGATGACAACAAACCGAACGAACCGAATAAAACGGGCTTTTGACCAGTAATATTTGGCCAAGAACAAAGTATTTGGAAAATGTGCAACAACACATTTGGCCTACCCTCTTCAACAACATACCAATGATTATCATATTTGTAATGTTACTAAACAGTTTTTACGTATTACTTAATATTTTAAGGCTACATCCAATTTTATAATCAATATTAAAATAATTGTAAACCTCAGTTGATCAATCACGTGTATGTAATCCTATATTTTCTCGGCTGTTTAGTATTTGACTAGTCCAGAATTATTACACCTTGGATTTCAGATAGTATGAGGGATTTAACGAAATTTGTGAAGGCATATACAACTTGTTTTGGTGTTATTTGGCGCATATGTTAGTCATTTAGCCTATCAAAATGAAAAAGGCCTGTTTCCCCGTATCACGGCAAACTATGAAATATGCGTTTAAAACACAACTGAATTATAAGTTGCATTTCGACAAATAGCTACGTTTTTTTTTTGGTATACTGTAATAAACAATCGAATAAGAGACCATTGCACAGTGTAAATGCCAACATTTCTCACTATTATGGAAATCAGAAGTGATGCCATACAGCCTAGTCAAACAATAGCCGACTATCGGGAAGGACATTTGTTGCCGCTGAGGAAGGCTATATTTAGACTAGTTCTGCTATATAAATATTTTTAAATACTTTCGAAAAGACAGACACATTAAGGGTTACAGTAATTTTGGAAATAGAAAAATGTGAATTAATAGCTACTAAATCACTTTACATTCAAACAGCGTAGGCCTAGCTGCGTTCACAAAGGATTTTAACAAATGAACAACTGTTGCATGGACTTTTCGGATTGCAAAAAATATATATATTCAAGCCGTAAAAGAAATGTTCAGGGAATATTTGATTAAACATTTTCACAACATTGTCCCAAAACAAACGACTTTTTTCTGTCGGCACATAAAATAACCAAGAACACGGCAAGACAACACTGTGCAGGAAAGCCTGAGAAAACTCGAGTTACTTATGATTGCAAACTTTTGGTGCTTCTCTTCGTCATGCAAGGACATGTTTTTACTTTTCTGCTGATAATGCGCATTAAATGCCTTACCTTTATGCAGTCTTCTAGAGAATTAAGGGAACAGCTTTCCTGTCTGTGCTTAGGCCGACTGAAGGGTTCCTCTCTGGATCTGCGCTGTATTGCTCCCGTGGGCCCCCCGCTCACAGTGTTTATTGAGATGTGTATTGGGACCCCAGACCGTCATGTTGCTAGGAATGAATAATTTAGGCCTGTTAGCTCTTCACCAAGAGAATCAGGAATGTGTACACCTGAAAATGACTGATTTGTGTTCTGTGGATTTTAGACAAACGTTGGTTGTTTTAATGTAGACGCTTTAAATCAGCCTGGGCGTTTAGTTTTCATTCAACAGCAATACTTATTTTGAATTGGCTTACTGTAATAGTAGCATTACATTTTACAATTTCCTCCACCCTTGTTCTGTCTGCCTCATTAATCATCATTAGCCTATATGAGAGCATTCATGTTAAACAGCACGCTTGTGTTGTTCCAACCACACTATAAGTAGAATAAATGTTCAGTGATCTACGCGCTGTGACATGACTTTCATGGACAGAAACACACTCTCACACACGCCTGTCTCTGTAGCATACCTCTCTTTGTTTTGATTGCTCTTCTATCAATGAGATTGACTGCGCTATAGAGGTCTTTTATGCGCTACATGCTTCAGTGCAGTTAATGATGGACAACAGTGCCTAACAATAGTGACAATGTAAATATTTCCCGAGAAACAGAATAAGTAGCCTACTCATTAAATTAGATTTTAATAACCTTTACAATAGCAGTATTGTATTATGAGCACGAGACATTTCCCTTAATTATCTTTCCACTCTTTATTTATTGTAGCCTATTGTGTTTTTATACAGTAGGCTAATTTGAGGCAGCAAGCTTACTTTGTTTACAAACAGACAGTCAATTGACACTCGAGGTCGTTATTAGTTTTAATTATGCGCAGGCTGTGAGTCTGATAAAAAAAACACAGTTTTGTTTGCACAGTATAGCACTTTATATATTATAATAGGTATAGCCTAATTCATATGAGATACGAGCCTTGTTAGCAACTTAAGATCTGATGAGCTTAATCCTGGACCGTAATAGGCTATCACTTCATATTTTATTTTATTCTAAAGGAGTTTAGCCAACTGTTGGTTCAGTGATGTGTGGTCCAGTCTGTTCCGATCTTATTGCAATGTTATTTCAAGCGTCGATGATCATGGAGGCCGAGCCTCTAGTCAGTCTTGTATATTCGACTCCTAATCTGCTCGGGACATCTCGCCCTCTTCACCGGACTTCTCATGTCACGCTGATGTGTATTAGACCCCCCCCCCCCCCCCCCCCCCATTTATCTCTCTATAAACCTTTGCCACAAAAAAATGCCACAAAGCAACAGTGTGTGCTGCATACAACCAGGCGAATGCAATAATTGTGAAGAAAACGTTTTGAAATGGTTTAGAACAATATATTTACTTCCATTAAATAAAACACAATAGTTTATTTTTGGGATGTTGAAAAACGAAAGAAAAATTCCGTACCAAATATAATACACAGAGCAAAAACCAAGTTCATTTCGCAGAAACATTTGCGTATTATTACCCAGGGTTGCTATTCTAGTTCTATATTCACACAGATATTTAATAATAAATTTATGATATCACACACGACTGGTGCGTTTAGTATGTACATTCCCTTGATCGCAAGCAAGACATGATTCCTGTACGTTTTCCACATGCTGTGTTAAACTGAATTCTCGAAAATGCTTAAGAGTTACAGCTTTCGCCTCTACAAATTGGAGATGATATTAAGATATATGTATACAGCCTATATACAACCTTTCAGTCAATTACTGTCCAAAAATTGAAACGTCAAAATAAATGATTTTTTTTTTTTTTTTTTTTTTTACATTCTGGTATCCTAAACTCTTCACTGGCTAGTGTGCACTTGCTAGTGTAGAGAACAAATCTTATTAGAAATGGCGCGTTTGCCTTCCGTTCCCGCTTGACATTCCATCACAGGATTGGACGCGTTTCAGTGGTTTATTCTTCTAGTGCCCTTGAAACAAAAAGTGTAGTCTCTCGTTCCTGGGATTCGGGATTGTAAATTCTACAATCGTCCCTTACACCGGTCTATCCACTGCGTACTGGCAGGCGCTGAGATTGGAGGCCGGGTTCTGCACGCTCGCGTATCCAAAACTCGAGTGCTGCTTAGCTTTCAGTCTCAGACTAGCAAGACTGGAGTTACAAGTGTCCCGGTAAACATAAGGAGGTGTCGGTGGGGCGTAAGGGCACGCCGACGTGGGAACCCCCGAATTTAGAGAAGGGTTGCTGAGGTTATTCAAGTTATTGAGGCTGTTTAAGCTTGATCCGGGTACACCGGTGACAGCAGACGGAACCATACCGGAGGACATGCTCATTGAGGAGATGGAGTTAGGTGGGGAGAACATGGTCTGAGACGACAGCGGATTGACGTTCATGGAATTGAAAAAGGGGAAGCTTTTGGTAGACAGAGAGGCCGACGTGAGCCCTTTTGCAGCCCAGTTGTTGTACGTATAGCTGGGATACATGTCATCGTAGGGCTGCATAAGTCCGTTGAACTGAGGGCCGAAACCGTTTTTACACAGCTCTGCCTGTTGGTTCCTCTCCCTTTTTCTCCATTTTGCCCGTCGATTCTTGAACCACACCTGCAACAAATGTAGTAAATAATTTATATTTATAATTAGCCTACATAGTTAATTCTTATCTAAAAATATGAAAGTGACGATTAGCCGATAGTCTACGTTTTCAGCACTGCTGTCACCGTAGGCATTAGAGCAACCATACACGGTTTGTTTTTGGTAGATAAATGATATGGGTGGTGGTGGTGGTGGTGGTGGTGGTGTCAAACTCAGTTTGGTTCCCTAATTAAGTCGCTTTTTTATCAGTCACCCGGCATCTTGTCTGATCCCGGGAACCCAATACACATCCTTTCTTATAGCGTCAATGGGCCGCCCGACGTTTCAAATGTGTATTCTCCCTAAACAGGCGGAGACAAACTAACCTTAAGTATATACTACACGAGAATGACAATCACAAAATTCAAGCTTTACACCTCTTAAAAAGCGACTGTGTGACTCCATTAAGGTCATCGTTAGGGTGTCACTTGTGTTGATAGCAAACAATTCGACTCGCCCATAATTAGTCTCTCACCACACAGTGACAGGTTTATTTAAATGATTAAATAAATACGTTTTTAGCATGTAACTTGTATTAACGTCACAATTTTAGCAACGCGTAGCGCTTGTAATTAAATAGTCTATAAAATAGGTCTAGACTTTGAACAAATTAGTTTAAATAGGCCTACAGGATATAAACGATTCTAAAAAGGTACAGCATAAAGTGTACTGATAGTCTAATTATTATTTTAAGTGGACCTATTATAAGCTTAAACTAAAATTATTGTATTATGCATACTTTTTATTCAGTAGGCTAGGCTATTTAAAATATTGAATTTGAACCGTGAATTGTGGATTTGTTTCGAAAAATCAAGTCTTAATTTTTAGGGCTATATAATAACATGTTATTTAAATGCCATTTCACTTATAAAACTTACCCTGACTCTGGCCTCTGTTAAATTAGTCCAAACGGCGATCTCCTCTCTAGTGGACATGTCCGGATAGCGATTCCGCTGAAAAGTGGCTTCCAGTTCCTGGAGCTGTTGGCTAGTAAAATGCGTTCGTTGCCGCCTCTGTCTCTTCTTTTTCGATGGGTCATCAGTCGTATCTTCGTTTTTACTCGGTCCCTTCTCTTTCTCTGCAAAGGAAATAATACAGTATTTTTAAATCATTATTTAATTTAAGAGGAACCAGCTTCAGACTTTTTGACACATTGGAGAAGTCTGTGTGAGTGAGACAAATCTCTAATTCCGTTTTATTGAATTGAAAATATTTCACATCATGGTAACATATCAAAGTAGGTTCCCTGGTAACAACATAACGGGCAAAATGTAATCAATGATCTTCCGTAACTAATTTTCTTATGAATCGCTGATGTTTAACATCCTATTCTGGAAACGGTTATGATAAAAGAGGCTCAATGTAAATGCTCTTAAATCAAGATTTAGAAAATATTTTAACGACAATGAACATAATGTCTTTTTCACCATACGAAAAAATAAACAGCCTATTAGCGTTGGGGAATGTCTGCAGTATTCTATACAAAATTGCCACAGAGCAAACATTTGTGAAAAGCCCACATTTTCCACACACAATTTAAGTAAATAAAGTCCTGTCAAAGGGCATGACTTATGTAGCCTACCTCAATAGCCCTAGGAATCAACTAACTGCCAGTTCCATGTCTTGATATTTGCATGCCTCACACTATAACCGGCTCTGTTTAAACGCTCAAATTAGTTTTAAACAGTTTCTTTCCAAAGGCAGCACCTCATGATAACTGACACCAAAACCGAAAACGCTCCAGTTAAACATCTCTTCAGAGGACCAGGGCTTACCTACGGACTCTGGACTGGAGGTGTCTGAAACCGTGTGCACCTCCAGCCTATGTTTCGAGTCCACAGACCGCTGAAGCGGTTGCAGACTAGAGGCCATCGCAAGCGGCGCGTGTTTGCTCCCGGTAATGTGGTGATGGTGGTCCAAACTCAACGGATCCTTCATAGAGGTCATGGACAATACAAGCGTTTTACGGAGGATTCGCAAGCAGCTATTACTTCCTCAGCGAAGATCACAAATAGTACATGAAAAATAAATAAATAAAAACATTGAATGTGTCCAGTAGTGAAGTAGGCTATCGGCAAGCGTTGTCAGTGCTCCTTTCCCAATTAAACCAAAGCGACACTCCACAAACGGCTTTAAATCGCTAAAATAAACCCAGTGCTAAAGAAAGTTAAAGTTTTTTTTTCTATCGACTGGGTAAAAAGATTCAGTTTCAGCCGAGAGCTACAAGGAGAGCCGGAGTGACAGGGACAGGTATGTGATATTATATCCACTTGCATACACACACTCGATCTCTTGCACATCACAGCGCTCGCTCTACATTCAGCTGTCCCTCTATCCGTCCAACCGAGCTGCTCTATGCGTCGTGACGCCACCACAACTCCGCCCACAATCTGACGGAACATTAAACCCTATACTCTATACATGAGAGCTTTTATGGCCAACAGACTAAAGAAACGGCCCTATTAGAAATGAGTAAATGCAGCCTGTGCCGTTCGAGATGCTTTCCACCCTCCAAAAGCATGTAAATAAAGAGACACTCTATTCAGTGACTTCAGAGAAGGCAAAATGTGTCAAAGAACAGAGTCCCTAAAATTGTTCATTGCACACCTGGCGCTCAAAACGCGATGTTTCAACCTTTTCTCAGCAGGTATTATCAGAAAACATCGTATTATTCGCGTTTTAACTTAAAGTCTGTTAAATTTGAAATAATATCATTAGCAAATGACACACCAGAATAAGAAAACGTAGGCCTAGTTATAATGACTTTCTAGAAGATGCTCATCATGAACGTTCCGCTTTTGACATGTTAATTGGACGATTCTTCGCCACAGTGAGTTGACATGGTATCAAAGAATTCGTTAAATTAATTGGTAACAGAGAGTAGGCCTAACCCAGTCCTGCTAAATAATGGCTTTAAATGATTAATTATAATGTTTATAAAATAATTAGAAATATCGGATAGGCTAATTTGATTTAGAGACTAAAAGCACTTTGACGAGGTATAGTTTTGCGCCTCGGGCCCGTGATACTTCGCGGGAGAGAGGCGCTCACTTTGCCTAGATTGATTAGGCTATATAACTTTTAATCTGATAAGACGCCTATTTGCCTAAGAATTTTAATTGAGCGTTTTTAATGACTTCAAGCTTCTTCACCTTGTTGTCTCAAGTTCCTTCAAAACTTTATTAGGCCTACATCTAATTGCATTATTTATTAAAAAGAAAACATTTATTTCTTAGCCCTGATTCATGTTAAATTATTCTCCATTTTGTCAAATAACTTATACAATTATAATATCACAGGGGAGGAGTTTTTTTTTTTTGATATAAAATGGGTAATATAAAAAAAATAGAAACTAACAGGAGAAGCGGCCAACCCGATCTCATTAAAGCAGTTGATTAAACAAAGCATAATTGTTAAATGAAATAAATAAATAAAGAAGGCAATTAGTAAACCAATGATATCTACATTTTTGCTTCCCTGCTTGTCCTGTAAAATCACGCGAAATGTCGAACATCATCCATAGGGTTAAAAAAAAATTGAGAAAAAAGAAAAGGCAGTCATCTGCTTATGAAAATGACTCGACCAACTCCATCAATGACTGATTTAGCTCACGCTCTTTGTACTGGATATTAATTCATGCCATAACATATAAACCTGGACCCGACACATCTTGTATTTACAGGTCTTTTAGCATGATGATGTGACCTCAACGCATTTGCGCCCCACTGCATATTATTACACTGCGTCTGCGTCTGTTGCCTCACATGCCATTCAGTTTTATTTTCTTATTTCTTTATTTCTTGAAGCTGCTTCCATTTTAGGGAAAAATGTGTAGGCCTATATTCAGGGGATTTTTTTTTTTTTAAATCAATTATAAGTAGCTAAATCTCGTTTTATTTCTTAGATCAAATTTGACTACTATCTAAAAACACAAACCATTACAAAAATACCATGATTGTTCTGGACCTCAAATAGACAAAAATATCATGTGAAATATGAATACATTTTTACATTATGATACATTTTAGTTGTGCGCATTGAAATTCCATAGGCAAAAGTTGCAGAGTTCGATTCTTGTTAAACGCACTGATAGCTGGACTGGATTGTTGCTCTGTATTTATTCTGGACCCTCAAAATTCTTCAGAGCGCTCTCACTGCCTGCTGTGGATTATTGGCCATGGCGCACCGCAGAGCCATTAATTACCAATTCAGTCAATATGAGGGAGACGACAAAGCCTTTTCCATAGGATTAAGAGGACATTAGATTCTTCCATTAGTATATTCCTCGTCACGAGGAGGCTTTCATTACACATTTACTTTTCCCCCGAGTCTATCTAACAAGCGCTGCATATATTACTGCATAGGAGACGAGATTGTCGGTAATCAAGTCGCTCGAATGTCTTTTCCCTCTTACTTTGCTGTGTGCATTTTTATGCACTTTCTCCTTTTCTCTGCTGAAAATGCATCGGTTCATAAAGCATACCATACCATACCTTACCATACCATAGCCAATGGGAAATGGCAAACTAATGCGACTAAATACGTTTTGTGGTTTGTTCTCAGTTTGCTTTAATTAGCTTAATGAAGATGCCAGATGATATAGAGACCCGCCATGCACGCATTAAGTATCAGTCTGTAGGCCTACAGGTTTTTCCCCAACAGCTTTAATTAGATTTTTTTTTTAGTGTTTTTTTTTTAGTGTTTTTTTTTTTTTTTAGAATTGTCCTTGTGCGGCAAATTATACAGTAGCCTATACTGGAGAAAACGGTTCATTGGATTAATTATTATTTTTTTTTTGCGTTTAATCTACCTGCGTCTATCAGACTGAATGGCATTTATATTACCTATATAAAATCTGTATTTAGAATCTTTTTAAAAAATCCGTTTACATTTACATCATTTCATTGAGAACGCATTTGATAACCTAACTAGCCTACATTACCAAGCATTTCGAAGAATCAGATATTCTAAAATAAATTCAAGATATTTTAGAAACCACAAATCTCTAAAATGAGACAGAATTTGGCAGTAAAATGATCAGTTCCCAGTCAGGAGCTGCTACGGGTTATCTTACCCGTGTATGATACTGTCCTACCACCAGATGTCCATCTTTGACTATAAACGTCTAATGGCACTGAGTTCCCTATAACCAGTCATACGTCAAACACCAGCAAAGGTGTTTTACTCACACTTTACTTTTACATAGAGACGTTTTTATACCTGCAATATTTTAAAGGTCAGACAATGTTGAGGTGTTTTTGTTAAAAAATGAAATGTATTAATGAATCCAGAGCTTCTCTGGAGACCTAACAAGGAGGGTGGCTCGTCGTTCAAGATCATCTTACCTAATTGAGCACAGGTTGATGCAAGTTTGCGGCAGTGGGAGTCCATTTGATTACTTTGAGCACCTGTGAAAAAAGAGAAACGTTAATTTATTATTTTATAATATATATATATATATATACATGTTTATCAGGAATAAAAATGTGTGTCGGCCAAATTCTTTTTTAGCTTTTACACGTCCATCACTTAATACAGCTATCTGACCTGACGGGCCACTGATAAACTTTAAATCTATTGTAATATATTGGATGGTTCCTGTCTGTAATTGGATGTGCACATTCCTCATAATTTGTTTTGAAATCCCTTAGCGCTTGCTCGAGTCCCTCCTAATTAAGACTCGTGTCTCCAAACGCACACATGAAAACAACGCACAAAGAGAGAGACAGTGCATCGTGTGTCGGCGAGAGAAAGAGAGCAGTTTGAGCGCAAGAAGTTGAGTGATTCCGCGGTAAAATCAGAGGATTAGTCTCTGATTGAGATGTCTGTCGGTTGGATATTACAAAATTCATTATCGTAGCTCTATACTAACCCGATATGAAGTAACACAGATGGGCCTTTATTAGCCCAGGCTTCAGCTGTTTGCTTATGATAATTTCATTCGGAAATTTGCATGCAATCCTGCTGTTAACCGTTTTCCCTCTCCATTTTTCTCTCTCCGAATGCAACGCTTTACTTTAGCCCTCCCCTTATATCACCTGCATGCCTCGCAGTCGCATCTGTGCCTTTAGTTAAAGGCTTGAGACTCTAGAAATTAAATTTGTGTGCGTTTCTTTGTATAAGTGCTGAGTAGGCCTAATATGCTAATATCCTAATGTGATAGTGAAAGTGATCTAGCTAAATTCTATTTTGAGATTATAGCACAAAGTAAGTGTTTCTAAATAAGTGTCTAAATTATTTACCATTCTAAGTAGTCTAAGTGTGAAATGACCAAGTAAAGTTGTTTCTTTCGTTCTTCTGAGTGGGTAGGCCTACAGAGCACCCGTTCCGTTTTACGTATTTCGGCTACTCTTTTATATTTTGTTTTGTTTCATACATCTGCATTTTATACAAATGTCATGTTAAATATGTACTCTGGCAACTGGAAAAGGTAAGGTAGACACACGTGACAGTGAATAAGATTAGGCTATAATTTGGTCAGTCTGTGGCTATTGAAGCGCATCAGCAGAGGAAAATATGTATAGAAAACTTGTAGATTTTTGTAATGCATTTTTTTTTTTTTTTATAATTTCAGTCTATTTAAAACAGTTTACACTAACAAAAACAGAGCAAACTAATATAACTCATGTTGATATTATTATTATTATTGTTTATTATTTGTTCCATTGATGATTAATTGGGGAAAAAACTTTATTTTTTAAATTGGTGATATTGTTTTAAGTTAATATTAGGGATAATACCGCAATAAACTATATTAATATAAATAAAATTAAAATATAAATAAGGTGATTTACTTTAGTGTTACTTGTGTGTGATTTTTTTAAAAAGAGCAAAACTTGATTTAGGCTACATAATTAAAGAAAATGAAAATACTGTATTAGTTTACATAAATATAATATTTATGTAAACTAATCCAGTATTTTCATTTAGCTTCTGATCTTCACAAATTAACTGGTTTGGATCTGCGTAAATATAAATTTTACTACCGAATATTATGAATAATAATAATTTAATTTTCATCTTTTAATTAAAATGCAATGAAATTGCAATAAATTATTAACAGGTTTAGTTGCCTATTAATACAAAAGTGATTCATTTGAGTAATGTTGCTACGAGTAGGCTATTTAAAAACAATTAAAAACCGTAAGCTATATAAAGTTTTTTTTGCTAGTTTTGAAAGCAAATTTCGTTAGCATGATTTATTTCTGCTGATAAAAACCCATAATACATGTCTTAAATTACACGCTTTAACTATAAAGTTGTCCTTGTCCCGTTTGCCTCACAGTGTTAACGATATATTATTATCAACTGCAAAGTCAAGGTGAGACCTGCCAGAGCATCACTTATCATGCCTCTCCATCTAACTACACTAAAGCTGAAGTTCACCCATGGCTTGCAACCCTGAGGTGGAACGAATTCCTTCACTTGCATTGTCTCACATTCAAGATAGGGTGTCATGTGCTCTTACCAGTGGTTGTTGAAAAGCGGCGCTTTGCAGCCGTGCCAGTCTTGATTTTCTTTTTTTTTTTTAAAAAGATAAATTCCACACCTCCGAACAAGTTTATCTTTGTCCTTGATGATGTCCGGGTACATAAACTGTTGCTACAAGGTCCAAAAGGAACGTAACCTCTTCTTCCCCAATGAGAACGATTAGGGATATTTCTGGGTTAGCCTATTTCAAAGAACACGAAAAAGACATATGTTACCTTAAACCCAGAGTGTCTTAAGCTACAAACTATTAAGTTGCTTTAGCAACTCATATTTTCTGCAGAGCCTCCACGACCGCAACTTTTTTCCGCACAAAGACGCAGAGAGTGGTGCATTTCCCCCCCTCTCACGAGCTTTGACTGTCAGCGCGTGGGCGTGAGTGAGAGTTTGTGTGAATAAGCGCGTGCGTGTGCATGCGTGCCACAGTGGGTGTGTTTGTATGCACAACCAAAGCGTAGAGTGTGTGTAAGGGGTGAACTTTGTGATGCGAAACGGTAGGCTAAATTAGATAACAAATCAGCCATTAAAACACGGTAATAGGCTACGTTAATTCAACGAACAATATCAACCCGATGAACGCTAAAACTGTCATGGCTAAATATTAATCAAATCAAGATATTTGATTTATTTTAAATAGCTGACAACAAATGGGTAAATACATGTTATGGAGCAGCAGAAATACAAATACAGACTGACATTTTAGAAATCCAAACATTTTTAAATGAACATGCCTAGGCTAAACTATAGCTCAAAGCTTTGTTTCTACTGTTATTTTATTTGTTATTTAGTTGTGTGTGTATGTCTTGGCTATATATATATATATATATATATATATATATATATATAGTCATCAAATGCTATTTTTTGGCTGTTTTTAATGATTGTATTTGGCCTACAGCTATCAGGACAGTCTGTAGACTTAGCTTTTACAAAAGTGAAAAGGGCTATTTGCAGATGAGATGCTATCCGCTGACAATAAATTGGGTTTGGTTTTTTGTATTAAAAAAATAATGTATATATATATATATATATATATATATATATATATAGCCTAGGCTATATAACAATGCTATTATTTAAAATAGCCTACTAACTTCTGTTGAAAAGTGTGTGTGTGCTTGAACAGTTTCGGACAGGTTTAAAAATGAAGTGAACAGCTGGCCTGAATGCAAACTATCTTTAAAGATCCGCGTGCACCGGACTGGTTTCCATCTGCATCTCACGCGAGCAAAGCAGACCGGACGAAGGTTTCACGCGCGTAATCCGTTTTTTACATTGTGGGTCATACACCCATTACTCGAGTAATTAATGCGCTCGGCCATGGGGGAATTCCCAAGCCTGTGTTGGAATACTCTCTCTTTTACAGCGTTAATGGGCCTGGGAGCCTAAAAATGACATGCATGTTTATCTATAATTCTGCACACTGATGGTTATTATAGCCTATACTGCAATTATCCCGTAGGTGTTACAAATAGGCTATAGGTTGCAAATAAAATCAAGTAGATTCATCTATAAGCACCCCAACCTGCGTAAATATTTGCAAAGTGTATTTAAATTGTTGCTTCAACATCCTAAAATGCCATAGGCCTATATTTGATAATTTCCAATAATTTGTTAAAGCTGTTTTTGTAATCCTTTAATACGGCTTAATAACGAAAATTGTTTAGTAGGCTATAACCACAGTCCTCATTTCCATAAATCTGCCTTTAAAAAAAAGAAAGAAAAAAAGTTTACAATTATAATCATAAATGGTTCCACAAAAATAACTTTTCGTTAGAAAAAAAAACATTTGTTGTAGCCTAATTTTAAAGACCACAGGAATCTGGTGAACCATAATGATAGCCTTTAGTAATAACTTTTTTTAATCGTGTATTGCTATACCACCTTATACAGCTAAGATAATTGATTAGAGGGTGCTTTTCTAAACCTAAGGTGCATTGAAGAACCCTCATAATTTGTGATCGAGTGAATGTCGATCACATCCGTCTCATCCGAACAGCGGTTCCGTGGGAGCGATGCGTCCTTACATCGTTCGTTCTTACCTTCATCTGGCAGCAGCTGGAGCCTTCTGCTTTCTCACGCTGAAAAAGCCTTGCAAAGGAATGCCCAAAGTTCAGAAAAAGGGGTCGCTCGAAGATCTTCATGCCTCGGGGGCAGACCGGCGGCTTCTTTTCATTTCTGCCTCGTTATCGATTCGCTGTTGTCATCTTCGGCGTCGTAGAAGGACACTTGAAAGAATATCGCAGAGGGCTCTAATGTGTGGGCTGAAATGACCCGAGCAAAACTCTGTTCAAAGACTTCCCAAGCACACACACCTCTCCGTGATAATACACTGATGTGGTGCATCATTTTTAATTGATAATATAATGAGATGCATAGCCTAAGTCGAGGTCAATATAAAGGTGAACTTTTGAGTGATGTTTGCATGATTTAATTGTCCAATAGATGGTACATGCACCAGCCAATAGTTAAAATGGAATTCAGAATCATATTAGCCAGAATCAGTAACTTCTGAAACTGGAACAGTAAAGGTGATGCAGTGCATGAAACTATTTTCAGCTTTTGGTTCTGGACTAGTTTGCATGGATGATTTGTGTATTTAAAGATGTCACAGTGTCTTGTTTATCTTAGTAACATTATAAAATAACTGACAGAATATTTCTCATGCCCTCATAAAACGGTTATTTTACTAAAATGAAATTGCCTTTGTTTTCAACATATTTCTTGGTACAGTGCAATGATTTGACTAATACTGGCAAAAGACAGAAGGTGTGAAAAGATATATTTCTATCACAGTTTAGACCCCCTGACATGCTGGGTAATT
Source organism: Semotilus atromaculatus (assembly GCA_031834385.1). Taxonomy (NCBI): domain Eukaryota; kingdom Metazoa; phylum Chordata; class Actinopteri; order Cypriniformes; family Leuciscidae; genus Semotilus; species Semotilus atromaculatus. The sequence goes on from JAULUF010000052.1 coordinate 13,463,531, forward strand.
GCTTCAGCATAACAAATTATTTTTTGCTTTTGTTCAGTTTGGATCATTAAGGGTGAACTGTGTTTCACACAAGGAATCAATTAAATATGACTTAGTATGTCAGGCTGTGGGCACAAGAAATAATTGTATGTTTCATTATGATACTATTCAATACACAAGAAGCTCTGTTTGCTCAACCAGAAAACTGCTGTAGTTTGACAGATTATTGATGTAACCCAGATTATAATCACAGTGCTGCTTCATAGATTATATTCAAACAATTACCGTAAACCGTTTTTATGATATTTCCAGTGTTGCTTGTCAGAGTAGTGCAGACAAAACCACAAACTATTAAACAAATAACTGCTAATATGTTAGACCAGCAGTATTACCATGACAGGAGACTTTATTGTTGGTGTAAATTCTTTATGATGACTATACTTTTTATCAGTGAGGAAGATAGACCTGGAAAAGCAATGGAAAAGTGCCTGACGAGGGAAATGAAGAAAAGGGGAAAGAGAGAGAGGGAACAGCTCAAGACATTGTGAATTTCCATTTTTGATTTGTAAGATTATCTGATATGCTCAAGAGCCCTTCATTAGCATGATGGCTGTTTTAACGACAGTTCTTGAATGGCTAAAAAGGATTTCAAAACTAGCATCCAGAGCGTGAGAATATTCTGGAGCGCATAAAATGCCATTGCATACATATGGTTAACATTTACTGTCATGACCAGGCCTATGAAGGACAAATATGGCATGCAGTAGGAGTCAGTACCTACACACACACACCACATTGAACCCAACAACGCTGTAGTATATATTTAAAAAACACTCAACTGTGTGTCTTGGGCCGATATGGTATTAACATCTCATTTACCATAGCAAAAACTTTCACTGATGTAATGTGGTTTTGAATGTTAAATGATTTAATATCTTCTAGTTTATTGCAATGGATAAGACAGGGTTACTTCACGTTAAACCAGTCTTCCCATTTTTGTACGGTTTCTTTTTTTTACAAACCATATATATGTATTAAATATAATATATTAACTTCTTTTTAGTAGAGAATATATATGTAAGCACACAGTGTTAATTACTGATGCAGGGGGACCAATAAACAGCTGGAGTGAGCGAGAGAGAGTGGTTAGTTGTGGTGATGCCCCTGGGTTGCCGGAGGGAAAATTGTCCAAGAATGAAATTGAGATAATGAGACAAACATGATGGACGCCAGCACTCGGTCATCAGCAAAAAAGATCAGATGGTTACTGAACCATTGACAACAACTGCTCAGGTGCACCTCAATCCTCCACTAGAGTCGGCTTAGTGTCTAATTAGTCCACTGTGGCTGAGAGACAGACAGATAGAGGGAGACATACAAGGAAAAGGAAGGTCATATTATCAATATTGATAATGGCATCTTTTGTGCTTTTACCTTGATTCTGAGAATATTATGTTATGTTACATACATTCTGGCACCTCCAGAGGTACTTTGACACACAAATCAGCTCAGATTTACTATTTGGTTGTGCGTTAATCCTCGGGTGAGACACCGTGTGAGTGTTTGTGTATGAAGGGTAGAGACAGTCTCTTTGTGGGGGGTTGCTTAATCCAGTCCCTATGTGAAACTGTTGACATTTGTGCCTTTTTTTTCTTCATTATGTGCCTGTGCCTGTTTTCTGCTGGATTAGCCCCAAATCTCCTATGCAACACATCCAGCATGCCACAACTTTAACTTCATCAATAATGGATGAAGAGATTGTAATCTGCAATCATCAAAGAAAGTGTGAGAAGGGGACAGTTGCTCTCCAACGGTGCAGCTTTTATTTCAACTCTACCTCTAAATTGACGATAGCGACTACAATAATTTCTTTGGCTTGGGTAGTTTTTGCCGATCGATACTCGCAATATATGGCAGTGGAAGTGGCAGTGGAAGTGGCTGTGGACGCTGCTGTGGATGGCAGGAGAGAGAGTGGGGTGTGTGTTCATATGTGTGTTCATGTTTGTCAGAGTGTGTATCTTCCGTGTGTGTGCTGTACTGTTTCACATTGATTGTGTTTACTCAAGCTTCTCATTGCTGCCTATTACTGGAGACAGGAAGACACGCCCGGCCCTTATGCGAGGATAAAGATTGATTAACGCACACACACACACACACACACACACACACACACACACAGACAGACAGACAGACAGACAGATGCACATAGACAGATGCACACACACACACAGAGAAAGAGAGAGATGGATCAATCTTTACTTTTACTTTTGTCAAATGTTCACAACTGTCACAGAAATGAACAGTTCAAGTTTTAATAAATGCCCCTAGCTGAATAAAGAGCCTGGTGTGATGTTCATATGTATCGTTTGAGGTCTATTCAACTCATGCAGTCAAACAGTTTATAGTTTTTTTTTTTTTTTTTTATAGTTTTTTTTTGTAATGTTTGTTCTCTCTATTGGATCTTTAGCTTTGAGGACTCTCTTTCTCTTGTTTCCAATGACCTTTGGATAAACTCCTCAAGATGTATTTCAGGTAGTGTAATTTGGGGAATTTAAGAAAATTATAATATTACATCTAGAGTGCAGCAAGTAAAATATAGTAATACATAAAAATATATTCGTAGTAAAATATGATTACTTAGAATGGCATATACATTTTCCTATCCTTTAATGAAAGAAATAGGAAATTTGTACACCACTACTGTTCAAATGTTTGGGGTCAGCATGATTTTTTTCTTCTTATTTTTATTAGCAAGGATGCATTAAATTGAGCAAAAGTGACAGTAAAGGTATTTATAAAGTTACAAAAGAGTTCTATTTCAAATAAATGAATTTTTTTCACATTAAGAAACATGAAAAAATTTATCACATTTTCCACAAAAATATTAAGTAGCACAATTGTTTTAAACTGATATTTTAATCATGTATAAATTAAGCCTTGGTGAGCATAATAGACTTCTTTCTCCAAAAATGTATATAAAAATTATAGAATCTTACCAACCTTAAACATTTGAACGGTATGTATGATCTGAAGTTATTTCAGCTTATCTCATTTCTAGTGGAAATAGGAGAATGATTTTATGTTGTTTATGGTGATAAAATAGAATGAAAAAGCCTGCCGATGCTCCCATCTAGTCACACACATACAATAATACACAGAAATATGCACTAGCACAGGAATCACATCTACTTTTAATAATGTGAATATCACTAATTTACCAAACCCAAATTTGACAAAGCCTGTGTTATTTTCTCTGGACAAGGACCCATATGTGTAAAGTGTCTCAGAGTAAGACACTGTAACTCTAAGATGCTTAGTACAAATAAGCATCGGTCGCTAAGATTAGATGAGGTTGTGATGATTCCACAAGGCTCCTGTACCTCAGCCATCAAAGCCACTTTAGTGTGGATCAAAGCCTTTGTGCTGGTGCGTGGGTGCGTGTGTTGTGTGTGTGCGAGAGAGAGAGCTAAAGTCCCGTTCATTTCAGCAGAGGCCAGGGTTAAGCATCATTCAGACTTTAATCTAGCATGGCCTGCTCCTCTGAGCCTGTTCATTGTTGGTATGATGTTTCACTCACAAGCATCACTGCAATGCATTTGAAGTATCTGAAGTAACTTATGTGCTTGCAGTTGAATTGTTTTTGACTTTGCTTAATGGTGGATGTTTCAATAACATTGGATATGTATGCATATTTGGATCAGAGCTATTTTCCAGGTGTATTTACCACTATACTAGGTCCAACAGATGAGTAAAACATCAAAATCACTGCAAGTTTACCTTATGATCTTTTCGTCTTTATTGACCTTTAGATAACTGCATCGTAACCAGCTTGAAAACTCTCAAAGCCACTATAAATGTCTAAACTAAAGAAGTTCCCTTTCGAGGGGAACACCTTTAGCGTGACAGTGCCTGAAGCACGTGTGTAACTAGTCCAATTCTGATTGGTGCTGTGTCACCCCGTGACATCTGATGTTGTAACGCGGAAGCTACAAAGGGGAGACAGCAACAGAACAGCTTTCAGCAAGTGCTCTGTATGTGAGTCCTATTTGGTATTTGTTTGTCCTGTAGGCCATACAAAAATTATTAGAAATGGCGAGTAAGCACTAATGCCCAAGTTATGTCCTGGGCGGGGATACACACAAGTTTGTGTGAGTTGCTTGGGCTGACTGTGCGCACTGTGAAGTTTGAAATGGCTTCGACCCTTTCTCAGATCTTAACCGTTAGCTCCAGTGCTCAAATTCAGGATGTGGAAGCCAGCTCTGCTTGAGAACTTGATGTTGGGTTTGTCCATCTCAGAGGAGTTGGATGTTCTCAGCATCGATGCGGGTGATTTAAGTGACTGGCCATCCCAATCCCCGTAGTATGAGGAGGTTGTGGATGTTGTAACTTGTGCCGTGGTAAAACTATACATCGATTGGCCGGCGCTTGTCATTGTTTCCGGATCTCCACACCGAGGTGACGAGATTCTGAAAGAGGCTGTTCTCTTCTCGACTATCGAGTCCCATGGTGCATAATTACGCTTCAATCGTGGGGCTCAAAGAGAATGGTTATGGGATGATGCCCCGGGTGGAGGAGACATTAGCAGCTTATCTCTCCCCTAACGCGGTGTCATCTCTCAAAGCCCCTAAGAACTGCGTTGGTCCACTGATTTATCTCTCCGTGCCACCAAGGAGTCGGCCCTCTCCTGAGAAGGTGCAAGTCACATCCGCTCCTTTGCGATCCCTCAGGAAATCGATTTGTTAACCCCACCGCCCACAGCGCTTTGGGGCACATCGGTTTCCAACAAACCCAAACCTCAATGTCCACCCGACAACACTGCAGCGGTGAGGAGTTCGCTCTCCCTAGGGAGGCCTGTAGAAATTAGATTTGGTCAAACCCGTAAACTTCCGTAAACTCGCTTCAGGACATCGAGTCTTTTACTCCAAACAAACCCTGAGTCAGTCTCAAGACTGATGCCTCCAGTAAACTACCTGTTGTAAGCCTGGCAAGCGCTACCCAATATATCTCAATGGGTCGTACGTACAGTTCACAAGGGGTACAGACTCCAGTTTGGGTCTCGTCCACCAAAGTTCAATGGGGTTTTACCTACAGTGGTAGGCCCCTACCAGGCATAGGTTATGAAACTGGAGGTTCAATCTCCACTGGAGAAGGAGATTCCTCCCCCAGATAGAAATACTAGGTTCTACAGCCGGTACTTCATAGTTCCAAAAAAGGATGATGGTTTGCCTCCTATTATAGATCTTCGTCAGCTGAACTGCTCTCTGACGAGATTCAAACTCAAGATACTGACGATTCCTCTTATCGTGAGCCAAATTAAATCCGAGGACTGGTTTGTCACGGTCAATCTAAAAGACGCTTTCTTTAATATCTCCTTCCTTCTACCACACGGGAAGTTCTTTAGGTTCATTTTTGGGGGCAAAGCATTCCAATATCGGGATCCATGTGCACTTTTACGAAATGTATTGATGCAGCTCTGGCCCCTCTCAGACTCCAGGGCATTCTGATTCTCAACAACATAGGCAATTGGCTGATATTAGCTCATTCTCAAGAAATGGCGGCAAGGCATCGAGATGTCGTGCTCGACCACATGAAGTGCTTATGGTTAAGACTTAATGCAAAGAAACGTATGCTTACTCCAGTCCAAAGGAAAACCTTTCTGAGAGTTGTTTGTGACTCGGTTACGATGCGGGCACAGCTGTCTCCTGCACATATAGGGCCCTATCTTGCACTCAGCGCACGATCTGAAACGCAAGTGTCAAAGCGCAAAGCGCAAGTAACTTTGTGGGCGGATCCCGGCGCTGTTGCTATTTTCCCTGCGGGATAAATGCCTCTTGCGCCTGGCGCAAATCTAAAAGAGGTTGGTCTGAAGTAGCTTCATTATTCATAGGTGTGGTTTGGGCGTAACGTGAAATAAACCAATCAGAGCGTCATATCACATCCCCTTTAAGAGCATGATGAACGAGGTGCGCTTGTTCCATGGCGCAATACTATTATAACGGCGCATTTACCAGGCGCGCTTCAGAATCGGTTCACAGCCGAGGAGATCGATGTTCTCGTCAGGGCCGTAAAAGAAAGAGAAGTGGCATTGGAGATGGGACAAACCCACCCAAATTAGCTTCGGTTATATATGCATATAATAATTTGGGAAAATATGTAGGCCTAAGCTTTATGCCTATTTTTCCGATCGTCATGGACACAACATATTAATACTGTGAAGCTGCTTTGATACAATCTCTATTGTGAAAAGCACTATATAAATATACTTGACTTGACTGGACAACAATGATTTCCCTCGTGTTTTAATATTTTTCCTTATAATAATGTATCATTTGCAAAAAGGAAAATGCATCTGTGTAGATGAGAGAATCATAGCAGTGTATGCGCGTTGTTCACACTCTGTATTATGACCAAGCACGCGCGCTTAAAATAGCATCTGAATGTACGCGCAACGCGCCAATGACTTTAGACTAGGTTTTTTCTGGTCAGTGGCGCAATTGTTTTCTGGAACTGCAAAATAGCATGAGGGAAAGTTTGCGCCGGAACACGCCTCCTCTTTGCGCTGAACCGCCCCGGGGAGCGCAAGTGTATTTCTTAGTTAACCGACGTGTGTCTGTGGAGGGAAAAGTCCGCTTTGCGCGGGTGCAAAATAGGAATGATACATGCGTCGGTGTACAAAGTCAATTGCGCTGAGTGCAAGATAGGGCCCATAAAGTCGATTCTGGGCTCATGGCAGCTGGGTCCAACGTGATACCTTTTGGCCTGCTGTACATGAGACCTTTGCAGTGGTGGAACCTGATCTGATGCGCCCTCTGTGCAAACTGGCGCATCAGATCCTCCTGTGGTCCCAGGGAAAACTGCTCTCCCTGAGAGCACGCTACATCCCTGGGCACCTTAATTTAGAAGCAGACTTCCTGTTGAGGCAGGGGCTGAGGCCAGGAGAATGGAGACTGCACCCTGAGACTGCAATTGATTTGGGGAAAGTTTGGCCAGGCGGACGTAGACCTGTTTGCGTCTCAAGAGACTTCTCATTATCCCCTCTGGTTCTTTCTCACACATCCAGCTTCGTGGTGGCTGGATGCAATGGTACAGCCATGGCTAAGGCTTAGTCTTTATGGATTTCCCCTGATCGCTCTGCTCCCGGGAGTTCTACAAAGAGTTGTAGCCCCTTTCTGGCCAGCCAGAGTATGGTTTTCGGACCTTGTAGCCATCTAAGACTGTCTCCTGTGGGAGATTATTGGTAAGGAGGGACCTTCTCACGCAGGCTGGAGGCACAATATATCACCCCTGGCCGGAGATGTGTAAACTCTGGGTCTGGCCCCTGTGGGGGATCAGCTCCTAAATGGAGGTCTCTCAGCTGAGGTTGTAGAGACCATTCTTAGTTCTAGAGCTCCCTCCAATGAGGAAACTGTATGCCTTAAAGTGGAGAGTCTTCACTCTATGGTGCAGAAGGTATCTGTTGTACCCAGTTAACTGCTCAGTGGCTTCAGTGTTGTAGTTCCTTCAAGACGTTTTTCTGCCTGTCTTTCCCATTCCACACTTAAGGTGTACGTGGAGGCCATAGCTGCCTTCCCTGGGTAAACACCCCCTTGTAACTATTTTCCTTCGAGGTACTCTGAGGATGGCTCAGATTAAAGTCCTGTCATGGGATCTAGCCATGTGTCTGAACAGCTTCACATTAGGACAGGCATTTGTTAGCATGGCTTAGTGGATATTTCTTTCCCCAAAGTGTCATCATACGATGCAGTGCGAGTTCCCTCGAAAGGGAATGTCTCAGCTTATGCATGTAACCATGGTTCCATAGAAGGGAATGAGATGATGCGTCCCTTTGCTATACTTCCTGCATGCCTAGGTGCGGCTTGCTTCAGTCTATCATAAGCTGATGCTGTTGTGTTGCTGGTTACCTTTGCAGCTTCAGCGTTACACTATTTCACGTCATGGGGTTACGCAGCACCAGTCAGAATTGGACTAGTTGCACACGTGCTTCAGGCGCCGTCACGCTGAAAGTGTTCCCCAAAGTGTCATCATACGACGCAGGGTCTTTTTCCCTTTTCCCTCAGGGAACCATGGTTACATGCGAAAGCTGAGATGTTTTTCTTGGCAAACAAGCAGGACGCTGCTCGCTAAAGACACAATCTTGTTGGCAGAACGTATTTACGTTTAATAGAATGCTCCTGTCTAAGTTTAAACATACTCTCAATTATTCATGTCAGTGTATTGCACCACCACAGAATACTCCTCTACTTCTCTACATTGCTTTTTTTATACATATACATTTTTTTTGTTTAAATATCTGTTATGATGGCTACAAACAAAATAGCTAATATGATTGTACTGAATCTCATCTACATAATTATTCACTATATGAGGATAGTTGACATTAAATACTTTTGGGGAGTTAACAGTGGTGTGATATGCTGTACTAAAACTATTTTAAACAGCATTTTACTCTTTTCATCACAGCATATTGTTTAAAACTCTTATTTTTACTGCATTACATATAGGTTTCCCCATTTAATCTTCATCACAGAGGGCAATCATCAAAGATCTAAAAAAGTCACACCAGTGTCATTTAATGAACGGCATATGCATTGAAAGTTTATTACTGTAATGCATGGAGGGCGACAGGCATCATAAATTCCATTTTGACTGTCTGTGATTTGTTGAGTGCTACATAGTTCTGAATAAATGCCTAATGGGCCGAGCTTAAGCGTTATCATAATTTATTTTGATGGCAGGTGCTGACCTCGTAAATTTTGCTTAAAATAAAATGTTTCCAAGAGGTCTTGATGGCACCTTGCTCTCTCGCGTGGTAAGTAACCCCTGGTATGTACTAAATGCAGCCAAACATCAGGGGGCTTTGCAAAGTTAGAATACAAACTCTCCCCATGAATTAATTCGCAAGAGTACGTTTTCAGTTGTTTTTAACTCCTGAGGTCTTTCTTTAAGCTGGTTTATCTGGAAACAGCAACAGCATGTGTTATATTTAAAGGCCTAATTGGACTAAACCGGTTGCAGGCATTTGAACCAGCTTCCTGCAGTTACATCACCATTATCGTTTTAACAGCGAGCCTCATTTGATTTTATATACAGGTGTATATATATATATATATATATACAAGGCTTGGCATTGACGGTTTTGCTCACCAGCCACTGTGGCTAGTGGTTTTCCAAAGTTACTAGCCACTCAGCATTTTCACTGGCCACAATTTTGACATCAATACCATGGTGAAAAACTGCCTTATAGATATTTTTTTAATTATTTCATAATTTGGCAGCAGGCTGCTGTCACTTTAAGACCTGACTCACAGATCCATTATACTGTTACACATGAGTTTTCTTTCTCAACTGTTTACGTTCACTTAAAACATAACTGAATGTGTTTACGTGAATACTTGCCCAGGCCGGCATTTTGTCATTATTTTGTGTGTATTTGATTGTGTTAATGGCAATAAGCAGCGACAAATAACACATAATTTAGTACTGAGAGGCAACTTTATGAGCGCGCAATTATGGTGTGAGCACAAAGTCTAAAATTTTGAAATTTTGCGCAATTCACACAATCCTTCAAAATTCAAGCCCTGTAACACTATAACTATATTCATCCAGATCAAAGAAAGCTGATTTGTGTGTCAACTTGCTGTCGGAGAGATGAGAAAGAGCAGCTGGTATCATGTATATCTATTCTGCAGAAAACTTTTCCATTATTTCAGAATTGATATGAATCGAAAAATTTCTATTTTTGATACCACTGTATTGCCCATAGTTTATTATTTCAGATGCCTTTTTAAAAGACTACAATTGAAATATATATATATATTATATATAAAACTCATCCAGCCAAAGTGACTAGTGGGAGTCACTACGTTAATGATATATGATATATAAATGTGGCAGTGACAGTCAAGTTATAGAAATTATATAGTTTAAAAAAATAAAATAAAGTTGTATTTTGTCATCCTTGATCTTTCAAAGCAATAACGGGACATTCTATGAATAAAGAGCACTGTTGCTCAGTTCAAAGGCACATCTGCCTCCCCTAAGTGCTCTGGAGAACTTTGCCAAGGATAGCTTCTCTCTTATTGGTGTATAGCAATACAACGCTCAAGGCTACTTTGAGTGTTCAGTCTGCTCCCTGTGTGTGGCAATACCTCAATGTGAGTTGTCACGCCACTTCTTGGCTAACAGGAAGAGTTCTGCTTCTGTCCAAGCGCCCTTCAAAGATTAAAGATGTAATTCAAGGTGTGTGGAACCGCACATACCAAACGTGTCTTTTTGTCTTTGGCGATAAAGTTACAAGGACAAAAGTCTGTCTGATTGCGTGCCCCTAACATCACATGTTTTTATATAGTGATTTGCCAAAGGGCATTTAGACTTATCACCTTCTCAAAGGCTCTCGAAAGCTTCACATGTGCAGTTGTTTTAGCCAAAATTCAGCTTCATCAAATTAGGCATTAATTCTCTCTGTTTTAGGTCCATCTGTGTAGAAAATGACTTCATTTTGCATGACTGGAAGAGGGTGAGAGGTTTTGGCTCTGACCAGTCACCCCCAGTGGGACCGTTCTCTTATGTGATGAATAGGTACCCTGACAAAAAAGAAATTTCATTATTGCCATTATTTGTTCTTACTGCCTCACATTCCTGTGGCGTGACTCTGTACAGCAGACAAGCCTTTGAAATCACCTTGTGTATCTTGATAGAGTTATCTGGACTCTGACAATGAGGGGTATTTGAGAGGAGGATGCTCTGTGATATTTCTGGCATTGTCTTGCTGTGCTTATATTGCAGATGAATAGCTCTCGGATGATTTTAAGGGGGGGGGGGGGGGGGGGGTGTAGAGGAGAGTCTAATTTTTTTTAAACATATGTGCCAAGGTCTTAGGAATTCTTTATTTTTTTTTGATTTTTTTTTTTGGTTTCATATAGTTTTTAAAAACATTTATACAATTTTCAAGAAAAGATAAGTTAATGACACCAAAAATGTAGTGTAAGTTTCAGGTAAAAAGTAATAACTCCTTGTCCTTATACCTTTAATAGATGTGAGTCTTACACATCTTAACAATAATTAATTTTTTTTTTTTTAAATGTTATACAAGGTATTTCTTTAACTAATCTTCAATTATTAATTTAGAAATATCATTACATTATCTTTCCGCCACATGACATTTGATAACTAACCTTGCTTTGTCATAAATTAAATTATCATATAATTGAGCAAACTTGATGCTCAATCGAGCATCCCAGCATAAATGCTCAGGATAAACTATTTGTTATTAAAGTGACTACATTCACAAACCACTGTTAATTTTAACAGAAAAGCAAGCATACCCTATACGGGATTTGGCATGGCAGAAAGTGTGCAAAGAGTTCTCTCTTTATAATTACTAAAAAGCTGTACAATGGCTACATTGCTCAAACCTGCAAAACTTTTGACACTCTTTAGAGCACAAACACCGATACGCACTGGATAGTTTGCCAATATGCTATTATTATTATGGAGTGGGGTGTGGGGTGGAGTGTGGGCACCTGCCGTCAGAAACATAAATCGGCGACTATATGGACACACTGATGTTACCTCAGGCCTCATGAACCTGGTTTTATGGCATATGCGTGGAAATCCTTCAGGTTGTGGAAGGCTGGTTGTGCTGCTGGACGCTGGATAACCCCTGACCTCTCTCTCTCTCAGGGGTTGATTACTGAAGGATGGAGGCCAGTTGTGACACCAGCTGGGTCAGTTTGGAGGCCTGAACCAGCTGCCTCAGCACAACCCCATTCAGAGAAGAGGCCAATCGATCCAATGTTCCCTGTCTCTCATTATAACATATAGACAGCATTGAAGGAGATCGCTGTCCTCCAGCCAAGCAAGTGAAGTTTGTTGATGGCTAATACTGTGATTGCAAAAAAATGCAATCTGAGATGGAAAATTTTATTGCATCGATCAGACTAATCAAACCTTAATTTGATGATTGTCTGCTTTAATCCCTTGACATTTTTCTTCTTTCTGGTTTCTCAGTTTGTATTTCTGCTTTGTTTTTCCAAGCCTCACTTTGTTCTTTCCCTTTCGTCTGGGTTTCCCTTCTAACCCAAAGAACCGGCCAGGCAGTAATGGCGCGATGGCAACACACTGATGACGGGGGGGGGGGGCCTGTTGGTCCCACTGCCTTCCTCTATTTCCCTTGCTCTCCCCTGCCTCTCATGCAACGCACTCCTCTCAAAGTGCTTTACAAGGTGCAAAGAGCCTGAACCACAACAATTGAAATCTGAGATGAACGGTCAGCTGCAGTCATCAATCATCTTTCAATCAATCATTGTCACCCCTGCTGTTTTGCTCGCCCTATTGGCCAGTATCGCACCTTGAAAGCTAGAAAATGCTATATGCTAATAACTTTTCTTCAATTGCAAGACCTTTCTTGATTGGGACAAATTCAAATCTCAATATTTTCAACTAGACACAACTGTAGTTGTGAGTATAAAGAGTAGAAATATGAGTTCTTACTTTGAAAGAATGTAAAATGACGCATGGTTATTTTGCTCTTTTCTTGGACTAATAGTTAGACATCTCTAGATTGGAAATGCTTGGTGCTTCATCAAAATCCACAACACCAAAATATGTATCTCAAGGAGGAATTAGCAAACAGTCTGTGACCTCAGTCTTTCAAAAGGGTGGGAATCCCTAATGAAAATGAGTCTGAGCATCTGAGCCGGAGTGATCCAGAGAAATTGGCTGTCCTTCCAACACCTTGGAAACTTTCATCTAAAATCTTATCTAAAATGTCTGAACCTGAATCTAAAAATGTGTTGACTGCTTGTGTGCTTGGTTTAATTTGTGGTGTGGTTGGTGATTGTAAGAGATCTCTGTGCTTGCCGACAAGCAGATACTTTTGAAAAGGACACCGCATGAAATGAACAGTAATCCATAGTGCTGAAAAAACGTCCACACAGCAAATGGGAATTCCATCAGAAATTTCAGGATCATTTATTATTTATTGTGTCTCTGTGATGACTTGAGTATAGATGATGCGAGGCTGAAATGTTGGAAATGGAAGTATATCACAAGAGATTAGATTCAAATTCTGTCAGCCTCAGTCAAGTAGAAATACAAGGTTTTGAAAATATATATGCTTATGTGCCTTGTGTAATTAAAAAAACAAAAAACAAACAACATTTTACTTGTGTATAAGGATAGAAAAAGAACACTCTCCATGCTGAAATTTCTCAGCAATGGCATAAGTTGCATTTAAAGGCTTTACCTCACACATTTAGGGTGACTTTTTGCTAGATAGATCTTAAATTAAGAGCTCTCCTAAAAAGATTTCTTGAAAATAACATTGCTTCCATATATCTACCTCTTACCCACTTTTGCAGAGATGATGGTGAAGATGAAATCTTATCCAAGCTTTTTTTTTTTTTTTTTTACTTTTCCAATGTTAGGTTTAACTTATGTAACTAAGCATAACCATGCTTTGGGAATTGCCATACATTTTGGAGGTCTGAATAGGGAAATATGGTTTCAAACCTGCTGCCTTTAAGGTATTGTTCATGCAAAAGTCTAAAATCTTTCATTATTTACTCTGCCTCATGTCATTCGGAAAACAAAATATTGGTAACAAAGAAGGACTTCACTGACTACCATTGTATGGAAAAAAAACACAGAGACATTTCCAAGAATATCATGTAAAAAAAAATAAAAAAAAAAGTCACAAAGATTTGTAGCAGGAAGGAAATTATGAAAGAAATGTTTGGGTGACCTATCCCTTTAATATTTAGAAACATATTTTCAGAGAGATCTCCATGAAGGGGATTCCTTGATATTTAGCTGTCCCTTTCCACATGAAGAGACAATGGTGTATTCTGTTTTTAGAATTCTAGTTTTGGAAGCATCTATTCTATTTAAATCTCATACTGGTTTGGAAACTAACCCTTGTGGGTTTGGGTATTTGCTAGTCTGTGAGGCAGTTGGTCCAATGTCTCATTATTGTATTTTGATTTTATTATATATATAATTATTTTAATTTTTTTTGAGGTATGACTTGGTATAATGGTTTTGATGAAGCGTCATGGATTCCTTCTGTCTAATTCCACTGTATAGGCCCATGGTATTCATCACTCTTTGCTTTTCTGGGCCATCTCTGCCAGCCAGTCCAACTCACTCCACAGGAATGTGCTGTCCTCCACTCTTTTTCTCTTGATATCTTCTTTTGCTCTTTGGCAAGCCAGCACACACTGTTTTTTTTTTAAGTACAGTCATCCATTTTTTTAATTAAATTAAAATGCGAATGGAAATAACCCCTTCTTATGTCATTTTTGTCATTCTTCAGTTATTCTCCTCTCTGGGCCGTCTACACTAAAAGGTATGGGACATATTTCAAGGAAACATATTTGATTACCAGACATTTGCTTCTCTGGAACCTATTAAGAAAGTATATTAACTGTGTTCCCACACAGTGTGATTTGTAGTAGGAACTTTAACCCCTAACTAGTATCAAGGCTTTTGTATGCAGAGCCCTGACAGGTCTTTTATTGTCTTTGGCATCACCAAACCGTTTCCTGCCCCCATGGTGATAGCCTTATTCTCTGTAGCATTGAGTTTTGCAGCTTGTTCTGCGTCTTTTGCCCATCAAAAGAATATCTGATGATCAATCTACTTTAAATTCATCAACACAGGGCGTATTGCCAAACATATTACAAGGATCTTTGTGCTTTTCTGAAGATGCTGAAAAGCTCCAGTCCTGAAATTTCTTAGGGAAGTCAATGATACCTCAGGTCAGGGTGGGGCCTACAGACCCCCAGATTTACACCAAGATGCACACGGCTTTGCATTAGAGGGATGTGTGGGTATTGTGATAGGCGGATGCATTGTGAGCATAAACTGGGCTCGAGGGTAGAAGAGCTTTAGGCCCATGTAGTCAAGTGTTGACACCTCCAGCTATCTATGGTGTGAAGGAGAGATTGACACTACAGAGAAGACACCAGCAGGGCAGGGGGCCAGAAGACATGAGGGACACCACACCTCCTCTCTTTATCTGTCTACCTCGCTTTGCCTAATTTATTTCCATCTTCAGACTTTCTCTCATCTCCATTTTCTTTGTTTCTTCCTGCCTCGTTCTGACCCTCTTCTACATGCTTGGTTGACCTATTATCCGCTGCCTCTGCCAAATCAAACTCTGGAGGTCAGAGAGGCACTGGCAGACTCTCCTCTCCTCCCTCTTCTCCCTCTTTTTTTAAGCAGCAGTAGCTGATGATCATTCTATCTCTTTTTCCTCCTCCACTCTATTCTTGAGTGCTCCTCACTGCTCTTAGCTCGTCTGACAGCTGTAGGGAAGTTATAAAAAGTGTTGATTGTGCGGAAAGGGAAAAGGAGGGATGCTGTGGCTGAACATCTTGGCCAAGGGAATATTTTAGTGTCTGCTCTTTATTATTTTCCATTTCTGAAATCACAACCTCCAGATGCTACTGCTCAACCTTTACATCCTAAGACCAGCAGTTTGAAAATGAAGCCTGAATGGCTGTTTGATATTTCTGCTGTTGTTGTTGAACAAGCATTGCATTATTTTTTTTTAAAATCTAAATCATGTTAAGGGTACATCAACGGTTACAGTTAAAACTTTGCATTTACCCAGGCTTTTTAATGACTTTTCACAGTCTTTTGTCGAGGTGGCATATGCAATCCAATTTTTGACCTTAACTATAGGGTATATTAAACAACAATAATAAACAAATAAAATACTTAAAACAAAAATACTTCTATATTTAACCTTTACTATACATTTAACTAGTACATAATTATGTCTTAACTATAGCTACAGGCTACACTGTAAAAAAAGTTGTTGCCTTAAATTAAGTACAATCACCTTGGATGTTTAAGTCATATCAACTTAAAATACATTAAACTGACTTAAAAATGAGTTGAATCTTGTATAACTATAAAAAAGTAGAAAATTGCTTAACTCATTTTGATGAATTAAAGCAATGTAAAACATATGTTGTCATAACTTACTGATCATATAATTTTTTACAGTTATGTCTGATTGATTAAACAACCGGCTAATTATTTTAATAAGTATTTTGTTCGGGAATTGGACTTATTGTACGGTATATTTTTTGATTCATTTAAAATAACTAATTCATAAGAATCATTCATTTGAGAATTGGGCTACAAGCTGCGATCAATGCGCTGTATGTTTTTCCCTAAAACAAAGCGGATTGGTATATTTGTTCTTTAAACGTACTGTCCGTTTCGCGATGTAGATTCAATAGCGGTGTTGCGGCTCCATTGAATAAGTATTAAGCTGCTGTCTTTCGTCCGCTTTGGTGTAAGAATGTATCTATTGTATTGTTTGGCTCAGTAAGTCATAGGCCTTACAAGTCTTATCAATATGAAATTCTACTTGCCATGAAATGTATGTTAACAAGACTATCATCAGTTGTATATTACATCTCGTGCAGCCTTGTTCCTCGCTAAGCGTTGCCAAAGTAAATTGGTAAAATTTGAGCATGTAAAACATAAAGAGAGCAGAAAATTTCACCCATAAATTTGCTGTTGAAAGATGCCAGTTTTCTACAAATTGTTTCTCAGTCTGTTGGTGGACAAAGAAGTTGCCAGGCATGGCTCAATCAGAAATGCTCATACGCAATTAATTTGTAGAGCGCCTGCAAAAGTGCAGTGGGATGCAGTTTGCCGGCTGAGGGAGAGAGTGCTGTGGCATTTTTAAACTTGAGATGTCTGTAATCTTAGCCCACAGCCTGTGCTCTGCAGACCAGAAGCCTTCGTCATTTGAAATAAGCCTCCGTGTCTCGCCAGGAAACATTTTAGTTTTCTCATGAAGAGGTCCTTGTACATGGTTATAGTTGTTCTTGTCTATGAATGTTTTTAAATTACACTCGATTAAGAAGTTAAATGGTGTCGTCAGTGTCAAATGCAGCGGGCACATGCGCTGTCTTTTGACTGTAAGCACTGCAGTGAGATTTATAAAAAATATCTTTGGCAACTGCAGATGATCTTTGATTGAGTGAAATATAGAATCGCTTTCTGTAATAATTAATGTGTGCGTATGTAGTGTATTGAAAACAAGTTGTTTTGAAGTGCTCAGATTTCAAAGTTTCACTCTCTCTATTTCTGTGTCTTGTTCTTCCATAGACTGTAAGGGTAAAAGTGATTCACAAGGGCTTTCATTGACTGCTGAATGAGTCACTTTCACTTTTATAGCAGTAAAATGTAGCATTGCTCCCACAAAGTAGTCTCCAGTGCAGTTTTAGAAGTTTGGTATGTTTAAGGACTGCCCTCAGATGTCATTTTGGGGAAAGTGCTGATGTTGCAGCAAACGATTGCAGTCGAAATTCTTGAAAAAGCAAAGAAAATCCATACAACAAAAATAGGCAGTTCACGGCCAGATTTCTGCGGTCAATCAACAACCCGACGTGTCAGAGTTGTAGAAACCGTTCCAAGAATCCTGCTGTTCTCCTTCTCAATGTTTCCTCTCTCCACTGGTCTTAGATGTTCTTTTGTAGATCCCTCGTTCTTTCCTTTCTCTGGGATTTGATCTATTTTGGGCAGAATCAGGTCAGGCTGAGGGGAAAAACCCTATGTGTGCAGTTTGCATTACATAAGCTTTCCCTTTGTCCTCATCAGCGTCAAACATAGTGACACTGACCCTGTGCATTAACACTTTGCTTTCTAGGAACTACAGCTTGCTGTGCAAATGCTGTTTCTGGTCTAACACCTCCCTTACTAAACCCTCATATATAGTCACCACACACTCTTTGTCTTCCAAAACGCAAATGACAATTTGGCTCGACGGTCGTAATGGTGTTGTTTTGTGGTTGCACGGTTTGACCCGAGTAAGTTTTATGAGAGTTGGAGAGGAAGATTATTTTTGGGGAAAGTGAAGTGCAGAACAAGAGCAGAGGGCTAACAGCCAGAATAAGAGAGTGTTTATGAGAACTAGTAATTCTGCCTCTCAATAAAGGGTTGTTAGTAATCCAGTGGCTAAACAAGTACAGTTCCTATTCATCATCAACAATCAACACTATCAATGATGAATCAATAAAATTATGTAAATATCTGCCGGTCCAAATGGCAGATATCAGCTTAATGTTGCTCATATAATTTATTTTTCTCAGATTTTTTTCTTCATTCTTTGTTAGCAAAAATACATTATCCCAGTGAATGTGGGTTTTATATTAACTACACCCTTTTGACATATCTCCAAAATGAAACACGAAACAGATGTGTTGTGTACAATCTTAAATCATTTAATGTTTATAAGTTATTAACCTAAAACACACACCTACTGAATAGTAGCCTAATTCTAGCGAGGTCTGGAAAAAAACACTACAGAAAGCTATATATATTGTGTGTTTATGTACATGTAGTAAGAGGTGGAGTTTAATTGCGTGTGTTGCCAGGTCTCCAATATTCCTCCAGTCTCAGCAGGGTTTGTGTTCTTTGGAGTCGTGCCTGCCCAGATGTTTCTTTTTGAGCCACTGTAAGTGATACCTCCTAACGCCGTGTAGTTTTTCAGAGCCAGACTCAACACCCACACAACACCTTGTTTCTATAAGCAGAATCAATATGGATTTGAAGTAATATTCCATCTTTTATGATTCATTGAATGCCCCACTCCATCAACTACTGTCACAAATTATAGCAAGCAATGAAATATTTTGTGTAGGGAAGCTTAAGTTTATAGTCAAAACATAAATATCATTAGACAGAGTATTTATTTGTTTATTTTGTTTGGTTTAACATGTATGCAGTGCAGTTCAGCTGTCATGTCTGAATTTGTGTGAAATGAACCCTGAACTCAAACTCTGAACCTCTGAATGAACCCTGACTCATGCTGAACAGCTGAAATCTGAAGATATTATCTTATCTATTATATTAAATTTCAAAATCATATAGCTGCACGTCCCGGGGGATTTTATTTTGATTTATTGTTATTATTATTTCATGTAAACTTTTTTTTTTTTATGCCATACTGGAGTTTTTATTTTATTTCTATAAATAGTATTACTATTATTATTATTATTATTATTATTATTATTAATAGGACCTGAGTTTATTTGCTGAAAAGGCAGAGAGGGGGAAAAGGGAAAGGATAGAGGAAGAAAAACAATAGAGATGAGAAGTGGAAACAAAGGGTCAGGTATCCCGCTGTGTCCCAATGAAAATGTGGGAGCTTGCAAGAATGACCATTTGAGGACCTGTGGAATAGTTTGTATAAGCAGCTAAAAATAAGTGGCATGGATAGCATTGAAACAATGCAGCACAAGTGGCTCCTATTTGCTTGTTGTCTGGACGAGGTTTCATTCTTCCATCAATACTTGTCATGACACTTGGAGAGAGGTAGTCCCTCCGCCATTAAAAACATGCCAATGCCATGACAGGCTGAAGTTATGACTCTCTTAATGGGTCAATCTCTCTGTCGTAATAAATAAGGGGGCTTTTCGTTTGAATATTTGCCAAAGTTTCTTTGCGATTAATTTATGTGCGTCTCAGGTTTCTGCCTTGATTCCAGCTCACATACGCACTCTTAAAGTCGCATACATTTGAAAAAAAAGAAGAAGAGAAAAACATCAAAGACAATCAAGGAAAATTAAATCGATAGCACACACATGCACACGCACACACACACACACACAAAATTTGACTCGGAACCTTGATTGTGCTTAAACACTTTTGCCAACACTTATCTGTTCATTTAGTGAAGGGGAGCCCTAGAGGCATTCTTGGCAGATGGTGGTGGTGATCATGGTCGTTCCAGTGTGATTGAGTCAACCCCTATATTGCACGGCTTTGGTCTTTTAATAGTCCTCCGTTTTAATCCAGCCATTGTTCCAACAGCGGACAGTCACATCACCAAACAGAGAGTTCAGTGCGGTCCAAGCTCGCCTGTTATGTGTTCCCATTCCCTCCATCCACCAGTGATACAGGGATGACTCACCTCACTACAGGGGTCTGCCGACGACCAGTTTAGGGTGTCAGTGTCATAGTGTCCCATAAAAACGAATCAATGTCAAAGATGGGATGAGTGAGATGAATATTAATGTGCTTTATAATTCTGTGTATATGTGTGTATATAGATAGGTAGGTAGGGATATGCAAGTGTATGTATGTACTGTATGCATGTATATAATATATATTAGATTGCAGACTTGTATTAGTCATAAAGTACTATTAGTTAGTCATATTATAATGACTTATTAGTCATAAACTGCTGCAAAGTTTGTTATGCAAGCTATCGGTTTGCCAGATGGATCAATTTAATCTCATGGTATTCCCAAAAGAAAAATTTGACTTTAAAACAATTGCTGATAACTATGAACAGTTGTACACAAATATAACATATTTTCAGAGAGCCTTTGTTGTGGATTTGCTTTTATGCTTAAAGAAAGCTTGATATGAGCACTTGACTCAGTAAATAAGTGGACATCAAAGCATGAAGCTTGACCCTTTATGAGGGGAGTTCCACTCATCCTCGTGTTTTGGGCCTGGTCAAGATGTGGCAGATGAAGTTTCCATATAGCGTCTCTGTTGCAGGTGGGTTTTAAAGACCCCACGCCACAGCCATACTATGGCATCCCGCCTCAGCAACAACAGGTGGGTGAGACGGGCTCTCTTTTCTTTTTTATGAGGTCTCTACTCTCTGTCTGGGAGGCAACACGAGACGTCAAACGTGCCCTTTGCACTAGCAATAAATAGAGGTGGAGCGAGCGAGGCAAGAGGCACCCGCATACCGTTGGCTTTTGGGTCTATTTAGTTTTTTTTACCACGGAGTGATGAAATATTATCTACACTACAAATAGCCTCTGCCCCGCTTTAAATGAAGTATTTGATGTGCTCAATATAGAATTACGTAACTTTGTTTCCTGAGATTCCATGACATGTTCAGGAAACGTGGACGTGGGCTGATTCAGAACTCTGTCAAAATTATTAACAGGCAAATTTCAGGATTTTCAAAGGTTCATTTTAAAACCCAGCAAGGCTTTTATTGTTAAATTTGTAACTTGAAAGTCATGGCTCATTCATTCCATCCAGTCTAAACCTACTATACGATCAGTTCTCAGATGCAATCTGCTCTAAAGCTAGGCCTAAACTGAACTACATAAGTCATATTTTTTAGGTCTGTTTTGGAGCTTCGAGCTGCCTCTGTGAGACCGCGCAGGACTGCAAAGACAGAGATGAGTTATTACAGCGAAGGAGAAAAAAGGCAGACAGCCTCCACATCTCCACCATCCATTTCATGGCGAAAAATAATAAAGTCACCAGTGCAGAGATACAGCTCTGTCAGATGTTTGCCAGCATTTTGTGTGGAATGTGAAGCATCCTTTTACTTTTTCAGAGTTGAACAGTTTCATCAGGCAGCAGAAAGCAATGTAATGGCCATTATGGAAGCCAACAACTGGCTTGAATTATTCTGAAATCTCCCTTATTAACACGTTGGATGTCAGATGAGAAGCAGGGGCCAAGAAGAGAGAAAGTTAGAGGAGGTGCTGTGGAAAGTGAGGGGACGTTTAGCTGCTAAATGACGGATACTTTACGCCCCGGCCACAAGACGTCTCAGCACAGTCAGCCCATGGAAGGTGGGCAACGGCTGAGTGAGCTTCCAAAGCTCAGGTAATCCCCTCCAAACTGGACGGAAAATCAAACCCTGCCCCAGAGAATTTCCACTCGGGAAGATGGCAAAAAATAACCCGACCTGAAGATGTCTCATGCTAGCAGCGATAAACATAAAAACTGAAAAGAAAACTGATTTGTGGAAAAAACACAACATGGAAAAGAAAAAAGAGAGAAAAAATAGGCAAAAACGAACTATAGTCTTTACAGTTTACAGGAAGCTAAAGCCTACTGCTTAATTCTTTTAATCATCCTTACAGCCAAAGTAAAGGTCAAATTAATGTTTGTAAAATAAACAACAGTCAAAATATCTTGGACTAATGAAAATCTGACTATAGGATAAAGAAAGATTTTCATCTATTTCCAGATCCAGAACTTTTCACTCATAATTTGTATTTTATATAATTTGTTTCAAACATTGATAATAAGAAGAAATGTTACCTGAGCACAAAATCAGCAAATTCTTTTAATTTGTAATAATATTTGACAATATTACCGTTTTTACTTTTTGATCAAATAAATGCAGCCTTGGTGAGCATAAGAGACTTCTTTCAAAAACATAAATATTTTTTAAAGTTTCCAAATGTTTGACAGGTACTGAATGACATGTAAATTATAGATAACATTTTATTTGAATTAAATTTATATATTTAATACAAACCTAGTAAAATTAAAACATTAATTGTCACAGTCCTTTGGACCTAACTGTATCAGTTTCCAAAAATGCTCTCTGAATGACTGAATTACAATGTGAGATAATTCATATCAGTATCAACTCCCATCGAAGCACATTCTGTCATCGCTGACGAGCAGGACATCTGTCTTTCGCAGTGAAAGTCAATCCATCCCTTCATAACATTTAAAAAAGTTTCCATATAGTTAAAATTTCCCTTCACTTTGACTGACACGCACAATGTTAGAGGTGCATCGCTTCGCATCCACTTTTGCCAATTACATTATCACACAAAAGTGCTAATCATTTTTTCTGCTTGAAGGCCAACTTTTAATTAGACCGAAGCAGGGCTCGTTCTCAGGAGGCACATTTTACCCTCTCTGCTATTCAGAGCCTTGGCTCACAGACTCTCAGCCTTTTTGATCCTGATTGGAGCTTAGCGCCTGTTTTCCCCCTGTCGGAGAGAGCGGAGGGTGAGATACGGATGAGTAAACATCCCTCCTTTTTATTTAGGGGTTCAAATCCCCTTCACAGGATAAGTGGATGTGCTTTAGCTATTTTAAGGTAGTGTGTAAGTGTGTGCTGTGGGGAAACTAAAGAGCACAGTGCTTGTTACAGTCTTGTTCTGGTGCCTAAAAATAAAAGACCTTTTCTCCTCCTCACTGGCCTATTAATTTCCGTCATATCTCAGCTGTAAATTTGAATACTTGGACAAGTACGTGTTAGTATTTATTCCCCTAAGGATGTGTGTAGGCATATACATAATATATATATATGAGTGTGCGTAGTGGCTTGTGGTTGTTTGTCTGCGAGCATTAAAGTCCACATGCGAGGGAGCGCGGGTGTGTGTGAAGTCGGGGTCTCGGGGCCAGTGAGAGACAGCTGTAAGGGTTGTGGATTGCGAAGGTTATGATCACAGTGCTCTCATAAGGACTTTATTTCAGCTCTGTCCAACCCCCCTCAGCCCACGGACAGGTGGGCCTTGGGTTTAGTTTCAGAACTTTTCCTCCTCCC
Source organism: Semotilus atromaculatus (assembly GCA_031834385.1). Classification (NCBI taxonomy): domain Eukaryota; kingdom Metazoa; phylum Chordata; class Actinopteri; order Cypriniformes; family Leuciscidae; genus Semotilus; species Semotilus atromaculatus. The sequence continues at coordinate 13,486,809 of JAULUF010000052.1, forward strand.
CCTTTCCTTTTTTGTTTCTTTTCTTTTCATAAAACCGCCTGGTAGTGATCGACGGGGGCGGCTGAATCTGCGGAGACCCTGTTGTGATGGGTAATAGGTGGGCTGGTGTGTCAATCATTTGACATTTCCTCTTGGGTAGATCAACAGACTCTGCCTGTCACCATCACTGTCCCATTGTAACACTGTACGGGACTCGGATGATTTAAATAGCACACAGCGTGTACACATGCCAGCATTTGTTTGTGTGTGGGGAAGCATGTTTTCGCTCGGGACTCTGCATTTCATTTGCAGACTGTGTGTGTGTGTGTGGATGGTAAGTCCTGGGTTTAGTGTCATTGATCTTCTCCCAGATCTCCCCTTGAGTGAAATTAAGGCAGGCAGACTTTTTAGGAAGGGTATGTGTGTTCAATAAGACAGAAGCCTTATTTTCCAGTGCTTCTCTACTGTGGATGTCTGTGAACGTGTGTTATATTGTAGAGTTATTTTTGTATTATCCTTTTTGCCTTTATTTGTCTACATTTTATTTATAAATAATGTTTACGTTTTTGTATCTGTTTTATTCTATTTAGGGGAACACTCATGAATATTTACTAGAAATTCGGGATGCGTTTTAGCTTTTTTAAGTAGTGAGAAATCCAGTGAAATTCAACGAGTTACTCTTTCGTTCTCTAATGGAAATAAGATGTCTTTAATATGCAAGAGCAGAGCACAGCAGTCCTTAATGAAAAGCTTGTCAACCATCAGGTCACAGGATGTTGTTAAATGTCAGCCGTGGTAAATGTGACTTCAAGAGGATCCTAATTTAATTTTAAAACCCTCTAAGCTGAAGTGCCTCCATTGTTAAAAAAGAAAATTATTTATCAGTGTTAAACAACTTGGTGAGAAGTGTCACACCTTGTTCTTAATATTTCAGAATTGAATTTAAGTTTGGAGACTGTCCTTGCATGCATGTTCATACTAACACTCAAAATGAAAGTAGAGTCCTGGTGGTCTTGCCAATGACACTGCTTGTCATCTCTCAAGTAATTATTCTCTGAGGTGTGTTGAAAGCGGAGGTGTGTTTAAACTAAACTGCCTTACAGCAAAAATAATCAAACTAGGAGGTCATTAAATATGGTTAAATAAGTCTTGAAACCAAAGTTTTTGTTTCTAATTCTTCTTATTGATCATGTGAAAACTCGCTCATGTGCTTGCACATATTTCTCTTACAAAGTTTGTGTGTATGCATGCAAATTTCCCTCTGAGCATCATCCATGTGCATCCCACTTTTGGATGTAGAAGATTTGAGATGTACAATCTCAATGATTAAAGCCTTGTGATTTATTTTCCATCATTTGACAACAGGCAGGGTTCAAACACTAATCTATTCTCTCATTCTCCTTATTGTGCTGGCACAGCGCTCGGTTTGACATTTCAGCGCTGAATGCTTAAATGTGTTTCTCATTGGAGCGGGACTCTGAGCCACACAGTGTTTCACGCATGCTTCCTTTTGAAATTGGGAGCACGTCTGCGCAAAAAAACACAAACAAATGTTCGCCACCAAGCACGTTCAAGTTGTTGCCGACAAACCGCCGCTGCACATGACGTGAATAAATAGCTCGCGAGCGACATGTTTTTGGAATTAAAATATTAGAATGCATTTCAGAAAAGATTTACTCATAAACATGGATCTTTTTTCAGCATTAGCCTCTGAGAAGTGACATTTAGTGCACTGTTTTGTGTGAGGCAGCTCAGAAATGTGTTAGCAGTAAAACGTTGCTTTCGGAAGAACACATGGCAGTAGCATAAAAAAAGTTACAACCTAGGAAAAGCTAACAGGCTCGCTAACCAGTTTTTGGCAAAGCATATGATAGGGTTTGGTTTCTCAGCTTTCCTTCTTGAGGCCTTTAAGTTTTTCTCTCTTGGTTTTACTAGCTCTCTGTTTCCCTCTGCTATGTAAAATGTTTCATTAGTACCTCTTGTATTCAAAGAGTGCGCAGATTTAGAGCAGTTGTTGCTGTAGTTGTGAAGCAATGTTGCTAATCCCTTTCACAAACACACATTAGAGATCACCACACACTTTGAATCTGATATTCATGGTAATTTCAGCTCTTTTCTCTTTAAGTCAAAAGTAAAAAGTCAACCCTGTTTGGTTTTATTTGAGTCTCTGCCCGAGTCCAGAATCGAAGTATTAAAAACAACACATCAGTAGTTTTTTTTAAGGAGTCAAGGGAATGAGAGGGTAATCCTGTTGCTTTCCTGGGAGAAATCATGATTCTTTTAAGCCTCATCTGATGGTAGCACAAGCAGCTAATTTGTCACAGACTTAATTCAAGCAGAGAACGGTAAAGACGAGCTAGCAGTAGATGAGGTAAGTTGATAGACAACTTAGTCTGCATTGACTGCTTTGTTGCACCCTTTTCCTGCCTATTATATAGCCTACTGCTAACCTGCACACTTAACCCCACTAACACTTTTTCACGACCCCCTAGGCCGTAGACCTAAAGCGCTTGTGTCAAGTCAGATTAAGTTAACATTTTGTCAGCTCTATAGCCTAAACAGAGGTTATGAATACTATACCACTTGTTCCATGCTAAGATTCCCAACTTGCAACTTGATAAGATGGATATGGTCAGCATAAAGGTCAATGCTCTTGCCCATGTAATGTTAAGCAATGGGATTTGAGTTTATAAAAGTTTATAAAGCATATTATGCTAAAAGAATAAGCCTTTTAAAAAGAGAGACATGTCTTCTATACGTTTGATTGTAATAATTAAATAACTGAAATATTTAATGAACAGGTTAAATTTAGCAATTGAGGTTAGCTATTTTGTTTGTTTTGTGTGTCTTCTACAAATTTTTACTGTCCTTTTTATTGTCTCATAATATTGCAAATACTGTGTCAAGATTAGTTCTATTTTGTAACGATTTGCCTCTATTTTTATATTTAAAGTGTAAAGATTCATGGTATAGGTCTAACATTTTTATACACTACTTTTTTGGGGTCAGTAAGATTTTTTTGTATTCAGCAAGGATGCGTTGAATTGATCAAACGTGACAGTAGACATTACAAAAGATTTCTATTTTAAGTAAATGCAGTTCTTTTGATATTTCTATTCATCAAAGGTTCTATATGTCATGGTTTCCACCAAAAATATTAACATTGATAGTAATGAGAATTTATTGAGCATCATGATTTCTGAACGATCACATGACACCGAAGACTGGAATAACGATGCTGAAATTTCAGCTTTGCCATCAATAAATAACATTTTAAAATATAGTCGAAAATGGTTATTTTAAATTGTAATAATATTTGAAAATATTACTGTTTTCACTCCATTTTTATGCAGCCTTGGAGAGCAGCCCAACCAAAAAAAAAACAAAACAATTATAATTAAAACAATCTTACAGACCCCCACATTTTGTAAGCATTTAAATGTATTGATTTATTGATTTATCAGATGATTATGTATGTATTGATAAGATTAGATCTATATTGATTTATTAATTTTTCCAAAGTGACTTACAAAGTCAAATGAATAAATTAGCTTTCTTAAATGTTCATAAAAGAACATTAATTCTATACAACTTACAGAGATTGTTCACTACAATATCACTTCAACGTAATGCAGCGAACACTATTGTCAATGTTGAGCATGTGATACTTATCTGTCTAGCCAACTCTGATGTTTCTACTGAATGTATGGGTAATGGTTGTACCATGTTTCAGATTAGCTATAACCTTCAGAAGTGAATCTGTGCGTGGGATGGAACGAATTAAATGGTATTGGTAGGATGGTTTTACAAAGACAGCTTGACATGGACTACCACTGGAAAGATGGCTTTGTAAAAACATTACTGGACAAGTTTATAAGACAGTTTGGAAGCTCAAAGAAAGGTTGTTGCATATAAGTTGTTTGGATTGTCCGTACAGACACCATGCAAGACAAAGTAACATCAAGAGACAGACAAATGAACAACAGGGTGTGTGTGGCTGTTTGTGAGTGAATGCACCCCAGAGAAGAATCCCCCCCCCCCCCCCCCCCCAAACCTCTATTAATCACCCACCCTGCTCAGCAATCCACTCCACCTAACTAGAGAAAGATGTGTGGCCCTTAACCTGCTAGTGTTAGCTTTGAGCTTGCTTTGTTTGGGGCTTTGGCCTGGACAATCAAACTACAAGATGAAATTAGAAGCAAATGGGAGGCAAATTTGACTACGTCGATTTTTATTTACACGCTCATTTGCAACCCACGGCATCAAAGATCTCCACTCAGGCCGATGAAAACAAAATAATGTATTACTTCTTTTTTCTGGAGATTGAAAAGGCTTCTCAGAAGGAGGATGGTAATGGAGGACAGGCTGTGGAGTAAATTGAATTAGTCAGGGTGAGATGACTTGTAGTAAGAAATGAAATGTCATCCTCGCAGAGGCTGGAAATGTAAAACATGTGAATGTTAAACAGTGCGGTTCTAGCATCACCCCACTTTTTTTTTCCCCTTCTTTTTTCACCATCTTCAAAACGCTGACTCCACTCACACTTTCAAGTGTGCCTTGCATAAATCTCAGCCTGCAGAGGGAGATGATCACACACACACACACGCACGCACACACACACACACACACTGAATCTTTTTCTCAAATGATCATGCTTCCACATATGAACACACTGGGGATGTGTAACGGTTTATGTTTCTCACAGTTCTGTGTATCACTGTTCTGTGGTCACAATTTCAGTTGGTACGTCGCTATTAGGGGTGCACGGATTTATGAAATTTAAAGCAGATACTGATATCAAGCATTTTTTACACTGTGATCCAGAGGATACAAATACAATTGCTGATATCATTTTACAAATAGCCCCTTTTAGCACATTTTTACAAGCATGAAGCCATATGCTTCAGCAAAATGGACCACACTGAAATTACAGACAACAATTTACATTTTGTGAAATGTCAGTGTTTGCCGAAACTACCGTTCAAAAGTTTGGGGTCAGTATGAGTTATTTTTTTGTCCTTTTTAAAGAAATGAATACTTGTATTCATTGTATTCATCACTCTGGTTCCAGTTTCTTTTTTGACTCTTGTCTATACGTGATTCAGTGATGCAGAAAATTACCTTAATTACTCTTGCTAATCGAACCCTCGCACTTCATACACATTTAATATTTATACTCTGAGTCATCATTAGGCATGCATGCTGAATTGTTAGTGGGGAACGGTTGGGCCCCACCCATACACTCGGCAGTGTAAAAATGCATTCAATAATGTCCCTGCACACATGTATTCACACTCACACACACCCTCGCTCATTGCCGTGCTCTTAATACGTACATTAAAACCGCTGAATGAACAATGTGTATGTGCTATGGTGACAAAAAAAGTAATCAATCATTAATGGCTCATTTGGGAGGGACTATCAGTTTTTCAAACAACCACTAACTGAAGAATGATTCCTTGTGTTGCAGGAAGCCGAGCGCCACAAGTCTTGTCTTTGGCAATAGTCCCATTCGTTTAACGTTGTGGGTGTTTTTCTCCTCTGGAATTGTGATTTGCATTGTCATCATTCTCGCCACTGCACATGTAGGCCTATAGGGTTATTAATAATATCCTTCAGTTACAATGCCTCAAGAGACAAAGCTATAAACATCAACATTGGAATTGAATTTCATTTTTTTTTTTTTTTTGCATCATATCCGATAATCATAAACTGATTCAGGAACTTCATTGCTCAACTTGTTTTTCTTGGTACCTTGTTTTACGTAACTCTTCCTTCTGACTCACTTTGAATTGTCACGTTACCATGGGCCTCGAACAACACATCATCACATAGGCTTTCTCTGTGAAATAAATACAAGCCTAACTGCTATCACCCTCTCTCTCTAATGGAGGCAGTAAAAGTAAAAATTATTAGCTCTGGGATCCAAGCACACAGACAGGGTGAATAATCCCTCAGTAAATGTGAAACTGCGACTCAAATCTTTGTTATGCTTTGGGCGGGGTGCTGGGCAGAAGGGGAGCCAGCTCAAGTTTCTCTGAGGCGTGAGGAAGGCCGGATTCAATCAAATGCTGGAAACGCTCTGCCCAGACCTCAATCTATAACACACAACACATTATTTTATGCTTATTACTTTCATTTGATCATGTCGGTCAGCTAAACGGGATGTTTGCATAAACTTTAGCTTCAAAACATAAGCACATCCTCGTTCAAAACAAGGATTCTCATTGAGGCTGCCAAGAGCGTGAGGGTACAGCCTGAGCCACATACTAATCTGACTGCCCACAGGATTGTCCAGTCCAAATCACTGGTCTGCAAAACTACAAATCACTGGTCTGCAAATCTACATCCTCTGTCAGCAACGAGTGCCTTGTGATTTGTGTTTCCACATCATTCAGTGAGTGAACAATCAATCCATTTCATTTACCTCAAAACTTTGTCAATTCATTTCAGTAGCAAAATGTTTGTTAGCTTATTTGTTCCATTTTAACAGGAACTGACATTCACAATCCATGGTTCTGTCTGTCTTTCATTGAGTGTTCGCTCTCTCAACATAGATTACTTATTGGTTTGATAGTACTATTTAGCATTATTTTATGTATTTGTAAATTGTATTTATTTGTATTTATTTATTTCATGTATTGCAAAAAATATATTTTATTTTATTTGTAAATGTATTTGCTTTTATTTACTTTTTGAATTTGTAAATAGTATTTATTTATTTTAAGTTAAACAAGATTAAAAAAAAACTTTGGATTGTGGACTGGATTGTGAAAAGTGGGCGTTACATATGCCAGAAAGGAGCCAGACTGAATGTGAGTTTGCTAAAACAATGACTAAATATCTATTGGACTTTTGACTAACATTGTCCAATATCCTATACAGCCAAAGTGATGTCAGCAGAAAGTAAAAGTTGTTTCACAGGGAGAGCATGTTACATTTTAATGAAATATTATAAAGACAGACATTTTTGTTTTTCTTTGGAAGAACGTGCTCTGATAAATCGTTCACAATAAGACCAGGAACATGCATTAGGAAAATAGATAGGCTCAATTTCGATTTCAAGTTGACTTTAATGAAATATTGTCTTCCGGAACTTTTTCTATCCACTTCCTCCTCGGTTTCCCTCCATTTCATTCTTGCGCACTCTCTCACTGTTTCTTATATTCATACACATTGACACAGTGTGTTACACATGCATGCAGGTGATGATATGCCTGAAAGTAGAAGATCCATCATTGTCCCTGGCTGGTGTTCTACTGCTCATACACACACACATGCGCACCCCTCTGGCTCGTGTCTTGCCGAACATCCATTCTCAGCTCAGAGGGAGAGCACATAGAGACTGACATGATCATCTGTCCCCACAGCAGGGAGATTTACACACATTTACAGAATAAACTCCCATACACCATACATGTTCATAATTGCTTACATGTACCCAAAAAAAATAAAAACTTGTCAATTGTGATAAAATCAATACCACCCTGTAAACCTCATCCATAGAAGCAAAACATCTGATCTGGAGATTTTTGATTCGTTCCAAAGCCATTGGTGCAGTCGAAAGCAGCCATGATTTTTCCATTGCATAAAAAAAACCAAAAAAAAACCTTCCCACCCAACAGGAGCAGGAGGGCTTTTTCATTTAGCCAATGGAGGGGAAGACTGTGGCTTTCAAAGCAAACCATTTTGATAGTTAACACAAAGCCACTTTAAAGCACAGCTGCACCACTGACGTGAATAATGCCATTTAATTTGTCTAATCTTAGCCCAAATGTCGGGTGGTTGCAAGGGGGTGCATATGTTTGTGTGTGTGTGTGTGTGTGTGTGTGTGTGTGTGTGTGTGTGTTTGTTACCATGTCTTTCATTCATCTGTTCGGCATTTGCGTTTTGTGGCCAAAATTGTGTTGTAGTCACATCTGCAACAAAATAGCACATCCCTCTTATACCGATAATATATGTATTATATTGAATGCTTATCAAAAGTTTTTTTTTTGTGTGTTTGAATGTATATGTGTGTGCGATCAGATTTTGTGGCACAGTGCGGTATTATGTATCTGAAAGCACAAAGAGCCGTGTTTTATGCCTCTCTGCTCTTTCATTTATGCCAGATCAGTTGTTCACATGCTGTGTACGCTGACGGTAGAGGAGGGGGATCAAGAAAGAGAGAGGCTTGTGGAGTTAAAAGGCCAAGTTTTGGCACACGCAGAGTCAAAACTGATGGAGGAGATGATTTTTGGTTTCTTTTTCAAGGCCACTGTAATTTACTCCAGCTCTATAAATCTCTTTGAATAGTAAAAGAGAGAAATGCTTACATATATGTATTTCGGAAACTATTTGCCAATGCCAGAGACTATAAAATTGGGTTTCTTTATACACGCTGCATTGATAGACACTTTGAAGGTTTCATTACTAATGCTTTTAGAACATTAACACAGTCTTTAACTGGTTTTGCAGCAATGACATGTTTGGGTAAATGAGTGATGCATGTTTTTTTTTTTTCTGCTTTTCATTTGCTTAGTCCATGGATTTTTTTTCTTTTTATTTGGCTGATGTATTTTTGATGCAGTTCTCATGCATTTACAACATTTTTATAGGTTTTCTCTTTCCTTCTTTTACAAATTGTGGAAGTCTGTCCAATTTTTTTTCTTTTTCTTTCACCCCCTTTCAGTTTCACTGGCCACAGCCAGTTTGGCAGCACGTTTACTGCACATTTTATATTGCTTACCAACAAACTGAAAATCATAAAACGAAATGGGGGGTGTTTTTTAGATGCTCACTGGAAAGAGGGAATGTTTAGGGTGTTTTTGGAGATGATTCCTCATGCTGAGAGGTCAGTGAAGTTTTGACTGCTCTGCTCTGGATTTCATTAGCACAGGAAATGTCCCATGTAGACATGCTGGGCGTTTATGCCTGCAGAATGAACTCACATTCACTGTTAATTGCTTGAGGAGACTGTTTGAAAATGTTAGAGTAAAGAGAAGAAATAGCTGTTGTCAGAGCAGCAGGTCAGTGACGATTGAACTATATACACACCAACAGGTGTGCGAGAAAGATAAACGACTAAAAAAAGGAGTCATCTGTCTGTTTGTAACAAATTATTACTAGTGAACAAACATTCATTTGTGTGAAAGTTTGGCAGGTGTAGTAAAGAAATATTTCAGGGGGAAATAATTTTGTTTCTCTATTTTAATCATTGTCATAGTTCCTGTGACTTTCTTTGGTCTAACACAAAAGGATATATTTTAAACACATTTGTGTATACAATAACAATATAGTCCATTATAGTTCATGGTCCATAACAATATAGTCCATGGTCCATATAGTCCAATTTTGTTTAAGTCTGATATATTCATTGAATCTGTTGATTATGTTCACAAAACTGTCTAAATGAATCGGTCAGTTGAATCATTTGTTCTACAGTTCAACTCACTGTTTTCTTAGTCCCCGTTTATTGTAATTGCATGGAAAAGAGTGGCAAGTATAGTGCTCAGCATTTCTTCTTTTATGTGCCCTGTAAACCCGAATAAATTGGCAACTCTTTTGGCATTTTTTTTTCTAAGTACTGAAAACCCTTAGCTTGAAAATTTCGAGTAAGTTCATTTACACATTTAACTTAAAATTATAATTTAATCTCAATTTAAATACTTTTAGTAGTGAAAATTGAGCTAGCTATAACTAGCTAGTTGGCAACATGCTTTGATAACATAAGCATCACAGCTATAGCTGAATCAGTATGGCAATATAGAACATTTAACATATACCAGGCTGTTCTTAAAAACAAGCTCATGTCCCACTTGTCTCCTGATGGTAACCCCCCCAAAAAAAACACAACAGAAACTCTTCTAAATTATCATAGCAAAGCATTAAACATACTAAATCTCCCACTTAACATTAATCTTGCTTTTAGAGTCACAGTTGATTACAGTTATTACATTGCAATCCATTGTTTGCCTGAAACTGTCTTTCAAGCTAAATATAAGTAAACCAATTACTAAACCAAAACAATAAAAAGAAATTGTGAAAATGGTGACCAGACAAGATACAAGTTTTTAACATCACATTAAGGGGAGTTTAAAATGACTCTTTGTTTCATTTTGCATTGTCACACTTCCGCACATATTCCTGTGCACTCAAAACATACTCTAATGCTCAGTCACCCAGTGCATGCTGTTCTTTGCCCCATGATCGGCTCTGCTCTGCTTCAGTGGCAAGAACTGATCTTTTATACTAATTTTGGATTAATGGATTAATTCGTCCCTCAATGCAGACACTCACAGCCACATTTAAAATAACAAATGGGCCTGCAGAACCCCTCCAACACAGACTTTTCTCTCTCTCTTTCTCTTTCGTGCTTTCAAAACCTTTAGATGAATAGGGGGTCTGCAACAGTGCATAACAGTGAATGTGTTCAGGTCCTGCCACAGCCAGCCCAACTTTAATCCCACTTAATGCTCAGAGTCAACTTTACGCTCCCAATCACAGTCTAACTTTAATCTCTGCTCAAGCTGGACAAAACCCCCTCCAACCACCCCTAAACCACTCCAGAGAGAGAGTGAAGAAGACAAAGGAAAAACGGTGAGACTGTTTATGCAGAGTAAGATGTATTTTCACTGTTTTTTAATAGATCTAAAGATGCTAACTGTAAAATCGGCTGTTTTTAATGCTAATTAAACAAAAAATAATTTAAATTAAGTCCACCTCCATCTCCACCAAACTTATGCCAGGCCTCCTTTAGTTTTGTAAAAACATTATTAGAACATCTTGTTGAAATCTATGGCTTTTTGAAATAGGTATGAAGTAGATTCACTTCAGGCCTGGTTTCAAAGACATGGTTTAGATTAAGCCAGGATTAGGCCTTAGATTATAGCTCATCTACAGTAAGTAGCTTTTATAAATGTGGCTTAGAAAAAAAAAAAACATTACTGGTGTACATTTTGAGGCAAAACAATGACACTGAAATATGTTAAAACAGCTGACACATGCATTTTAGTACAGGAATAGGCTTAAGCCTATACATTTCATATATTTACATATATATCACATTAAAAGGTCACATTAAAAGAAAATGTGACCTATTTATCAAAGTAGAGCAGTTATTTAATTAGAACCAATCTATTGGTTAATAGACAATTAAACTGCATATACCATATAACTGCAGAACCAATTCCTACATAAAGGCCTTCTGTATTTTCAGTTCATTTGTAAGTACTCAGCTCTATGCAATGTCAACAAAGTCGAATTTGTTGACATTGTTGTCAACAATGACAACCCCCCCCTGTAGTATAGTCTTTACTATAACTGTACAAAAGTGTGATTTGTTGCAGATTGTATTACTTGTTTTCTGGAGTCTCAGCGATCTACCTGAGGAGAGGTTTTCTCTGACCTGGCTTCCACTGACGCTCTGTGCTTTTAAATGTAGCTGGGTTTTTCTTCTGTCCGTCCCTTAAGTCTCAGCATTTGGGCCCTCTTCACAGTCTCCCTCCATATCCTTTATGAGCTGTGAAGTGACCACAAGCCTAAGCCCCCCGTGCTTAATATGCTGCTTCTCTCTCTTTTTTGGCTCACCTATTTTTTCAGTTTCCTTTCACAAGCCTCTGGGAAAAATGTATGACTGAAAAGGGGCTGCCGAGAGAGAAAAAAAAAATCTTTGACAACTTTAAAAGGGAAAATCCCTTAATGCATCTCCAACCTTATCTCAAACACCTCAGTATCTGTCTCCAGCGCCAGGCCTTTGAAAGGATATTTCAGAGCTGGAAAGAGCCAGGAGGAGACTGGGTCTAAGGCAGGCTTGGGGATGAGTTATAGGCCCTTTAGAGTCTGGGAATCTCAGAGTTCTGACCAGGGCTTTGACCTGCTGCCTGAACCACACGTACAGCAACTGAACAACTAGTACATGACCTACACGCTAATAGCACGAGGAACAAAAGAGAGAATTTACAGACACTTTATTTTAACCACACTTTTTGGGGAATATTTATGGATGTACCACTGTAGATAGAATGTAAGTGTTAATTTATATTACCATTCAAAAGTTTTGGGTCAGTAAGATTTTTTTTTATGTATTTTTTTTTACACAAATTAATCCTTTTATTCAAGAAGGATGCATTGAATGGATAAAAAGTGATAGTAAAGACATTTTATAATGTTATTCAAATGATTTCTTTTGAGCTTCCTATTCATCAAAGAATACTGAAAAAGATGTATCACAGTTTCCACAAAAATATTAAGCAGCAAAACTCTTTTAATATTAAAAATGATGGTTTCTGAAGGACCATGGGACACTGAAGGATCATGGGACACTGAAGACTGGAGTAATGATGCTGAAAATTCAGCTTTGTCATTTTAAATTATAATAATATTTCACGTTGTTGCTGTTTTTACTATATTTTTTTAATGCAATAAATGCAGTGGTGAGCACTTGATTCAAACCTTGATTCTTGTGAAGACCATATTTTGTAATAATTCTCAGTGACACTTCTTTTTGATGGCCCCCTTTAGACATGGTTGACTATAAGTAGCATTGCACATGTCAGCTAACTCTAACTAACCTAATTCTCATCTTCTGCCCTCTGGTCCACTCTCACATATATTCCTATTTTGGGCATTTATTTTTTCCCCAGTCAGACACTAATCAATCACTCGTTCACTCATTGCAACTAATTAATTCACACACTCGCTATTCCACACTCATTTACTTGCTCATTCGTTCACGATCACCCCCGCGGTCCCTCTCTCACCCTGTCTGTTACGGCGACTTTAACAGGCTCGGTCCAGTGCAGGCCGATAAATCTCCAGCTGAGGATAAAGTTCAAGTAGATAAAATCAAACAGATGTCGGTAGGGAGGTTCACTCTCTGTGACCCATAAAAGTGCTCTCATCAAAGCCTGGAATCATTTGTTTTGAATTATGACTCTGTTTTCGGAGGAGGAGGGGAGGGCACGGAGAGCTGTTTGCAGTGTAATAGGAACTGTTTATCTGAAAACAGTGAGGGGATGCCAGCTCACAGCCCAACCCTGGGAAAGTTATAGTGACAGACGCCTGATTGACAGCTGTCTATAGGTTTTTTGTTTTAGATGTGTCTTGCTTGGTTCTGAAAATGACAGAATGCATCAATGCATCAATATTACGTCTATGGTTTTAGATTATATCAGAAATGTTCAGAATGTGCAATTGGTGTATCATAAAAATAACAATACCAAAAAATCATGCAGTTGACTTATATAAGTTGGGTGACAAAAATAAGATGTTTAAGCCCCCCAGACAATATTTACTATCTGTAACTGTTTTGGATCAGGATAGGTGATAAGATCTTAGGCAAACCCAAATAACAAGCTTATGAATTTGAGCAAATGTTTGCTTTCTCTGGCTCATCGGACGCACGTGATATTTTCTTTCCCGTCGCTGTTTTATTCTCGACCCCTCAGAGATAGTGCCATACGAGGGTTGTATTTTCAGTGGGAGTTCAAGTCAGGGTTAAATAGTTGCTTTATCAGAGTGATCTGGCCCCCAGTGCTGGTTAAGTGAGGGCCACGACTACAGAACGCTTACCTACTGAGAGTCTGCCCTTCAGCCCTCAGTGATGTATGTTTTTACAGAGAGAAGAAATACAGTCCATTTGGCTTCATGCTTGAGACAACGGATTTCCAACTGTCGTCATAATTCAGGCACTGAGTGTGTTGTCTTTCTCCTGCCTGATAATAAACTCGCCTTTAATGTGTCTGTGACATCGGAAGCCGCGGGTCAGCGCGTGAGAGAAAATAGAAAGAGAGAAGGGCCGAAAGAAACGAATAGCTGGATTTAGAGTAAGCATGCAACTGTGTGTTTTGTTGTTTCTTCTCTGACTCTGTTTTCTTTGTGTGAATACCAAGACTTTAATCTGTATACAGTCGGTCATTATTACTCTTTATATTTCTGATCTCACGATTTTCAGCTTAATATTTGCTTGTAATGGATGTCTCTGAGGCGAGAGAAGAGTTCTGTTTCTCTCTTCTCTTTTTTTTTTTTTTCTTCCCATTTTTATTAGCCTCCTGCTCTTGACCTTGTTAGTCAGTCACGGAAGCGTGTAAATCTATCTGACTATCAACTGCATGTTGAAAAGTTACAGCTTCTTTGGGAATTTCACCTTGACTTCTTTATACATTGTTGTGAAGGAAAGCATCTCTGGACAACCAGAGCTCAGCTGCCCTCATATCTGTTCTGACCCTCTTATAGGAGAGTTGAAAGAGATGACCAGATAGGGAGAAAGTAATACATCATCATTTGTATGTATCTCTTACATTTTGTCAAGATTTCATGTATAATTGCAGAAAATATGCAATGTATGTTTCTGGTTTCATGCAATTCATCTGAAGAATTTTACATTGCTTTTACTCAAAACAAGTTAACAATTTGTTGAATCTTGTATAACTTGCTTAAGTAAGTTTAATGTAATTTAAGTTAAAATTACTTAAACATCCAAGTTGATTACTTAAAACTTTAAGGCAGTGACTTTTTTAAATTATATTTATACAGTGAGACAGAAAACTGCCTTTCAAAAAAAAATTATAATTGTTTATGGAAAAGTCTAAACTCAAATGGGGAAAGTCTGAAAAATTTACAGTTGTAAATGTACACTTTGTTTGTGTTTCCGTTAGTGTAAGTACATGTCTGTCACTACCAATTTAGGTACTTCATAGTCACTATCTCCAGGGGGCAGCAACAATGACAGCTGTAGTGTTGAGCAGAGAGTCAGTTTAAGAAACACAGATGATGCATATAAATGTGATTTACAGTAGTCTTTAAACATTCCTGGTTGCTACATCACTTATGTTTTTATTGACACGAAAGCTTGTTTATGAATGCAAAACTCTAAAAAGATTAAAAGTTGCATTAGAAACTTACACTGTAATTAAACACCGTCTGCTCACTTGACTCAGCGAAGGGTGTTTTCTTAAGTAGCTTACTTGGTTTTGAAGCACACAAAAGCCCAACAAAGGGTGCAATCGGAGAAGATTGTTATCAAGAATCATAACGCCAGTCCTGAGATTTAGGTTTTATGTCAGCAGCTCCAATTGTTTTTTTGCTGAACGGTAAGAGTCCCGTTTTAAGCATTTAACCTGTTAAACAAATATTTACCAAACTCCAGGTTAAGATTTCCAAGCTATATAAATACTAACTTTTACATTTTATTTCAAATGCTATAATATGTATATTTTTAAATGGAGAACATTACAACTAATAATAATTCAAAAATAAAACTATAAAAAGGCTTGACCACACCTGGAAAATCCAAGGATGTGTATGTTGTTAGAAGCAGGAATTTTAGAGTGACATTTCACTGTTACTGGTGACAGAGAAGGGACGACCTTCACATGGTTTAAATCATTAAGCCTCCCCTTTCTTCCGCCCCAGTGATATTGAGACTAGGCTGGTGATTCATGCCACTTGAAGGGCCTAATTTACTTAGTGTTTTTGCTGGCTGTCCCCAGAATGGACGTACAGCATTTTTATTGACGTATATGTGTTAGGAGAAAACAGAGGAACAACACCGAAGCACGCAGTGTATCTCAGTGAGTGACAGGAAGTCATTTCAGACTGTAAACACACACATTCAAACACAAATTCTCAAACACTGCAAAATTGCTTTATTTGTATCAAAGTGTAATCATGATCACTCATATTTTGCTTCATGTAATATTTCTGCACAAACACTAATTTATTATATTATAAATTATTTATTATATTATATTATATTAATTATTTGTTATGTTAGACATTATTCCAATCCCTCATTCTTTTTATGCATATAAACTAATATTATCTTTGTTTGCATGAGCTGTAAACTTAACTTATTCTAACATATAGGCCTATGAAACATAAAGTGTGCTTGCAAATTTGTATGAATTTTCATTGACGTATGTGTGTGAATATGTGTACCCCTGACTTGCCTGTCTAATTGTAAATCTGACGTCTGTTATGATAGGAGAATGCTCTGATCTCTGACCTGTGTGACCTCAGTCTATTGGCCTCAACCTCTGTGCGTCTGCCTCTGCCTTGCTGCTATAAAACAGCCACCCAATTTGGTTTCCATTAGAGAGTTTGCTATAGTTCTGCTGACACTATCGACCCAAAGACTCATCCATGTCTTAATGTCCTATTGAATTGAATGGAATGGTGGTTAAGACTGAGTCTAGACGCTATCTGAAAGTGAAAGAAGTGCACTGTGAACAGCTATCATCCACAGTCAACTTGCAGGTCTTTTCATATATATATATATATATATCATTTTGCATTTGTGTTTCATTTTTTTCCTTTACATTTGACATTTTTTACCTGGGTTCTCATGGGTGCATTGACTTTGAAGTAGCCTACTAATTCTTAAAGTTTAATGAACAGATGAAGAAACTGCATTATTCTGTTGCAATTAGCAATTTTACAAACATATGCAATACAGACAAAATAAAATAAATTGACTGTAATTTATTTGATCCAGGTATAGTTGAATTTGACAAATCTCAAATTGCAATTGGTAGTACAATAATTTTTTTATTTAACTTTTAATGTGAATGCAACTGTATAATTATTATATGTTGTGGTGCATCAGTGATAGTAAAATTCCACAGTGCTTATTTCTATCTTGACCCAAAATGTTTACAGCTCTCCCTCACTATTTTATCGTAGAAGCATAAAGGAGCAATTTTTCCACTCCATTGCAATGGTTTATATATGGTTTACCTTGCATGCTAACACACATTAAACAATATATATATATTTTTTAGTGAAATTGTGTCATTAACAACGGAAAAATCCTTCCTTACCCTTTCTATCTAGTAGTTGATTTAGACCTGACAGGGTCAGATTATCATTTTCTTAATTCAAATGATGAAAGACTTCATGTCAACATTATAGGTGTTAGACATTCACCCAGTATAAAAGATGGCTGTACGAATATTCAGTCCTTGAACTGTGGCCTGCTAAGTAGGATCATACCCAGGGCCAAAAGTTTTTTTTTCTGTATGTGGGTGTACAAGAAAAAGGGTTAGTCTCAGCTGCAGGAATTTGGTTCAAATGGATTACATTGAAAAAAGGAGCTGAAATTGTTCATTCTTGTATATTTACAATACATTATAAAATACAATACGATCTAAAAACACTGTAATGTTGTCAGTCAAAATGAAATTGATAAAATTATGAAATTAGATCAAATAATGATTAATAATTCAAAAAGCAAAATAGTCAATGTTGTTTTTATGAAGAATTTACACAGTATTTTGTGAACCAGTGAGAATGCAGAGTACTTACAGATGACCCTGTATAAAATGCTTGTACCTGAATCAATATTCTAAATTATTTGGAGCCTTGAGGGACAACAAAAGTTCCTTGTCAGATTTCATATCCTCAGAATTATAATTCATAGACATGGGAAGATGAAAGGTCATAAAAAAAAAAAAAAACTCCCCCTACCCCTCTTTTCCCAGCCCCTGTGTTGCACATTCATCCTTCTTATTACTACAATGGAGCTTCACCTTCTCTTTTTAATCATGGCTGCAGATATTAAACTGCACCGTCGGCTGAGGCTTGTATGGCATAGGGATTTACGGGGGGATTTGCATCTTCCTGTTCTTCCAGTTCAAATATCTATGTCTTCACCGATCAAATTATCATAACCATAGAGCAGAACTCTCCTCAAAAAAATACCAGCAAAATAGATAGATAGGGGAGAGCAAAAATACATGGAGTAAAAAAAGAGGATTTCTGTAGCAGAACTTGAAGTACGAAGCAACACAGGTTCTTTTGAATAGTTCTTGGCGATGTGCATTTCAGTCCAAGATAAAACTGTAAGATGTTTATAACCTAGTTCTGGAGAAAGTTAGAGGCAAAATTAGATTTTAAATTTGTTCTGGTTTGACACAAAACCAAATTTAAGGTGTTATTATTTTGGTCAGCCAAACATATAAAATACAAATTTTAAATCCATACTGTTAACCCCCCCTCCTTTGTCAAATCAACTTAGATAATTAATGTGGTTCAGATAAAATAATATTTTGAATTTATGTTGATTAAACCAATCTCCTTCATTGTAGGCCTATTAACAAAAATATATATAAATTTTAAGCCAACCAGGTAACTTACTTAAAACCAACTATAGCCTATATATTTTTTACAGCAATGTAAGGGTAAACTACTTTTAACAGCAAAAAAAAACAACTATAGCCTATATATTTTTTACAGCAATGTAAGGGTAAACTACTTTTAACAGCAAAAAAAAAAACAACAACTAGCCTATATATTTTTTACAGCAATGTAAGGGTAAACTACTTTTAACAGCAAAAAACAACAACTGAATTTTCACTTGAATTTGACACCACAACAACATTAAAACTAACAACGGTAGTGAAATGTTAAGAACTGATTGCAATACAACAAACTGTAAATACAGAATTGTTGTTGATTTGAGCTATTTACAATTCTCAAAAAAACGTATCCTCTTATGTTTATTTTCACGTCTTGTTCCAAAAGTATCAATTGAACACACACTAGTCGATGCACTTCAAAGGTGCAGGATATAGGTTGGTTACTCTGAACTTCTAGTGTTGGCTTATAATTCCCTTTTGTCATATAGGGCCACGTCGAGCTGCATTGCGTGACTCGGCTGAGCGTGTGAGGCCTCAGAGTGCAGGGACGATGAGCTGATATTTTTTTCTTAATTATTATTATTTGTTTAATTTTGAGGCTGTAAGCTGAGCCTTAGGGTCGGCACGGCAGCACACTGTTTGAATTGTTCAACATCTCACGCACTTATAGCCAAGCAATGTGTTGGAAATGCACACACCTATAGGGGCACCGCTATATCCAGCCTTAAAAACCCAACCTGGAGAGTGTGGGAAAGCAGGCTTTTTTTTCTCTCTCCGGCTCTCCCTCTCTCCGTTTCTTTCTCTCCCGGGCTGCGAGAGCAGGTCAAATCCTCAGCTAGATGCCCGAGGCTGTTTTTCCCGTCTCTCCCTTTTGCAGCGCACCTCTATACCAATTGAGCCAAATCCCAGTAAAGCTTGAAAAAAACAGAGCTACCCCTCTGCTTCCACTTTGGAGTTTGTTTAACCCTCTGGGGCCGAAATAATTAAGATCAATATATATATGAAAGTTCAACCTCTTGCTTTTTTTGAAGTTGCCATGCTGTATGAGGTAATTAAACAGAGCGGCAGATCTGGCGTGTGTTTTCCACCGAAGCCGGAAAAGCACAGATGCGGGCCGCCGCTGTAGAGCTGCTTCACTGAGAACAGAGACCTCTGGGACACGTCACATGTCATGAGAGATAAGCTGAGACACACAGTCAAATTATAAGGAATGACAACAGGATTTGTATTTGGACTTATTTGTGTTTGAAAGTAATTCTGAGAAAGAATATGGGATTTGTGTGAAACATAATGAATACAAATCTGACCACAGATGTTTGTGATATTTTAATGAGAGATCTTCTTTTACATTGTGTTTAATAAATCAAAGGATCACAACAAAGAAATGTAAGAAGATAATTTTTTTTTAACCCAATTCGTTTGCCTTATTTTGCTGTCATTTGGATGTAGATTTTCTCTAGAAATTGCATTTGAACATCAGCACCTGACAGAGAGAGAGCGTCCTCTGTGAAAGCGATCCTAGATTTTCTGTTCTACAACTAAGGGATTTTGCTAACATTCCTTTGCAAATACAGAGGAATAATTCTTATATTTTCTCAATGCTCGTAAACCTTGGCTTCGTAGAGTAATTCTCACGGCTCATTTAAAAAAACAGCAGTGCATTGTCATGTAGCTACTGCACTCCTGAGGGGGTGGGAGAAACAACCAGACATAAGACACTTACAAACAAGATATTAGATTATTAGGTTATTAGAAATTCCATTGAAAATATTTTACTTGATTTGTGTCTTCTTCTTTTTTTTTTCTTTTTTTTTTAAAATCATATCTTCCAACCAGTTTAGTTGGTTTAAGGGTAATATCTCTCAAGTCTTTAATTTTCACACTTTATGAAGAGGCATTTATTTGCAGAGCAATGTAAAGATTTACAGCTTATTGCGTTGCATTAGTTTCCCTCCTAAATTTGGCAGTAGTTACTTGATAATTATTTCAGCATGTCTCATAAAGCAAACCTTCCTAAAAAAAAAAAAAAATACTCAGCTGTAAATTCATTTATTTCTTATTGCTCGGGCAAATTGGAATGATTAATGAATTTATTTATTAATTAATGAATATTTGCAATATATAATACAGGAATATAAGTAACTTATAGTAAGTATCAGAACATGTACTTAAAAGACAGGTATCTTTATAAAGCCCCAAAAAATTATGCAGGATTTTTCAAGAAGTGTCCTATAGGGTCTAGTTCTCAAATCTATATTTCTGTGCTTTACTTTTTTTTTGTGTGTGTGTGTGTGTGTGTATATATATATATATATATATATATATATATATATATATATACATATATATATATATATATACAGAACAAAAACTATTAAATTAATGAGCATCTGTTTTTAATAACAAACTACTCGAATAAAATAAACATTAGATTGATTAATTAACTAATAAAGGTTTAATATCGCAAGGGGGATAATAAACAACGAATGTTACAATGTGTAATACTTTATTAAAAAAAATAGCACTGTTCCACAGCAGTAAAATTTTCATTGCAGTCATTTATTCCTGAGTTACATCATAATTGTGATTATTGGAGTCACATAAAAACTATACAACATATCCTTTTTTTGTTTGTTTGTTTGTTTTTAAGCCCAATATACCAACTTTATTGTGTACAGTTGAAACAGTACAAGTAACACAGGATCTTGCCAACGTTTACACATCTGCATGTGTGTGGCTTCTGAAGTCTTGGTAATCCCAGGCCCAGCTTTAATGCCTCACTGTGGATTTGAGGATGCCAGGCCCAGAGCTTTACAATGTGGCATGGCATGGAGGCTTCAGTGAGTCACTGCTGTCACTGATGGGAGTACAGTGGCCTTCTGTCAGGCGCTTTTGGCATTCCAGCGCGCTTGAAGCTCAACCTGGAACAATAGGCAAATTATGAGCATGATATGGGCATCTCATACTCTGAGTGTGCCCGTATGTTACATTTGTAAGGTTGTGACCTTCACAGAGAGATTAAGTGCATCTATATGATGTGCCATATATCAGACGACAACAATAGGTGGACAACTCTTTATTAAAGCATTTACAAGCCTCTGTATATGGTATAGTCTCAGTAATCCGGAAGATGTGTGTGAACACTCAAAGGAACATTCTCACATAAGCCACATCTTTACACGTATTCAGAGAATATTAATAGCGACATACATATGCACATCCGATAAATACTTAAGACTAGTGGCTTTTTGTGCCGCACAAACACAGGCCTATAATAATGCTAGATTTGCCAGTATGTATTCTCTGAGTCAGTTTGTTTATTTATATACATATACTCCCATGTATATTTGTAGCTTACATATGCCACAAGTGCACATGACTTCTGTGTCCCTAAATCCCTTATAAAACTTACCCTTTAGATGATTTAAATCAAGATGTGTGCAGTTTTACTCAAAAGCAAATCTGTATTGCTTTAAAAAATAGTTTTTGTGGATGGGATATTGTTTTGCTTAATTGAATTCATTTCCACAAGATGATGTAGATGACACTTTTCAGGCATGGTGACTCTTTAGCAAAAAATACCTCATAAATATAAATCATAAAAGGTCCAGTCCATTCCCAATGACAGTAGGAGCCAAATATAAAGCATTCAGATTTGTAAACAAGCATGCCCCCAATAAACACTCTCACAGTTCTAACGGTGAGTGTGCATTGTCGGTACTCTGTCCTTAGAAGTCGACTACTTGAATAATTGCTCTAGCTGTCTCTCGCAGTGGATCAGGCTGGGTAATGTTGCTTTTTTGCATGGATATTTGGCTGCTGGTGTGACGATGGGGAGGTGGACTTAGACTATGGGAGCAGGGTTATTGGGAGGCCAGCCAGATTCATTGTTATAAAGCAGAGACAGATATACAGGCCAACTTCTGGAGAGTGATGGCAGAAAACACAATGAGCATTTTTTTATTTTATTTTTTATTTGTTTATAATGTCTGTCTGCTCATTTATTTAGTCATAATTATTGAGTATTATTCTTTATTATTATTATTATTATTATTATTGTTATTAATAATAATAATATTTTGACTCTTAGGATGTATATATATATATATATATATATATATATGTATGTGTGTTTTTTTTTCTGTGAGCCTTGTTTTTCTAGTTTTTTTTTTTTTTTTTGCATAGTAAAAGAAAACCTGTAGCTGTAATTTGGTGTTTTTGCTAAATAATTTTGTCAGATAAATACCTTTACGTTTAGTTTGGTGTTTTATTTTTCTAAATATAAAATATTATTCTCATATTTTGATTGTTTAAAATGAACTTGTAGGGTCATTAAAAATGTGTGTGTGTGTGTTTTAGATTCAGGCTTTTTAAAGATTTCCTTCATAATGAATACTGATTGTTCTGGCATAAAGTAGAATTCTTACTTGATTTAGCACAAACACACATTTTGCACATGCATAGATGTATTGCAGTGTTTATCTTTCTGTTTGCCTTTCTCTTTCTTTAAAAAGTCTACCTCTTTCACAAACGGCCACCAATTCTGAGTGGGAAAAAACAGGCTTAAGGTACTTGTGGTGTTTGGGGTCCCATGCTAAATGCCCTCCTAGCTAAGCCCACTGCCCAGGCTGGGTGTCCTTATGGTAAAATGAAATAAATGAAAGGTAAGTAAAAGTAAATGGATTTTCCCTATTGAATGTTATTGCTTGAGGATTGGTGCAGATGGTTATTGATCTGGTGCACACATTGCCATTACCGCGGGGATGACAATCAACGGCCAGACCCATTGCCAGTAAACAAGGCTGTTTCTCCTGCCACTGGGAGAAACGAGTGGAGCGGTAGAGAAGAAAAGCAAAGGGTTTTTCGCCCCTACTGCTCTGCTCCATATCGATCTAACCTGCTCCGTTTACTCTTAAGCAGCAATAACAATATGTGCCTGGAGAAAGTGTTCACAGTAACATTTACTTGGACGAGCACACACATTGATGCTTACCACAGTGTTCACACATGTAGCATTTTATAAGGAAGATTAAGGTGCTGATTTTGCCCCATTATGAATTAGTAACATAATTGTAAATAAATGCATTATTAAGATCAATTTACATAAGTGGTAAATATCACTGCGTGGCAATGTTATTTAAGGTTTTTGATATCTACTGAGAATTCAGGAGTAATATCACCTTGATGTTGATATATGTTATTTTTTACCATGGTCTGTCTGGATACTCGATTCTGATTGGCTGGAAGGTGTTCTTTAAAACCTTTTAATGCACAGGTAGTTCCAAGTCAGTCTCTTCACAGATGCAGGTAATTTACACACACACTCTCTCTTTCTCGCTCTCTCTCTCTCTAGATAGGCTTATTTATTCTAATATATGTTATAATTTAGTAAAATAAATGTAACCTTTCTCCACTAATTTATCTCTGTGTCCGATTTGAAGAGAACAGAATGCTAGATTTAACAAGTATTTAAGACCACTGGACATCTGATAAGACATTTCACTGGTGACAACCAGAATGTTTTTTTATTTATTTTATTTTTTAAACAGGGACAATGCACAAGTTAACATTAACCTTGTATAAAAACAAGGAGAGATGCATTGTGCCAGGTTGTAGCACAAGTGCTATTTTCCGCCCATAGTCCAGTGACATGGACTCTTCTTACTTTCACATCAAAACCCACAGGGTCCAGGTTCATTGCTAGTGCTGGACATTTATGGTGCAACCCATGGCTCTTCTGAAGTATTTCCACATAATTTGTCTATTATGTCAACTCTTCAGCTGTGTAAAACAAAGATAAATCTATATATTTTTTTATTGTTTGTTCTACACAGTGACCTGTCAAATAAGTGTATATAGATATAATTGTGTAGATAATTAAATTAGCTTACAATTCAACATAAAGCACTGACTAAAACAAAAACAGCTGTCTTTTAAATTAGATTTTAATGTATTTTTACTTTAAAGCTTGTAATAGCTTTGCACCTAAATATATAATAGACTGTTTGAAACTTTATCTCTCGGAGCGTCTTCTGACATTCTCGAATGTTGGCTTCATACCACAAACGTTACCAACAAAAAGACAGGTGATGCTGTAATCTGTTTTTATATACATAAGCTCTGAAACACAATACCAAAATATTAAGGAATTAGAGAAGCAGACTCACTGAGAAGCTGCTGTAAACCTTTTTGAAGGATTATATTTTAAACTCTTGCTTTTTAATTTAACTTTTTTACAGCATTTTTGCAATGCACATGGACATAGTTGTAAGATATTTTTTGTTAGTATTGGGAATTTTTTTATATATATGTTTTTGGTTTCATTATTGAAATTGTAGTCCAAATTCATTATAGGTTTCAGCAGAATTATTACATGTATATATTACATTTTGCAAACCTTTAAATTTTCTCTTAAAATAACCTTCAGATCAGTCTGAATAACTTTTCGATAAAGTTGCCATATCAGTTCAACAGTTCATCTAAGTTGCACCTAAACATTATATGCTTAGTTGATAATAATCATATTCTATAATATAATAATTGATAACAAGCATATAGTTAATGCATTGAAAATCCTGAGTGATCTTATTCTATAGAGTGGACTATAAAATGTTATCAAAACAGAAGCTTTTCCCCCCCAGATATGCATTCTTTGAAGGACTCTTATGGCTGGATGCACATGTTTTCTACTTTCACAGAACCTTCTCCCAAAGTGTAATCCTTTTTAAATTGCCCATGGCCACCAAATATAGCGGCAAAAGTGTGTCACATTTCTATATTTCTTTCAGATCTTGGGGGCTTATGGAGATAAAAAGGGAGACACCATAGACTGTAGGTGAGGGACTGACGACATGTAATGGAGTCCAAGCTCACACTGCCAAAATATGTGGAGGCATGCATGGATTCCTCTAGATTAGCAATATGGGCTTGTTTCCGTGGTATTAGCCAAGTATCTTAGCAACAGGATCACAGCAACCTCACACCTCATGATGTGCAGCCGCATGTAATAACCTGAACATAATCTTTTTTCTCCTGCTTCCTTTTTACCCCCCCCCACCCTCGCTTTCTTTTAATTTCGCCGGTGATATTACCGATACATGTGTTCGGTTTGAGATCTTTGTTTAATAAGATGAATTGATGCAGTCGAGATTTGCTCTGTGTCATGAGTGGACAGGGCCGAATGCCTCGGGAGCTTAGAGAAGCTCCATGTCTTTTGTCTTAGATTGACAGGAGTCGTGCTTACCCTGATTAATCCCGGCTGCTTAACGTGTATCTTTGAACTGAGTGAATCAAAAAAATGCAGGCGGAATCCCTAATATCGGCGTGCAGTTCGGAGTCAAATAGAATGCAAATTACCTCTACAACTGAAATGTCATTTTAAACATGCCACACAGCGGCTGTGCCTTCTGGAAGAAGTCATTTAGAGTAATTTGGATGATTCCGAGTTCTACTAATCCTCCTTCATTTTCTTCTCCACCTCTGAGGTTACAGGAAGAGTAGAAAGAGGACAATGGCACAGCGCTTATGTTATCCACCCCACCAATGCTAACGCTAATGATCTTGTGTCTGAGAAATCTGCATGTGTGCGCAAACATACGGCTCTGTTAATGACTAAAACCAAGCTAAGCACGCTACATTGCAAAACAAAATCAAAACAAAATCATATCTTTAGTTCTTTTTTTTATCACAACCTCGCACAAAACATGAAACATTTTTATATTATTATTATTTTTACTATTATATACAGTATATATGTAGTACTGTGCAAAAGTCTTAGTGCATGTTAGTGATTTCACCACAAAAACATGGTTTTAAGCCAGTTATTGATATATTTTGCTGTAGTGTGTCAGTAGGAAATATCAGTTTACATTTCCAAACATTCCTTTTTCATTAATTGTAATAATCCAGTGAGATATTTGTATGCACAAGGAGTCTGATCAACACTGTCTGCAGGCTAGGTTTCTTCAAGCGTCTTGGAGATGTTGCCACAGTTCTTCTGGATTTAGTCTGTCTCAGTTTTTTTGTTTGTTTCCTCATGTAATCTTTGATGGACTCAATGATGGTGAGATCAGATCTCCTTGTGGAGCACACCGGCTGTTGTCTCCTTGTGCATACAAAAATGTCACTGGATTATTACAATAATGGCAAAACATTTTTTAAATGTACTATACTGATATTTTCTACTGACACACTATAGCAAAATATATAAATAACTGTGTGTATATATATATATTTATTATTATTATATATATATTATTATTATTATTATATACACTCAGCTATTTTGCAAGTTCTCCCACTTAGAAATCATGGAGGGGTGTGAAATTGTCATCGTAGGTGCATGTCCACTGTGAGAGACATAATCTAAAAAAAAAAAAATCCAGAAATCACAATGTATGATTTTTTAACTATTTATTTGTAAGATACAGCTGCAAATAAGTATTTGAACACCTGTCTATCAGCTAGAATTCTGACCCTCAAAGACCTGTTAGTCTGCCTTTAAAATGTCCACCTCCACTCCATTTATTATCCTAAATTAGATGCACCTGTTTGAGGTCGTTAGCTGCATAAAGACCCCTGTCCACCCCATACAATCAGTAAGAATCCAACTACTAACATGGCCAAGACCAAAGAGCTGTCCAAAGACACTAGAGACAAAATTGTACACCTCCACAAGGCTGGAAAGGGCTACGGGGAAATTGCCAAGCAGCTTGGTGAAAAAAGGTCCACTGTTGGAGCAATCATTAGAAAATGGAAGAAGCTAAACATGACAATCTCCCTCGGACTGGGGCTCCATGCAAGATCTCACCTCGTGGGGTCTCAATGATCCTAAGAAAGGTGAGAATTCAGCCCAGAACTACACGGGAGGAGCTGGTCAATGACCTGAAAAGAGCTGGGACCACGGTTTCCAAGGTTACTGTTGGTAATACACTAAGACGTCATGGTTTGAAATCATGCATGGCACGGAAGGTTCCCCTGCTTAAACCAGCACATGTCAAGGCCCGTCTTAAGTTTACCAATGACCATTTGGATGATCCAGAGGAGTCATGGGAGAAAGTCATGTGGTCAGATAAAACCAAAATAGAACTTTTTGGTCATAATTCCACTAACCGTGTTTGGAGGAAGAAGAATGATGAGTACCATCCCAAGAACACCATCCCTACTGTGAAGCATGGGGGTGGTAGCATCATGCTTTGGGGGTGTTTTCTGCACATGGGACAGGGCGACTGCACTGTATTAAGGAGAGGATGACCAGGGCCATGTATTGCGAGATTTTGGGGAACAACCTCCTTCCCTCAGTTAGAGCATTGAAGATGGGTCGAGGCTGGGTCTTCCAACAAGACAATGACCCGAAGCACACAGCCAGGATAACCGAGGAGTGGCTCTGTAAGAAGCATATAAAGGTTCTGGCGTGGCCTAGTCAGTCTCCAGACCTAAACCCAATAGAGAATCTTTGGAGGGAGCTCAGAAACCTGCCTGATCTAGAGAAGATCTGTGTGGAGGAGTGGGCCAAAATCCCTCCTGCAGTGTGTGCAAACCTGGTGAAAAACTACAGGAAACGTTTGACCTCTGTAATTGCAAACAAAGGCTACTGTACCAAATATTAACATTGATTTTCTCAGGTGTTCAAATACTTATTTGCAGCTGTATCATACAAATAAATAGTTAAAAAATCATACATTGTGATTTCTGGATTTTTTTTTTTAGATTATGTCTCTCACAGTGGACATGCACCTACGATGACAATTTCAGACCCCTCCACGATTTCCAAGTGGGAGAACTTGCAAAATAGCAGGGTGTTCAGATACTTATTTTCTTTACTCCATATATACTGTATATATATTATATTATATTATTTAATTTTTTTTATTTTATATTTTTTACTACTATTGTTTCTTCTTTTTTTTTACATTATATATTTGTACAGTTAATTACTTGTAATTCTAATTCTTGTCTGCAATGTTATTTGCCACTCTTGGTCAGTTGTGTTGTTTTATACCAGTAAATATAGAAGGCTGTTGATATTGACCCTTAAATATAATTTAGAGCATAACTGATGATCACAGTTTGTTGAAGGCATATAATAAGATAAAAAGAGGACTATAACACTGTTTTATTCATTCAACTAGCAAACTGACATCTGAGGTGATCAGATATTATTGTAACAATTGCATGTAAAATCTGATAAATAAAATGAGACTCTTTCAGAACAAAAAAAATATTTCCCCCCACTCCCTCTCTCTCTCTCTCTCTCTCTCTCTCTCTCTCCATCACTCTCAGCAACGTCCATCTCTTTTAGCTGTTTAAAGGGCCAGTAGACTGACCCAAAGGGGCCATTATGGTGTGGTTGGACCTCCTGATTTACACCCCTTCATACAACCCAGGGGTAATATAGTCCTCAGCGCAACACACAAACGCATGTACACACTCTCGCTCTGCACTCAGGGACACTTTCACTGCAGCCCCCTTAATTCTTTCGATTTTTCTTATGCATGACCCATTCCCTCTCGCTCAGGACTGATTGAGGAGTTTGGTTTGTGCGGCTGCTACACACATACACACTCCACTCATCTGGCCTGAACTGTCTGTCTCCCGGGAAGCCTCCTCGCTTTTCCATGGGTTGTCCTCTGTCTGGTGCCTTAATTTATTATGATCAGACAATACAATTTTATGACTTGTGCTTGACTTCAACATATTCCCCTACATTTATACAGAGTTCACATGGGAGGTTTGTCAGCGTCTTTGTGCAGCGTTCTTCATTTCAGTTCTAGTGTTTGCCTAATTTTATAAACTGCAACGTGAAATTTGTGATAGGCTTGATTTGTTTCATAACACGGAATAGCTAAAAAGATTTATTTTAATAGTGTTTTTTATCTAATTAAATTTGAAAAATGCCACAGTAACTTTTCGTAGAAGCAATAATTACAACATGAATGATAAGTCAACAGAGGCAGATAAGATAAAACTGCTTCTAAATGGAAATCTTAAAAATAGCTGCTCTGAGCATGCAGGAATGGATCATCAATATTAATTGATGTTCAAAACAAATACCACATGTTCTGCTGTAACTCAAACCCAGCAGTGTTGATCAGAGTGATTCAGCAGACGTAAATTCTCTGAGCTCTGTGTCATGTAATTTAATCCCCTTAAGTCTTATTTTTGCACTCTTAGACAGCGTTTCATAATCACAGCAGTCAGACGCACATGGATCTCTCTCTGAGAAATGTCAGCGGTACAGCTTTTCAGATCACATTCACGGATTTGGTCAATATGCAGTCCAAGAGTTTGTAACCACATTGAAAATCTGTGATCAAAATGTAATTTAAACCTGTAAATAAGCTTAAGGAGTTTAGGAGTTTTAAATATTGGTAAAAAGAAATAATATGACATTAGATCAGTAGATCAATTCGAAGAAGGACAGTTTGAAAATAAAATTTACTCCCATGTCAGTTTACTCCAAACAACCAAACAGCTTGTTTACCATTGACTTCCACTGTATAGGCAAAACAAACAAACAAACAATGGAACAACATGAAGGTGAGTAAATAACACAAGTTCATTTTTGGGGATTAACTATATTTAAGCTACTGCGCTATTTCTAGGTTACCAATTGAAAATAAAATCTTGATCTTGTGAACTCCTAAAGGTTAAAAGGTCAGATGTTCATTAATCAATTCAACTTCTAAGACATTCTGAAATTTGAAGTTTTGTCTCATTGTACATTTTGCAGTTATCATATTATCAATATTTCAACATGGATACCCCCACCCCCACCCCCACCCCCCCACACACACACCATTTTGTGATTTTCTTCTAAAGTGCCTGTCTCCATTCATTGCTGATGATCATTCTCATTTAGACCAGCATAACATCAGAGACCAAAACCTGTTGAACATAAGTTCTGTGAAGGTCATCACTCTAGTAAGCCTGGCATTTCAGGGACATAAGCGCATCCAAGTCATTTTGGGGGAGACTGACTTCTGCATGTAACACCATGCCAAAGTAAACACACATAAAAAATAGACCTAATTCATCCTCTCTGGCCTATACTGGCACAGGCCTCAAAGTGTTCATGAGGTCCACAGCTGTTGCCATGACAATAGACTCCATGTTTGAGTACACAGCTATGTTTTATTTGGAATGTCCTAAATTGTGAAGTGGGCAGAAATTTCAAAAGTTAATTTTTGTTAACAAATTTCTGCTATTTTAGATGTTATCAACGAACCAACTGAAGTGAATTGTAGGTGAATTCCTCTATAAGTGTTATGAGATTTTATAATATGTATGAAATGGTGATAGATAGATGTCTGCACCTCTACTAGTGAAGCTTTTCCCACTGGTACAAATGTGAGAACACTTGAGTAAAATCCCCCTGGCACAACCCTGGTGTTGATTATAGGTCTGGTTTTCACAGTGTGGTGGTGGTACCGCTACTCAAAAGATGAAACCACACATTATAAATGACCACAGTTTCAGCTCTGTTTCATTTCTCAGTTTTCCCCTTTTTTCCTTCTACGTGTGCATAGAAAATAATCAAATACACACATTTCTGGAGAATTGTCTGCCATGCTTAAAAGCACTGCGGAACCGGCAATAACAGGGTTACATAAACTACCCATAATTCTGCATTCTTAATGATATGTGCCATCTGGTTGAGCAGAAACCAAATATAGTTAGATGGTTTTGGAAAGATATTTTAGCAGTTTAAGTAAAAACAAAGCAAAAACAAAACAAACTAATGGTTTAATTGGTTGCAATTATCATAAAATCAGTCATCTTTCACTAAACAGTTATTCCTCCTTTAAAAGTATCCTATGTTTTTTTTTGTAATAGTAATAGTCATTTTAGATCCCACTTTATATTAAGTGGCTTATATGTACTTGCATTGAAATTAATAATTTGATACAATGGACTTATTGTGTACATACATGTTTTTACATTGTACTTATATATTAAAAATACCAGCATGTAATTACAGCTGTAATTTATGTGATTGCATTTTTAATTACACAGTTGACCCTTCCCTTCCACCTTAACCCACCCTTAAAGCTACCCATACCACCACACCTGTCCTTAACCTTACCCGTATCACATCTTAATAGCAGCAAAAGTGTTTGACAATACAACATGAACACAATAAGTACATTGCACTTATTTTTTGATGTAAGTACATAGTACTTAAAGCCACTTAATATAAAGTGAGACCTAATTTTATTTTAAAAAGTCCCAAGGCCCCATTGACTCCCATAGTATGAAAAAAAAAAAATACTATGGAAGTCAATGTGGCCCATCAACTGTTTGGTTACCCACATTCTTCAAAATATGACAGAATTTTCATTTTTGGGTTAGGGTTAGGCAAAAGGGGTAGATTTTAGGTTCTAATTCATTTAAGTTTGCTAAAATATGTATTTTCTATATGTGGTCTGATGTCACTATTATAGTGACCATCATAATATGATGCGTTTGTGTTGTGTATTGATTGACTAATGTTAGAGTGCATACATATTGTAAAATGGAATTATTCACATTGTAAAACAGTTTCATTTACTGCTAGATTCATCACATACCGCCATTGCACATATACATCATGAGTATTATGAATGAAACATCTGCCATCATGTATACTTCTAGTTTAATTGTGTCCAGCCCAAT
Organism: Semotilus atromaculatus; assembly: GCA_031834385.1. NCBI lineage: Eukaryota > Metazoa > Chordata > Actinopteri > Cypriniformes > Leuciscidae > Semotilus > Semotilus atromaculatus. The sequence goes on from JAULUF010000052.1 coordinate 13,518,557, forward strand.
TTAAAAAAAAGTTATACATTTAATTGTCATGAGAAATTATGTCTGAGGAAAAGTGTCAAAGGTTTAGGCTAAACATTTTCTGAACAAATGAGCATAACCCAAAAACTGTTACAATTATCCTTTCTTTCCGTCATTACATTTAATATTCATGTTTCATCATTATGAAACTGTTATTCAACATGGGCTCAGTTGTTTAGAAAGAACTTTTGTGTTAAGAAGAGAAAAAAAGTCTGAGAGAGTCCTGTGCGAGAAGTCTGTGAGTGAGAGATCTGTAAAATGTAGAATGGTAAAGAAAAAGTCTGGGGTTAAACTTGTATCCAGCCATAAGAACAAAACGAAGTGCTCATTTTCACTTTTACAGGGCTTTTGCATGCATGGGTTAACAGCTTTTGATTACCTATATCATTGAAAAAGCATGTTTCTTGTAAGAGTTTCTGAAGGAGTTTACCCTGCAGCTAAAAAAAATGTGATAATGTGTTTTGAAAGAGTGTGTACTCCTGTGTGCATATAAAAGGAACTTCATAAAGTCAGACATAAAAAGAAGAATCTCTTTTTGATTCCTATTAAATGACACCATAGCGAATGTCTGTGTCGAACAGCCCTTGAACGCTAGGGTTTTATTGATAGGAGAGAGAGCGCATGCCTCGATTTATGAGAGGAACTCACATAAACTATTTGTGTGAAAGTTCCCATTTTATCAGGATGCAACGGTACCATGGGGAGCCATTGGCTTTGAGTTGACGTGGATGGGGAGGGGGTCTGAATTCTGGAGCGGCTCTTCAGTAACAAGGGGAGGACAGCTGTGATTCTAGATTAAAGATTTTTCATTCCCATTCTGAAGCTGTTCCCAGTGGCACAGTGCGGCGCCTCTGCAGGCTCATTGTCCATCGCAAACGTCTATCCTTCTGGGAGACGTTGTGGGACCAGCTGCTGTACGGACATGAGTGTTGAGGAAAAGGGGGGAAAACAGTCAGGCCATTTGTCCAAGAACTGCACCTCTGTCAAATCTCTTTTCACCTATACAAGCATGAGAACAAAATTAAGGTCAGAGTGTACCTAAAACAAAAAGGAGAAATATTAGCGCCTCTTTCCTCTGCACCCTTTAATGAAGTATTTAAAAAGACCGATTGCTGTTGATTTATGCCAACTTTTAAAATGACAGGTGAAATTTAATGCCGAGCCACATGTCAATCGACCGTTTTGCAGAGATTCTCAGGAGTAAAAAAAACACACTCTCAAGTTGAAGCCTGCTTTTTAATTAATCTGCCAATTTCAGGAGATGACATATTTGACCTTTAATTTTACAATAATATATGACATATTATCACTATTTTAATTACCCTTTGATCTATACAGCAAACAGTGAAACGTTTAATCAATAAGGGCTGTCAGGAATAATTCTGCAATGAATGCAGGGACCAGAAGCTTAATGGATCTGAAGGTGTTGTTCATTGTCGCCAGTGTCATGGCTGTGATTCTCCATTATTTCAGGCTGTTCAGCATGCACAGAACTGTGGTCCACATCAGAGCTGTGAACGGTTAAGGAGCAGGAGGGGGTTGGCAAATGTTTGTGTATGAGCCTGTATGGAGGTCCAGGCAGGATATTGATGGATGCAGGCCTGCAGGGTGACCGTGTTCCCGGAGGATTCAGGATTCACTCACCTGTTGCCCTTTTAAATGGATTTCATGGGAAAATTCTTGTTGATTTAAAGAAGTAAAGCAACATTGTTCAGTCTACTTTTCTTTTCTTTTTTCATCTGACATAAAAATATGCCAAAAATGGACTAAAATATCTAATGCCTACTCCAATATTCCACTCTGTAAGTGTATTTTAAGTTTTAAATGTTAAACAAAAAAAAAGTTTCTTTCTTACTTAGTCTTATTTTTGATTGTATTTTTATTTCTTTATTTTTCTTTTCTTTATTTTTCTTTATTTTACTTTTATATGTTTTTTTAATTAATTATTTTATTTTATGATTTTTTTTTTATTATTTGAATCATATACAAAAAAATTATTTTACCCATGAAATCGTTTAACCATAAAAAAAAATGTATCTGCTTTTTTTTTCTCCCCACAGAACACAGGTTGATGGGCAACCACAAAAAAGAGTGGAAGGTCCAATCTTTACTGTAAAGAAGCGGGTCGCGCAGATAAAGGTTAGTCCACGGTGCTCGTGTTTCTTAGTGGGGGGTGTAGATCGGTGGGCTGGATTGTGACTGTATGTTTGCGTGGGCGCAGCGAGACATTTTGTCTAATATCTCTGGCTACAGATGTGTAGCTGAAGGGGGAAGGAAGGCATGAGAAGGCGAGTTTAAAGTTTTCCCAGAGCTTTGTTGGAGGCAACAACAGAAAGAAGCTCAGTCTAGACATGCAATTGTACACAAGAAAAAAGTAGCAAGAAATTACTGGATTATACATGCAGGAAAGAGTAAGCTCTCTGCTACTTTGTTGGGCTTAGCGTGTATGTCAATGTCAATGGCGCTTGAAAGATCCCCCTGAAGTGAGGCTGATAGTTAAAGATTTACGTCATACTGTTGACCGTAAATACCCACATTCCTCGGAGAGGTAGATTGACAAGGTGTGGCAGTCTGGTGCTTCCTGTGTAAATAAGGAACAGGTAAAAGAAAGACACTGCACACATTCAGCATGTGAGTGTAGCTTTGGTTAAGGAGGCCACCACAGAGATGCCTAATAAAGTTCAGGAAGTGACATGCTAAAATCACTCATTGTTTCAGCCTGATAATTAGATTTCGAATTTTCATGCCGTGATTGTAATTCCTCACGGCTGCAAAGAGAACGTTTGAAACTTGTGTTTGGAGAAATTGAAGTGGATTGGATTCTCTCTCTCTTTAAAACTTAATATTTTTTGGGTAAATCTCTTATTCACGTCAGCGTCTAATTTACGGTTAGATGATGCAACTAGAGAGAGTTTGACCTTTAAGACCAAGCTGGTATCTCAATTGATTAAAGTGTCAGCTTAATTACGATTGGAGTTGATCGGACGGCTCTGCTTTTCTGATGTTCTTCTCGTCCCAAAGTAAAGCATCAGAAAGCCTGAGGGCAAGCAGCCACACGTCTGTCTGACTGAGAAACAGATATGTGGTCAGTCGCTCTCTCTGTAGGGCTGTTCTGTTCACTGATGCACACAGTAAATTTCTTGTTCAGCGACCCATTCACAATAAATGTCGGTAGTTTTATTTTACATTGTAAAACCTTTGTCATGTTCTTTTTACTGTTGTATTCAGTATGAAATTCAGAACATGTGATTTATAAATGTTTACTGCTCTCCAGAGAACTTGCATTCACAGAAACCCAAGGGGGGGGGGGCTACATCCAAAACGGGTAGAACATTTAAAATTACTGACATTAAGGTCTGAAAAAAAATGTGAAAATGCTTCTATTTAGCATTTTTCAAATTAACAATATCTTTCAAAAGTCTGGGGTCAGTGAGATTTTTTTTTTTAAACATTTAAACTGTTACAAAATATTTATATTTCATACAATATAATTGCTGTTCTTTCTAATTATGAAATCTAATTATGACAGACTGAAACAATGAGTGAAATGTATTATGATTTCCACAAAATATTAAGCAGCACAACTTGTTTTCAACATTCATAATAATAAGAAATGTTTCTTGAAACCAGTTCAGTATATTAGAAAGATTTCTGAAGGATCATGTGACACTGAAGACTGGAGTAATGATGATGAAAATTCAGCTTTGACATCACAGGAATAAATTACATTTTAAAATATACTTAAATAGAAAATGGTATTTATAAATTGTAATAACATTTTACTGTATTTTTTGTGTGTGATTATATTTTATATATTTTTAATAAATATTCAATTAATGCAGCCTTGGTGATGATAAGAGACTTCTTGATAAGAAAATTTTTACCAACCCAATTTAAGATTTTAAACAGTATGTTTTTTTCCCATTGCAAATGACATGATAAGCATAACTGCATTTGAATAATTATCATGAATTTCATAATCTTTTCAGGTTTAACTTAAACTCCATCAAAGGTTTTCACAGTGTCAGGAATTTAGACCCACTGCATTTAAATCATGGACATTACAAAATAATAATAATAATAATAATTATAAAGTATTTCGTGAAGTGGTCAATTCTCTGACATTTTGTCTCTGTGTCTTTCTTTCTATCAGTCGCTTTCTCATTCTCTTTTAAATCTAAAGCAGACTAACCAAAAACAGTTTGTTGTTTCAGCCTGGGCCTGATTTACAAAGGCAACAATCAACATGCATGCAACATTTTTAAACTCTCTTAACCTTAAGAACATAAGTGCAGTTTACCCAGGCTCTTGTCACACATTTCAGAAGGTCAGGCAGAAGGCAATGTTTTGAAAGGCACATTAAATATTAGTTTACCCTGACCAGTTATTTTTGTGACTTTATCAAGCACAGATGGCTCTTGTTGAAACCATGGATGGAGAAAGAGGAAAAGGAAGAAGACACTAAATTTATCACGCTACCTAAATCAAATGAATGTCAGGGCAGTTGCCATCAAAAAGACATGTCAGAGAGAGAGAGAGAGAGAGAGAGAGAGAGAGAGAGAGAGAGAGGGAGCAAGAGATGGGGAGAGGAAAATGGAATAGAGGCAACACACAGTAGCAGCCTGTTCTCAATCTCAAATTATATGTAGGAAGAATTTGTCTAGTTAGATCTTTCGATTATTTTATTGATCTCATTAGGGTAATTGAAGGGTATAATTTCAAGCAGAGTTGAATGCTGAATATTTATAGTATGATTGTGAGTTTTAGACGAAACAAATATAATGTAAAAGTTCTACACTTCCATTACAAAGTTTTGGCTCAGTACGATATTTTATTCAGAAAATACTTTATTAAGAAAGGATGCGAAATGTTACAAAAATGCTGTTTTTTTGCTGTTGTTTTCTTTCTGTTAATCAAGTAATCCTTGATATATATTTATTTAATTATTTTATTCCATAAAAATATTCAAAAATTAAAATGTTTCTTGAGCACCAAATCAGCATATTAGAATGAATCCTGAAGGATCATGGGACACTGAAGACAAAAGTAATGATGCTGAAAATTCAGTTTTGCCATCACAGGAATAAAAATGTAAAAACAATTACAATATATTATAATAGAAAACAATTAATGTATTTCACATAGTTACTGTTTTCTGCATTATAGTAATAAGCATAAGAGACTTCCTAAACAAACATTTAAAAAATCTTTCCAACCCAAAGCTTTTGAATTGTACTGTAAATATTATATTAGATTTATTGTATCATTTTATGTTCTTATTTATTTTTTAAATCCTATATTTTTGTCTATAAATAGAGCACATGGATATAAAATACAACAGATCAAGGCATTTCGGCAGTAAATTGACTGTAGAAACACCTTGGCCTTTATTTTATTATTGTCTTACTTTTCTCCTCATTGAACAATGTTCAAACACTTTAAAAAAAGACAGTATTCCATCATTGTTTTATTGCAAATATTTCAGTAAGTAGATTTATGCCTCTCACTCAGAAACATGTTCAGATATATAAAAGACAGATCTCTTCAAAAGACTACGAGAAAGAAAGCTGTCTACGACCTTGTGATAAATCACCACACAACGCTTCAGCGTGGTGAAGATTGTTTCTGCCTCAACAGATGCTTATAATTGGCCACCCATTATTGAGAGGCTCAAGTTCAAACCTCCTGTGAAGTCCTCTAGCCACATTTGTCTCAAAGCACAGACAGAGTCTGGTTTCTAGAATCTGCCTTCTACAAGGTGTGGTCAAGACAAGACAAACCGTGCTCCATTTATCAGTGGGTAGTCGGCAGCTGCATTGAAAAGCCTAGCGTTCCAGGGCCGCTCTGGGTTCTTTGTCAGGCATGTGCTGGTGGGATGAAGTGGCTACCAGAGCCCAGTGACCCAGTCCACATCAAAGAGGAAACACATCTGGTCTTGGGAGAAAGGGAGGAGAGGGTTTATACAGGGTACACAATTACCAGCGCAGCAGGATGGATGAGACTACAGGAAGGAGAAATATTGTGACACTTCCTGGAGTGTGTTGAAAAATTAGCGCTGTGCATAAATCACTTAATGTCATGAATGGGTTTAAAAAAAAAAAAAAAAAAATGTAAAGCCTACTAAAATTTGATTGAGATTTACTCTGTGTCAAGTAAATATTTAAAGAATGGATTAACACATTAAAGTCACCATGAAATTAAAATGGAATATTTATTATGAATAATTTATTCGTGCACATTTTATTTTACATTTGTGTGCCCTCATAATCTTTAATCAAAATACCTTTACCTCCCTCTTTCAACGACATCTCTTCTCTGATGATGCATTTACTGGCGCGAGGGCGGGAAAACCTCTCACTCACATGAGATGGACCAATAGCAAACCACAACCATCCAAAACCTTTTTTTTTTTTTTTGAGAAGCCGTTTCACTCAGGGTCAAAAGAACTAACACAACTTCCGGTGCATGGCAACTTTAAGGAATAGTACATATAGGCTGCAGTGAAACTGGGCATTATGATATTGTGTTGCATATACTCAATACCGTACATTACTGCAATTTGGTCATTTCATAGGATAGCAAAGACAATAATGTCATTTTTTTACAGCATTAGAAAATTAAACACACGAGTGTTTTTGTACAAAATCAAATGTTTGTCACTTGAGGAAGATTGAGAGATGCAGCAATTCTGTGTGTGAGTGTGTGTGTGTTTGACCTCTGTCACTCTGGCTGTGCAGTATAGCTGGAGATTGCTAGCAGCATTAAGGTTAAAGGTCACACCTCTGTGGGAATACTCTCCTTAAAAGGTTATCTTGCCCTCAATTGGGCCCTCTGATGTGATCTCGCCCTGTAATTGTGTATGATTGAAATAATATATGAAATCAAACACAGGCTGAGCCAGCGCTTTTCCCACCCTTCTCTTTTTGATAAGAAAAACAAACTTGCATAGTGTCACACACCTTTACCTTCACAAAGATAAACAGTCAAAATAAACAATCAAAATAAGTGACAGGAGTGAATATAATTTATTGTCGAGAACAAAAAGCACCTTTTACTATTTTAGGTCTCATACAATTATTATATACATACATATATATATATATATATATATATATATATATATATATATATTTTTTTTTTTTTTTTTAATAGTGGCTAGGCAAGACATGACCAAAGAAAAAAAAAAATTTAAGAAAAAAATGCAACTGAAATTGAAAGTTAATCACTATGACTTTAAAAAAGTGCCTTAAACATCTTTAACTCCTGTGGTGTCTTACCAGGAAAAGACATCATGAGGTGTGTGTGTGTGTGTGTGTGTGTGTGTGTGTGTGTGCGTGTGTGTGTGTGTGCGTGTGTGTGTGTGTGTGTGTGTGTGTGTGTGTGTGTGTGTGTGTGTGAGAGTATGTGTATGATGACAAAAAATTTTATTTTAAAGCAAATCATCTGCAGAAGGCGAGACTCATCTGGACTAAATGTAGATATGTGAAAGGGTGATTTAAAAAAATAAATAAATTTTTTACCTACAGTAATCATCATTAATCAACTTTATTATACATTTTATGCCCTAAAATAAAAACAATAGCAAATTTCTCTGTATATCCATATTGAAATCCATTCACCCAAAGCCTAATCTGAAACAAAAATAGTATCTTCTTCATGCCAAGCCAAGCATTTAAAGACCCTTAATTGGGTACACACTCTCAAATCCCTTATGTTTAAAACAAAAGAGCGGTCATTTCTTGAATCTCTATCTCTCTCTCTCTCTCCAGTTCTCTGTTTGTTGGTGATTTACCGGTATAGCACCCGTAGCGCATGATAAGCACGTTTATATCGCCCTTCTTTTCCGTAGTGTTGGACTAGAGCTCGTCTAAATCCGGTGGAAGCTTAATGTTTATCCGACGTGAAAATAATTACTCAAAAGTGTTTCTCTTAATCCAAATAATGAGGGGCCCAGAGTGGGGCTCAGTGTCATTGTAAATCAGGACAGGGCAATTGACTCTTCACTCCTTGTAAGTTTCAGGTGAGGATGGGGGCGGATAAAGGTTAGCTTAGGTCTAATCCAGCCACGCTGCAGTCCTTAATCTGTTATGATACAAGGATGATCACTTAAAAAGGGAGGGCTGCAGGAGAAGGCCGTTTGACTGGGACCAGTCTTAAAGCATGCTTAGCGGCCCGCTGTCTCCACAGTTGCCAGAAAAGCTCTTTTGTGTGTGTAGGACTATGGAGAGGCGGGAAGAATTGGATGAAAACATCTCAATATCGGTACACTGCACGCTAATTGTTTGAGGAGCTACGAGAGAGATAGAGAGAGACGTACAGTTCTTATTTTGTGGTGTCTAGGCAAAGCTGAGTGGAAACCCGCTGTCAGTCGGCAATCTGGAGATCATGTGCCTATACAGTGGCCATGGGGGTGTGATTTCAACAGGGCACATGGGGAAGGATCATGTATTGTAGAGTGCTGAGTGCCATTATGGTCCACATGGAAAACAGCTCCACTTGTTTGAGAGTGAGGAAGGCAGAGCGAGAAAGAGTTCGAGCGAGGGTGAGAGAGAGATGGAGGATTCAATATCCTATCCCAGGGCTCCTGTGTCATTGCAGGGGGATTAGGCTGGAGAAATCTGCATGGCTTTGCTCTGAGAGCTCAGGGATGGAGCGGAGTTGGCTGGCCTCCAGCGTGACGGCCATCTTTCCAAGGTCTCAAAAAGAGAAGGTTCTGAGCTCTTTGTTCACTTTCTGTCATCTGACTGATTCGCACGAGACTTTGAGCTGTTTTTTTTTTTTGTATTGAAACATGCCAAAATGATGCTACAGTCATCTTTACATAGTGCACCCTTGAACCATTTCTTTAGTTTAGATGAGCATTTCATGCTTGATCTTTGGCTGCTAGTAAACTTTTAAATCCGCTCTAAGGTAAATAACAGTCACCTCTTTGACCAGATATTAGCGCTTTTTAGAAATCCATTTTTAGGACACAGCTCCATGTGTTTAGTACTCCCTTGTAATTTGGCTGGTACCAACAACGGTTCACCAGCAATTATCTGCATATTTACTAGGTTGCTTTATATGGTAATAACATGATGAAATCAATCCACGCATATGTTTATTGACCATTTTGTACTGCCATATTGATCGGCGTGAATGTGACCCGATAGCGTGCATCTTCATTATGCCATTTGAGAGAGGTTATTAGAATGGTGTTTAAACGAGCCTTAGTTTGCGGTGTGACTGGATGAAATGTGGTTATGACGAGTTGCTTCTGGGAGCATGAAGGAGAGCTTCTGTAAAAATCTGGGAAGTTTGAATAGTATGTGATTTAGGTTAAACTCTATAAAGCATATAATGTATAATTTGATTTAATAAATGTACACGTCTGTTTATGAATCATATAGCCTATACTGTACATGCTAATCTTAATTTGCAAATCATTTTAGTAAATGTCTAATCCGTGTCTGACTTCTCTCTGTGGTATACAAATATGGTTATCAAAGTTAACTAAACTAGTATTAATAAACTGAAATTTTATTTAGATATGTGAAATATATATAAAATATTTTCATTTTACTCTCCATTAATATAGAGAATATTGCACTGAAAATTATGTTCAACCGTTTGCTGGTTGTTTTTGTTGTTGTGTGATGTTAAAATTAGTTTGTTACTTTACTAAATTGATTTGTTGATTAAGTACCAAGTCTTGAGGTCTATGTGTGCTGTTTTTGTCTCATTAGTATTCTTGTGATATTGTCAATAGTTTTCTGCAACACATACTTTGACGTGCATTTCTTATGGAAGACATAATAATAAGTTATGTGTACTAAAATATACTAGGTAATTACTACAATTCCAAATTATAATTTAATACTAATTATGGTGTTTTTTTTATATATTATAGAATTGATTATATATCATCTAAATATTTTAATATTTATATGATCCATTTGCTTGTACTCATTTTGATTTGTATTAAAGAACTCATGGCTAAATTCTAAAATCAACATTTCTTGTAAAATTTGTATTGCACAGATGTTCTCTATTTTTTTTAAAATATGATTATTTTTTTTTTAACATGGAAAACAAATTCCCAAACCTTGAATTTACTTGTTTGTAAGTTTACAATTTTTCTCTTTAAGCAGGGGAATTTGATAATTCTCTTAACATATGTCCAAATATATCTTGCTAGGCAACGTTTGATCCAGCTTTGATGTGATGTGATCTTACACCTGATAGCCTTGATGGAGTCTCATTATATTCACTCGGATTCCCTTGCCGAGGCTCAGAGTAGTGACTGAAGGAGGGGTGCTCGCAGGAGAGGGCATGTGCAATCTCTTTTGTCTGGATATAAAAGAATAAATATCCTGCTAAATCCAGAGTGCTTGCCAGGCCAGCTAAATCTTACGCTCAGTATTCACTGCTGTGTTTCGCTTCCCTCTCTCTCCCGCTTTCTCTCCCCGTCTCTCTGTCCCTCTAATTCCCTCTCATTTCTAAGCAGGAGAGGGAGATGAATTGACTGGCGTTTGATGTGTTGATTGGCAGAAGGAGAAGGAGATGTGCTGAAGGACAGCTGTATGTGAGTTTGTCTCAGGGGACAGCGGCTTGATCGCTAAATGAAGACCTCTAGTCCTTTCTTGTTAGCCATCGTGGATCCACCTTCCAAATAAAGCACAATTAGTTAAAGCACAAATAATGAAGCGGGATATCTGTGTGTGCTCAGTATGAAGCCACAAAGCAGTGGTCTCGGGACGCTGTGGGGTATCGGGGTCCAGCGCCCGAGGGCAGAGAGTGGTGCTGGTCCTATCAGCATCTCTTTGCTGTCTGTCTCCTTCACTCTTCATTTCTCCCTAGTGTGAGAGCTTTGTACTCCCACAAAGAAGCTCACTTGAAATCCTGGACAGAGAGAACGCAAGACAGGGAGAGTAAGAAAAAGGTAAAGGAGAGAGAATCGCGATTAGAAGTTGAGCATAAGTGATCCCCTTTGTATTTCTGGCACAGCTGTGAACATCTGATTACATTGAGCTCTGAAGAAATATTGAAAGTTCAATACAAGTTAAGCTCAAATTGACAGCATCTGTGGCATAATGCTTATTGCCTGAAAATAATATGGACGTGTCCTTTGTTTTATTAAATAAATAATAAAAAATTAACTTTACAATGGAAGTGAATGCGGGACCAGTATTTGCTGGATTTAAAAATAGAATTGTGTTACTTACATTTATAAAAGCATTTACATAACCTTCTCTCTAACTTTTTGCACATTGTAAAAAGTGATATGATCAATAAGTTATAACAACATATATTTTTACAATGATTTTACTCATCAGAATAAGTTACACAATATTCAACTAATTTTTTTAAAGACAGGTTAATGTAAGTTGATTGTACTTAAAAATTGTAGGCAGCAACTTTTTTGTGTGTTGTGCTGTGAGCTGTAAAGTTTTTCTCTTTTTTTACAATCATTTAAAGTTTTTCTGCAGTTGTAAATTAGATATAACTTAAACAGAAAAGGTTAATAACAGTAAGCAATTTGTGCATGTGTGTGTGCTTATGTGTGTGTGTGTGCATGAGTGTGCGTGCGTGCGTGTGTGTGTTTGTTTGGCACTGTGCCACAAGTGCTGTTGATTGATCTTAACTTGTATTGAACCAGAATATTCCTTCGGTCAGCAAGGTTTTGCTGAGAAGCTGTCACAAGCAGCAAATAATCAATCTTCACATATAGCATAATATCTGTCGTGGTTATCAGTTTTTGGTGAGAAATACCAAATGAAATATCACAATAAAATCAGCATTTAAAATGATGATGATAAAAGTTTTTTTTTTTTTAAATGATCAGCTTATGATTTCTTTATCCATTTTAGTGCCAATTGAAATTCAGCACAGCAGCTGAGCTCAACGGTGGCCTTACGCTCCCAGACTCACAAGACCAAACATGTCAGATCATCCCAAAATCTAGAAAATGCTTGTTTGCTCTGGCAAGGCTAAAAGCGTTGGCATGTCCACTCTCCCTTCTGCTGGTCTAATGCAGCATGGGTAATGCTGTCAGAGCAATGCATCGTGGGGACGTTTGTGCCACTGCATGATGAAGCGTTCTATTTATATTAAAATGAGGGCCTTCTCCTGAGGGAGACATTGAGGGGAATGGAACAACAAACACCCAGCTTTAGTGTGTGTGTGTGTGTGTGTGTGTGTGTGTGTGTGTGTGTGTGTGTGTGTGTGTGTGTGTGTAAAAAGAGAAAGAGAGCACCCAAGAGAAGGACAGTGACAGCAAAAATGGCAACCCTTCATCCAGAGTGGCCTTTTGGACCCTGGGAAGAGTTATAATGTGGTCACGAGGTATTGTTGCAAGGATTTTTTATTTCTAGTGTTGCTGCGTTTGGTTTTTGTGGCATATAGTCATAAAATACCACGCACTGTAATAAAAGGAAAGCCTTAAATCTAGCTTGAGTGACCAGTGGGATATGGGATGCGGGTGGTCACACAGGTTTTTTACCTTGTTAATGCGCAAGCCAAAAGCCTTCAAGGCTTGCCATGGTGATGGATGAGTTGCAATTCAGACTTCAGTTGAAAAGCTCCTAGTACATTGGTTTAAAATGTTGATCTTTTACTGTAGCTCTCTCCAGTCACATAGCAGTTGATCGCATTGCAGCATAAAGATAAACATTCTTACCACCTGTAATCCATTTCTATTCAATTTATCTGTCTATTTTGGTGTTTTCACTGCACCCAAGATGTGGTGGTAAGGTTTAGATGCTTACAGTGCTCAAACTGATGACTGACAGTTTGAACTATATCTCATTATGGTATAATCCCCTCCAGAAAGGCCATCCCTGACTTCATCAATACAAAATAGTCCTGTGAAAATAACACACCACGAGGTCTCGCTGTGCAGCACTAACAGCAATGAAAAGCGAGTCCGTCCAGTGCGTGTGTAATGATTCTGCCATTACAAACAGTGAAGGTTTCTCTTTTTTCTTTCTCAAACGGCCAGAGAATGGCCTGCACCAGGCTAGTTAATTAAACTCAAGGGTGAAGCATTATTTGTGGGAAAAAATCCAATTATTTCTCCTTTCTACCCAGAGAGAGAAAGCGAGAGAGGGAGAGAATGAGAGAGTCAGGATGTCACTTGGAGATGAGATGGCCACTTCACTTCGCTTAAGATCTTCATTGTTCATCTGCATGGGCCATTCATTACATTGAATTATTTTCCTCATTTGCAAGTCAGGCTATGTCATGGAGAATTTCTTTTTTTTTATTGGAGATACTCTTTATGCAATATTCCGAAACGATTTCTTATTTATTCATTAATTTTCCTTTTGCCTTAATCTCTTATTCTCTCACAGCAAGTAATAACCCATGATAAAAAGTCAAACATCCTTGCTTATTCTGTGACTTCAAAGACAGAGGGCATTACAGTTAGACAAAGGGCTAATTTAGTCTGAAAACCTTAATTATAACTTCATGGTTTTATTTACGGAAACGTTAATTGGTGAGATTGTGTCAGAGCATAAATCCGTATTCCAGCACTGCAATTAAAAGCCTTAGTTCAGGGCCGGCAGCTCCCACATTATGGCTTCAAAGGCAGAGAAATCAAAGTATCTTAGATCTGCAGGTGTGTTCATCTCACAAGAATTTGGTATTTCGTTTAAAATAATAACACAGCTGTGGTCAATAACAATGATAAAATTGGACATTCAGCGAGCAGTTTGCTGGCATCAAATAGCATCAGATTTGTTTATTTATTCACCTGTCATGTATTATTGCAATAGTTCTAATTAATGTGTGTGTTTGTAAGTGTGTGGAGGGAGCATATTGGGCGAGATGTAATTTCACTCTTTCATCCGTCCGCAGGGACTAGCAGGGCCCCTAATCTGGCCCCGTGAGCCCTCGCCCTGGGTTGAACTTTAGCCCTGAGAGGGTCAGCCACTGGCCCACTGGGAGACTGCCTCCACCGGCTGGCTTAATCCCAGCCAGTCGATAGACGTGGGGTACCGGGGCAAGGATGGACCCCTCCACACACACACTTCAACAAATGCACGTATATATACACACACGCTCTGACATGTAAACGGCTCATTTCAATATGTGGTAAGTGGTGTTATCGACAAGCAGGTGCAAAAGTTCATTCACATGCACACAATTTCAAATGCACATCCACATAGATGCATATCTAAGAGCATCTAATTTCAAGAGAAACGTACCAGCAAACCTGATGTAATCACACACTCACTGGTATATTTATGCATATGATTTGAGGCAAGCTCGAAGCCTTTACCTCAGGGCACAATGCGCTGGATTGATGTGGTAATGTTTTAAAGGGCAGCCAAGTGAGTGGAACATCACTTTAGCAGTGGGTCAATGGAAGAACAGATTTTCTTATTTAGATTTGACAGGATAGGATTGATCTTGTTCCGTTCACATGGTTTCACAATTTTTTAAACGCTACTGAATCTTAACTTTTGGTTAATGGTTTACATTGCATTATGTAAAGGTTCAGTAACATAAATTGACATTAAGACCACCCTTTGTTGGGTTTTGACTGACAGGCACCAGATAGATTGCTGTAGCTCCCAGCCTCCATGACAATGAGATGGGTGAGTGAGGTAGAGATATTGGTGGCAACTCCCTAAATTACAGTACTTAATAGGAAGAAGGAGATAGGAAGTGAAGGGGGGTGAGAATGAGTTTTTCAATGAGCTTGACTCTCTGGGGAAAGGATCGGTCAGTAGACGATTGTGATTAGGGTCAGGGTGGGCATATCATCAGAGGGACTGGGCAAATTTATTGCAGGGTTGGGGTTAAACATATGGTTGTGTGCTTTTCTGCCCCAATGTTATAGTTACAGTTCAGGCAGAAATGTCATTGGTTTTTGGTCTTTATGAGATTATAACCGGTATAGGGTGTGTTAGAGGAAATTATTGTGTTATTTTTATTGTATTTATTTGTAATATTTTAATATTAATAGTATGTTAAATTATTATATTTCCAATATTTTAGATATTTTTAGTTGTATATTATATTTGAAAAGGTATATATAATTGTTCATATATTTAAATGTTTTTAAATGTGTTTGTTATTTTATTATAGTATAATAGTATAGTATTAATACTGGTGAATCCTTATCTCTGTTGCTTATTTTTGAATGCAGTGAGCTTGACCGCCTCACATCGCAAAACAACGTAAATTGGTGTCAGAACTTTCTAGTGTATAGAAACCTTCTGGAATATGGATTGTATCAATTTTGAAGTTTTGAGACTTTTCCACAGTAAAAAGAGCCCACAATCCTCCTTTGCATGTATAGCCATCCTCTTGTTTCTTATTCACTCATGTTTTCTTATTGCCCACTGATCATGTTTGGAAAATGTTGGTTTGACCATTTCAGTCATATGCCATTTGTATTACTTACGGAGACATGAAGGTTCAAGCTCATCATTAATCTGTACACCGTCTCATTCCATCAGTCTGCTTACATTTTGATATAGACCTGCCCGATGGATTAACTCAAGATGTCAGCCGTAATCAACTCTACGCCTAAGGTGTAATATTCTAATGTAGGTATAAAACAGGGACATGCAGGCTTTTGGGGGTTAATTACATCTCATCTGGAAGAGTGACAGTCACAGAGTTTGACAGATAGATAGACAGATAGATTGATAAATAGATAACTTTGACCCCGGGGCTCCTTGTGACTTTCACTTACACTGAAATGGCTCTACCTAAACTGTTTATTAACAAGCAAAGGGAGGGTAGGAAGAAAAAAAAAATTATCCGAAAAATAAATTAACGTCGGCTTGCAGCCCATCTCTGTCCAATCAAATGGCCAAAGATTACCCCATATAATTATACTAAAGGGCAATTGGTTGATATGAGTGCAGGTCGGAGGTCGTGGCCGGCATAAGTGATTCGCCGGTAGACTGTAATGTGGTCTGTTCGTCTCTGGCTCTGACCCTATTCCACTGCCTGATTGCCGCCTGTCACCTTCTCTTCAACTCATGTAAATTGTGTCTGCTACTCTAGCACTGGTACGGAAAAAAAGGGTGGGGGGACTGGGTGTTTGTGTGTGCAGAAGGGGTTTTCTCTGTCCAGCCAAACTGTGGACGCTCTGCTTGTATCGAAACCCATGTGTCTGTAATGGTTTCTGGGTGGCAATTTGAGCTACGACGTTTTGGACTCATCCTCCTTAATAGGTTGTCCTCCTCCGGCTAAAATTGAATAGCCCCGACATGGCCCAAGGCGGGCGATAAAAATTCAATAATTCGGCCGGGGTCAGAGTCCTGTCATTTTTTAGGAATGGGGGTGAGTAATTATGCTGCACTAACATGGTGAAGGGGGTGAGGGGTTATTGGATTGAGGAGGAGGTGCATCTGAACTTTGATATAACTGTAACCTTCACAAGTTCTCCAAGTTTCAGGCCACATGACTCTCTGCAATAACCCACACAATCTAAATGCACTGCATCTGGCAAGGGAGATCGTCTGAGGTAGGGTACATATGGCCAAGTTATTTTAAAATGTGGCAATTTTAAATGTTATGATACTCGGGTTATTAAAGGCTGAAATGCTTTTTGAATGGAAAAAGCCCATAACGTATATTTTCACTGATCCCCATATATGTCACAAATCAACAAGCATAATTCTCCATAAAATGTCACAAAAGCAGTTCTGATAGAAAATTGAAAACGATGGAAAATGAGCCTCCCTCCTCTGAGAGCGAGTTGAATGGAGGGAGTCGCATGTCTTTTGTCCTGTCAGTTTTATATGACATTATTATTCTCAGGGTTGTAAATTCCAGGCATGTTAAGATCTCAGACAACAACAATATAAAATTCAATCAATGAGGTGCTCTTTGTGTCTGCCCCTGCAGATGTTGTGCTACCTTTGCGAGTTCTTAAATCACAGGCAGGAGGATTCTGCATAATTGCATGGTGGCGCAGATCTGATGTGTGCTGTCTGCGTTCTGGCTCGGGCGTTATTGAGCTAATGTGAATTGCTGTTTAAAGCGGCCTCATAAAATAAGGCCGTTGACACAGGGTCAGTTTGGAGCTGCGTGTTTTGTCGCACGTTATATTACAGAATTAATATTGATATGTGCTATTGAATTTAATTTATATTTATGTGTAACATTGACAATAAAATGTGAATTGTTACCACATTTTTCTGCCCACCTCTGGCATAAAAGTGCTGTGCCTTATAGTAGGCTATATTGTTATATATAGGTTTATATACGCAGGCAAGACTGATATTGTCTTGCTACTCATTTTCCTTGAGATAATGCACACCACATTTTTTTCACCACAATTATGTATTTTAAACCTAATAGTATATGCATTGTCAACCACATTCTGTATAAATATTTATTGCAGGTCTATTTTACGTATCCTATACTCTAGGACTGCAAAAATGTAAGTATTTTTAATTAAAAACTATCTATGTAGTTTTTCCAAAATGAAAGCCCAGCTACTTACTGTAGGTTGCTTTTTTAAGCACATTCAATGTAGAAAAGATTCAAGCAGACTGCCTTTTAGATCTGCTGATGAGATTTACAATAAGTAGCCTATAAGAATTTTATCAAATAAGCTTAACTTTAGCAAGTTAAAAATATACACTGATTCATACTACTGTAAGTCAGTATTTCAATTTTGTGCTTCAATACTTTAGTGGATTCATTTTATTTAACATACATTATGCATGCTGGCATAAGTCAGAATGTGTAATTGCTGATGAGATAATGATTGGGCATTATCTGATGGCCTTGTCATTAAGATGCTAATGAGAGACTAGTCTATTCTGCCCAGCCCCATCTTCACTCTGTGGCTTAATGAGAATGACATGGCCCACCTGAGACGGATCATCCTCCAGTTAATATTTCCAATCTGTTAATCAATGAGCTGATCGATCAACCCGATCACACTAAATGCGTCTCTATAGCACGCAGTGTGTTTATCGTGTTATTTATACGCGAAAATGAGTTTTTACGTGCATAGGATACGCATGGGTTGTTAAGGGTAGGTTTATGAGTGGTGTGGGGTGCGTGTATATTATACGTTTGGGTAGAATTAGTGGTGTTGGGTGCGTGTGTATTACACGCAATGAAGTGCGTATCAAATGCACGCTAAAACTGCGTATCATATGCACGCAAAAACTCATTTTTGCGTATAAATAACACGATAAAACACACTGCGTGCTATAGAGACGCATTTAGGAGAGAACGGGCTGGATCGATGGATGGTAGGGTGAGGGGAGACCGACCGGGTCCCCCCAAACTTTCAGCATGGTCAGTATGGTCCCCAGTGGGATTATGGGGCCACACTGGCTCTCTGGATCAGGTGGCAGTTTTGACAGTGTTGGATTTTTACATGCTTGTTATTTTAAAACATTGCTGGGTGATCACCTGGCTATATGTTATTTTCATATTTTATACAAACAATTGATGGCAACAATTGATGTGGAATGATTATTATTTTATTTATTTTCTGAAACAAAATGTTAAAAAAAAATCAGAGAGAGCCACACCAGGAGCTGTTCATTGGCCACAACGCTGACTGGTGTCTTGCGAAGAAAAGAAAAGAAAAAAGATCAAAGTTCAAAGGGGAAGAAAAATCATATTAACAGTGTAATAAGAAAAGATTTGGCTGGTATGCTGCAGGTTGTGGAGCAGTAGCTGAAGGGAGGTCTTTATTTTGACATCAAGCTGCACAAGCAGCCCCCTTAAAAAGCTTATTATGTTCTCTGGTTGTGGCAGTGCCGGCCCATTCCCAGCCTCGAAGTAGGCGAGCTCAGGACCAAGCTGTAGCACATTAGAGCCAATAAATGTGCGTTGGCACTACTCAATTTAAAGTAAAGCCCTCTCTTGCCTGGCCGGTCTGCCTCATTCCTAATAGGGTATTCCACAAACGCAGCTCATCAATTGCGGGATATCTCGTGTATGGCTACTTTTTCCTTTTTTTGTTGCTTTTCTCTTGTGTGTGCATGTGTGAGAGGGCAGACATAGGGTATTTTAAGTTTTGTGATTTCCTAGATTATAGATGCTTCTCTTAGATTAGATGGGGGTACAAAGTGTGAAAGCTGTTGGTTTTACCTACAGGACAGGATGTTTTTAATTATTATTTTGTTTATTGTGTTTATATCACACCAATCTACCGGGGTTTCAGGTTTATTTTTTAAATTATTTTAAAAATGATTTTTATATTCATTGACATTTGTATTACTGCATTGATAAATGTTCTTTGATTTCTGCAGAGAGGCTAATATCAACCTACAAGATTAACTTAAGCCTCTAAAGTTCACAGAGATTTTCTGCTGTGTGTGTGTGTGTGTGTGTGTGTGTTTGCTATATAATAATAATTTGTTATAAATATGCTAATGTATCATATTTATAATTATTTAAATGTATTTCACAAATAAAAAACTACAACATGGTATTGTTTTATGTTATGAAATACATTTAATACTCATTATAATAGTAAATGAAAAAATGATGTAATGTTAAATTCCCATAGAGGCAGGCAGATTTTAATTTTTTAAGGCCAGTTATTTCATGGATCCAGGATACAATGCATCCTGATAAAGTTCCCTTGGCTTTTGGAATTAAAATAGCCCCACATCATCACATTCCCTTCCACATACCTAGAGATTGGCATGGTTTTATTTCAGTTAGCCTAATAGCTGGTTTGATTTGCATTGAGAGATGATCTTATGGAAAGTACCCCATGCCAATCTCTAGGTATGGGGAAGGGTGTGTGATGATGTGGGGCTATTTTAATTCCAAAGGCCAAGGGAACTTTAGCAGGATGCATAGTATCCTGGATCCATGAAATAACTGGCCTTTACAAATAAAATCTGCCTGCCTCTATTGAAATTTAACATAAGGATGGCCTGACTTATGCACCCTGTATTTTAAGGAAGAACATTTATTTAATGTTCTAATGTTTAATGTCCATAAAGGTTGGATTTTTCCTCATTTTTTAAATTAAGGCATTAAGTCTTAATTTATTCTTAACTTAATTTACTCTTTTTTAGTCAACTTTAGCATGGGTGTGTTCACTTATGCTAAGCACTGTATGTGAATAAAAATTAAATCTGTTTATCATAAAGCGATCAAATCTCTTCAGAATATTTGGATTCAACTGCTCTATTCATATGGATTAGTTTTACGATCTGTTTATGAACTGTTTGAAGCGTCAAAGTGTCAGTTAGACTGTCAATGGAGAATACAGAAAGCTCTCAGATTTCATTAAAAATATCTTTATTTGTGTTCTGAAGATGAACGAAAGTCTTACACATTCAGAGTGACACGATAGGTGAGTAAATGATGACAGAATTTTCTTTTTTTGGGTGAACTATCCCTTTAATAGATTGGAATCCAATTTTAACACTTCCAATAATTAGAAAAAGATCACATGAAGAGTGTCAATAGCTTTTTGTGCAGTGGTGTCATTAAGTGCTAGTGGGATCTGTATCAGAAACTAATAAAGAGCACAACAAGCATTCTCAATGACTGATGGCCCATTGATTGCCTGCGCAGTTTCTCCCTGATGGTCACTTGTTCAAGAGTTGTCTTTTCATCTTTCTTTTCCTCTGAGAGGGTGAGGATGAGGGGGGAGTGTGAATGTCAGAAAAAGAGACGGCGAGAAGAAACAGACATACATGAAGAGACGTACACTCTTTAGTTGTGCAAGTGACTTGCCGCTGAAATTGATCGTGACTTTTCACCCTGTTTTTATCCCGTTGCTCACTGACTCATTTAAATTCTCAGTTTGGCCCCAGATGATTCAGTGGCTGATTAATAAGTCAAGTCTCTGCTGCACCACACCAGCTTTATTGCTTCAGCCTTTGATATGCAGGCATGTCCAAAAGAGCCCAGATTTCAAAGATGGGCACACTGTCGGCATACGTATTCACAATGATGCACTGCACTGGCATTCTAGGCCAAAATGAAGCTCTTTTATGCACAGAGTAACCCACTAATTGGACTGTCCTTGAGAATCTGCCATATTGATTACTATTCACCCACAATACTGTACATCTGCTAACCTTCTTAGTTATCTCTTATTCTTGCTAGAAGTATTCCCTTTGTCCCACAGTCAGTTCTGTTTAAAATGAATAAGAAAATGAATTACTATCACATCAGTTGGTGTTCTTTTTAATAGTAATTGTTGCGTGCTATGCGTGTTGTAAAAATGTTGTTCAATGTTTATTCTTGTCAAGTCACCTTTATTTATATAGCGCTTTTTACAATACAGATTGTTTCAAAGCAGATGACAGGAGATAAAAGGAACATAATGCAACAAAGTTTGTTTCCAGAAGAAAATAGCGTCACAGTCCAGCTTAAGTTCAGTGATGTTTCCTTTTTGTGTAAAAAAGTTTTAATTTAGTTCATATATATATATATATATATAGCTGCGCTGGAGAAAACCGTGATGTCATCGTCCAGCTCAGTTCAGTTCTCATATAATGGTGTCAATGCAGGCAGATCAATAATATTGTTGAATATTAAATTACATGTACCCAACTAAGCAAGCCAAAAGCCAAAATGTTGCTATTTTTTTACATTTACAAAACATTCCTTAAGGAACTACCTTTACTTGATTTTACATACTTTCTAAAAAAAAATGCAGATTGACTCTTATTATTAAATCCTATTAGTTGCTTTATGTTACTACAGAGCACATTTTTAGATTACTTGAAAATATTTTTTTAATGTAAGAATTAAGGCCTGTTCACACAAATTCTCAAGTGACAGAGCAAAGTTTGACCTATAGCCTTCAAATAAAAAAAATGGATTATCACAATTTGATATTATTATTACAAATCTGATTATGCATGTTTATCATGCAAACATATCATATTTTTTAGTCCTGTTTTTTTTTGTGTGTGTGTGTGTTCAGAAACCCAATCAGTGATGTCAGGTTTATTTTTCCTTTAATTGACCTATTCTTCCCTCACACCACAGCTGACCCTTGTTTTCTGTTGCACATGTCATTACTGTAATTAGTGTGTAGACAATGTGTAACACTAGTGTGCCTCACTTCATTAACAGAATGACATGTGTTTGTCAGTCTCGATTATTCCAGCCAGCCTTCTTCAAGAGTGATGGGTCACTTCCTAACTGGTGTGTCCAATAACTAGAGGCTGTTCAGCCACACAGCCAACAGTGTAATGTTGTCTTCACTAACTGGCTCATTGATCTCGTAAGATGAGCCATTAAACATTAACGGGCTGGCGCTGGGCTGTTCTCACACAGTCAGCCGATTAATAGAGCCGTAATGAAGGAGGACAGGACCCTTAGAACGTACTGATTGATGGCCGAAGACACAGAGAGAGAGAGAGAGAGAGAGAAGCGGCACCTGTTTAGATATTGAAGGATACAGAGGGTCGCTGGCACCCTGCTGAGAGGTCTATACTAGACTATGAGCTTGCGCTACGACAGCCGCTGACAAGCTCGGCTCCCACAGAGACTGTGCAAATACAAGGGCCGTGAAATAGATATAATATGTAAACTGACTGCTCATTCATCCAATCAGCCAAACGCTCAAAGCTACATATTCTCATAGAACCATGAAAACATTGGGTTCTCATAAATATAGATGCGTTATGAACCTAATATATACAGCATATATACATAAAAATCTGTATTTTTCTTTGTAAATGCATATGTTTGGACACTTTCTTTTAAAGGCATACTTCTGTAGGCATGTCTTAACATGTACACAACACTGTGTGTGTTCTCACTTTAGGAATACCTACAATTGTGTTTAATGACATTTGTCAAATTTCTTTCAGCTGTTCCTTTTCTTTTGTTTTCCCTTTATTTTCTATTGCTAATAATCAAACTCCATTAACTTGTCTAACTAGATTTAACCCTCTATGGGACTAATTATAAATGTCTTTATATTTTACATATATTTAAGACTAAAATAATTTTCCAATTAGATTTTTACATCTGACCTTTGACCTTCTTTAGGGGGGCGTCATATACAACTGAATTTGTCCTATTAGGGTACATTTATTTTTGGAAAATTGTCTGAAACTTCACACACATTCAAATGCATTTTCACTTTCTGAAAAATAGTGAAAATGTTTATTTTACCATTTAAATGCATATTAGTACTGTTTATTTATTAATAATTACATTCATTATCAAATCATATCGATGTGTGTGTGTGTTACATGGAGTCATATTGAAGTGTGTGTATATATTTATACTTTAATTATATTTTTATAATTATAATTTAATAAATTATTAATAAATAGTATTAATATGCATTTAATTGTAAAATAAACAAATATATTGTCAAAATATTCGTATTCGTGTCTATTTTAGATTTTAGACATATTGTAATACTGGGATAATGTTATTACATCAGTTTATTAATATAAAATCTTGCTGATTACTTAAATTACAGCAATTATTTATTGGAAACATTTTAAGTAGGGCTATCATTCACATGTCTGTTTTTAATTATTTCTGAATAATACATGCAATATCAAACTAACAAAAACATTTTCATTGTAGGCCTATTTTAAGATTCAGTGTTTTAATGCAAAAACATTTTTATTTTATCTTGTGATATTCCCTTAGTGTTAGTTTCACCTCGACTCTCTCTTTCCTCAGCTTGCTCTTTTTAACAAACCCTGACAGCTCTCAAGTGCCTGTGTTTTTACCCTTTTATCAGAAACAAGCCTCCTGGTCCTCTGGTATTCCAAACACTACACTCAAACCAGATGTCCTTTTTTTCGCCGGTGGCACAACTTTCAAGATGACAGCGTGCCCCAAGAGAGCAGGGCAAAATCCATGGCCTTCTGAATTTGTGACTAATGGGCGTTTTGATGTGACAGCAGCCACCGCCTAGGGAAATTGAAGCGAGCAGCGTGTCGATAGCTTTTGTGTCTCTCAGCGGTGGGTTATTGTTGACGGACCTTTGGGACAGGCCCTGGCCGTTTACGTTCGCAGACGGTATGTGGTCAGCAACAACTTTTCTCTCACTCCGTCTCTCTCCCTTTTTATTGTCACTATTGATCTGGCGCTGCCTCTCTACGGTGTGGCTAATTTGCTTGTTAACATAAATTTGTCAGCAGCGAGGGGTAAGGGTTTCCATCACAACTGCCTGCAATGAAGCTTCAGCGACCCCCTAGCGCTCCCCTCCTCCTCCTCCTCCTCCTCCCCCTTCGGTTTCTGTCTTCTCTCCCCCATCTCTCGCGCTCCGTCTATCTGTGACTCCCTTCCGTCTTTGATTTCCTCTCCCTTTTCCTCTTGCAGTTTTTCTAGTTCTTTCTCTCTGCCCTCCGGTCCAATGCAGTGGGCCGATTTATTAAACAGCTGGTTGTTAAGCTGTCATTTAATCAATACGGTTTCTCGCACCTCTTGCTCCTCGGAATTAAATGCGAGTTAAACACAAACCAGGCATAATGACCTTTTTATGGGGCCTGCTCAGCCAATGAAATTAGCACGAAGGATCAGATAGTTATACCTATAAGCCTGTGTAAGTCATTAACTTCAGACAATATCATTTTAAACGACAACACATGTCTCGCTCCCCTCCGCACGCTCTATGTCATTCTCCGGTTTGTCACGGCGCAAGAGGAATTTTGAAGCCTCATAACGAACTGCAGACCTCGGGGGAATAAATCAGCATATTGAGAAAAAGAAACGGGAAACTGAAGGAAGGGTAAAAAGAGCAAATATCTTTAATTCCTCCACCCAATCTCACCAGCTTGTCCAACTTCTAAAAGCTCCAGATGATGCAAAAAAAGTTCAGAAAGTTCTGAGCCATCTGCTGAGATATTAGCGTTTTTGCATTGCGAATCATTTGTAAATATTTTGGCTTTTCCATGTCACGCAGCAAGAGCATTGTGAACACCAACAGCCAAGGGACTGAAGTCATCCTGGCGAGTGAAACTAAGGTAAAGTATTTCATATTTTGTTTGAAAAACGTGATGGAAATATTAATTCTAAAGATAAACGAGCTATCACAAGCAGTACAATATGCAAATCAGTTACATTGTTAGACTTGTTTTTTAAAGTAACACTAATATTTGCCTTCAGTACATGATTATACATCACAGGAGTCTTTGCTGTCTGTGCAGTGGGACAGTGAGCTTTTTTTTGACATGACATATTGTCTGTGTTTTCCTCAGCGCGGCTCACAGTGGGAGACACGACCATTAAGCTGCGGTGGTGGTGTACAATTTCCCAGAATGCAATGGTCAGAGAAAGGGAGCACTACCTCCCAGGTCTGGTGGTGACAGGCTGGGATGACATCACCAACAACTGCAATGAGATACCATCGTAGCATAAATAATATTTTTGTTGACGTTCGAAATAAATCAGATCAGAAGGCCTGTATAACTCACAGCTAAGCTGAGATATCATCACAGTCTCAGACGACCCAGTCCTCCCACTGACCCTCTGCAAACCTGACACGACAACTGTCACCCATGAGTCAACACACAGACAGCAAAGAAATGCAGCAAAAACATTACAGTTTACAATTCATTTAAACATGACTAATGACCATTCATTCAAATACTTTTTTTTTGTCAATTGTTTTCCATCAGTTACAGCAAAGAAATGTGTGATTACAAAAGATTTCTATTTCAAATAAATTCTGATCTTTTGAACTTTTTATTTTTCAAAGAATCCTAAAAAATGTATCACAGTTTCCAGAAAAAACAATATGAAGCAGCACAATGGTTTGATAATAAGAAATGTTTCTTGAGCAGCAAATCAGTATTAGAATGATTTCTGAAGGATCATGTGACGCTGAAGACTGGACTAATGATGCTGAAAATTCAGATTTACCATCACAGGATTAAATGAGATTTTAAAATATTTAAATTAGAAAACAGTTATGTTAAATCATATTAATACTTCATCATATTGTTGTGATCAATCAAATGCAACCATGGTGAGCATAATAGACTAATTTCAAAAGCATTAAAAATCTTACCGAACCCAAAGTTTTGTACAGTGAATATTAGTGACAATTTCTAAATTCACATTTAATATATATGGAAACAATTGAAAATGTTATTTTCTGGTATAGCACTAATTGGTAAGAAGAGAACTTTGCTTGACCATTTGCTCTACCCTGAGGGAAGTGGACATCCTGACCCTAAACTGACCCTAACCTTACCACAACCTCAGTGTTCTTTTGACCTTCGACCCTAAACTTAACCTTAACACTCGCAGGAACCCTGACTTTCACCTTTAACCAGGCACTCTGCTTTCCTCACAGATCTGTACTCCCCTATGCCTCAATTCTGTTTATCCCTCTTTTTCATGTTGTTCCACATCCTACACACACACACACACACTTTTAAGCTGTTAAGATACGCAAATACGGATATAGAGGAGGAACTACAGGCTGACAGCTCTATCATTTAATCCAGATAATCTGTTTTATTTCAGTATCTTAGACATCAGAGTGCGACTCTTTAAAATCTCAAAGTACCTTTCGCTCTACACGACTTGTACGATAGTCATGATGTATTTGTTGGTAATTCTTGTCACGCACGATGCACTGTGAGATACTTAACCAATTAACGTTCCATGTTTTATCATCTAGAGTACATGAGTGTAATGTGTCGTGTCATAGTTATTGCAGTTTACTCAAGTTGTAATCACGTTGTACAGTAGCTTGCACAACATTGGGTCACATTACACTACATTGCAGTATTTGTATAAAAGGAATAAGTGATAAAGGAAGTTGAGCACATAAACAACATTACTTAATATGCATTTATTTTATGGAGCGGATAATAAATGAACATTGATTTATAATTTATAATTGTTGTTATAACAGTTTAATACACTCTAAAAAAAAAAGTCATTTCAACTGACTTAAAAAATTTGTTGAATCTTGTAGGCTATAACATAACAAAGTTGAAAATGTCTCGCTATGTAAAAATATATGTCCCCCCCTCTCCCTCAGAAGGAAATTACATCTATTGATTTTTATTGCTAAAGCACTAATGGGTAAATTACCCCTCTACATTTCAAATTGGCTTACTTACCAAAATAGTGTTTACAGGACAAGGTCGTCAAAAAAAAAAATACTATTAATTATTCTATCAACAAGAACTGAACTTGGTAAAAAAGCTTTCTCATCATATGCACCAAATGTCTGGAATGAACTCCAAAACACCTTAAATCTAGAATCACTTCCACATATTAATACTTTTAAAAGCCTTTTAAAGTCAACTCTGACTGAACAATGTAACTGCTTTTAACTATAGGTGCCTTTTAAATTGTATGTCTGTATTTGTTTGTGTTAAGTATAATGTCTTGTTTGTGTGTGTATAGTGTATGTATAGAGATTTGTAGTGTAGTATGTAATCTTTGTCCTGTCTTTTATTTTAATTTTGTTTAAAATTTTGGCCGTCTTGGCCAGGACTCCCTGGGAGAAGAGTTACCGTAACTTAATGGGACTTTTCCTGGTTAAATAAAGGTTAAAAAAGAATAAAATAATAAAAAATTTGTCAGAACTTATTTTTATTTTTTTTACAGTGCAGTTTAAACCATAATACCCAAGTTGCTTTTTTAAAAACGTAATACACATACTTTTCTATTTATTCAGTTTATTACCAACATTATAATTGATGCACGTACAGTGGAAATTAAAGTGATTAAAACTAGTAATTACGTAGCACTGGTTACTTTTATTTGGAGTAATTAAAACATATTATGTTATTTTTAAAAGTGACATTAACCAATGTGGTTATTGAAATGATCAATATAAAAAAAAAATAAGGGTCAAGTTTTATAATACAAATGTAAAGTTGATTTATTCTATACATATACAATTTACGACTTATGTAAAAAAGAAAAAAAGTTTAAATAACATAATCAGATTTTGTAACACAAACTCCCTAAAACACATTACTGTGCATTTAAAAGATCATTTGTATTTATTTATTATATTCACTATTATTCAAACCTAAAATGAACCCTATAATCTAACAAGTAGCACGAAATGCAGCTTAAACAGCAGATTGAACTAGAATTAAGTGCATCGGCATTAACTTTGAAACTCAGGCTTTTAACGTTGCATACTTTGTCAAATAATTGACAGATTAACAGATCTATGATGACTGTAACTATTGTCAGTCATTGCTTGGATAACCTTTGATATGCCAGCGTTGGTCAGCAGTGTACAAAAAAATACATTTAGTCTCCTCACACACGTATGCTTTGCTCTTTCCTCAGGTTTTCTCATGGCTGTCTGGCGGAGGGGGCTCTCCTCCCGGTCCCCGTGTAAGTCTCCCTGCGGCGAAGGGCTTAATCCGCTCTGCCACTTTAACCCCCCGCCTCCAGCCGTAGAACAGGCCCTCTCCAACGGGTGGTCATCCAGTCAGCCCCTAACACCTCCTTAAAAAAAAGAACTCACGGGGGAGAAAAGTTGGAAAACTAAACACTGTTGTATTAGATGGACATCCTGCAAAATCCTTTTCTCCAATCCAGATGCTCATATCTCTTTTGACAGTCATTGGGCGGCAAAGTTCGTGCTTTAAAGCAAGTGGCTTTTGGACTCTGTTTTCAACTTTCAGTGTAATGAAAGGCAAACATTGCAAAATTCCCGCGTTATTAAATAAAACATGTCGGTGGCCTGGGGCCAAGCATTGTCACGCTATGAACAAATGTCTTATGATAATATGTTCCATGACTACTGGCCCTGATCTAGAATGAGCATGTTTGATGTATAGACTCATTATTATCTGCAAGATATATGCTTGCTTAGATGAGGGGAAAATTTATTTTCAACTCAATCCAGCCTAACTCCTCCGTGTTGTGTAAATGAATGATAGCGTTTGAAAAGTGTGTGATGATCAGAAAAAGTGGAAGTGGAAATTATATATATATATAAATAGCATGCATTTCTGTAGATCATCTCAAGGTGAACTAAAGATATACGTCTTGGAAGAATAAAATTGTCGCTATGTAAGTGGAAATAAAATTGAGCAAGCTCACATTTAAATTAACACCAAACATTGAACTATGAATGTTGAACACAGTCCTGCCTTTACTTAAAGATTAAGTACAGAAATTGAAATCTGAATAGCGGTAAGAGAAATGGAATTAGACTATAATTTATCTATGCTGAGTAAATAATTCATGAATGGATTTTCACACCATTTTCTGAACTGACTGAAATTGAATTGACCTTCAATCTGATACACAAGTCATTCATTTTTGTTTGCAATCACACAAGTTTAGATTTAACATTTAATGTCACTAACACGATCCCACATGATAATAAATCATAATATCATAAAAACTGTATAGGATAATATTAATAATGAAAAAAATAAACATAATGTGCTTATATATGTATGTTATATTTCATATAATAATAATAATTATTATTCCATAATATAATTACTATAATAACACATATAGACGCAGGTTCAAAATTAAAATACTTAGTGTACTCCATATGCAGTAGTAGTTAATGTAGTATTATTATTATTATTATTATTATTATTATTATTATAAACTTTGGCTAAACTGCAATGCATCTAGTGGGAAAAAAATAAGTATGTGTATGTGAAGAATTACTATAAATATCTATGAATAGGCAAAAAGGCAAAAAAGGAAGGAATGAAAAAAAAAGACAAATTCCAACGGCGGCTCAAAAAAAGGCACGGCCTTCCTCGCTCTCTCTATCCCCCAACACCTTTCTGAAGGATTTATGTAGAATATGAGGGGATTGGAGCTACACCTGGCTTGACAGAGACAGCGCTACTTTATTAAAGCTTGTGCTGCACAGACTGGTGCTGTATTAAAATTGAAATAGAAGCAGGGGAGAGTTATTTGAGTCCAGAGACTGAGACCAAATCCCGGCTGGTCAAAGCAACCGAGAGTTCCCCCTCAGCCCGCATCTAGGTTTACCTGAGTGCATAGGAACACACACACACATTTAGAAGTTAGAGTTCCTATTGATATATAGATAATATCACATTGGGCTGGGTTTTCGTTAGATATAGATTTTAAATTGCATATTAGATTCATTCTTCAAGCTGATAGTGTTGTTTTCACCCCCTTTTTTTTTTCTTTTTTTTTTTCTCTCTTACAAGACCTGGTCCCTATCGGCTCAGCACAGGCCCTTCTGAGGGAATGTGTATGGATTTTTCTCTTCAGGAGGCTTGTTTTCTGTGATGAGGGAGTCATGCCAATAAGTGCTCCATTACATACGTAATCAGGGAGTGGCAAGAGAATTAGTCACTGCTGACCTCTCAGCCTCTCTCACACACACCTGACAGGAATATAAATGCTAACAAACACTCATTCTGACATATGCATACATTTTTAGACAGAAATAAACGTTTTTACATTGCGTCACTGCTAAAACAAAATGACTTGGCATCTTGTAAATGACAGGTAGAAAGTAGAAAATGTACGATTATAATATATTGTCTTCCTGTTCTTGTTGAATTTTAGTATTTATGCCCCCTTTTTTTAATGACAGCAGCACTCGAGCTGCGTGAAGTTTTTGTAAAACCTGATAATCATGATCTTCAGCATGATTTGTGAACGAGATTTGATTTGTCCAACATCTTGTGCTTTAATGGAAGTAAAAAAATCTGACCTTTTGACCTTTATGAGTTCACGTGAAGAATGTCACAAATTTTCAGATTTGACCCAGAAATAGTGGAGAATCTTCAACAAATATAACAGTACTTGTCCATTTTATGTCATACTATTTTGAATTTGACCGAATCCGAAAACTTAATTTCCAGGTTTAAATTAGATTTCGATTAGATTCAATGTGAACTGTGTGAAATTTTGTGTGAGACTGTTGAACTCCACTATGAAAATTATGGTAACACTTTACAATAAGGTCTCATTTGTAAATATTAGTTAATGTATTAACATGAACTTACAATGAACAATGAGAATTTGTTTCTTTTTTCACCCTATCTATTAATCTTGGTTAACGTTATAGTTAGTAAAAATACAGTAACAATCAAATTCTCACTATTAACTAGTTATTAGCATGCATATTACTAGGATATTGGCTGTTTATTAGTCTTTATAAAGCACATGCCTTATTCTGCACGACCATGTTCTACATCCCTTAATCCTACCTGAACAACTATCTTACTAACTAATAAGCAGGAATTAGGAGTTTATAGTTAGGCAAAAGTCGTAGTTAATAGTTAGTTGGTATAGTGAGAATTTGACCTTGAATTTAAAGTGTGACCAAAAATACAGTTGTTCATTGTTTGTTCATGTTAGTTCACAGTGCATTAACTGATGTTAAAAAATACAACATTTAATTTTAATAATGTATTAGTAAATGTTGAATTTAACTAACTCTGATAAATGCTGTAGAAGCTTTGTTCATTCTTAGTTCATATTAACAAAAGTTTATACTATAAAAATATTAACTAATGAAACATTTTAAAGTTTTGGAATCAAAGATTTTGGAATACTATTTCAGTATTTCTACTTCAAAATGTCATGTTTAATTTAATGTCTAATGTCATGAATGTGTTATTGGTTGTTTCTTAGTAATTATTTGTTAAATTTGTTAGCAATTAATTTAAATTTGAAAACAAATCACAAATTAATTTGAAAACAGCCATTTGTTTTCAGTGGTGTGTCATGCAAATCTCAATAAATCAGTTAATTTTTATTTTATTTAAAAAAGGTTACATAGAACGGGTATTTGTAAACAATTCACACTTTGAAAACCTAACACATTCAATCTCAGTCATACCTAATCGATTTGAAATGGTTTTTAAAGTGGCTTATTGTGTTCCGTGTGATCGCTTTCCCTGTGTGGAGGAAATAACAATATGGTTCTGATTACATCTTTCTCCATTAGTTTTACACAGAGGGTGATTATTCTGTAGAGTAAGATGGATTCATATGTCCACCCGTCTCAGTGCTTCAGATGAAAAGCCTTTGCGTGTACGGGAGGACTCCCTTGAGGAGTGTGTGGTTTTGGAGAGGGGCAGGTGGTGTGTGTGTGTGTGTGCGTTCATTCCCCATAGGTTGCATAGAAGTCCTACTGCGAAATTGAGTGAAAATGGGAGGGGGGCAGGATTGGCACAATTTCATGAGCTTATGAAAAATGACTTGGCAGAAAGTAGTGTTCTTTGTCCAAGGCTGGGTTTAGATGGGTGGGGGCTGGAAGGAGGGATGGGAAGAAATATAGACGGAAGAGAGGAAGATTTCTTCTACCCCCCACCCCAGCCAACATCTTCATTCTCTCTCTCTCTCTCTCTCTCTCAATTTTTGTTTCTGTATATGCTTTCCTTAGTCAATGCTTTCCAACAGTCTCGTCTCCCTCTCCATATCCCTCACTCTTTATTTTACTCTAATTACCAACGACACAATTTTACGATAACTGTACCTTGTGATGTTTTAAAAAGTTAGAACTGCAAAGTTTCAACATGTATGATATCTAATTAAACCTTACAAACTGTTGCTCAATTCTCATTTCATAATTATCATAAGAAAAAAAAAAATATACTACCAATTGTTTTTTGAAAGAAGTCTCATGCTCACCAAGGCTCCTTTTAT
This sequence comes from Semotilus atromaculatus, assembly GCA_031834385.1. Taxonomy (NCBI): domain Eukaryota; kingdom Metazoa; phylum Chordata; class Actinopteri; order Cypriniformes; family Leuciscidae; genus Semotilus; species Semotilus atromaculatus. The sequence continues at coordinate 13,551,092 of JAULUF010000052.1, forward strand.
TTGATCACACAGTAAAAGCAATAATCTTGTAAAAAACTATTACTATTTAAAATAACAGTTTTCTATTTAAATATTCAGTATGTTAAAATGCCATTACTTCCTGTGATGAAAAAAATATATGCATTAATAAAAAAATAAAATAAAAAAAAGCTCCAACACTAAATTAATCAGCTCATAACAATGACTGTTAACATTCGATTGTGATTTCACTTATTGTGTAAATGTAGCTAGTAGTGACAATCCATTTAACCCCAGATTTGTGCTGTTATGTTTTCTGCAGTTTTTATTTCAATAATAAAAGCAATCCATCGCCTAAAAACATGTTTTTTTTTTTTTTGTTTGTTTTTTTTTGCCTAAAAACATGTAAGAACCAGTTCATTAGATTGGGATGTAAATAACTGTGTTGCATTGCCAGTGCTATTTACACCCAGTGCAAAAAGTTACTCTGGGTTTTTATTTTTTTTTTATTTTTTATTTTCACAGGAAACCCATCAAATAGATTTTCCCCAGCTTCATATAACATATAGATATAATCTCTCCTGCCATCACAAATTATTTAAACCCATAAAAATTGATTTAGTATCAACAATAACTTCCTCTACGTTCACATCAGTGAAAAAGAACCGGTGAAAAGAATGAGTGTCATCCATCCTCAGCTAAAGGACTCGAAGTGATTTAATTAATGTTGTGTGCCCTACCGCAATGACACCAAATAAGATCTGAAGAAATTCCTTTGTCATGGTAGGGAATAGGGGATTATTGATGGTGTTGTTTGTGCGGACGTATTTCTTTAATTAAAACAGATCGCTGTCCAAGAGTAATGAGAGAGACAAATTACTTTGGCATGGTGCTGGCAGCACAAGGGTAACTGACATGAATTGAGTCGTGGAAAGTATTTTCAAAGTGTGTTTGGGGCTTAGAGTAGAAAAGGAAAGCCAGGCTTCGAACCAATGCAAGTTTGGTGTAGATTTTGAATTCTTGTGTGCAACAAGAAACACTGAAGCAACTGTAGCAGTTACGGCTGTCAGATCTCTCCTCTCTCTAAACAGCTTCACTACATGTGTTTATCTGCATCTGAATCTGTCAACACTATGCATCTATGTATGAGTATTTTTAAGCATGTCTGTGTTCGGGAAAGGAGGAGGGGGGTATAGCAGGGGGATCAAGGCTCATGCCTTGTAGTTCTTTCCCATTACTCATCTAACAGCCTTGCTTGGCTGCCATTTGACTCTCTCTCTCTCTCTCTCTCTCTCTCTGTGTGTGTGTGTGTGCGCGTGTGTTTGTGTGTGTGTGTGCACGTGAGTGAATATGCATGAGTAAGCATCAGAAAACGTTGTGCCCTATATACCTGTGTTTTGAAAATCTACTTTTTCCCAGGCAGAAACTTTACAATAACTTATTCAATATGTGGTAAATAAAAACAAATAATTCAAGTCCCGAATTTGTTGCCAGTGCCTCCCTTTTTAGACTGCAGCTTGTGAAGGCTCTCTCAAACCAGATGTATTTAAGTTAAAGCAAATGGTTGGCACAGTACTGGAAACTCACCTGATCGCAGAACAGTGACTAGACAGATTAACAGATTTTTTCCATTTGTGTGGCTAATAATTTTTATTTATGCCAGACAATCCAAAACAACCACAATCTTTATGAAAAATTGCCTGACAGTCTTTGAAATTATATTGTAAACAATATATATATATATATATATATATATATATATATATCAGTTTGCATTGAAGCTACTATGACAATGTGTTCTTTTGATGATCACTAATTCCTCTACATACACACATGCATAATGGATAGGGCCTAGAGGATAACATTGAAGTCACATTGCATAAGTTTAGAAAAAGCACACTACTTTTTAAATGTTTAATCTTCTCTTGCACTGTCCCTCTGCATTGAAAACTGTAGGCTAACATACACAAGAACTGTTCACTCAAAATAACTAAAGGACGGCACATTGTTATAAATATGAATTTAAGTTTTCTCAAGATGTACTTTTAAGTTCTGTTATAACTTATGAGACATTGCATTATATTTCAAAATGTAAGCCATATAGCATGTCAATTTAGTTCCTTTGAATTGGAGATCACAGTTGGAGATCAAGTGCTTACTGTACATATTGAGCTGTGCACAGCTTTCCCAGATCTCTCTCATAGTTCAAATCAGGGATACTTTTGGTTGTTTCTGCTCGAAGAATCATGTCACCACGAGAAGCATCCTGTAAAATGCCAAATGATCTCACATACCTTTCTTTTTCTTTCTCAATGTAATACACATAGAAAACAGATTGGCTATGGTTGTAATTGAATAGTACTTACTGAATCATGCAAGATGGGTTTTAATAGAAACGGGTGAAACAGAAGGCATTAATTCATGGCATCCATGAAAAATTACTGAAATAAAAATGACAAATCACCAACTCCAGTATGACTTGAGTAAAAGTCTTAGAGTATCTGATTTTAACAGTACCTAAGTCGTACTCTATGTAGGCTCAAATGCACTAGAACAACAAGAAATATTTGATTTGTAAGGAGAGCAATCACATAAATGTATTTTCTAAAAGCGAAATAAAGCTCAATATTGCACTCAACACAACCTCTTAAATGTCTATAATACTCAAGTGTAAGTTAAGCTCAAGTGCTTAAAAAGGGCAAAAGTAAACCAAAATTCTTAAAAAATGTCTCTATAGTATAACAGATAAGTAAAATAATGTTCAGTAAAATGAAATGGTCAAAAGCACTGGCCTCATCGCCGACTTCAGCCATGTCCTCATTTCATCTATGAAACACCTGCGATTCAGCAACTGCTAATGCACTCACATTCGCGTAAAGTAGCCTTGTTGACAAGTCTGGGTGAGTAAGGGCAAAATACACAAATCTATAGTATCTTCAGTGCCCTGTAGATGGTGATATCCTTTCTTTTGAAGCAGAAATTATCTTCTGCAGAAAAAGTTAGGTGCCATCTAAAATGTAATATTTCATTGCATCTCTCATTACAAATGTAATAGAGTATATACTTATTCAAAAATGTAGTCAAGAAAGGAAATGTTGATATATCTTTGATATAGGCTACTACTTAAGTACAGTAAAATAAGACACTTAAGTACAGTTACATTTACTAATTACATTTACTCAAATACTTCACACCACTGTTAATTTGTCACTGGAAATGATAGGTATGTCCAACGCACTGCATTGTGGGATACAGTTTTGCACGTTGTGCTCTTTTGTTCCATGAATGCATACAATTTGCATACTAGTGTCCACAGCGTAGTACAGAAATAGTAAGAGCATATAGTGTATAGACATGTTTGTTTTGGACCTGTTTGATTTTTCCGCACTTACACATTGCCACAATGTTTCCATCAGTAACGTTTTAGGGTTTTTCATTGCTTAATTCTATGTTCAACAATTTGACAAAGTAAAGATACTCTTTAAAACTTTCATTATCCGCCCAGATTAAGCCGGATTAAGTTGCGTCCATGCTTTCTTGTTCCACAGCCTGTCCTCTGTTGTCTTCTATCCAACATCAACCTCTGGCCACCTGTTTTTATGGGTTTGATGTGTCCATGGTAACAATCCTCACATCTCTGCCAGGGCACTCATAAATTATGAACACTGAGTTTGCCATGCACAGCTGCAGCGCTGTCTGACGTTAACGATATCAGAATCCAAACAATGTTCTCTGAGAGTTATCAGTTATTCCATGGGAGTCGCTTTTGGCAGCTCTTTCCAACCTGTGTACTTCACCTACTCAGAAAGCCAGTTAAAATATATCCAGTTACAGTTTTCGGAACAGTATGAGAAGGCACTGTGCGCATTGTTTGGATGAAATGAGTTCAGCTATGATTATACCTTCATGTCGATGCAGAAACATCCTGCGGTCGCATCCCTCGCGGCGCCAGACGTTCTAGTTCAGAATTCCGCACTTCGTAAAAAATGCATCCAGGCTCATTGTGTTCTTCTGGTAATCAATACCTACAGCACAGCTGTGGAGTCATAAAGAAGGGACGGGACGTTACTTTTGGCATGCATTGTGCAACTACAGTTCCCAGGATCCCATGCTCTGTGATACACATCATCATACATCAGTTAGTCAGGACTGAGCTCGAGTCTTGTAACTAGAATACGGTTTCACTTTATTTTGATGGTCCCTTTAATATATTCTTTTAACATTTACAATTTAACATGTAAACATTTAACATGTTTTAATAGTGCAGGTGCAAAAGACACTGATATAATAACATTTTAGGAATAAAATGGCTGTCTTGGCTGTCATAGCATTTTATCAATCACATAATACACACTAAATACACACAATTAAAAATATTTTCAAACATTTTGCATATAGTGAAAAAGTTCCAGCTTTTTTGGAAATTACACCACAATATTTTGTGATTTATTTTTATTTGAAGTTTTCTAAGACTTAGAGACGTGACCTTTATATAGTAAAAAGAAAAATAGGTTGATGATCTTTTATATATCAACTGGGAAAGTGCCCAAAGTCAAGGCTTTATTTATTTTCTGAATATCAAACAAATGAAATCCACAACTTTAACTTCTGACCCTTCACCCTCTTCCATCATGTTTAGTTTTTGAACTGGTAATTATCACATTTACAGAGCAAAAACTATCCTTGTTATCCGATATTGGTGAGATGCTCGTCTTTGGACATCATCCAAAAACCACTTCTATCAGCGTCTGAAGATCTCAGAACAGTCCCTGGTTCAAAATTGAGTCTGTGTTCTTCAAAAGAGCCTCCTTCTTTTGAAGTGAACTTCTGGGATTGTTTCCTCACTAGCCTCAGTCTGAACTGCAGGAGCCTAACTGATTAAGTGCGGACGAGGGCTAGGTATTGTAAATGAGGTGACAGTCAAAGACTCAAATACGCATTCAGGAGTTACAGTAGCTTGCCGGAGTGTTGTTAGTGGAAGTCTCACACAGGGCAAATAGGGAGGTTGTGTAACCCAGATGTCTCCATGATCTGTGGAAACATGGTTTGAAAAGAAATAGTATGCATAAAGAGGCTATTATTCACAAACACAAATCAGGCCCTCATCAGGGGAGCGGAACTGGCAGTAAATCTGCATGATTCTCACCCCTCATTAGACCTGGATGTCTCGTTCAGAAGTGCCTCCTCTTCTGGTCGTGGCGCTAGCCCGCGTGCTAATGCCCTTAAGCAGCTGAGACAGATAAATCAGTCTCATCCTGCCATCGAGCTGGGGGCTGTGACATTTGACAGTCTTTTATAGCACAGAACGAAACATGTCTGTGTGCTGCAATTCAATTGTGCTGTATCGATTTTTGTCCCGTCCGTCATTATTCCCCTGGCCTGATTGACAGCTGAAAATTGGTTACGTTAAGTATTTCATATGTTATAGCGGCTGACATTTGCTTGCCTGCACCTTGTGTCAATATTGTTGGAGAGCTCGGCAGCTTTATGAGAGAGCATTATACACTGAGTGTGGCTTTTGTGTGATGTCCCAGTGTTTTTCCTGACATAATTTAAGATATATTAAAAAAACGCCGCTGGCATCTTTCCACCTCTCGAAGGTGTTTAATGCCAATATTATTGTCTTCCTACGGCAGAGCATGTATACTCATAATGGAGATGCCCTCCTCCCTTCCCGCCGTCACTATCAGCAAGCTTATGTTTAGGCATTAGATGGACGATGACTGTAAAATTGAGCCTCAGTGATTGATTCGTGTCGCGGCTCTGCGCAGGATGTGAGCACCTCCCCACCCGCCATACCACGGGATTGGCACAACCCCATTATCTCTTCTCCACAAGGAACTGTTGATTCAATCTGTCACACATTAATGTTGACATTTTGTGGTATTCATATTATACTTGAGAATATGACCCCATACATACATACTGTACATCTTCTAGTCTTCGTAGACATTATTTTATTTGTAGCCCAGGCGTTTCTAGGCATCAAAGAAATTTTGTGCATTTTTTTAAAATACAGTGCAGATTTGACAACACTCAATAATGCATTCATGATTTAACAGTTTAGTTGTAGAAGTAATGCAAAAATAATATCATTATATTTATTTGGAAAGCATATCCTATAGTAATCAAACTATGTATTTTATATCTGTGCTGTAGTTTAGTCTTTTTTTTTTTTTTATCATTTAAGATAATGATTCAAGAGTGCAAATGTCTAATGTCAAATCTAAATCAATGTCTCTGCTGGGGATATCTGACCTGAAAAGAGATCTCTGGTCCTGTTGATGGCTTCCTTTGCCTGCCATCTTTTGGGCAGCTGTGTGACAGATGGGACACTGTGTTTGTCAGAAGTAAATTGTAAATGTTTAGCTCTGTGCTCCTGAGCAGGTGTCTGTCCCTCAACATACAGTCAGACAGCATTCACTGTTTCGCCCTCATCCCACCACATGTCAACATCGACGGCACACACCGGACCGGCCAGCCTCACAAATCAATGTGTACCGTTATTCCGTAAATATTATCCCTGAACTGGATAGTCAACAGTCACCACTTATTTGAAGCTTGATTTTTTTCATAGATGCAGCAACCCAATTATTATATCAAATTGTTATAGATTTTATAGACATTTTTTTTTTTCACCACAGATATTTTATATTCTTTCTTTCTTTGACACTGGAAATACTAAAAATGCATTTAATAAAATACAATTTATATATAAAATATGACAAATTTGATCTGAGCAGACTTAGTGCTTGGTGTGAGAACCACTGTTATATTTCACCAGCAGTACAAATGATTGATGTAATAGCAATTAAACAAAAATTTATATAAGATTAGCAAAGATCCTAACAAAGTCACCTTAGGCCAGTTGATGATCTTGGACAGGCATATAAAGAGGAAACCAAAACTGAACATCACAAATGAGTTTGTTACATATGCTTCCTCTAGCCATTATGAACGTGGAAGGGTGTGTTCAGCATAAAAGATTAAAGTACACTCAGAATATGACCTGACGTGTGGTCAGTAATCTTGGCTTTCAGTCCAAAAGGCAGAGTGCTGGAGATGCTATCTTAGGTAATCCATGGATTAAGTACTCACCCATCTAATGGCACCCAGTGAGTAAGACAGCTTTTTAGCGAAAGTCCAAAAGCTGTTTGGTCAATAGGCCATATGCATTTAGTTTGAGGGAGGTCTGTTTCCCCCCTATGCTGAACCAATGTCATTTTAAAACCTATTGTTCTTTGCCATGGCACTAAAAGTACCAAACAAGCCTGGATTTGTCTTGACAAATCTTGTCATGGCAGCTTTTTAAATTATTAAGTCTGTCCTCTTTCCCTCAAGTCTCCTTTGGTTTTTCTTAGGCTTACAACATTTCTAATGCTATCACAAGCTCAGATTTCTTCATGTATTTTGCAAAATTGCTATGATGGAAGAAAGACTATTTCGCATATAAGCTGCACAGAGATGGCCATATGAACTCCACTCCACTATTTGTAAAATGAAGTTACTGATTCATGAACTTAAGATAACCAGAAAAGAGGCTTACTATATGTAGCACACGGCTCAGTTACTAGATCCTATAATATCAAAACTATGGACCAGACTCAGAAGATTTCCGGATCGACTCGCTGAAGCAAACTAGCAAAATTTATAGTAATAATAAATTCAAATGAATTAATCACTCAGACTACTGGACTGCAATTAATTAAATAAAAGGTAAGTATATTTTTCTCTCTTTGTTGGTTGTTGGAATAATTATAGAAATGAAATAAAATAAAACAATTGAATGACAGAAATACACAGTATTTCAATTAAATGACATTTACTAGAAAAACACAATCAAAATGTCCCAATGTCACTTTTCTGAATCTCAATCTCAAATTTCAAATTCACAGTTGTGTTCCCAATTTCAAAAATAAGAAATAAGAATGTTCATCAAAATGGAAACAGTTCAGTCCATGAAGAGAAAAAAAATGAAAAAAAAACTTCTTTTCTTCAGCAAAATCCAGGTAAATTGGGAAAAATATGCAATGTGTGTAGTTCTGTCCTACCCACTCAGAAACTTTGTTTCTCACACTCTTTTTACAGGTTTCCAGGGACGAAATGATGGGATGGCTCGCCAGTCCAACCAGGGATAGGAAATCCACAGCAGGACAGAAATCAGAATCTCTGCAGCAATTCAGGAACTCTCAGCAGAGAATTTAGATCAAAAGAAAGAGAAAAAAAATATACCAGAACAAAAAACAAAAAAAAACAAAAAACCCGGCCTTGAAAAACAAAGCCAAACACAATCATCAGTAACTCATTCCAATAAACAGTTTCAAATTACCAAAATGCGTTTCAGTTATTTAGATATATAGGCACACATACATGCTAGTCACCATGTGCTTGATTGACACACTTGAGTCTATGTACAGAGCTAGCAAAGCTAGCACCGCATGGCACATACTTCACAATAGAAAAAATATTGAATCTCAACAAATACTACGTCTTTCAACCATTTAAACATAACTATATGCACTCACAGATTGTATTAGAAAACACAAAGCATTTTCAAACATTTTATACATCACTTATCACTTTTTCAAATGTATTTTTCACATTAATATTCCAAAAACAGTATGCACATTACTTGAAAACATGTCTTAAAAAGATATTGGTACTCACCAAGGAGAAATATAAATCAGAGAACCAAAAAAACAAAAAATTGTTTCTTAAAGAAAAATATTTGAAGATTCACGTCAGTGTGTCTTCTCGTCGCGTTCAGATTCACAACGCACTCTTAAAGCGTGAGCTTTCTCAAGAATTAATACCTCAAATCTATTTCTTGCTTGTTAATAATCTATTGCTGGACTATTAAACAGTTTGTTCTCACTCAAATCACTCAATCGCATCTGCTCTCACTCGTGTTGTTCGCAATCTCTCGTGTTTCTCATTAATTCTGCTTGTACGCGATCTTCTGAAAACTTTTTCAGAGAGGCGGAGCTAACCTTTCACCTCACCAATCAGAAATCAGTTTAGGAACTTTTACTTTCTTTGGGATTATTTATAATAAAATATATACATTTTACCTCATGTTCTTTTCTTACTATTAGTTATATCGATATAAATAAAATAATACTAATTAATAATATCAGTGACCCGAGTTAATGACCTGGGTTACACTCTCCCCTCCTGAATGTAGGCAGGTCCCTCTGCATGCTCATACTAAGATCATTTCTATCAGAGTCACTTCAAAGGGTCTTCCAAAGAGGTAGTTATCACAGTACTCAGACTTGATAGCAAAGATTGAATAACTAAACTAAGGGGATTACCCAATTGTGGGTACTGAAGTCTTTTCGGGGGTTCACATTGTCTTTTTGAACGTCGAAGACCTCCTCCAGTTTCAGTTAATTCACTCTGATTATCTTGAGAGTCACAAGGAGTGGCAATTTCTCTTTGAGGGGAAAGGATACTTCCTTCTTTGTGCAAATTTTCAGATGACTGTCCACCCTCAGCATCTAATTTCTCACAATTCCTCACCGATTCAATTTCTTTTCCAGATTCGTCAACTGAACTTTCGTCAAGAACTTCAACTTCAGGCAGATCTGTTGGGCTCCCTTCTTCCGATTCCTCTGAAGTAGGATGATCAGCCTTCTGCACATTGGAGGATTCCACATCAGGCAAGTTCTCATTTTTTTCAGCAGGTTCTTTTGGGATAAAACATCCTTCCTCCTTTTCAGCCACAGATTCAGCTCTAGGTAAGTGGACTGTTCTCCTATCTCCAGTGAAAGATCCGACTCCTGGATTTGAGAGAATCCTGGTTTCAACCTCAAAAAACCTTTCGGGAACATAATGGTCTACTGGGTCATAATCTGACTCTGAACACTCATTTACACTCTCAAACTCTTCAGATTCTTCAGCACGCCTGGCTCTGGTTCTGGGTTTGCGAATTACTTTCCTCTCAACAGGCTCATCAGGTGTCGACAGGAATCCACAGGGCAACAGCAGATCCCTGTGCAGAGTCCTCAGAGGCCCATTCTTTCTTTCTGGAGTCACCGTGTAAACAGGTAAGTCTCCTGCCTTCTTGGTCACAAGGTAAACATCAGATTCCCACTTATCCGCTAACTTATGTTTTCCTTTCAGGCGAACATTTTTCACTAATACTCGGTCACCAACTTCCAGGGTAGAGGCGGTAACACGCTTATCATACCTCCTCTTGTTTCGTCCTGCTACCCTTTCAGCATTTGTCATTGCAACCTTGTAGCTTTCTTCAAGTCGCTTCTTGAGACCTTGTACGTACTGAGAATGGGATTCAGATGGACCATCAACTGGCAACCCAAAAGCCAGGTCAACCGGTAGTCGAGGTTGTCTCCCAAACATTAGTTCGTACGGGGAGAATCCAGTCACATCACTCTTAGTGCAATTATAGGCATGGACAAGTGGTTTGACATAATCTTTCCATTTTGCCTTTTCTTTGTTGCTCAAAGTTCCCAACATTTGTAGCAGCGTTCGATTGAAACGTTCAACTGGATTACCTCTCGGGTGATATGGGGTAGTTCTAGTCTTGGATATCCCAGCACATTTACACAGTTCCTTAATTGTGCGAGACTCAAAATCAGTGCCTTGATCACTGTGAAGCCTTTCTGGGAACCCGTAATGCACCAGAAAATTGTCCCATAGACACTTGGCCACGGTCTGAGCTTTCTGGTTCCGCGTTGGCACAGCGACAGCATATTTAGTGAAATGGTCAGTGATCACCAGGATATCTTTTGTGTTACTCAGGTCAGGTTCCACTGACAGAAAATCCATGCAAACTAGCTCTAACGGTCTACTAGTCCTGATGTTCACCAATGGAGCAGCTTTTTCTGGCAGAGTCTTCCTTCGAACACAACGCTCACAGGTTTTGACCTTCTTTTCTACTGCCGCGGCCATTTTAGGCCAGAAGAACCTTGATCGTACAAGATCGAGAGTCCGTTCGATTCCCATATGACCCATGTCATCGTGGAGCTCCATTAAGACAGTAGAACGAAAATATGCAGGTAATGCTAGCTGGTACGATGAAACTCCTTGCTTTTGAATTCTCCTGAAAAGTATTCCATTTCTCAACTCCAACCGGCTCCACTCTTTGATCCATGGAATTAAGTCAGGTGGAATGGTCTTGAAACAGGGCTTATCATTTAATTCCAACTGTCTGATAACTACTCCAATTTCCGAATCCATTCGCTGTCGTCTTCTCAGTTCTTCTTCAGACAAATGGGAAATCTCTGTACGTTGGTAAGTATCCTCTTGTTGGAAAGCTTGTGGTAAAACGTCCACATCTATAGCAAGGGATTCTACTAAAGTCACTGGAAGATGAAAGGACTCAGGCTGACCATTCAATTGACCAAGATGATGACGTTCACAGATGGCTTCCACGGCTTCGGCAGAAACGACCTGCGATGGGTCTTCGGTTAGGTGTTGGTGAGTAAATTTTCTAATCCTTTCCATTTCTTTTTGTGTTTCCAGGTCATCTGGAACTTCCTCCTGTGGTCTTCGGGATAACCCATCTGCATCCTGGTTTCTACTCCCAGCTCGGTACTTTATCTTAAATGTGAATGTTGACAGACCTGACAACCACCTATAACTGGTGGCATCTAACTTGGCGGAAGACAAGATGTAAGTCAATGGGTTGCTGTCTGTTATCACAGTAAAAGTAGCCCCATACAAATAATCATTGAATTTAGCGGTCACAGCCCATTTCAATGCTAAAAACTCCAATTTGTGGGCAGGGTACCTTACTTCACTCCTGGTAAGTCCTCGACTTGCATATGCGATGACTCGCATCTGTCCGTCTTGCTCTTGGTATAATGCTGCACCAAGCCCGATGGTACTGGCGTCCGTGTGCAACACATACGGGAGTTTGGGGTCGGCAAATCCCAATACTGGAGCAGAAGTGAGTTTCGTAATGACATCATCAAAAGCCCTTTGACATTCTGGAGTCCATCTTTCACCAAACTCTTCCTTCGGACTGAAATACTGTTTTGCTTCGTCTGTTTTTTTCTTGCGACCTTTCTGTAACGGAGGATACCCAGCAGTGAGATCATTAAGAGGCTTCACTATTCTTGAATAATCTTGCACAAACCTTCGGTAATAACCAGAGAATCCGAGGAAAGCTCTGAGCTCCTTAAGCGTTTTCGGCCTTGGCCAGGTTTTGAGGGCTTCCACTTTCGCTGGATCAGTTTCAACTCCACTCTGCGAAACTATGTGGCCTAAGTATTTGACAGAAGTTTGGCAGAACTTGCACTTCTCAGGTGAAAGCTTTAGCTTGAACTCACGCAACCTTTTGAGCACTTCTTTGAGACGAGCTTCATGTTCTTCCAAAGTTCTCGAAAAGACTATTAAATCGTCAATGAACACCAGTACTTCTTTCCGATTGAGATCTCCCATACAACGTTCCATCAACCTTTGAAAGGTACTAGGTGCATTTGTTATCCCTTGTGGCATCCTGTTAAATTCCCAGAATCCTAATGGGCATACAAAAGCGGTCTTCTGTTTATCAGACTCTTCCATTTCAATTTGATAATAGCCCGACTTTAGGTCAAGGACTGAAAACCACCTCGATCCGGTCAAGACTGAGAAAGCTTCTTCCAGGTTAGGAAGGGCGTATGCATCCTTGATTGTCTGAGAGTTTAATTTCCTGAAATCTATACATAATCGGACAGAGTTGTTTTTTTTCCGTACCACAACTATGGGAGATGAGAATGGGGATTCTGATTCTCTGATAACGCCAGCTTCAAGAAGTTCTTGCAGGTGTTTCCTGACCGCATCCACATCTTGAGGGTGAATTGGTCTGGCTCGGTGCTTGAATGGTGTCTCATCACTGAGCTTTATTCGGTGTTTCACATGGTCGGTATGTCCGTAGTCCAAATCGTGTAATGCAAACACATCAGGCATCGAATTCAGCAGTGATGTTATTCTCGCTTTCCACTGTGACGTTAATGGAGACTCTCCAAAGTCAATTGGAATCTTTGACAGAGGTGGCTCTGTCTTCTCACTTCCAGTATCCGCTTTAGAAGAATCTTTTTCCATCACACGCTGGACTGCATGGATTTCAGCTATCACAGCCTTCGAGCGAATTACTAGATCAGTTTGGGTGTCATTCTTCACTACTACTGGCAACTGAGCAACACGTTGCCTTGAAGGTAGGCTGTGCAGACAACTTGCCACCATAAGACCACCAGGTAAGGAAACTGTGGTAGGCGGCTCAACTACGACCCATCTTTCAAAAAGTGGACCTCTCACCTGAACTAGTCCATCCAGAACTACAGTGCACCCTGCCGGTACAACTTCTTGTTGATTCCCTTTCAACTTCACACATCCCACAGTTCCACTGGAAGCGTGCAATTTCCTCTTCTGCAGCACATTTATCACAGCTTGATAGCCATAAGAAAGTGACTTGATAGCACCCGTGCCCCCTTGAGTGCAATTGGCATATAACACATCAAGCGAGTTGGTACCAATTAGAATCTGTGGTATGTTTGTCAGGTCTGGGACTATCAGAGCTAGTGTCGGGACTTCGGCTTCCACCCCCAGGAAACTTTCGGGAAACTTTAAGTTGAGCTCGACATAACCCAAATAGGGTACAGCTTGTCCATTGGCTCCCTCTACTTCAAGAAGATGCTCCAAGGATTTCATGGGGTGCTTGCACAGGTATTTATCATAGTAGGACTTGGGAATGGTTGTCACCTGCGACCCGGTATCCAGAAGGCAGTTCACTTCCCTCCCTTCAATTCGAATCCTGGTGGTGCACCTGGTCCCTACTAATCCGGTAGGTAATTCACGACATAGAGATTCATGTGCATGCTGCTGTAACAGATATTTATTCTTCTTAGGGCATTGTTCTCGTCTTCCCGTCTCTGTTCGCCCCGCAACTGAGACGGATTTCAGTTTAACTGCACAGGATGAGAGAGGTTCTGCAGATCCCATTTGATTTGTCGCTCTCTTAACTCACGCCGCTTCTCTTCAACCTTACGAGGGTCTGGGTCATTTCCGCAGTTAACGGCAAGATGTCCATCCTCTCCACAATGGAAACAATAACCGGGACGTGGTCTGCTGTGCGGTTGCCATGTGTGTCTTGAATTTCTATCCATCTCAGGTTCCATCGGCTTGGGTCGATACTTTTCAGGAAAAGTGCTCAAAACTGGAGACTCTCGATATTCCCTCTGCACTTTTGGGACAAGATGAGCTTGAAGTTCAGCTATCTTCTGTCTCAATTCAGAGAATTCCTCAACAGTAGGACTGATCTTTTCTTTACGAACTGGCTGTGGTTTCATCGCAGAGATCTGGGCTTGGAGCTTTGCAACCTCCTTCTTCAGGGTTTCGACTTCAGACTTTTCAGCTTTGCTTTTGGACTTGGCTGACTTTGGCTTTTCACTTGACTGGCCTGGCACCTCGTCAGTGGAATCTTCAGATACATCACTGCAGCACACAACATGTTGATGGGTTGCTGTTCGTGCTTTAATTGGAACAGTAGAATGTCTGGTTAGTCCGAGATGCTTCCTCATCCTTTCTTCTTTTAAAGTCTGTTTGTCTTCTGCAGTACGAATGAGAACTACCAGCTCAGCGAAAGAAGGGGATGTGACTCTCTTTCCTTCCAGCTGCAACTCAGTGATTAGGCTGTTGTCCCAGCAACCTCTGCAAAATTGCTTGAGAAGGCAACGGTTCCGTTCAGCTTCAGCAACACCACCTCGTCTAATTGCAACACTGAGCATTACATGAAGACGGTGAAGGTAGGTGGAGGATTTTTCCCCTTGATTTTGCAAGGTGCCAATGAACTTCGCAAACAATTCATCTCCATCTTCCACTGAGCCATATACAGACTCCAACAGTTCCAAACACTCTAGTGGCAGGGCATATGGACCGATGTGCTTGACGACATCCGAGGCTGGAGGCAGTAGGCTGTCGAGAATCTTCCCAGTCTTGTGTAGATCAGAGAGAGACTTGTCATTCAGTAGGAAATCCACACTCGCACGCCAGGTGTCGAAGTCTGGTTCATGGCTTGGGCGAGGAATTCTTCCTGAAAAGGATTTCAGTCGGAAAGTAGCATGCGAAGAGGACAAGGATTCACTGGTCTTTACTACATGCTCCATCACTACTCGTTGGATTCCTGGTGGACTCAAAGCACTAACAGGTAGGTTCAAGGACATAGTCTCTGCAACACTGGCGTCAGAACTCCGTATGTTATGAGAGGACTGTGCCAGGGTGCTCCCCTTGGCTGGGTTTTCAGGTTCTTGGGTTGGAACACTCAGTAGTGGTGAGATCCCTGGTGAGGACATTACTGTTGTTTCTGCTTGCCCCTGTTGCACATTAGCAGATGGTTGGTATTCTTGATTCAAATGTGGAGGGGTACTCACATGCATACCGCTGTCATTTGCAGACTGTTCAATTTCTTGCTCAGGTCTCGTGGATTCATTTTCTGGAAACATCAGTGCGGAGATCTTTTGCAGCTCACATTGAAGCACTTCCTGCACAGTTATTCCGCTGTCTCGGGCGATAGCCTTCAGTTCTTCCAAATACCCTTCAGTAATGTTGTCACTTGTTGCAGAAGTATATACACTCCTCAAGCTGCGTACATGGAATACAACATTAGAATCTAGTGTGCTTCTGATAGTCAAGGGCAGTGAGGCTTCCAAGTTGTGCATGGCAGACTCATGTGAGAATTCCACAATAGCACTGTGGTGATACTCTGACTTGGGATCGTCAATGATTACGTTGCGTTTGATGGACCCATATTTTAGCAGGCAGTCTTCTATCTCTAAATCTGAGTCAGAAAGGGTTAACCCACTTACAATGACTGCTCTCCGGACGTTAATATCTTCACGTTTCACTACTTCCATTTCTGTCTGTTTTAACTGTTATTTTACTGAGCAAGCAGGCTTAAATGTTTTCTTCTTACTTTTCTCTTAAACTCTTTATTGTCTATTTGGGATTATCAAGTTGTTTTATATATACACTTTGCTGTAATTTTGCTCCTGGCTGGCTCTCGCCAAGTTTTATGTAGCACACGGCTCAGTTACTAGATCCTATAATATCAAAACTATGGACCAGACTCAGAAGATTTCCGGATCGACTCGCTGAAGCAAACTAGCAAAATTTATAGTAATAATAAATTCAAATGAATTAATCACTCAGACTACTGGACTGCAATTAATTAAATAAAAGGTAAGTATATTTTTCTCTCTTTGTTGGTTGTTGGAATAATTATAGAAATGAAATAAAATAAAACAATTGAATGACAGAAATACACAGTATTTCAATTAAATGACATTTACTAGAAAAACACAATCAAAATGTCCCAATGTCACTTTTCTGAATCTCAATCTCAAATTTCAAATTCACAGTTGTGTTCTCAATTTCAAAAATAAGAAATAAGAATGTTCATCAAAATGGAAACAGTTCAGTCCATGAAGAGAAAAAAAATGAAAAAAAAACTTCTTTTCTTCAGCAAAATCCAGGTAAATTGGGAAAAATATGCAATGTGTGTAGTTCTGTCCTACCCACTCAGAAACTTTGTTTCTCACACTCTTTTTACAGGTTTCCAGGGACGAAATGATGGGATGGCTCGCCAGTCCAACCAGGGATAGGAAATCCACAGCAGGACAGAAATCAGAATCTCTGCAGCAATTCAGGAACTCTCAGCAGAGAATTTAGATCAAAAGAAAGAGAAAAAAAATATACCAGAACAAAAAACAAAAAAAAACAAAAAACCCGGCCTTGAAAAACAAAGCCAAACACAATCATCAGTAACTCATTCCAATAAACAGTTTCAAATTACCAAAATGCGTTTCAGTTATTTAGATATATAGGCACACATACATGCTAGTCACCATGTGCTTGATTGACACACTTGAGTCTATGTACAGAGCTAGCAAAGCTAGCACCGCATGGCACATACTTCACAATAGAAAAAATATTGAATCTCAACAAATACTACGTCTTTCAACCATTTAAACATAACTATATGCACTCACAGATTGTATTAGAAAACACAAAGCATTTTCAAACATTTTATACATCACTTATCACTTTTTCAAATGTATTTTTCACATTAATATTCCAAAAACAGTATGCACATTACTTGAAAACATGTCTTAAAAAGATATTGGTACTCACCAAGGAGAAATATAAATCAGAGAACCAAAAAAACAAAAAATTGTTTCTTAAAGAAAAATATTTGAAGATTCACGTCAGTGTGTCTTCTCGTCGCGTTCAGATTCACAACGCACTCTTAAAGCGTGAGCTTTCTCAAGAATTAATACCTCAAATCTATTTCTTGCTTGTTAATAATCTATTGCTGGACTATTAAACAGTTTGTTCTCACTCAAATCACTCAATCGCATCTGCTCTCACTCGTGTTGTTCGCAATCTCTCGTGTTTCTCATTAATTCTGCTTGTACGCGATCTTCTGAAAACTTTTTCAGAGAGGCGGAGCTAACCTTTCACCTCACCAATCAGAAATCAGTTTAGGAACTTTTACTTTCTTTGGGATTATTTATAATAAAATATATACATTTTACCTCATGTTCTTTTCTTACTATTAGTTATATCGATATAAATAAAATAATACTAATTAATAATATCAGTGACCCGAGTTAATGACCTGGGTTACATATATTAAACAGTATTATAATTTATTATGGTGTCTGTTGGCGAGACTCCATGACTGCGCTTTAATTGATATTTATTTGGTCTGCAATCAGTCATTGCCACTTGCTATGAGAAGCCGAGTTAGTGCCAATCTTTTTACATTAAAAAAATTCTTCTCTTAAATAAACTAATTTTGCTTGACTGGAATCACATGACCTTGGCGTGAACATTTTTTACAGGTAGATTTGAAGCCATGTGGTATATGCTGTGGAACTCCCACTCGACGACACAATTGAAAATTACAAATGAAAATTCTGAGTGCGTTTCACCTGTCTCACAAACTCTGCAGCCGTTAAAGAGAGAGAAAGTTTGAGTGGCTTTAGGAACTCCCGAGTTGTTAAAAATAAGTATGTACATGCACTTTAAAAGTTCGATTTCAGTCGGACTAAAGCAATTGTTTATTTAAAAAAGAAAAAAAAAGTTTTAGTCTGTACTAGTTTGGTTTTTGCAAATTACTGACAGACCTGCTGTTTTATGTGATAATGCAGCTTTGTGTACATATACATTTTAATCAGAGTACAATTGTACAACTGTGCTTGCAAAAGACAGAGGTGACATGCAACATGTTTTTTAAAGGAATAGTTCACCCAAATTGTTTACCCATTTTTTTATTCTGTGAAGGCTTGAAACAACATAAGGTTGGGTAAATGATAACAGCATAATTTTCATTGTTACATTTTCTGATTAGACAGATGAAGGCTGTAGCTCAATTATAAATCATGTATTTTGTATCTGTGTGTCAGATGATTTACGTAAAGTGGAACTTAAAATGGAGCTCAGAGGAGCAATGTAAACGTTCGATTCAAAGTTTACATTAGTCATGGGAGTTGTGATAATCACATTTGACCAATCATTTTGCACAGTGCTAAAGATATTGGTTGTGTTCGGTTCAATCCCGGCCTGAGTTTAGCACCCAAATATTTAGTGCGAAAGCATCTCGCATGATGTCTCAAATACAAGAAGCCTTAGTTCAGCTTCTGTCCTGAATCACATGAATAATTGCACTGTTCATTTTCCAAACGGGGATTATGATGAGGGCCTTTGTGGAAAATGGAGGCTTACATTAAGGGTCTTTTAGAGATCAATAAGCCAGAATAAAAGCTCTTGGAAGCAGAGAGGATTGAAGGGTATGAATGTGACTACAGACTGCAGCAGGCATGGGAGGAATCCTAGCCAGGGAGGGTCACCTTGGGATGCGGCCGCACTATCGGGAATTGCGCCGGATAAGCATATCAAAGCCGAGCTGGATGTCGATGCAGGAGCTGACGTAAGGTCTCCTTCGTGCTGCTGGAGCTGCCACTGGCCTCGCCTCTGATCTCCTCCACCGCATTGCTGCAGCCTCGTAGTTCAAAGCAATATTGATGCCTGAACTAGTCACAAGACCTTATTAAAGGATGCTGAACCGTCACCTGCCACAATGACTGGTTACCTCTGCAATAATGAGAACCTTATGACATTGAGAACCGGATCAAACTCTGACTTGAAAGGAGAAGCATAAATTGCTGCTCTTTTGCATCATGTTTTTTCTGGGTCACATGATTATTTCTTTGAGACAAACCATCATGGGAAGCACGTGATATTATACTTGTCTTAAACCACATTGCTCCTCCTTGAGATTTCACCGAAATCTTTTTCCCTAACCACAGTGTCTCGTCAATGCCAACAAGCCGGCCCGAGAGCGGACAGGAAGACGCATTGCGAGAGACGAGGATGGAGCGGCTCAGTCAGACTACCGCAGTCCCACACTGCGCTGCGGTTGTATAGGTTTAATTCTGCAATAACACAATCGGCATACTGCGATATTTCAAAGCTGATTCAAGCTGAACGTTTATTTATGGACCTTTCAGGACTTTTGATATCCACTCCTCCTTTGTCAAAACCTCCCACTGCTCAGAGGAAAGCTCTGGCTCTGGAACGCTGCTTGAGGACCACAAGGCATTCTTGCCTCGGATGAATGAAATCCTCCTTTTCTGCGGTTTTTAGCCAGCCATATGGCATGTAAAGCTACCCTTGTGGGACTCGTGTTGTGGTTTGTTGTCTAATGCTTCCATCAGAATAAACATTTTGACCATTTCCAACTTCAAAAACACACGAAATTAATTCCAACGTCTCAAGGACTGGCAGACCAATACCCATTTTTTAAAGCAGTGTGCCTTTTTCCTTTTTTTCACCTGTCATTGATTCTCATGTCAGCCATTCATGTTCAGTTGATATGCATCACATTGAGAAGAATGTAACGCATTTTCTTAAAGTACATAAGTCATAAAGCTACATTAAATCAATTTGCAAAATGATCCGTTACAAGCACCACAAAAGGAATAATGCCTTATACACAGAGGCACACACACACACACTCACTCATTCTGAGACAGTCTCTAATCCAGCGATTGGTTTTACCTTATCACAGAACTTAAAGGAGTGTACTCTTCTAAGCTGCCGGATTGAACCTCTGTTCGATACAGGTTTGCAAAACTGAATCTGTTGAGCCGCAAAGATTTGATATGGGTATTTAAAGCTCTGCGTGGTATTAACCGAGAGCACAACAAATAGCCTCCTTTAAACCAACTCTCACTACCCTGACCAGCCCGGATGCAAATGAAACTAAGCTCGTAGTGTATTGAGGAGGTCGACAGGAGGGAGATGGGACTCATAACGTGCGTGTAAGCACATCTGTAGCCATGATGAAGTGCGTGACCCTCGGAAGAGCCCTGTGACAACTGTGTTACCATGGAGTCCTATCCGTCCCTGTCGACCCGTGGCGGTGTGTTTTTCTGGCTCCTTCCATCTGCCTTTCTGCTCACGTAAAAGACCTCGGTTTCCCAGCTAGCTCGAAAGGGAAATCGTCTTGTTAAATTGAGCGACATGATAAAGCAGTTTGTCCTGAGGTAAAATTGTGACATTTGTTTTGTTTCCTCCTCAACAAATATTGCACTACAGTAGTCTGCAGAATCTCAGACACAAAGGCACATCATTCTAAGTGATCTGCCCCACTATTTGACCAATTCGGTTCTCCTACACGCCGAACTCTTTCAAACTCCGATAGCGGCCAGCTAAGCGAAACTACACATAAAACAAGCTCCTCTCATAAATTCATTATGCTTGTACAAACTCTCCTGAGTTATCACACTGTACGTCAGGTCCGTCTCTGCATATCGTCTGTGGAATATTGCACTATGGAGACATTATTTGTCAGATTTAGCACGAAACCTAAAATCCCTGTGGCTAAGTGCATAGGCTATTTCAAAAGATGGAATTGAAAAGAAATTGAAAGCATGTTGACAAAGGAAGACTACAGATGAGAGTGGGAGAGAGGGAGTGAGACGCAGAGAGAGACGGTCTCTGAATATGTCAGATTATGTGACGTGATAATAGAAAACACTCAGTGGTGTGTCCAGTGTTACATGTGCCAGCAGATGTTTTCTTAGGCTGCGGTGTTATTCAGATGCGTTCCAGCGCCTCGGCAGTGCGGAGAGATAGGATAATTCGCCTTGCTGTGGCCGACTTACAAATGGCAGGCTTGGGTTCGAAAATCAGCCCCAGTATACACATTTCGCACTGCTTTAATCAATTGCAGATATCCCATACAGTCTTATGCATACACTCACACACCTAAATTAGCAAACCTCTTTTACTGTAAGATCCTTGTTACGAAATGCAATCAAATGCATTATTAAAAAGTTAAGACCATCTACAATTGTAGGTCAACAAATTGCATTATAGTCCATGGTATAAAAGAAAAATCAAATATGATTATAAATAAAACAAACAATACGATTATAATAGAATATAATTGTTTCTGCCTTTGGATATGTTGAAATAGAACTACCTAAAAAGGTGATTTAGGTTACATACATATGACTGTGAGTGTGTCCATGCATGGAAAAAGAAAAGACGGCAGGGTAGTTCTTCTCTCTTGGGTGTGGTGAGCTTTATGGCTTTGCCGTACAACTTTAAAGACTCATGAGCCTTCAAATCCATGGATATACTCTTAAACCACCAGGGAGGCCTATTGTTTCAAATGCCTTCCCAATCAGCTTGCCAAACTCCACATACGTACACACTAATACAGACTCATTCTTCTTCTTCTCTCTCTCTCATTACACGACTGAGGCGTGTACAAGGCAGGTTTGGGCGTCACCACGTCTCTAAAAGCACTAGCCCTCACAGTAATTATTTTCTCAGACAATTTCTTGTAAAGGAACTGAAAGATTACTGGAGAATAAGAACCAAGCCTTTGGATGAATCTGTAGTGTGTTCATTAGGCTGCAGAAAGTCAAAAGAAATATATATGTATATTTTTATTTGTTTTGAATTAAGAGCAGTGTTAAATCAAGATGTCCTATCAAGGTGTCTTTCGTTACATTTAATGTAATTAATTGATTTTTTTTTATTATTAGTATTATTATTATTCTGAGCTGTATGGATTTTGTATGTGTTTGTGTGATATGGCAAACATATATCATATCATATCATATATCATATATCATATATCATATATCATATCATATCATATCATATCATATATCATTTCATTTATCATATCTATAAGTGTGGCATATATATATATATAATATATATATAATCTTTTTTTAACTTTGCAGCTTCCCTGACATCATACTTTTTTTTTCTTTTTTGGCTGTGTGGGCAGATCTACCCTTCACGTCAAGACCAAAACCTTTTCATTAATCTTTCATCAGCCGTTATTTAGACTGTCTCCTTGTAAAGGTTGTATTTTTCCTGGTGTGGGAAGCTGACATAACATGCATGGTTGCAAATCTGTTCTGTATTTCAGTAAAGGAGGCCTTCATTTAACTTTATAGACTGATGGTAAAGAAATCTGGTTTACTAAATTATGCTATTATAGTTTTGTGAGGAGGATAAAGGTTTTTACTCATTGTTGATTTAGTTTAAGTGTGGTTCGTGTTCTGTTCCCTCTTATTTTGTTAAAATTAATATTTTGCAGATTCTGCAAGGTGTGAGTTTATGGAACTGGATATGTGCATCTCTCTCTCTCTCTCTCTCTCTCTCTCTCTATATATATATATATATATATATATATATATATATATATATAATGGTTTACTCTTGTGCTAATAAGTCCTCCTGAAGAAAACACCACTTTAACATTCTATGTCATGTCAAACCAATTTCACTGTAATATGTCTGCCTTGCTACTCACTCTGAAATCAAATGAATGGTGCGAGCAAAGGAAACTGAGCCATACATATTGAGGTGGATTGGTGCGGATTAGTCTGGGTCAGTTTAAGCCGCATTATAACGTCCTCTATCTCATATACCTGTGAATTGCTCTGTTCCACTGTCACACTCAAATACTTTAGCTCTATTTCTGTAGCCAGTATTGGCCAGGGGCAAATGTCAGTCATGAGTGAGTGGTTTCACGTAGTCTGAGGGGTAATTTATTTCACCTAACATGTGGTGTGGCAAGCTGGCGTTGTGCTTGGCTTTTAGTGAAAAATATTACTTCCTTCTTTTAAGTGCCTGCCTGCCAAAGGATTCAAAAGCACACGCTTTAGTTGTTTTGGTGAATCCCTGGCACATAGTATGGGTCTGCAAAATTCAGGAGCTGTGGTCTTTAATATGCATGGGAAACTCGCTCGCTGACATGGATCAGGATTTTATACAACAACAACAAAATCCACAAAAGGATACACTGATTCAGACTGAAATTATCAAAAGGTATAATGGATGTTTAGCCAATTCTCTGGATAAAGGAACAAGTAAGCTTGAGTAGATACAAATGTCGTTCAGACGGCCTTTTCCCTAGCATCTTTGTATTTGTGCATCAGTGGCTTTAGGTTCCCTTAAGCTGCATTGTCTATACAGCTTACCTGTCTGATTGTCCATAATTACCCCTAATGGACTTGCAGACACTTGGCAAGCCCAGCTTTAGGGTGTGGGTGAGATTTGAGCTTCATTGTTTCAAGAGTTGGAATGCTGCATCACTTGTGGCCTTTGTTTGCCTAGACGGCAACTTCCTCATAGCATTTGTAAACATTAGGCTTGACTCTCCAGATGCTTTTATTAATTGATTCTGAAAATGTATTTCAGTTCTGCTATAATTTGCAATGATTGTTGTTATTCACAAGCTAGCTTGGTGGCTTCTGTCTAAATTATTTGTTAAAATGGGTAGCTCTGGCTGCAGGGAGACACACATAGGGAATAGCCTAAGCCTTTTCCAGGTCATGCTTATACTCTAAAACAGCCACTGACACATTTCTGGCTTTCAGACAGAGTGCAGTGGCACACAATATTAAGATTTATTGTAGGACAGAGAGCCAAGATGTTTTAGGATGAAAATAATTCAGTTCTCAAAATATCCATTCCCAGAAATATAATTAAGGTTCTGTGAATTGAGATATTTTGTATTGCACATTTTTAGAGTGGACCGTAAAAAAAAAAAAAAAAAATTGCCCTTTTTTATACTTTATTTTAATGAGAACTATATTTAAACTGAACAATTACAGATTAAAAACCTTTAGTTTAAAATCAATTTTCTAAATGTATTTGAATAAATGTGTATATATGTAATAAATTAACATTTAAAATGTTTCATATTTGTCTAACCAAGAAAAACACAATATTTACGTTTTTGTATGCACCTTTTTTCACCTAATTTTTAAATATAAAATTAAGTTAGCAGATGGTTTAGCTCAAACATTAAATGCTGAGCATGTAATTGTTGCCTTATAGTTTTAGATGTGCAATTAGAGAATACAAAATTACATTTGCAAAAAATATTTTCTGTGAAAATTCTATAGGCTACATTTATAATAGGAGTAAATAGGATATAATTTACTAAATAGTAAATAGGAGTTGATAGGATAATACATATGAGTGTAAAAATAACATAGGCTATACAAAAATACACCAAGGTTATGGTAACTCTGCAATTTTAAACATCATGTTATCCTCCAAAAGTAACTCTTAACGTTTTTACGTAACGCAAAATTAACGTTAAATTAACTCTTGGTTTATTCCGAAGAATAATATCGCACTTGTCAAAGTACCTGATCACTTGGTATGATACTGTAATTTGCAGACAGTCCAATAGGCTGATGTTTGATTTACTCTATACTAAGATGAAAATACGCAGGGTAGCCTAATAGGCCTATCTGTGCGAGACCGTTTCAGAAGGCGTGATGTGCCCTCTGCTGGACAAATGATCACACGCTGTAACCTCTCATCTTTAATTGTCTGATGAAACATCGGACAGAAGTGCTCTCCAGAACATCATCATTAATTAAATAAACACAACACATGTCGCGCAGGAAGTACCGCAATTTAACTGCCACATTAAATTTGCGACCAGATTAACAAGTGCTATAGGCTGCAAATAATGCAATAGGCTATTTGTTATTTGTGATAGATAGATAGATAGATAGATAGATAGATAGATAGATAGATAGATAGATAGATAGATAGATAGATAGATAGATAGATAGATAGATAGATAGATAGATAGATAGATAGATAGATAGATAGATAGATATTGTCCCTTACTATAGGCTACTTTTTTAACAGAATCCTATCCCATTTTTAACCCTTATAAATAGTCTGTTTTGTAATGAAGGCTTATTATGGATATCTGCTGTTTAATTACGTTTTGCTCTGTTAAATAATTCTTACTAGTCACATAGTTCCAGCTTAACGGACAGGTGTCAGTAAAGCACCGGCTGATTTGAATTTATATTTTGTTAAAGCACAGCATCCGTTGCGCGGCTTCCCGAATCACATGAGTTTCCTCTCCATCGCTCTGCGTCGAGTCTTTTCTCATCGTCTCTGGACTTAAGTGTAGGCCACTTAACTATCTAAGCTTCTGCAGTGATCAGTCCATTTATCTGGGATTATTGCAGTGAATTTACTGTTTGGTTTCCTTCCAGCACCCAAATGTCAAGTCCAAAGTCATGTGTGCAGTAGCTTTATCGCGCAAGAGCCGCGCAGATCCCCCGAAAGCTGGTAGCAGTTGATCTTTGGATAGAGCATGAAAATAAATAAATCCTCTTTAGCAGATCAATATTCATCCCCTTTAATGCGGGAAGTGAAACTGCTGGATTTGAGCTGGTAATTCTGATGAACAGCTAATCGTTGAAAAACAAGCAGGAGGGCTTTGCCATCCGTAGCAGATACTTACACACGAGGAGATGTGTAAGAGAAGCACATCTGGCCTCCAAGAAGACGACAAAAGAATAATCGCGTAAATGTGTGTATTTTACGCCCTTCGGTTAATAACCTAATGGGTGCTTTTTCCTAAAAAGGAAACTATTCAACTTGAACTTAAAATATATATTATTACTTACTTGGGCACAGACTGTGTGAGGAATAGTTCTTGTTTTCGTTTTGCATAAAATACGAGTATATGTTAATTTATTTTTATGTAAGATAGCTATTATCAATTCAGATAGGATATTATGAATTGTTTAATTGAAAGTAGTTGGCATACAGTAGACATGGTTAGAAAAAAGACGCCCTCCTCATCAACGTAAAAAGGACCCGCAAA
Source organism: Semotilus atromaculatus (assembly GCA_031834385.1). Classification (NCBI taxonomy): domain Eukaryota; kingdom Metazoa; phylum Chordata; class Actinopteri; order Cypriniformes; family Leuciscidae; genus Semotilus; species Semotilus atromaculatus. The sequence continues at coordinate 13,577,235 of JAULUF010000052.1, forward strand.
TCGAATCCATAGTGAAAATGATTAAATTATTCAAATAATTCACAATCATTATAATAAATAGGCTAGGCCCTCAAATATGTAAAATAATTAGACGATTATAAATAAATATATATAACATAATAAAACAGTTACCAAAATGCTATTTAAAAGTTAAACATTTAATTTTCCCAGTCATTTAATTTCCTCCTCTTCTTTTGTGAAGCACCTCTGTGAAAAGAATCCTAAAAAATATTATTTTATGATGTTGAATTTTTAAAATATTGCATCCATGAACTTTTGCCTTCTAAGTAACATCACCTGAAGTTTTGCTCTTTCTATGTCTTTTTCCCTTTACTTTTTTCTTTATTAAACAGATTTACATCACACGTTGTGACTATAATAGCAGGCCCAAGTCTACATACCATGTCTGCAGAAATCTCTGTGTTCTGTTAGTGAGTGCGCAGCACATTGTGATTGATGGCCCCAAGATGTGTCGTAACTCAACAAATAAATAAATAAGTGCTCCTCTTGAATACGCCTGGATTTTGCCTTTAAAATATGATCACTTGTTATTCTCCAATTCTGTTGCTTTGTGGTTATTTAATGCTGAGAGCATGTGCTTTGTTTACAGTCTCTTTTGATTCGCTTAACATATAGCCCATTCATGATGATATGAAAGTTCATTGGCTTGTCTGAATATTTCCTTTTTCATTATGCAAAATCCACTGTGCCATATGGCAGACACATACCCTCATTATGGCTGAAAATCCATGTATTCAGCTCAGAAACACCTGTGTTCTTGGTGTAGCTAAATCACAGCATACCAAAATGGTATTTTGGCACTTTTGCCCATTATCTCTGTTACTGAAGTGCATCATAAAGCTGGTTAGTGCAGTTTTGTTTTGTGCACCACACCCTTGTGAATGACGACTAATAAGCAGTTGGTATCTTTGCTTGCTGAAATGAATTATCCTGTTGAGAGTTTTGTGAATGGTCTCTATGGGTTTGTGTCTGTCACTTGCAGGAGAAAGTCAGCATCAAATAAACTGCACGGGGACCACATACTGAAAAGCCACATGGAGAGAGAAAAGAACAGAGTCACAGGCTATTGGTACAAAAATGCATAGATGGGATATTTACCAAGACTCTCTGGCACACATTACTTCTGGGAGGAGCGAGGGAGAATGAAAGAAACAAAAACGGGGGGAAAGGATATTTGCCTTTTTTCCTTTCTCTTTTTGCCTTTAGCAAACAGCGCCAAGTGCTTAAATAAACATGAGCAAAGTGTTTATTTCCATCTCAGTGTAGTGGGCTGTCCAGGAAGAGGTATGTTCTGAGGATGGTCTCGAACAAGGGTATAATATGAGGTAATATTGATTCATTATCAGGGGGCTGAGAGCCAACCATTGACGAATATGTTCATCTTGACTTAATTTGTTTTTATTATATTTCCATTTTATTATTCCAAATATTTACTATTTGATACACTATCTTTACAGGTATTTTTCTTCCCATGTTCTTGCAAACAATGACCTCAAGAGGGGGCCCTAAAGTGAAGAAAGGCTCATTTGGTTTCTGAGATTAAAATTACCGGGTAGTTTATTATGGGACTCTCCTCCTCTTTCTTTTTATTTCATTTCAAGTGTTATATTGGTCAGCCTAAAAAAAAAAAAATGTAATAACTGTTTCACATCTGAAAGAGCCAACTAATTTTCAACATTTTAATCATGGCTAATAAACCTCTGCTAGTAAGTGAAAATGCATTAGTTATATGATTCATTGTTTTGATAAATGCATTTTATATTATTCTGCCTTATTGACTAAAATTTATTTAAAGCACTCTCTTTATATCAGAACATAAATGTTTTTTTTAATCCCTTCAATAATATTACTTAGTAAAGTTTAACACTCAAAACTGTTAACATGTTAACTGTTAACTATTATTGTTGTTAAAAAGTTTGAATTATTATTTAATTTTATTATAAAGATTAAGCTGTATATAAGTCTTATTTAATTAAATAATATTGCAATATTTTGGCATTTGGCTGATGGTATAATATGTACATGTACTGTATCAGTCCTGTTAGTGGTCAGTTGTAAAGAGCACACCTGACCACTAGGGACTGACCTAAGACCATTATTTCCTCCTAGTTGTACAGAAATAGTATAGACTATTCTTAACTTCTTGTAAAAAATACTTCTCCGAAGTTGTGATTGTTGAGCACTGCAAATGACTAGAACAACTGTGGATACTGTACATCTGTTTATTGAAGGTTTTGCTTAGCTTTTGTGACCAGGATTATCTAAAATTACAGCTAGAATCTCAAAACATTTAACCCTAAAGTGACTGATATTCCTCACCATTAAACCAGTGATTCCCAACCAGGGTACAATGTTCCAGGGGGAACTTTCTCTGTCTTACTCCTTCTTAAAACAACATCATGATTGTAATTTTATTGTTGTTAGTAGTTCTTGTTGGTATTGTGCAAATGCTTTGATATGTTCCATTTATCTGCATTATACTTCTAATCTAAAGCACATCTATCAAATGAAGCTAGCCTACTCAGTGGCCGGTCGTACAGTGTTGTACAGTGTACAAAATCCTATTAAGCACCTTCTGCACTTATAGCCTAAGACACACTTTGTCTGGTGTGAACTTTGGAATTACTCTCCATAATCTTATCTTTCCCCTCCTGCTCTGAATCAGGCCACATTGAGGTCAATGGCAGCTTGTTTAACACATTGCACTACTGTGGGTCACTTTGCTTCATCCAATGCTTGATGCACTGCTATACATACAAGTTTTGGGGTTGGTCATTTTTTTAATGAAAAGATTATTATTTTTATTCAGCAAGGACACTTAATTAATCGAAAGCGACAGTAGTCTAAATACATTTATAATGTTATGAAAGATTTATAGTTCAAATAAATGCTTTGTTCTTACATTTTATCAACAAATCCTTAAAGAATAAAACTTCACAGATTCCAAAATATTAAGCCCCACAACTATATTCAACATTGATAACAATACAAAATGCGGTTGCACTTTATTTTACAGTACATGCACTTACATGTAGACTAATTACAGTGTACTTATCGAAGAAAGTATGCTATTATAAGGTAAAGATGGGCTAAGGTTAGGTTTAGGGGTAGGTTCAGAGTTAGTGTGTGTTATTACCTTGTAATTATTATAATAAGTATAGTATTGAAAAGGGGAACAACAGTAGGCTACTGTAAAATAAAGTTCTATCCAAATTGTTTCTTGAGCACCAACTCAGCATTAGAATGCTTTCTGAAGGATCACGTGACACCATTGCCATATCGTAATTACCATAGCGATTTTAACCTGTAATCTGTTATTATTTGTGTAGGCTATTGTTTTAAGCATTAATAATAATAAAACAAAATAGCCTTCACGTGCTTGTAGAACTTGTAATTACAACATGTAAACATCGGAAAGCTACGACGTCTACCACGTGGCCGCTGGACCACCTTAGCGGTGCAGGTTGTGTGTTCGACTTGAAACGACAACCGATCAAGTGTATTACATCAAAGTACCGCGAGAGCGATTCGGTACGGAGCTTTAATTACGGTAATTACGACATGGCACTCTTCACTCTCTGTTGCAATTAATTAGTTAATTAATTAGACTTTTACAAGATCAGTGCTGGTTTGAAAAGCTCCCTGCTGTCTTAGAACATTTTAAACCTAGCATGTTTATTTTTTTATTTTTTTTATAGTAGCCTATTTAAATACTTCAAAATGTTCAACATGCTTAACCCATCTAGAACAAACTATAGGCTATTCATTTTTGTTTTGTGGTCTGTAGGTCTAAGTGTCAGTGGGTAGGATTTGTGAAGGGAGCAAGTGTTTATCCAAACTAACCAATAGGACATGAGTAGACTAGGCAGAATGGATTGGATTGGAGCACTTGATAGTGAGAGACTATTGGATGACTTCATAGAAACAGACAGATAAATGACCCACTGGGCTCCATGTGGTATGTTACCATCCAGAACCAGATAGCTGGTTTGATTTACCGTTTGCAAAAGACATGCATATTTTTGAGACAGTGATAGTGATCTTAGCTGTCAGTGGATGATTTTATGATTCAGTGTCTCTGTGTTGATTATAAATAATGTTTTATTTGTTGATTATAAATAATGTTTTATATGTAGCTCTCTTCTAGAGTCCAGAAAGTTGAACATTTTGTAAGTCAGTAATAAGTGTGTGTGTGTGTGTGTGTGTGTGTGTGTGTGTGTGTGTGTGTGTGTGTGTGTGTGTGTTAGCAGTCACCTTGATGGCATATTTGGAAAACAAACCTGGAATCTGTCTGTTTCATTCAATCACACTAAGACCTGACAGAAAGTTTGTCGTCCGGTGATAACGATGTCATCGGTCAGCCGCCTAACAGTTTAGACCCTGTCCAGTTAGCAGAGGTGAGACAGTACATCTGTAGTCTTATCAAAGACTGTCCACACATGTTGATGCCAAACACAAGACCTCTCACTCCCAGCAAATACCTCAGACAAACATTTTCGGTGGTCACAATTATTTATAATTTATGCAATGTAAAATCTTTTAATTAATTTGTAAACCTCTTTACATTAGTTTTTTTGTAAGATCCATTGTTTTTCCAGGGAAACTTTTTTGAACTTTTTATTCAGCAAGGACACATTAAATGGATCAAAAGTCAGTAAAGACTTTAACTTTTGTACAAAAATAAATAAAAATCATTTAAAATAAATGCTGCTTTTTTTAAACTTTCTATTCAATGAATCAATAAAATTCAATAAAATCTTCAATAAAATCAAAGTTTCCACAAATAAGCAGCACAACAATTTTTTACATTTATAATAATGAGAAATGTTTCTTGAGCACCAAACAGCATATTAGAATGACTTCTGAAGAATCATGACATGCACTGAAGAAATTAAAATAAAGTTTTTTTACAGGGGGGGGGGGGGGGGAATAATTTTAAAATTATTCAAATAGAAAAGTTTATTTTAAATTGTAATATGTTTATTTTAAATTGTTATATGTTTATTTTAAATTGTTATAACATTTCATTGATATTTGAGAGTTTGTCGTAGAGGAAGAGAGTAGAAACTGAACCACAGATGAGAAAACTTCTCTTATCTGTGTCTCTGTGATTAGTGTGTTGGTGGGGGTGTCAAATTGTGTGTGTGTGTGTTCCATTGATATTCCAGTGCTGAACAGTCTTAGGTGGGGTCAAATCTTGGAATGTGGCCCTTCTTATCAGTATGAAAGAGAGGGAGAAAGAAAAAGAGCAGCAGCACATTCCTCTATCCTTCATCCTCACAACTTTAAAGCCATCATCGGTACCACTTCCAAACTTTTTTGTTTAGTCTGCCAAGACCCACAAAGTCTTCCAAATGTTAAACTCACATAAGTGAAAGTCATTAGGTTGGCATTACCAGTAGCCCTCATGTAATACTCCCTGTCATACACTTCAAACTTCATCTATTATTTATGCGGTTTGATGAATTAATGCTGGTAATCAACATTGTTTACCATAACAGACTGGAATGATTTATAGTGGTACCAGTTTTTGATCTTCAATGTTGAGCTCTCTTAACCCAATTCCATGGAAAACTCACAAATTTCAAATATGGAAGTGGTTTGGCTATGAAGTCAAGGTGTGGATGTCACTGGAGATGCATTGCCCCATTACTACTGTGCGTATGTGTGTCAGAAACAACTAATAGACAAGACACTGCATCCAAAAAAACATTGACGTCAATAAAGACACAAATCCAAAGGGCTACAGACCAAAACTAATTCTCTGAGATAGATACTCAAAATCTCTGTGTATACTCAATCAGCTGTGAAGCTCATTGCTGTTCTTCTAGCCTTCAGCTCTTGGGCCATTTTTCATCCCATAATCCTGTGTTTCACCCACACTGTGTTTCACTCTCACAAGCTCCTCCTGCCCCATGCCACCGCTAGCCAATGGATGTCTCCATCGGTGGCCTTAAGGAAGCCAATTAGAGCCGTCATGCTGGAAGCCTGCCCCCTTGACTCCGGCCAATATGGAAGTCAGGCAAGGGAGTGGATTAGCATTGTGGTGGGCATCTGTGTCTCCTGTGGTCAGGCAGGTGACCCCTGCACACAAAGGCAGTGCGCCAATTGAGTGAGATTAATAAAACCTCCCTCTAGTCGGACAGAGCTGGACAGGTCACACACATGCTCGGCTTTGTGAGACCTCTGAGGTTGTCACGACTACCCAGCGGGTGTTGAGGGAAATACAGAAATCTGTGTTTGTGTGTTAAAGAGGATTAAATCTCAAAGCAAAAAAGACAGAAAGACTGCTTTTAGAAACTCTGTGGCAATTTCCTGAGAAAAGGGGAGGAAGGTAAGCTCTTCTTAGATGTATACAAGAGCCAGAGTTAGTAGTTTGGACAGACGTGGAATTACTAATGGAGAAGACAGATGTAATGATCATATTTATAGGTTTTTCGCAGCAAAAACATGTCACTCCACACCCACTGTTTAAAACCCCACATCGATGACCATCTGAAATAACATATTTCTTTAGGAAAGGTGTGACATGAAGGGAAAAATCCATTATGTAACATGACTGAAATAGTGAGGGAATGAAAACATGTGGTTAGATGTTGATCTCGTGGATCTTTGTCTTCCCACAGGGTCCAAACTGCCACAGATATCTGTCATTACATCACACACTTACAATGGAGCGTTTACACACTGCTTGTATTCATCTTGTTGTGCCATCTCTCACTTGCTCTCTAAATTTTCAGACAAACAGTTGGTTCCAAAAGTCTGAGACCACATATACCATTCAAAAGCTGAATTGATTTGATCAATAAGAACCTTTATTTAACCTTCAATCGTCTAACTATAAGTCACTTTGCAACTACATATCAACTAACTCTCATTGGAGTATTAGTAGACTGTTTGGTTAAGGTTCGGGTTTGTAATAAGTTGACATGTATATGTAAATTTACTTAAAATTATGAAACTTATTTAATTAGATATTGGTTGTGTCTGAAATCGCTCCTATACCCTCATATCAATATCAAATGTATTTCTAGAACACAGTTCCAGTAGTGGGATTGAATGTGAGATTGAATAAGTGCACTCAATCATTTCCACAATGGTTTTCGGACACCCAAATGGCTGTTCCCTCAAAGTGCCCTATTTAAAGTCTCTATGAAAAGTTTTTGGGCTTTTAGTGTGAATATGTTAGCCTTACCGTTATCTATAAGCTAGTGTGCTCCAAAATTTGCATTTAGAAGACCAAACCCAACGTTGAAAATGGAAATCAGGTTGATTTCAGAATCTAATGTCAGATTGACGTCAATCTCCAACGTTGGACTTGGACAGATGTTGTATTGTGGTTGAAAATGAAAATGGGGTTGACATCAGAAAGCAACATCAGTCGGGTTCTGATGTCAACCCGACTTTTGTCCAACGTCTGTCCAACATCGGACAACATCCAACGTCAATCTGACATCCGGTTCTGACGTCAACCAGAGCTTAATTTCCAACCAAAATGCAACCCCTGCAACCAAAATCATCCCTTTACTGACATCACTACTTTGTACTCAAGGACTTTGACAGAAACGTAGTGGAGTAAAAAGTATGATATTTGTCTTTCAAATGTAGTGTAGTTAAAGTAAAAAGTTTCCAGAAAAAAATAATACTCAAGTAAAGTATACTCAAAAAGTGTACTTAACCCTTAACCCTTAAAGACCTATACATCTACTCAACCAATAAACATAGGGTTTGGTCTTTTGCACCACCAATTAGCATCTTTCTTTGGAAATTTTAACTGAGGTAAACTGAAAGTAGTTGCGTGAGGGCGTTATATAAAGTGTTACCAAAATCTTTTACAACATTATAAATGTCTTTACTGTCACATTCTTTATGGAATAAAAGGTAGTTGAAGGTGCCATAAACCCTGCACCCGCTAAGGCTATATATAAAATGTTTACATTTTATTAGTTTCTTATATTAGTGATTAATTTATTATGTTTTTGTCATGAATAAGAATAATCAAATAAACACATTTGTGACACCGATCATGTAAATACCTTTGTACTACAGACTTTTTTTTTGTTTCATCTTTTCACTTTATGCCAGTAATATAATTTGTATAAAAAACTATGAAAAAATAGAAGCATTTTCACTATTGGTCTCAGATTTTTGGGCCCCATCGTAAGCACACGCCAACATACACATATCTCCTCTGTTTAACTTTCTGACTGACACTTGATCAGTCATTTCAGTGCGTTTGTGGGAGTGCTGTAGAAAAAAAGCCATCTATTGTGCTTCTCAGTACATTTAAACTTCTGAACTTGGGAATCTGTACTTATACTCGAGGGATTCATTTATCCAGCTAGCGTGATGTTCTAATTGGCATAGATTGGTATGTGGAGAGTGGTATGTAACTTGGGCATTGAGAAAGCTGATGAGTGGATAATATTGCCATGTGTTTCTGTGCCAAGTTTGCGCCAGTGATGAGCTTAGCAGCCACATTGCTGTCTGCATCTGTGACTGATGAGCTGTAGAGGTGTAGAGCACATACACACTCCAGGAAAATGCTTTGACTTCTGAGCCTCACCCATGCATGCACTGTATTAGTCAGGATTATACATGGAAACACACACGCACACACTTGTGCTGCATGGCGACTGTAAGGCTACAGGCACTATGAGTGAGTGGCTGCAATACAGACCCCAGGTGGTGAGATGGGTCACACTAAAGGTTGACAGAATCAAGGCAGGGAATTTGTGGGCAGCATTTTTCTTTGTGCCATTGTGTACTTGGTGGGCTTAGTGCTGCCATTTCAGTCACCACCAATGAGTCGGGGTTAAACCTCACGCATGATGTGTGTTATTGTTCACAAAGAGGGCAATGGAAAGTGTCTTGACCTTGTGTAAATCTTATGCTGTAGTTTTTGGTTTCTCATATTTATAGTCATAGACAACTTGTGAGTATACAGCATAGTTAAATGGCAATTCATATCTATCTCTCTGTCTGTCTGTCTATCTATCTATCTATCTATCTATCTATCTATCTGCAGCAAGTGTTTTTTTTATAATGTATCTATCCATCTATCGACCTATCTATCGACATAATGGTAGACTGAGGTAAAATTTAAAATTTTCTCAATCCTTGTATCCTGTTCTGGCAAATAAAAGGATACTGAATGAGAATTAAGTTACATTTGCATATTAACATTACTCGCCATTTGCGGGTGATGCTTAAAACTTCCTCCATACACCTCTTACAAATGAGCACACATATCAATTTAAGAGCCGTGGCTGACATGTTTATTACAGCAAATGTATTTTATGCCTCGGTGTGGGTAGGAAAGTGACTTTCTTCAACAGTGGATTTGAAAACTGACACTATGCAGTGCTCTTGGTTTATATATAGTGCACAGCCCCATGTACATTGTATGATTATACACTTCAATTCACTTTATTGAACCTCCTTGTACTCCCAAATCTCTTTTGTACACTCTCATATATAACTAATGATATAATCCTATAAACTCAGGGGAGCTTCATTTGATATATTGTCTTGCTCGCACCCCCGTGAGAATAACCAGTTGCCTAATGAAAGGAGGAAGAAAAGAAAGAGGGTGATATGTATTCTTCACTATCAAGTCTAGAGGCACAACTGCTCCAAATAATATCGATGCCCCTTTTAAAATACCATCCACTTTTTTTCGCGTCAGCCCCAGCTAGATTCATGGACATGGATTTTTCTTTTGTTAGTGTTTGAACAGAGCTGGTACATTCCCCTTACCTCGTACACACATCTCTCTCCTACACACGTACATACACAAAGTTTGGACAGGATAATCTTTCCTGTTCACACTCCACTAACCGAGGGGCAAAAGCCCCTCATTATTGTTTACATTAATATTAATAATTAGGCATTTTCAGAAAAAATGCTTTATGTGATAATGAATCAGTGTGAAATACTAAACCATTTTTTTTTCTCTATTTCTGTGTTTAAATACTTTTCATATTTGAAGCAGCCATGAACATCCAGCAGGCAGGCTTAGGTGTTAAATATGATTATGTAATTTTTTGTCGTATTCCAGCATTCAGTTTGGGGATGAGTTTACAATGACTGATGTTTTTTTTTTGGGGGGGGGGGGGGGGGGGGGCAGGGGGGGGGGGGGGGGGGGTGAACTAACTGCTGATCTTAAAGAGAGAGCAAAAAAAATATAATTTTGTTCTCACTTTTTTCTTTATTTGTCTCTCTCAGTAGCTGGTTTCTCTTTAAATGATATGTGTTTTTTCTTTCCTTCTCATTTTCGCTTCTTCTCTTCCAGCCCCCTTCTCAGTGTATTAGAATCTGCCTGCATCTGGTTTCAATTTGAGCTGTCCTCATGAAGTCTTGCTGCTCTCACTCTTTTCCCGATGTCTCAATAACAGACTGCTCTTTGGATCCTCGCAGGCTTTATACAAACAGACATGACTATTACAAGAAGTATAATCACTGCACTGTTTAACCTTGCCAGTTCAGTTACAATAAAAGTAAAGATTTCATAGTTTGACTTTTCAAAGGTAAAGTACAGAAAAGCTTCTGGATGAATGGTTTGCTACTGCCTGTCTCTGGAGTATCAATATCCCTCTGAGTGTTTGACTGTAAGGTTAGTGTGTGTGTTCATGTGGCTGTGACTGACTCAGACACACTGATCATCTACAGGGAGGTGTAGGGAGTCTATTCCTGTTCCACACTCTCCCAAGCACCATCCATTACAGATTGAGATCCATCCTGTGAACATATCTAGATTACATGGCCCAGTGTGTATCTTTTATCAACACGAAAATTCTACAATCGTACTCACTCGTATCAACGCACATCTTATTCTGTTGTTCTTAACATTCTTTTCAACACACACACCTACGTTTTTACCCCTGGGATTATTTCCGCTTTCTCAATCCTTTTGCAGTGCATGTTCATGCAGTCATGTGTCTCAAAATATTTATAAATTTAAAAAAGGAAATCATATTAGTTCATTTTATTTTATCACAATATCACAATTAATTGAACATAGTGAAGTTGAAATTATTTGTAAAATAAAAAACTGCCAGTGTATTATATAAATACATATTTTATAAATATGTAGTTATTTATTTATTGGAAAATTAGTTCCTTAATATTACCTTCCATCCTGTTTATCATTTGCAGTGTTATTTTGGTATCTTTAAGATTTTTTTTTTACATTTTTAATATTTTATGATGTATTTTTTTTATTATAGTTTTTTTTTTTTAGTTTAAAGTTTTAGAGATTTTTCTGTCATTTTATGTTTATGTGGATATAGAGTAAAACATTAAATGCTGTTTGATAAAATTGTAGAGATCAGTAAGACCATATAAGACCATATAAACATTGTTTCACACATTTAAAAGACATTAAGTATAATTAATATAACTTATTATGCTTTAGTTTGTGTGTGATGTTGCTGTTTGAGCATAAAAAAGATCCGCAAGGTTACAAATCTCAAAGTCCACTCCAAAGAGAGATATTTTATTCAACAGAATCCACTTTCCAATAACTACAATGTATGACTAGTTTGGACTACAACATGTTTTTTCCCGGGCTTTATGAAGTCACAATGTTACTTATTTAAATAATCCCTGCAAAATGAATACACAAAAAAATAGGTGTGAGGCCTGGTTGAGTTGCGCTAGAGAAGACAGTGTTGTTGCTATGTCAAAGAGAAACTCATTTGTTTGACCGTCGTAAGGCTGACGAACTTTGAGTGTTTAAAATTTATTTTAAACACTTTTCCTGAACATTATAACCCCAAGGTTTATCTGTGCTACACATTTTACGGAGAACAGCTTCTAGAACCTCAATGCCTCGCACAGAATTGCTTCTCCTGAAATGGAGCAGAACCCACTTTGTTTGGGACAAGCTGTTGTTTGTAGATCACAACTATATGTCTTATTATTTGTAGTTGCGTTTTCTATAAACAGCTCCAATTACAAGTTTAATGTTGTTGCTACAATGTAAACAAAGGGCAAAGCTCTTTGCCTCCGCTCATCCGCTAGCCGACATTAGTGTTGATATAATTCACTGTAACTGTTTTCCAACAAGTATCATGATTAAATGGTGTATAACACTGCATCTAAAATGTATAAGAAAATTACACAAAAAAAACACCAATCTGAAATCCGTGCTTGCAAAATCCGTGCATGAAATCCCTTCTGCATGAGATTCTTGTTTTTTAACATACTTAAAGGGATACTTCACCTCTGGAAAGATGAATGTGTATTTAAAATGGGTAATTTATGTAAAAGAAATGTGAAATTATTTTTGAATTTGGAGCTTTCTAGACTGAGAAAAGCCAGAAAATGTATTTTTGGCTTATGTGGATGAAAGACAACAACTCCCAGAATGCACTGGCTTCGCTGCCCTTGGAGGCCATTTCTACCGGTAACAGAGCGCAGTAGTTAAACAACAAGTCTAGGTTACTAGTGAGTGTCCGAGTCTGCCCGGGATTCGGCTTTTGCGTTCTACAGTCGCCATTCATTGTTTACTGTGGTGAGCAGGACGAGTTGAGAACGTGCGGGACAGCCCCTACTACTGGCTGTAGTCTTTAGCCTCTGGCCAAAAACATTTTTCCAGACAAAAAATACATAACTCTCTACTCTCAGGGGGTAGGGTGGAAAGCACAGTAATTCGTAAATACTACAGATTTTCTACTAATACAAAGCTTAATGTTAATTTCTCAAGTATCCCTTTAAGTCTGAATTAGGCTTGAATTGGTTTGAAATTAACGGCATCCTTAATATTTACACCTGAGCAGATGAAACTCGCTGCTATGGTAAGGGGTGTGACATTTCCCAAACACACGCTTCTCCGCTAAGCGCTGCCAATCAGAACACATTGTCCAGCTAACCAATCACAGCACGTTTCGTATTTCAGAACAAGGGGCTTTATCGAAACAGGAATGTGCTTTTTTTAAACAATCAAGCATGAAAGCATATTCTAGTACACCCCAAAAAATAAATCAAGTCTTCATAAAAGGGCATCATAGGACCCTTTTAATAAAATGTAAGTGCTTGAGTTTAACCTGAGCATGTTTCTAAAAAGTCTGGTATAACTTCTTTATAGAATTAGTTTATTCAGTTACAACATTAAGACATTTGTAACAGAATTTTGCACTCCTAACTAAAAAGTTTGGAGTGCAAAAATTAGAGGATTGACTCACAAAGATTATATTAAGTTTCACATGGAATCAGAAATGTATTGATTTGGAAAAAATTGTAAAACAATTTTCATGTGCTCTATCATCTCTTAAGCTGCAGCTGAAGCCAAACAAGTTTTTGTAAAATCATATAGTGGAAGAGCTTTAAAAGATCAAGAGTACAGAGGGGCTTGACAGTACACGCACTATGAAACAGATTGACTCCCTATCAAAGGCTCAAAGTGAGTGACAGATCCCCCTGACAAGAACTCTCTCCATTTGAAAAATAAAGCATTGGCAGGAACTTGTCTTCACCGCCGTGGTTGTGGCCTCTCACTCGTACATCACCAGGCATCAACAATATTGACTCCCCGGCTGGAGATTAGCGCCTCTGCCTGTTATTTTGTTAAGGGATCAGCCTCTTTCATGTCCTTACCTAAATATAACTGCGGTCCACTATGGACTGCCATCACACTTCTGCTGGTATTTATTTTATGAGCACTGGTGGGACCAGCAATGCTCTGGTCTGTCCATCCCAGGCTTTGCAGGATTATCCAACAAATTTGTGTTTTATAACAGCTGTGTGTTAGGAGTCACTTGGGGTCTAAATATGGATGTGACATCTTTCCTTTTGAAAGGCCACTTGACCACTTTTTATTTTGTACAGTATATGTGCTCTGGTTGGGGCAGTATTTGCTTATTTAAATCTTTTAGTATTACGCTCTTCTGTGACTGGACTGGACTGGACAGGACATGAAATAATATATATTGTTCAGTTTTTGTTTAGCCTTTTCCGTGTGGTGTTTAGCAGTAATAGTATGAAAAATTGCACACACACACACACACGCACACACACACACACAAACATTCCCTTGTGGAGGTCAGTCTTGAGTAATGAGGTAATATGTGCTGGTCTGCTCTAAGTCCAATTGCATTAAAGTGACATGAATCTGTTAGGCTGCGAGTGATCGATCTATTTATTACCCTATTTATGTAAAGCCAGGCAAACATGTGTTGACAGCGCCTGCTGCTGCCTGAAATACCATCGCCATCACTCACTATTTTATCACCTTTTCTCTTTCCCTCTTTTGTTGGAAGATCTCATGGCTTTGTTTCTGAGTACCATCAGAGCTATGCACATATTATGATATGGTAGAAAACTGATTGCAGGTGATGATGATATTGTGTCCTGAATATTAACTATGTAAGTACATTTACATTTAAATGGAGAGAATTAATTCACAACACTCTTTTTAGTTGATAGACTTTTGTGAAATAGAACAGGCAGTATCATATGAGCATGTGTATGTACAGTATTTATGTATGTATTTATGTATGTATTGTTTGTTGCAGTCATATACTGTACGCACAACTGTCATTCTTCAATGAAAAAACTTTAGAAAGATCCAACTAGAATAGAGAGATAATGTTTAGGCCAGCTGAACTGCATTATTTTGAATTTCCCTCCAAAGAGTTCACTAAATTCCTCTGTACTAACCGGACTTGTGCCCAACTGTATGCCTGCCAGCTGTCTGAGTGGAGTATTTGGTTCTTAATCTACTGTCAACAGGTATTACAATCCCTGTCATTTTGAATATCATATGCAACTACTGTTTGGAGGCCCTTTTTGATACTGTGCATGTCCTCTGTGGATCCAACATCAAGAGTATTATTCCCAGAGGGTTTTCCTAACCTCTACCCTTATAGGAGTGGATTTTAGACAAGAGCATGTCCCCTTTGAGAGACCTTCTGCAATCTGCAAGCCTGTCTTTCTAGGAGAAAACATAGAACCGCTTTGGGTCATGCTATCAGGATGGATGCCAGGGCCTTAAAGAGGGCTTCTCGGGGCAATCCGTGGTACAAGCACGGGTGTTAACCCACTAGAGGGCCTTTATCTGCCATATGTCATGTTCACCCAAGCCTCTGGATCCAGTTCTCCATCCCCACCCCACTCAGTCCCAACGCCCACAATCCTCCCAGGACAGATCAACACTCGCTCGTCGTCCACCTCCAGTGATCAGCTTTATCTCAAGCTCTGAAGTGGAGGACATATTTGTTCTGATTTTTCCCACAGCAAGCCGGAGAGGAGAGACATGAGATTTAGAAGGAGCTGAATGTTCATAGAAACCAGACATATATCCGTACAGAATTATTTTACATATTTTGAAAAGTATTTTTTTGTATATAATATTTCATATATATTACTATATATTGTACAAGAGTAAAAACATTTTTTAATTAAATTGTATATCGTATATGAAATACACTTTTTCTAAAGGCTTCCGTCATGCATATTACAGGAGCATATGTATAGATACACTTTGATATATATATATATATATATATATATACAGTATATATATATACATAAGCTTTCTCTTTCAATCATTCTCCAGTTTGGCGTCGTCTCACTAATGTGATGAAAAAGTATCAGGAGAGGAGGTGTTTGAACACACTTTGTCTACTCCCTCCCTTTTCTACCCCCCCACCCACCCCCACCCACCCCCCCCCCCCCCCAACAAAAAAAAAAAAACTCACAGATACAATCTCCCTAAAAAGGACAGAAAAAAAAACACTTCCACAAAAAAAGAACAAGAAACATCACATTGTCACTTTGCCTGAACCGTTCCAACTTCCAAGAAGTCCTCAGTCCCAGATTATATCGTTCCATATGCTATTTGGAAGGCAACCTTTTCATCTGCTGATTTTTTTTAAGGAATTTCCAACCTTCATGATTTTTAAAAAATACCCGATGGGTGTAATTCACGGCTGGATTGATTTAGTGTGAGTAGTTTTCATTCATTCATTTATTTATTTATTATTATTATTTAATTTAACACAAACATTTAATAGCTTAAATGCCAGATGTAATTCCCCATCAGTGTCGAGGGTACTGACAGCCTGAAATGAGTATTTTCTCTGTGTGCGAAAGCAATGACCACAAGCAATGAGAACTTTTAACTGAAGTTGGCAGGTGAAGGGACATTACGGTCAGTCCTAACCAGCCAACCCTCTTCTCAGTGAGGATTAAAAGCTGTCAGTGCCCTTCCTCTCACCCACAACGCTGGTTCATGAGGTTGCAGTATATGAGAGCATACAGTTAGACTTGGTTTAGTCACCCAGTCTAGGCTTGTTTATACCGGATTACAAAGAGGGATGGAGGGGTTAAGCCTAGAAAGCTAAGAATGGGGAGATATTTTAATGTGTGTGAGAGAGGGTTTGTCTGATGCACGTGTGTGTTTCGACGGACAACGACTGGCAGCCTCCCTAACTGTGTTTGTCTCTTTGCAAGCTTTTGACTGACAGGTAGCGAGATTTGCCTGAGCGCTTTTGCATGAGAGCCAACAAGGGAAAGTGAACATGGCGGATTAGCTGGGATTATGTTGTCAGAGGGAGGGTTGACGGACAAACTACAGAGGAATAAATTGGAAATCTGTTTGAGGAGTGTTACCGCCCCTCCTTTCTTGCTCCTTCTCCCATCCCTTTCGAAATGACAAGGGGAAAATCATTAATAATTTATAAACAAGGCTGGCACATTACCTATGCATCTTTGGCTAGCCATGTGTCCGCATGTATACTAGTTGTCTCTTGTTTGCAGTTCCGGCCTCATTGGCTGGCTAATGTTATTTATTTAACATCATGACAAGTGAGTCATTGAGATAAAGATAAAGGTAAGGCTGGGCCTGATGGATCTCATTTTCCCATGCCCTCACTCCTCCTTGCATTAACTTCCGTCCTGCAGTAAATTAGTGCGTACAGTCTGCTAAGACGTTGTGTTTTCTGTTAGTGTGCTGATGCAATTTTTTGGCAGATTTTTCGACGCATGTTTCAGTGGTGTGCTAAAAAGGGTTTAAGTGGCTTTTAAAGTGTGAGCGAAGGCGGAAAATGCAGACTTGTGTTTATGATGTGCTACCCATGATTCACACCATTGTAATTATTGTTACAATGTTGGGCTTCTGTTTGCTTGTCTGCATCAGTGTAGTCTTCACATAGAGACTATTCCCCACTACACTCAAGAGCTTTCTGTAATATTGGCTCTATAGGTCAGATGAAGTAAATTATGTCCCTGACTGTTTATAATGAATCTGAGTTTCTATATTGACACGATTTTATGCATATTTTAGGCTAATGGACCTCCTCATATAATTTATATACTTCACTGTAAGTATAGTGAGTTTGTATTGTAGGTTATATTCAGAAATTTTGTTCCAACACTATTTTGCTATTTTTATTCAAACTTATTTTAAGTTTTCATTTGTTTTCTTTACAAGATTAGTTTTCTCTTGCATCCTTCAGATGTCTTAAATCCTCTCATTTTAACTGTTGGAAACTTGGAAATCTAGCAAATAGGTTTACGTCTGTATGTTTTCATGCAAAATAATATCAATAAAAACAACTACACTAATTATAATTTCACATTATTTTTCTCCTCAGGGCACAGATCTTAATTAGCAATATTAATGAGTTGACTGCATTCTGCTGGAGGTTGGAGCATTAAAGATGCATGTCTGTACGTTAAACATATGAATATGCATTGGCATAGAAAATCTGCTCTCAGAATTTGCAATGAGCCAGTGCTGTGCTCTGAATAATAAGACATAAACAAGATTGAAATTTTACTAGATTGTTTTCAGAATTAAACCAGGCATAATTCATTTGGAATGATAATTGAGTTTACTGTACATCACTAGGTACAGATAATCTATAGCGAGGTATGTAAATCTATTTGTCTAGACAAACTTTAATGTTCATGTTATTTTCATGTTCTTTTGTAAGCCGTTTTTCATTTCTGTTTTAGTTCATTTCATTTATTTGATCATGTATTTTATTTTTTTAAACAGAAAATAAAAAAATGTGAGAGGAGTAGATGGAGTGAGTTTTATTTTTTTTTAGACCAATGGGACATCTAATTTCAATTTTTGCCGTCATACTTTGTGTTTACATTGCAAATATGATGACAGTGTGAGTAATATTTCTGTATATGTAATCCTCTCTGGCTGAGGATGTTTTAAAGGAATGTCTTGTCCTCCAGGGACATAAGCTAATATCAATGTTTGAGCAATTCCACCAAACCTCTCCTGTTTCTCTCTCCACACACACATAGCCGTCTCTGTGTCTGTGTCCATATACTCTGTCAAAACACTGAAGCTGACCCTGCTGCTTCCTGCCACAGTCTGTGCCGTCTGCTTCTGCTCTTTCACATTTCTTCATATGAAACATACACACATACAGTACATATAACGGTTACTCGAGTTACTCTCCAAATTTCCCAGTGAGACACAAACAGTAATATGTAATGTTGTTCAGTCAGAGGGGAAATTTGATAAAGTGGTAAGAACAATTTCAGACAGGGGTGTGACAGACTCCCTCTTTATCTCATTTGTATTCTCATCATCTATCTCTCTATTTTTTCTTTTCTTGGTCTTAGACATGGGAAGATGACAGATTTTTTGTTTGAGGTTGACATAACTGGAGACAACTATTATACAGTACTCACCAAAACGTAATGTGTCTATTGAATGTTAGAATGTTAGAATGATTTCTGAAGGATCATGTGACACGGAAGACCGGAGAAATGAGTGATGAAAATTCAGCTTTGACATCACAGGAATAAAGTACATTTTAAAAAATATATTAAAATAAGAAAAAAGGCTAATAGAATTTTTGTAGTTAATGTTTTTAATCAACTAAAGGCCAATTCACACCGCACAGTCAAACACCAACAAACACGTTTGTTGGGTTTTGTCGGATCAATGTCACCAGACTGAACATGTTCAATCAGCATTTGTCAGATCAGTGTGAACAGTTATTTTTCAACAGTGTTGGCGTTTGTCTCTGCGACTTAAATTAGCCTTATAAGAGACTTCTTTTAAGAAGAACAGTAAAACAGTAAAATTGTACCGTTCCTAAACTTTTGAATTGTGATGTGTAAATTATCAATTCATATTACAAAATGCAATTTTAGCACTGTTTTAAACCTGCTACTTTGTGCGTATAGAAAGATAGTCTTTGATATTTTGATCATATGGTTTTTCACTTTGGGACAGCTGACACGTATTGGGGTAGCATAAGGTCGCCATTCTGCTAGATCATTTTCCCCTCCCAGCATTCCTCAAGTCACGACCCTCAAAGCTGCCTTTGAGTTTGCAGGGGTCAGTAATGACCAAACACCCCAGATCATTCCTCCCCTTCACTCCTTCATATCTCTCCAACATGACTTCTTATCTTCTTCAGTTCTCCTCACCTCTGTAACCTGCCCCTTTTCCCTTAGATTCCCCAATCATGACTGTGGCGTGCGACCGGCCCACTGGCCCAAGTTTGACTCGGGCATGAACTTTGCTGGAATAACAAAGATCCCCTTCCCCTCCTCCAGCCCTCCACATCGCCACAAGAGAAGGAAAAGCAAGCCTCTCCGTCCTTCTATCTAGTGTTCTTACAGACTGAAGCGGGTGGTTGTTTGTTTCTGCCCGCAAACCCAGCAAATCTCCATTACTTCTGTTTTGATAAGCACAATGACGCAGATAATCTTTGTTATTATTATTGTTACTTTTCATTAGTTGAATTCATTTCTCCCTGCGGGGCTGAGATAGTAATGAGATCCAGACAGAACCAAAGCTTGCTTTCTCTCTTTCTCTCTCTCTCCATCTCTCTCTTTTTCTCGCTCTCTCCTCCAGCCTGTTCCAAAAAAGGTTAACACTGCCACCTGCAGTGGCCATTTGATCTATTGCTACTGTATAACCATTCTACTGAATAAAGTCCTTCATTATAATTAAGCAAACAAATACAAATAATGCACAGACTGACAGCCTACGAATGCGCAGTGATAATCCAGAATTATCCATGCGTTTGCCATTATTTCTGAAAAGTGGGGTACAGTTTAAATGTATTGTTGAAGAGCAATATATCTTGTTAAAAAATACCAATATTTCTACCCTTCTCTCTATATCTCTGTGATAACTGTTGCCACAAGGTATGTCACAGTGGATCTATTCCATCCAATAAATGATAGAGGCTTTACAAACTTAACAAAGCAGATCCTCAAGCTCTTCACAAAAGTGGCTGAAAAGAGCTAATCACTCCCATTACTGTTTATCCCCTCCCTTAATCACCTTTGGCAAGACGCTAACAAATATTATCCCATTTTGCTAAATCCACTCTGCATGGCTACACTACCCACTTATGGCAGCTCCTGAGTTTACCTCGGGATTTAACAGGCTTGGGTGTGAGTGGCGGCGAGGCTGAGAACACTAATCTACACGCCAAATTTAGGATTAGCCTGTTGAGCCAGGTGACCTCTGGGGCCTGTCTCTGATTGGCCACATTGGAGAAAAGGCTGTGGATTGATTGGCTCTGTACACTGTAGTGCTTATTGTCTTGAGCAATAGATTTCAAGGTGCTCTTTTTTTGTTGACTTGTATCATTTATAAGGAGCCAAAGGGCAAAGCATCTTTCTTACTTTTTCTCGACCCTGATAAGAGTTCATGTGGCAGTAGATTAAGGGGGTTTAAACAGCACTATTTTGATTCCCTTCCAATGCTAGAGTGGCAAAATTAGGGTATGTAACAGCAGACTAGTGTGTAGTGTCTGTACAATTAGTCAGAGTTATTTTCTTTCACAGCACCTCCTCACCTCACCAGTTTTATATGGTTCTTGGTCCAAGTTCCATCTAATATCTATTTGCTGATAACCTTTACATATTTTACACATTTCATTGAATAACTAGTAAAAGACAAGCTCAAGTCATACTCTGTTAAACATGAGCACAAGCATCTGTAGAGTTGTCAGAGGATGATTTCTAATTTCTTTGCTGATAACAAGTATTTAAAGGATTAAGTGGCATTCAGAGCGAAGATGAAACCCTCACCCTTATTCCATCTATTTCTTTTTCATTCTTTCTCGCTCTGTTTTATGTAGAGAATGTTAAAATGCGGTTCATTATTTGTCTGCATGAATTTGACCTTAGAGTAATCCTACATGATTGGTTTGATCAAGAGGCATAATTTGGACATTCATTATTTCCCTGCATTGTCAAATATTTCCACTGTCATTATGATGAAAGATTTACCTGTGATAATACTGTTTTTATATCTGAATACTAATCTGTAGTTTGTTATCCCACATTTATTTGTCTTTTACTATTTTTTAGGGCTGTCAAATGATTAATCACAATTAATCGCATCCAAAATAAAAGTTTGTGTTTACATAATAAATGTGTTTGTACTCTGTAAAATTATTTTGTATATATAAGTACACAAACGTGCATTTATAGATTTAAGAAAAATGTGTTATTTATATAAAAAATATTTATATTTATATATAATATAAATTATATATAAATCTATAGTATATACATGCAAATATTTCTTAAATATATACAAGCACATGTATGTATTTATATATATAAAATAATTATACACAGTACACACACATTTATTATGTAAACAAACTTTTATTTTGGATGTGATTAATCGTGATTAATTTCTATTTTTATTCATTAAACCGTGCTGATTTTTAGTATAGCCTACTGCATGGGACAAAAATTCAATGAAATTAAAAAGTAGATTTTTTATTATTAATTTGGTATTCAACTTCAAATAATACTGTGAATTCCTAACACAAATAAATACATTTTATGTATTCATTCATTCCTTCATTCATTCAAATGTATGTTTCTCTTTTTCATTTGTCTATTATTTTATATAAAGGTTATTATCTCGTGGTTTTAACATATTTTTTTATTAAATGAGAAAATGCAATGGTACATTTGTGTTAATATCTGACTGGTTCTGAAGTGCAAATGTTATTTTCAAAACTAAATAGGCAGGTCAAATTGTGAAATAACATTGAAACAACATTTGATTTTATAACATTTAAAATCGATTGCTATCTTCTATTATCACACGGTTCATCTCTCATGCTCCAATACATTTAGGACCATTTTAACAAATTCCAAAACAGTTGAAATAATCTGACATAGTCAAGGTAACACATTACAGCATCCCAACGATCCTATAAAGAGCCAGATATCTGATGCATGTGTTGGCTTGGGTCCTGCTGTATCTGGGAGACAGGTTGCTTTCACATCCTCCCCCATCCTGAGTTGTAATGAACGAGCTGTCTTACCCAAACAAACAGGCTCTCTGGAGAGACATAACAGCTACCTCTCTAATCCAGGAAGTTGCTCTTATCACAACACAAATGGAGTGAGGAAGGGAATAGGCCTATACAGTATGTAAAACCCTCTATGAATATATAAGATATGGCAGATCAAGTAAAGAAATCTGGGAGTGAAAAAACCTGTCAAATGTGATTATGGTATGATATTACATGCCCCAGGGCTGTGTATTAAGTCCAACTGATTTGTTTGTTTTTATTGATGTGGATGATTATATTTTCTTTTTATAGCTTGATATATTTTAAAATGAGTTCAAAGTTTTTAGTTTTTGTTTTCAGATAATGCATTGGGCATTACCGTGCAGCCAAAAAGTATTTGAATTTGATAACAAACCAAGTGCCATTTATTTATTGTAAAGATATATAGTACAAGCACACTTTTCAAGCAAGCCAATCCCAAATATTTTTCATTTAATGCAAACATATAAATCATAATATAAATAAATATTAAGAAAAAGAAAAACTTTTTGTTGCTGTATATTTATATCATAAGTTAGGTTTGTATTAAAAATCCTAAATTATAGAAATTTAGTTCCAGCAGTGGGAAAAGAAAACGTGAAGAAAATCACTAAACAGCACTTGCAGAATAAGCTGATCTGTAAAAGAGGGATTTGGCAGTGAGAGGAGTAATTTGTGTGGCCGTCCTGATGTTTGGCGCCGTTCATTAGACAACTTTATGGAGAGCTAAAAGCTGCTTCCAACATTTGTCCCACTCCCACACACACTGCCTTCCGTGTCAGGCACGGCACACGCAAACACACATTCGACTCGTAGTCACACATTCGATAAGCCAGGTCATTCTTGACATCACGTTTGTTTTGCTGGGTCAAGAGCAGTCGGACATAAATATAAATAAGCACATTAAAAGCCAAAGATATCAGCAGCGCACTGCAGTGAAGATATCGTTCTGGATTTACAGATGTGTGAGAAAAAGCAGCGTTTTCATGATATGACCCGAACGGTATTACAAATGGCTTGGCTACTCATACTCTTAAAGTGCATAAATTATATTAAGGTTGTGTATTGCATTTTCTGCACACAAAGGAAAAGCACAATAATTCTGCTTATGTAACCTAGCTGATTGAACCCAGATTTTTACTTTGGGAAAAACAAAGTAATATATATATATTTTTTTTTTATATATATATATTTTTTATTTTTTATATATATACATTTTTTTTTTTACTTGTAAATAATCTGCAAACCACATTTATTTTTTCAGAATCACATCAACAAGCAGAAAAAAACATTATCTTTAAGTTTTCTGTGCACTTCTGTATACTTACTGCTGTGTACTGCTTAAATCAACAAATTTCGGATAATAATTGAATAATTGAAAAAGATGTTACCCTTTTCCTTGGTGGATAAAAACCATAGACCACAACCAGAGAGTTTGTATGGCTTAAAACAGCTGTGTTTTTACAACCTCTGAAACCTTACACAGCACAACCCTTTTTTTTTTTTTATGTACCCAAACTACACCTGTCATATCCATCCCAGTTTAAAATGTAACTGTGTGTGTGAAAGAGAGAGAGGGAGGGAAGTGTGGAGCACATCAAATTTAATATCCTCTCCCGACCTACAGTAATTCCTTTATTCCGCTCTTCACTTGTCCCAATAACACACATGGCACTTAATGAATGTGCAAATAAAATCAGACTGAAAGCCTAGACTCCAAGAACCAAAACTATTAAAATTTCATATTTAAATCCCAAACATTTGTGGAAAAATTCTCTGCAAGTTATCCTAACTTTGCTTTCTTGTTTACTCGCCACTTTTAAGCTGTAAAACTTGACGGTTTGCCCTGCCTGCCTCATTACAGACATTTTGACCCCCTGTTGGAAATGAAATAATGCCCCCTGTTGGCACGGATCTTGTGGGGATTAGGACGTCTCCCAGGATCAGCTGGGTCTTGCTCTGTCCCAAAGAAGTAAAACAAATATTAATCAGCAATAGCTCTGTCACACACAAAGCGCACAGAGCCATAAGAGGATGGAAGGAGTTAGGAATCAGATGTTGTGGGAATGGGGGAGTAAAGACACCCCTGTGTGTGTGTGTGTGTGTGTGTGTGTGTGTGTGTGTGTGTGTGTGTGTGTGTGTGTGTGTGTGTGTGTGTGTGTGTGTGTGTGTGTGTGTGCATGCAGGAACAGTAGTTTACTATGGGACAGGAATGTTTGCTTTTCTTCCTGCCATCCTCAGGTTGGCAGAGGTCTGTGCCCGCACCATGTGTGCCAGTGTCAGCCAGCATAGCCTGCCCCGCCTCCACCTGCTCATTCGGGCAAAGCTACCACGGCGCCATCTGGTGCCCAGTGCAGCCACGCAAGCCATGCCATGTTTAATCAGCGCATATGAGCAAACAGAACGAGCAGGCTGAGCCAGGTGGCAGAGCCGGCTGCCCGTTTGACTGGGGGCCTGGGCGGCCAAACCCGGCAGGGGCATCAAAGCCGGCCCGGGATTTACGGAGTAACCAGCCCCTAATCCACCCCCTTATTGGCTCCATTCATATTGAAATGTGTGATCAGAGGAAAGAGGGAGAGCCTGGTCTGGCCGGAGAACGGGCCGGCACAGCTGCAGGGATAAAGTTCCACCATGAGAGCAGCACTTTATTAGACAGCTAAGGCCTCATTGATTGGATTAGAGTTTGGGGGTCATGGGTGGCAGTCTGTCTGTTTGTGTACGTGTATATATATATGTGTGTGTAGGGCTGGTTCAAGGAAGTGTCATTTTCCACATCTCCTGACTCCGAGTACGTGTGGTAACCTGACTTGGTGGGTGCGTTTGTGAAATGTTTGGTTCTGGTTGGTGCGGGACTTGGCAAAGCACAAAAGAGTGAAAGAAACAGAGAATGGGTGGAACAAAATAGAGAGCAAAAGCTCAGGCCTGGTGTCTGCGCTAAAGATTGATTCCGCCCTGGCCTCTCAGCATGATCCTGACTGGTATTAAGTTGTAGCGCAGGAGAGTTTTTTTTTTTTTTTTTTGCCAGACAACTGAAACAAGAATTAGCTGGTGACTTAAAGGTTTTCTATGATTCCTCAGCTAGGAAGCGAGACCCATTTAGGAGCGATTGAATGTGGCTTACCAGGGATCACTGATCATCCTCTGAGCTATTTTGTTTAGGGTAAAGTGTGTGTGTGTGTGTGTGTGTGTGTGTGTGTGTGTGTGTGTGTGTGTGTGTGTGTGTGTGTGTGTGTGTGTGTGTGTGTGTGTGTGTGTTAGAGAGAGAGAGAGAGAGAGAGAGAGAGAGAGAGAGAGATTGCATCATTACATCAGTTTTTTTTATTCGCTTCATAAATATATTTTTTTATTCCATATTTTAATAAAAAATATGAAAATGTGATTGTACATTGTAAAATGGACACTTTATGGCAAAATGTGCATGATAGTAATTCAATATAATCAATATAATAATTCAATGTAATCAATATAAATAAGACAAATATGAAAAATATCTCTCGTTTTAAAAATTGACTGACATTAGTATATTTTTATGATTTAGTTGTTATTTTTAGTTCTATAGTTTGGTTTTGTATTGATCACATTTATAAGCCAGCGATTTGTACATTCTGTAAAATCATCACCGATGCGAGTTAATCAACTTCATCTGAAGCAGCATATATTTTTTTTCTTGTCTTTTAAAATCCAAGATTCTTTCAGGATCAAAACCTGAAAAGACCAGAATGAAAATATTACAGCTACAGACCGTTCCTGGTGATATTAGACATGTGGTTATGTAACTGTTATTTGGACCTTTGTTTTAAAACTTTTTCCTGGAAAACAGCCTGTTGAAATTCCACTGGCAGAAGCACAGCTCCCAGTTAGTCCTACACAGGTATGAACGCCAACACAAAACTGCAAATGAAAATATTCTTCAGATTTCACCAAGCTGATTTAACTGCTGCACCATCTACACAGTACTACCCATTGAGAGGCAGAGGAGTTGAAAAGGTTTGTGGCTAGAATGCATTAGTGGGTCCGAGGGTCGGGGCTAATCCATTTTGAGAGTGTTTAGAGTCTCCAGCCAGCAGACCTCGGTGGAATCCCTGTTCAAATTCAGCCGGCCCTGCCAACCAGCTAGCTAGCCACCAACTGAAGCCACACTTGACATCTTATTTAAAGCTTATTGAGTGAAAGGACTTTGTGCCAAGCAATTTCACAGTTATTTGCAAAAGATAAACCTTGGATCTGGAATCAGAGCATTGTAATCTGACAGAGGGGAACAGTTACCGGAGCTAATACCCTGGGTTTTTCTTCAATGAGGCGATGTTCTGAGAGCACATCTGAAGGGCCATCACGTTAACAAACTGACAACATGAGGAGTCCCGAATCACTCTGCATTGTTGGATATGATCATGCGTCAGTATGCATGTTTCATATCGGATATCAGTTATAATATGCATCAACATTCCCTGTGTTCAAACATCTGTGGTATGTGTCCTTACTCACCGAGCATCAAAGGAAGATTTGTTATCCTTTGTGGCAGACTGAAGCACGGAGAAGGGGAGGCCATGAATGTGTGACAGGGAGAAAGGTCAAGTTCCTCCACCATGGCAATCTGACTTATTCATGCTCTTTAAAATAACCTCTCACCTTAAACTTAAATGGTCAAGAAAAATACAGGACCTTTGCCTCTTTTGATTCGCACATCTCTTCCTAAGTAATTGGTTCAGCACATAAACCTGAGACTTGTCTCTATGCTCAGCATTTTTCATGCTGAAGTCAATATTAGTGACGAGAAAAGCTACAGCAGGTGTAGCACAAATTAAAGGGCACTGGGCCACATGCAGATTGTTGACTAAACAGGATCTAGTCCATCAATAGTCTAATACTATCTGCAGTATTTCATTAAGAACCGGTTTCTTTTGACTGGCTAGACTTTGAATTTTAGAAACCTTTACTGCGTTTTGATTAAATTGTCAGTCTGGCTTGCTAACACAATTTACAGATTTAATCATTCAGTAACGGCAAGCAAAAATGTCATTAGAAACCAGGAAATTCCATGTGATTATTTACAGCCGTGGCTCAAACGTAGTCCTTTGAAACTATATTTTTACTTAGTGTGCTCATTGATTCCAGGGACTTTTCTGGCCTGCAAAGTGAATCTTTGGTCCTTTACTTCCTCTGCAGGTGAAGAAAAGAAAGAGAAAAAAAAAAAAAACAGAAAAGGAAAGAAACCTTTTTTTCGGCTCTCAGTCCTCGCGTGTATTACCCAGGGATTGGTCTGTACGAACACACACCCCTGATGGAGTCATCTGGTGAAGGCATGGTGCTGTTTTTTGGTTCAGAATGATGGGAGATTTATAGTGGTTTCATTGAACCCACGCCTCGGTGTCATACAAGTTTATAATATTTTTCCAGGATGAAGATTTTTAAGCATATCTTTACCTCTAGCCTGAAGATATAATTCACAGAGCCTGTAACTCACTGTGCTGTGGCAGAATTTCAAAGCATTAATACTGGACTGCTCGAACATGATAAATGACCTCTTTGACACTCCTCCGCTGAACACTGCACTCGGGTTATACATGCAGACGGGGAGAACAGGCAGTATCGAGATTACTGTAAAAGTCAAGCAGTCTGATTGCTCACACTTTTGAGTTTGACATTTACTTTCCCCATTGTTTGTGTGCTATACTCCATCTGTGTCGTTTGGCTGACATTATTATCCTGTCAAAAGTTGGAACTGAATCAGGGTAAAATAATGACACACCATATTTCACACGCACACACACATATGCCCATAAGCACAAAAAAAAAATCATTTTTTCCATCTGTGATTTCTGAGGTCCTAAGCTCTGGAAAATTGAATGAATCCCTTGCAGTGCTCCAATACACTTGGTTTCTTGTATATGTCCACCACTGTAGTGCAACATATATTTTCAAGTGCAGAATTCTCTTATTGGTTTTCTTTTATTTCTCTTCCTTTCAATCCCAGAGGCAACATTTTCATCATTACTCCATGGGAATGGCCTTTCCAAAGGCTGATTGTTTGATTGTCTGCACACTAGCTCCCCCTTGTGGTGGAAAAAAACAAACAAAAAAACAAACAAAAAAAAACCACCTGTCATCTAAATAAGCAAAAGAAAAAATCTTTATCATGGTCATACATCAGTTAATTTTATTCCGCCTGTAGATTTTGTTCAGAGAATAAAAAAACAATATACACACACATGCTCACAAAAACTTTACTGCATTCAAGTAGTCTATCTTTAAAGTATATATATTGAAAATCAATGAGTGTGAATGTTTAAGTCTATCTGCATTTAAAGTGCACTTTAAGTGCTATTATATGTTTTAGAGAATCACAGGAGTTCAAATAGGTAGAACAGAAAAGTTTTCAAACTGACTAAATCTGTGAATTTATGATAGATTAATTAAGCAAAGCTGTATAAGCATGTAATTTAAATATATTATGCATGTTGTTGTTATGTGTGGTTTGGTTTGTGATATGTCTTTTAGTTTAGGGTGGATAAGGTTTTTAAGTGTTTTTTAAAGAATGCATTTTACATGATGCTATCCAAAGCTGCATTTATTTGATCAAAAAATTAAAACAAATGTTATTACAGTAATTTATTCCGCTAATGGAAAAGTTATTATTATTATCAATGTCGATATTATTATCAGTGTTGAAAATAACTGTGATTTCTGTCATTTCAGGATTCTTTGGATGATTCTTTGATGAAAGAATAACGTTAAAAAATACGTTTTTTTAATGGAAATCTTTTGTAACCTTATGTCTTGACTGCCACTTTGATTAATTTAATGTACCTTGCTGAATAAAAGATGACAATTTTTTATAATAATAAATAAAAATACTGACCCTGAACTTTTGAAAGGTGTGTGTATACCTTCTTTTTTATGAAAACTAACATAGCACAGTACAGTGTCTTTGATTCAGCAGTGATCTTTTCCTTGTTCTGTTGGGTTGTTTTCTTAAAGGTTTGCTGATTTATCTCCCCTCATTCTCATTCAAAGGACCTTAATCCAAGGCCACTCTGTCTTCAGTAATTGGTTGTGATATTTTTAAACGTCTCTGTTTATTTTTTGGAGGAAAAAAAATGTTTTACCTGTGACTCAGGTAATCAACGCCCTGTGCAACAGCAATTACGCACACCTCTCTGTGGGTGGCTTTAGGGCTGACGGCCAAGGCTGTGGTGCTTCAGGAGCTTCCATTATGTAAGCCTTCCATAAGACATGCTCACCACCGGCCGCCCACACACAGTCGACTTAATGCTACGTTCCAGCGAGGCTGTAGCTCTTCTGCGTTGCCACAGAAACGGATGTGCAGTTTCTAACCAACACAGAGGAACAGTTTGGCACACGTTTCAGCCTCTGCCGACTCAACAGGCCTCAAGGTAAACATTCACAGCAATCATAAACACACATCAACTTGTGAAAACCACCTTCTCAGACAAGCAACTTTGACCATGTCCCGGATCCTCTTGATTGACACAGGCCTCTTGCATGTTTTTGAGGCCGGGTCTCGCCAGGTGAGCTCTGGGCCTGTTGGGGCAGATGTGCGGGCACTGCTGGGTGGGAGTTACCCTGAGGGCCAGCGTGGCTGGATTAAAACTCAAATCCTCCTGAGCTCAACACAGGATGGGTGGGGCACTCAATCACACTGGGAGAACACTGAGAAAGACACCTCAAAGCACCAGTCTCATTGATTGATCATGATAATGGTAAATGTAAATGTGATGGTAATATGGAAAGACATGTCAATGTCATTAAATGTTGTCATGTCATTATGGATTTTTTGTTTTGTTTTGTTTTTTTTTGTTTTTTTTTTGTAGAAGCTACACTACTGTTCAAAAGTTTGGTATCAGTAAGATTTTGACAGATTTTTTTTTCTTTAAATCAATTTTAGTTACATTATTTTCTAACTATTTTAAGATGCATTTAATTGATCAAAGGTGACAGTAAAGAGATTTACAACGTTACAAAAGATTTCCATTTCAAATAAATACTGTTCTTTCTATTCGTCAAATAATTGTGAAAAAAATGGTTTCCACAAACAATATTAAAAGGAACGATTGGTTTCAACATTGAAAATAATAAGAAATGTTTCTTGAGCACCAAATCAGCATATATCTGAAGGGCCAAATAAATGCAGCCTTGGTGAGCATACACTCTTAGAAGAAAAGGTTCTATCGACGCTACGTTTTTGGAACCCCTAAAAGGTTCTATACAGAACCCCTTTTAAGGGTTCAATAAAAATCATTTCTTTGAGAGTTTCTTTGTAACCAGGAAAAAGGTTATATATGGAACCTTTTAGGGGTTCATTCATTATCATTTGTTTTGTCCATTCCGGATTAAATATTTCATATTATTGACAAACATCAAGACCCTAAAATGTATTTATGAATGCATGTGAATGATCTAAAAATTCAAGATATGGGGGTTAGAAAATGTATATATTTATATCATTTTATTAATCAATATCACACGAAGATTGCCATCTCAGTTTTTCTCCTCCAAAAATCAGCATGATTAAAATGTGATATTAAGTTACTACAACAGTTTAATAAACAATGATTTAATTACAACTACAAAATGTTGCAGAATAATGTAATATATTAATGAATAATAGCCTATAAAGAACCTTTGTGCCAAAAGGGTTATTTCTTGTCATTATAGAACCTTTTTTAGCATAAAAGGTTCTTTGGAGTTGAGTTAAGAAAGAGTGTAGGAGACTTATTTTCAAAAACAACATAAAAAGAGCTTACTGTGCCCCAAACAAATTATGATAGTGTGATTTGAAACTTTTGTCAAGCTCTTTTAAAATAGTTATACTATACAAAGTACCAAATTGAGTAGTAGTTAGCTGCACTATAGGTACTAACACTGTAAAAAAAAAAGTTTAAAATTGCTTAACTTATTTTGATGAGTTAAAGAAATATAAAAACATGTTGTCATATACTTGATAATATAATTAATAACTAACTGCATTGAGCTATTGAGTAATATGTTGCTTGAAAAGAAAACTGATTGGCGTCAATGGATACAGTTTTTTTTTTTTTTTTTTTTGGCCTGCATAATGTGATTACATTTAACAGCAGTTAGGCCTAACAGGAACATGCTAGCCAGCCAAACATTGTCCCTTTTGTTCGTAAAATATGATATTAAACAGTGACGTAGTCACACTACACAGCTTTTAATTGGAAAAAGCTTGTTTCTAGAGAATCTACTGTGTTTTGAATTTGAATACCTGAATGTTGATAACCCTATCAGTTTGAACAAAGAGACTAAAAGACGTAGAGGTCTCCAAATCAAGGGAAATGCATGTATTTAGTGTCACGCAAGCTGGTTTTGAGCTTTTCCTAAAGGCACATACATAAGCTCGGCTTTTCCCTCTGAGCTCCAGAGGACCCAATAAAGCTCCTATCACAGAGAGGATATGGGGCATGTTTATCTTTTCTGACACAAACCTCAGCGTCTCACAAATTAAACCACCCTCGCACAAACAATGCAGCCGCATGCTTTCATGCCCTCATCAGCTTTCTGTTGTGAGGAGGCCTCTCACCATTGGATATTGATGAGGAGATTTCTTTTTCTTTCTTTTCTTTTTTTTTTTTCATAATTTTTTTTTTTCTTTCAGAAGTTTGAGAGTTAGTAAAAATAAGAATATTTTTATTCAGCAAAGATGCATTAATCAATGTCAGTAAAGAAATTAAAGTATTGTCGTCAAAGTATCCTGATAAAAGTGTATCACAGTTTCCACAAAAATATTAAGCAGCTCAGTTGTTTTCAGCATTAGAAATATTAATAAGAAACGTTTATTGAGAAGCAAATATTAAAATGATTTCTGAAGGATCATGTGACTGAAGGCTGGAGTAATGTAGCTGAAAAGTCAGCTTTGCCATCACAGGAATAACTTAAAATAGCCAATATTTAAAATAGAAACCATGTTATTTTAAATTGTAATATTTTTTTTACTATCTTTTTTCAAAGACACTTTTAAAATCTTACAGATCTCAAACTTTATTTTTTTTTAATAGTTTACCCCAAAATGAAAATTCTGTCAAATTCTGAACTCTTGTCATTCCAAAATCTAGCTTTCTTTTTTTTTTCTTTGGATCAGGAAACAAGATATTTTAACAGTTAATAGGCTCATTGGACCACATTGACACACTTAGGAACTATATCCTTTGTTTTTTTGTGAAAGTTAAACAGGTTTGGAACAAAGTAAAGGTTAGTAAATGATGACAGAATTGTAATTTTTTTAGGTGAATTATCCCTTTAAGCACTCATTTAAAAAGCTATAATAATTCACACCCCATCTGAATTGACCTTTTAAATCTCTGAATTTCTTTGCAAATTTGCGTGGCAAAGTTCTCATGTGAGAAGAAGGTCTTTGTACTAGGGAAAAAAGGTGAAGGATCTGTCCCCTAGCACTCTGGTATTGAGGAGGCATTACATATTCACAGGGGGGGATCTAATGCAATTATGAGTGTTTACTTACACCATGTGTGGCCCCCTTCTGCTGCTCTGTGCCACTGGCTGCCCAGGCCAGCCAGGAGGAGATGAAAAGACACAGAACGGGAAGCCAGAGTGGCTCTGTTTGTTTTCAGAATTTAGCCCATCTCCCCTCGTGAGAGGCGCTATCTGAGCCCCCTGCTAATTAAAGTTACCCAAGAAGGGAAGGAGCGCGCAGAGAAAGAGATGTGTTTGGATATGAACCCAACTCAAGAGCACACCGAAAGTCAAAAGTGGGGATCGGCACTGTGGAAAAATATACATAATGTATGATGTGACAGCAAGTAGCCTTGTTAGTTGAGTATTAATGTTTGTTTAAAAGATTAGCTATGGCTTCTTTATTAGCAGCCATCTGAGGAGGTCTCCCTTTAGTGTCTCATTACTGATGCTGTGCACACTAAGGCCACCTCAATTACCTTAACCTCAAATATTGTCAATTAAACAGAGGAAACAAACAAGCGATAAAACCCCTCCTTTTATGTCGTTTTTCCATAGTTATTAGTCCCCTCGTGAGATAAGCTCCGTGTGCGCTGATAATCAGCCGAGAGGACGTGTAGGCCCACTTTCTGAACTTAAACACGCCTCACACCCTGATTGTTTGACTTTCTTATATTTTGACTTTGTACCTAGGGACCACGGTGACATTTCACGGGTGTGTGTTTTGTGGCAGAGTTGATATTAAGCAAATCTGCTGCTGCTTATATTTGCGCTTAGGGATTTTAAAGTGTAAGCAAGCACAAGCGGGAAAGGTTTCCGACCACCTGAGGGGAAAGCATTCGATATTTGCTAAATAGATAGAGCCTCTGAAAGCACTCCCAGTATGAGGTTTAAACACACACATTCCTCCCCCCATAAGTAAATGTTCATATTCAATAAATGCTCTTCACCGGTTTTAGCCAAAGTAACATTGCGACTCATTCAAACATGAGAGGACCTTCCATTAAAAACCATTATGGGACTTATCCTGCTCTATTCTACAGTAAAATAGAAATGATGGTAGATCTTGATGCCGTGGATCTGTAGATCAACAGATAAAATGACAAATCCATTGGAAATCTCCAAACAGCATATGGTGTAAGATTTAAGCCAGTGAGCTATTGAACCTAAGGCCAGGCTTAGCTGAAGGTAACAGCCAGCATATTCTAAATGTCTCTTGTGTCATCTGTATCTCTGTGTGGGAGGTAGACAGAAAGTGGTGTTGCAAATTTTATTTATCTTTCCACACCCATGTCCTTTTGTGCAACTCTTCTGGGTACACTGCAACAAACATATTTATCTGTGTATGAAAATTTAATAAGGCAAGTCTTTGTTTCATTGCAGTCAAAACATGTAGAGAATCATGGGTGTTGAGGCCCATCCTCCAATTTACAAACCTGACAGTGTTTCTTAACACTGCAATTACATAATTGCTCCTTTGACACAGATGCTAACCATCCATTTTGGTGGTGTGTGTGTGTGTGTCCCTTCACAGCTATTACACAACATGACCTCAAATCCTCTACATGAGCGTTAGAAAAACCATCACAAACAAACGTTGTCTCAAACCTTTTGTCCCATGTTGGGGAGTAACTTACTAAAACTGGAGAGTTTCTAACTTCATTACAAATTTAGTAGGCTGACATCTGTTTTCAAAAAAGAATTTTGTAAATGCTTCAGCCTTGAATAGTGAAACTTTTTGTTCATGATACATTAAATTAAATAATATATATTCATTTATACAACCTGAAATGTTAAAAAAGTTGGGGGGGGGGGGGGGTATATATATAGTAAAAACAGTATTAGCCTATATAATATTGTTTAATATTATTACAATTAAATATAACTATTCTATATTAATATATTTTAAAATGCAATATATTCATCTAATATTCATGAATTTTCAGCAATCATTGCATTCTTCAGAAATCCTTCTAATACTGATTTGCTGCTCAATAAACATTTTTTTATTATTATCAGTTAACAGTTGTTGTGCATCTTAATATTTTGGTGAAAGCCATGGTACATTTTTTCAGAATTATTTAATGAATGGAAAGTTCAGAAGAACAGCATTTATTTGAAATAGCAATCTATTGTAACATTATGTCTTTAATGTCACTTTTGATCAATTTAAAACATCCTCTCTAAATAAAAATATTAATTTATTTAATTAAAGAGTTTAATTAAAAGCTTACTGACCACAAACTTTTGAACAGCAGTTTAATTAACATTAACCAAGAATATTAAATGCTATAGTGTTCATTGTTAGATCATGATGCCTAATGCATTAAAGTTTAACTGAAACTGTAATGTTACCATTAAAGTTTCAAAGTGCCTCTCCAACGCTCCTTATGTCATAATATTACAACTCTACTGGAATGAGAGGATCGTTTTATTAAATAAAGTAGTCGTGTCATCTCTTAAAAATCCCCAACAGGCTATGCTAATCCAATGTCAACCAACTTCAAACAAGGAGATCCGCTGCAGTGCAGGTGTGCAGCTAGAGTATTGCTGACCTCTCCTAACCCTTCCAGCCACGCTTGATAAGGGGTTTCCCTTGCTAGAGCAGCCAGGACTGTGTCACTGGATCCGAGTTTGCTGTGTTGAGCTTTAGGCTGGGGATGTCTGAGGCATTGGCTGGCATTAACACTAATGGCCCGGATTTACTGCTAAAACAGGGCTTCTACCAGGGTGGTCTTTCACCGACTTAGGGACGCATTCTTCCATGGCAGTTTGGGCTTTGTGTTCATCTGAACTAGGCCACTGTCTTTTTCTCTGAACTCTCTCTCTCTATCTCTCTGTGTGTGTGCGCGCTGTCTGTCTCAGGTACTTGTTTTAAAGTTATCATTGCCACTGAAGCTTGAGTGTACCATCAATTAAGACAATCCAGAGGCTGTGTTTGTTCATGTTCTCTGCCAAACCCTTTGAGCTCTGAGTAGCACACGAAAGGAAACCTAAAAGAAGCACACCTCTCAAAGCAAAGAAATGCCAAAGAATACAGACAACCAAAACTGAATTTTATGCCTCACCACCACAGCTACAACTTCAAACAAACTTTCAAGTAGACATTCATTTATAATTAATCTTGACTCAGTTGTTCATACTTGCACAGGTCACAATGACGTTTTATTTGTTCACTTGTATTTCCACATGAGAGGAATTCCATCTGACAAAGTCTTCATCTTGACAAATCTTGATTTACCTTTGCACATAAATCACTGCAATTACAAAGTAAACTGACATAAATACGTTTACATTTCAAAAGCGTTACAAGTGAGCTTTTCTTCATTCAGATCAAATCAATTTGTCTCTCAGTCTTTCACAGTCACGCTCGGTGGATCCTGACCCAGATCCTAAATGGTCCAACCAGTTTGTCATCTCTTCTTCAGCAACTGGGCCACCTGTGTCTAATAATTTGGTTAAAATAAAAGTTTACAAATTCATGTTTCAGATGCATTGAATTTCTTGTACATGGAGGTTTTTTCATCCTTCAAGGGATAGTTCACCAAAAAATTAAAATTCTGTCAGTAATTACTCGCCCTCATGTTGTTCCAACCCCGTAAGACTTTCGTTCATCTTCGGAACACAAATTAAGATATTTCTGATTAAATCTGAGAGCTGGATCACTCCTCTGCTTCCTAAGGGACTGAAACTTTCCGGCCCAGAAAAGTTATTAAAGACATCGTTAAAATAACAAAAAAGTGACTACAGCGGATCAATCTTAAGTTTATCAAGCGACGAGAATACTTTTTGTGTGCAAACAACTATTAATTTCCTTCTCTGTGGGCCTCGAGTGAGTTCACGGAGAGCCTATGTGTGACGTACAACACAGAAGCGCTGCGCTGTTACACTACGTGAACTCACTCGAGGCCATGTAATTACTGACAGAATTTTCATTTTTGGGTGAACTATCCCTTTAAGGCTATCAGACGAAATTATAGAGATATCATATTGGCAAAAACATTTTAAAAAATGCATTGCGACCTGCGACTTGCATTGTGACATTGCATAGTGACCAAGGTTGTTTTGCACTTTAATCAACAGCACCGTCGCCTAGCAGTGTCACACATTTAAACACACAGGTGTACCCCCACACACATTAAATATAATAATTAAGGGAGAAATCTTTTGATCCACTTCTAAATATTGAGGAAGGCAACTCAGCCCCTTTGACATTTTTTCTCTTCCAAGCTATATTTGCTCAGCAATATTTACCTACGCTGGCATTTCCGTTGTTTGTCAATTTTCCTTATGAGGCTGTCGTGCCTGTCGGAATGATGCACGGTGCTGACTACACATTTGGCAGGGTAAATGCCTGATATTTGCCTGGACCAAGCTCATGTGAGAGGAATATGTCTCATATCTGTCATGGTAAGCACACAGGACAAATCGTTATTCTTCATTAGAATCTGAAACTCCATTGCTGTATTTGACTTTACCTTCTATTTATATGTCAATCACGTTGATGAAAAACACACAGCTCAATCAAAGGTCACCATATTTGTGATAGACACGTGACATTTAAATTGGCATGGAATCATATTCGAAGTAAAATATAAACTTTTAATTTAAATAACATACATTAGTTCATTTAGCAGACACTTTGGCAAAATATCACAGCCTATGTAGTGTATCAGTCGAGTGGCCTATTAGCCTACGCTGGAAGCTCTTTGAACATTTCAAACTCAAACTCTCAAACGTGACTTTGATGATTCAGAATTGTGATAGGCGGATTCGAAATCTCCTGCTGCTTCACAAAGTTAGCATTGATAAAAGTGAGTAGAACTTCTTACCATCTTACCTCTAAAAGTATAAGAGTACAAGGCAATACCTACAATGTTTTGAAGAACATATCATTGAACATTGTTTTGTGTTCGGTTAGTTTCAAGTGTTTCAAAAGAGCAAGTCATTTTGCAAAGGAATTGGTTAAATTAGTTTGAGGTTTTGAAAAGATAATTGTCAACATTAAATAAATTGTTGTCCTATAATATCCCTCATCTGTCCTCATTTTGTTCAAAATAACTTCTCCCTCTTGCAACATCTCTTCTTATCTAATGCCGTTTTCCGGCATGAGGGTGCCCACATGATGATGAGATCACAGCAATAGCAAACCACAACGATCCAATCAATTTCTGAAGGACAAAATTAAGTCAGTTTCATGCCAACCTTAAATTCTGAGCGATTTGTTTAAATGAATCGATTCAAAAGAGTCAGACTGATGTTATGCACTGTAGAACCACATCACTTTTAATGATTCTAAGCAATCAACACAACATGTTTTACAGTTGACACATTGCCAAGATAAATGACTTTGTAGAATTTCACAATGCTGACCTCTGTTTATAAAATAAAATAGCTTTCCTATGATTTAAAAAATACTGATGCTACAGCTCAAACTAAGATGTTTGCTACTAACTGAAGGGATGCAGTCTGAATGGTCCAATATAACCTAGTGGGCCTTTGTAAATGTATCCCCTACAAAATGCCCTGCATTTACAAATGAGCGCACTGAACAAGCACCTGTCGCTACTTGTCTTTTATCTTTTGATGTCTCCGTTTTTTAGTGATCTTTCTCAGTTTCAATGGAAAGAGCAACGAAGAGTCACAGCTTTGAATCTCAATCTCTGATTGATTGCACAATTTGGCAGGGGGTGGGGTAAACGTGAGGGAGAGACTTTGCTTCATTTTTCCATTTTACATAAAGATGGAAAAGGGGGAGGGGGATCTGCCAAGAGTATTCATTTGATCTGAATGGAACTACAATTTATTCCTGGACAGCCATCCCAGTTCATCATGGAGGCATTCCCCAGCCAGCCCTTTGTCTCTGGTTCTGACAGGCCACAACTGCTATTCTAACCCTCAAGAGCATGCTATATTAAATCAATATATAATATTACCAAGGTCAAAATGCAACCCGTGATCAGCTGCATGTTTCCCCAACCCCTGGTGACACGCACACATCCATCTGCCTATGACAAAATTATTTCTGTTTTTCTAAAGGCTTCTCTCACACAGCATGTCCTACTTGGAGACAATGAAGGCTCAGATGATAATATTATTGTAGATGAGGATGAGAACTGGTGGATAGTGGTTTCAAAGGGAAATAATGATACATATTTAAAAAACATGGAGTCCTGGTGGTTTGCTCTGTAATGATGTGGAACATAAACACAAGAACATGGATATTCAGCCATGCCTGAAACGAAATACAGGTTAGAGTCAAACTGAAGAAACTTCGTCTTAATTCAGACATGACACAAAAGAAAGACAAAAGGAGTTAAAAGGAATGTTTTGTAGTACAACATTGCCATCTACTGGTAAAAGAGAAAATATACAACCAAATCAAATTCAATTCAAGCTTTATTGTGTATTATTGTATAGTTATTATACAGACTCAAATTAAACATAAAAAAAAAAAAACTGAAATAAAGCTTCTCTCCATACTGAATGAAACTGCTGGGTGATGTAACCATTTTTAATGTTTACTGTAAAATTGTGTTGAACAGGATTCAGGACCAATGAGATCTGAACTGTGGAGATCTGTGCCATTTAATTGCATTATTGCATGTTATTTGGCAACATTAATTCTTCTTCCATGGATGTAATGTCCGAACAGAATATAAACACTGTTCTGTTTGAGGAAGACAGGACGCTTCCTTCATTTCACATATTGATCACTGTACGAATACTGAAAAAGACAAAGTGTGTACAAGTGTAGATTATATTATATACACAATTATTAGTCATTGTAAAGACTTCTGTGTGTCGTATATGATAAATGTTATCAGCAACACACAAGATCCTTAATAGATTCACAGAACTGACCTTTTTCCAGTAATCATGAGATCGAAGGCATGGTTAACCTGATCTAAAGTCAGATTGTGTGTCACAAACTCATCCAGCAGAAGTTTCCCACTCATATAATCCTGCACCAACTTGGGCACCGCCTCAACACTCTTCCAACCTGTCAATCAGATAGAAAGAACATTTTTGTGGGTCTCACAACTCACATTACTCTAATAAATAATAACTCACATTACTCTAATAAATAATAACATAAGAGAGGAATGTTAAATGATTAGACCTAATTCTCAATATCACATCAAACTGGTACTGCACCTGCAACATACACATCAGAACACGACCATGAGTGATATTTTAATTGATCAGGAATGCTTTTACCACCAAAATAGGATCCTTTCAGAGTTTTTCCAAGCAGAATATCCTCAGAGACCAGAGTTAGTTCCCCTGTCCTGGTCCAGCCCACCATCACACAGACTCCCCCTGCAGGACTGCACGCTTCCACAGCAGCCCTCTGATTGTACGATACGATTCATTAGTTTACATGAATCCGGATCAGTGATGTTTTTCTGTGACTATGTGGTTTGCAATAGGAAATAGAACTGTTTGACCATAAAAGTTTTCCTAAAAATGAAAAAGCTATATAATAACGATAAAAGATAAAGCTTTGTAAATGTAAAAGGATAGCAGAGAGCCCTCACCACAACTTTAACAAAAACGGCACAGAGGAACGATATTGGAATCACTTTCAGAGCGATTTTTGAGACAGAGATAACTGCAGGTCGGAGTAATGAGAGCTCTAAAAGGTTCAGAAAGGTACGCAATGCTACAAAAGAAACTAACCCCTAACCCTACCCCACAGCCCAACAGGCAGCTTTTACAACCAACTGTACAGACCTTTCCTCCCATTACACCAACCTGCAGATACTCAAACTTTTTTCACAGCTAATGAATGATAAAAACATTGACAGCCAATCAGAATCCATCCTACTTTAAAGAGCTTGAGCATTTAAAGTGGCAGACGACAAAACTGCAGCGTGCTTATCATCAACAAAGTTATCGTGCGTTGGTGTGGACGTTAATATAACTATCGTTATCTTTATAGTTAATATTATTGGTGTGACAGGGCCTTAACTTACCATGACTCCCACGTTCCCCACACACTCAATAGCAAAGTCAACGCCACCATTCGTCAGCTCCCTCAGCACCTCCTGAATGGGTTTATTGTGGTCTTTAGGGTTCACAAACTCAGTGGCCCCAAATGTCTTGGCGATCTCAAACTTGTCTGGGTTGATGTCAACGGCGATGATCCTGGTGGCACCGGCAGCCTTGCATCCCATGACCGCAGCCAGTCCGACAGCTCCCAAACCAAACACCGCACATGTAGAGCCAGATTCTACCTGGGAAAGACAATGCCCAACTAGCTGGTGGGATGTTGCTTTTATTTCATGTATCGCCTTTTTGACGCTATGCCAGTAGAAATCACACACACATTGCCTGTATTCACTGCTGCCCCATATCCTGTAGACACTCCACAGCCCAGCAGACAGACTTTGTCCAGCGGAGCGTCTGGGTGAATCTTGGTGACGTTGTCCTCTGGCACAACAGTATATTCAGAGAAGGTGCTGATACCAATAAACTGATGGACCTGCTGATTCTTACAGGTGATCCTGCTAGTGCCATCAGCAAGAACACACTGCTGAGTTTGCTCCCTAGGAAATAAAGAGATTCTGAATGCAACTGATTTATTTAATCACCCACCTCATAAATCTAGTCAATGAGTTAAAAGACTTTAAAAAAAAGAGACAAACATCACTCAGTCACAATAACTCACCAGTTTTTGGTGCAGAGGTTTGTCTTTGGACTCATGCAGCGTTCACATTTTCCACACTGTGGCACGACTAGAGTAATAACTTTATCTCCTGTAGACAAATTATAGAATGCGGTTTTAAAGTTAAAGCAAAATTGTAAAAACTATAAAGCAGATTTATTTACATGCCTTTTATTTTAACAAAAATATTTTTTATCACTACTAATCTATTTATTTGCTCTTTATTCATGTTTTTGTTACATTTTGTACTCATGCATTAGCTAATAAAGGATGATTTCAGGACCAAAAAAACAAACAAAAAATTACAATTCAGTATGCAAATATTACAAAGTCATCACTGTCAGTTACATTTGAAATAAAGAATATATCAATGTAAATTATATTTTAACATATTTATATGTCTACTTTTAGAATTATAACAATAGATTGGCAGAAGTTTACTAGTTAAAGTTAACACACAAAAGAAATAATCCTTGATGGATTTACCTTTGGACATCTTTGTGACGCCTGGACCGACACTCTCCACCACTCCTGCACCCTCATGTCCCAGAACCAAAGGAAAGGGCTGGGGATTCATAGTTTTACCAACCTCATACAGGAAAGTCCAGTCTGTATGGCATACTCCAGATGCTACTATCTGACATGGGTCAATTGAAAGTCATTGGTCTGATACATAAATAGTGTCTGGCTATTGATACAACATCACAATTGCATCTTTATGCAAGACTACATATATGTGTTAATAACCCAGACTGGGTTAATGAAGTGTAATGAACCTACCTTAATTCGTACTTCATGTGCTTTGGGAGGGGCAATCTCCACTTCCTCAATGGAGAGTTCTTTCCCTGGTTCCCAGGCCACTGCTGCCTTGCACTTGATCACCTTTTATAAAAATAAATAAATAAATGAAATCTTAACGCGATTCATTTCAGTCTTAAAAACAACATCATTCTTTGATGACAACTGTGTGAGGATTTTCTTTCCCTTATGTCCTTACCTTGCCCTCAGTTTCCATGATAACCACACACTTTTAATACAACGAATCGTTTCCAAAGTTGTCAATAAACAGCCTCCTAAAAGAACATGAATGACAATTAAAGCTTGCAATTAAAACGTGTTAAGTTTTTTTTTTCTTTCTTTCTTTTTGTACAAGCCAACTTAAATTAACTATGGGTATTTTAATATGATAATTTTGAGTACTACTCATGAAAATTAATGTATTGTTGCACAATTTTAAATAGTTATGCCATATTTTAAGTACTATCCCCCTTTTCATCTGATCACATTGATACTCTATGTAAAAAAACAAAGCAGAGAATTTACTTTCTTCGTCGTCTTAGGTCATTTGGAGTAAGAAAACAGATTCTTCTGTTGTTCTATAGGTCTGTGATGATGAGTATACTGCAATATTGCAACTCTATCTGGTATAAAAGCCTGTCTGTTATGCTGAAAACAAAGTTGTTTAATCAATAAAAAATTTGCTTAAAGATTGTAGGTCAGCCTCTTGAGAAGCTTTACGACTTAGCCTACTATAACAATTTGCTAAGGCTAGCTAATATTATAGTTTCTAACCCTATGCATATTTTGCATAAAGAGTTTGATCTACTACCATCAAAGAGGAGGTATAGAGTCCCCAGATTTAACAAAGTGAGGCTGAAACACTCTTTTGTGCACCAGGCTATCTTAGCGTTGAATAAAAACACTCAATCAGAAATCAAGAGTACTGTGAAGGTGTTAGATGCATAAGTGTTGTATTGATTGAATGTATAATATGTGATGTTTAAGTATGTCGATGTAGAATGTATGTTAGATGTTGTAAACATAGACGCTGTTATGCAAGAAAAATTTCAGACTCGTCTGACAATAAAGTATAAAAAGTAAGTAAAGTGTCCCCAGATGACAGTAGGTTTCATGTAAAGTGCATCACTTTAAAGCTATTCTGATGGATTATCATCATTAAAGATACTGTCACGATTTACCTTTATGAACCATATCATACATTACAGTTAATGCCTAGATATTGAACTAATATTTATATCTCCACAGGGGTGGAACGGTACATGTATTCGTATTGAACCGAAACGGTACGGGGGTCACGGTTCGGTGCACGAATTTACACGCAGAATACACGGTATAAAAAAAAAAACTCGCGTGCAAATTGATTAATGTAATGCGGAACTACTGTTAGATACGCGGGTTCTTTAGGGACACATAATCTGTACCCTCGGCTTAGCTCTGAACGCGCGTTCACTTCAAACGTTGGCTTTATACGCGCGTCCTATTCGCTTT
Organism: Semotilus atromaculatus; assembly: GCA_031834385.1. Taxonomy (NCBI): domain Eukaryota; kingdom Metazoa; phylum Chordata; class Actinopteri; order Cypriniformes; family Leuciscidae; genus Semotilus; species Semotilus atromaculatus. The sequence continues at coordinate 13,620,963 of JAULUF010000052.1, forward strand.
GGAGTAGCGTCGAACTAGACGCGAATTTGACGCTCTATTCGCGTTTGGTGTGACCGCATAATGAACAGGCTGCGATGTCAAGATTGCAATGCTGGAGTGTGTGTGTGCGCGCGCGAGAGAGAGAGAGGCGCGGGCGCGATCGAACTGTGTGTGTGTGTGTGAGAGAGAGAGGCGCGGGCGCGATCGAACTGTGTGTGTGTGTGTGTGTGTGTGTGTGTGTGTGTGTGTGTGTGTGTGAGAGAGAGAGAGAGAGAGGCGCGAGCGAACAATGGAAACATAAAAAACATACTCCGTCATTTTGTTCATACAGATCATTAAACTTGCAAAGTGTTTACTTTCTGTACACTCGCAATAAAACACAACATTGTGCTTTTGTCACACTGTAAACTCTTGTCAAACTGTAACCTACAACTGTCACCCAACCAAAATCACACACACACACACTGTTTTAAAAGCAAAACATATTTATCCAACCCCATTTCAAAACAGTCTGTGGGTCCCATCTTTTGGACATTCATCATATTGCATTGGTTTTCATTTCTTGTCCTCGGAGCACTAATCTGTTTATTTTTAAGTTACACATTCTACATTGATTAAAAAAGAAAATCGAATGTGTTTTTAATGGTAGTATTATTTTATACAGAAATCCATTATTTATAATTCAGATGAGAATAATGTTACATTGTTAAGTAATAATGTTAATTAAAATTAAGGAAAACAAATATATTGATCTGAAATATAGCAAATTAATTTTAAATTATTTCAGGTACAATTACCAAACACATCTCAAGGTCTTTTTATTAATTTAATTAATAAACGAATTATATAAAACTATTGTCAGTGCACTACAAATAAACTGGTTCTATGCCTTTATTAATAAAACTTATTTAAAAAATACAATGCCTTATGCATTTTTGTTTTGCTTTTCCCTCCATTGTACCGAAATCGTACCGAACCGTGATGTCTGAACCGAGGTATGAACCGAACCGTGACTTCTGTGTACCGTTCCACCCCTATGAGTTTGCATATATGGTGGCATATGCGCTTCTCACCCTTGTGTGGTGTAGTAGCAATAAGGAAGTATGAAAGTGCACTATATCATATGTCACATGCATTCTTGTTTTACATTACAAACCATGCAATCCAAGTTATCCAAGTTTTTAGAAAACCATACACATTTCTTTTCATTTAAAAACACTTCACTTTACCTTAAAAAACAGTTCAAGTACAAATCATTGCCTAATATTATTGTACTGACACTATAGTAAATATGTTTCAAATTAATTGAATAACATTCAATTCGAATAACATTGAGGAGGATTGTGACATCCCTCAAGGCTATAAAGTAGTTTTGAGTAGTTTACCATATTTAAAACACATTCAATAAATCAGATGAATGCATGCACAGATTTACAGCATATGTCTGCATTCTATTAATAACTTACATTCAGAGCTGTTTTTGTCAGGGCTCCGGAGAGGATCTGCTGGTACTAGTGTACTTTGTAGTAGTGCACAGCTGCTATACGATTATTCAAAGCATGTGTTACTGGATCATTGACCAATCCAGCAGCTGAACAAGCTGCTGCCTGCATGTGATTGGATAACCCACAGATAACTATGGGTCAGCCTTCCTCTTCCCAACAGGCAAAAGCAGAATAAGTTAGATTGTGATCAGTATCAATTGAAGGCTTATGGAAACTAGCAACACTTGTGTATGTGTGGAACATAAACACAAGAACTAATAGATATTCAACAAATATTAGCCTAAAGCAGTCTGAAGGCACACAGAAAGAAGGGATACTTACTTCTCTATTCAGTGCACTATGAGAGATGTGAAATTAAGTAAACAAGGTACAAATGCACTGCAAGCATGCCATCTACTGCTAATAGAGAGAAGATACAAAAAAAATCAAATTCAACAGATTTGGCTTTATTGTGTGAAACAGTTTCTGATCATAACAAACATAACAATGTTCCTTGTATTCTCCTTAAGAATATAAACTTAGAACAAACAATGCTCTGTTCATATTCTGTTGAATATTACTTAATTTCCTATACCATCAGTGCACCTGTGCTATAGCTAATGCATACAGGAAATGAAAAGGGACCTTTGGATTAGCAGATACAGGAGATAATCATTGTCTAAACACAGGCTTATCTCTCTTTTTCTTTGTACATATTGCGAAACTGTATTTTATAATGGCAGTTAACGGTCAACATAACAGCAAAAATAATTTCTTAAACTTTTCACTTACACTACATACTTTGAATTAGGCTTTCATTTGGATGGTGCATGGCTTTTAGAGAGGTAGAAGATGAACCCACCTAAAGCACTGATAGTATGTGTTCTGTTTAAAGGATATTGGGAATCTCCTGCATTTCACATCTCAATCACTGTCCGAATACTGAGAAAGAGAGAAAGATATCAAATTGGATAGAGGTTTAAAACATATATTTTTTGCATTTCATCCATAGACTTGAAATAATAATACAGTATCTTCACTGATACAACATATCAAAATATTGTATAGATTCATCCATCTCTCCAACTTCCTTTTATACAATATATGAACATTCTGATTATTCTGAACATTACATTAAATTGCAAAATGATTAAGCATTTAAATAAGCAACATTTTCTAGTGCTTTTCATCACAAAACAAATCCATGCTTGTGTTCATTAGTAGATGCTAATACCGTACAACTGACCTTTTTCCTCTGATCATGAGATCAAAGGCCTGGTTAATCTGATCTAGAGTCAGTCTATGTGTCACAAACTCATCCAGCAGAAGTTTCCCACTCATATAATCTTGAACCAGTCTGGGCACCGCCTCAACACTCTTCCAACCTGTCAATCAGAAGGGTAATTACTTTATAATTATTATTACATTTTCACATTTACCACGCAAACAGCTCACACTACTCTAAATACAGGGACAATTGCCTTGGGGCAATCGTGGCATTTACCTCCAAAATAAGTGCCTTTCAGAGTTCTTCCTAGCAGGATATCCAGGGGGGACAGAGAAAGTTCCTCCACCTCAATCCAACCCACGATCACACAGATCCCCCCTGCAGGACTGCATGCTTCCACAGCAGCCCTCTGGTCAGAGGAAACTGTATTAGTTTAAGTAACCACAGGGCACATACAGTAAATGAAAATTGGAAAATAAATAGCTCTACTAATAAACTTCCAGTAATTGGAGTAATAATACACACTGGTTATTGGAACTTACCATGACTCCCACGTTCCCTACACACTCAATAGCAAAGTCAACGCCACCATTCGTCAGCTCCCTCAGCACCTCCTGAATGGGTTTATTGTGGTCTTTAGGGTTCACAAACTCAGTGGCCCCAAATGTCTTGGCGATCTCAAACTTGTCTGGGTTGATGTCAACGGCGATGATCCTGGTGGCACCGGCAGCCTTGCATCCCATGACCGCAGCCAGTCCGACAGCTCCCAAACCAAACACCGCACATGTAGAGCCAGATTCTACCTGGGAAAGACAATGCCCAACTAGCTGGTGGGATGTTGCTTTTATTTCATGTATCGCCTTTTTGACGCTATGCCAGTAGAAATCACACACACATTGCCTGTATTCACTGCTGCCCCATATCCTGTAGACACTCCACAGCCCAGCAGACAGACTTTGTCCAGCGGAGCGTCTGGGTGAATCTTGGTGACGTTGTCCTCTGGCACAACAGTATATTCAGAGAAGGTGCTGATACCAATAAACTGATGGACCTGCTGATTCTTACAGGTGATCCTGCTAGTGCCATCAGCAAGAACACACTGCTGAGTTTGCTCCCTAAAAAAAAAAAAAAATCAGAAATAAATTATAAAATGCATATATTCAGTTCAGTTTATTCACAATACCTCTTCAAACATTACAATAATACAGTTTGAAGGTACAGAGTAGGTTAAGTACCATGAAATGGGTCTCCCAAAGAAGCTAAAAAGCTTATAAATAGGGGCCCATGGTTCTTGAATAAGTAAATACGGACAAGGTACAGTGAGAACACAATAAGTGCACACAAAGAGTACCACAACATACACAGCAACAACATACTCACTCATACAATCATACACATACATCCCAGTAATCCATGAAAATCAGTTTTTAGAATTAGATATAGGTTAATAAGAAATTATGTTTTAATTGTCTTTTGAAGTTGGAGATAGTGGGCAACACCTTAAGACCATCATCAATCCCGTTCCAGATTTGTGGCCCCCTACAAACAACACTCATACTGGCGCGCACATGTCAGCGGTATTTTCCGAATATAAGTGGTTTGATTCTCGTTTGGTATGTATGCTGGGGGCTGGAGATAGGAACAAGACTACTCAATCTAGGGTTCAGACTATTTACAATTTGAAACATTAAACAGGCATTATGATATTCATTTAGCTCAGCTAGTCTTAATATCTTTAAGTGATAAAAAAAAAAAGGGCGGGTCGGAGAATTTATCTCCGACCAGGACAGAGCCCGTATGGCTTTCTTTTGCAAGGACTTGAATTTTTTAAGATGACTTGTAAAGGTGTTGCACCATATCACATTACAGTAAATAAGATGTGGTTCAAAGAGAGTTTTATCCAACATCATAAGGGCAGACAGAGGAAGAAAATGTCTGATCTTATAAAACAAGGCAACATACTTTGATAATTTATTTACAAGATGGTCAATATGACAATTAAAGCTAAGAGAGTCATCAATGAGGACCCCCAGAAATTTAGTTGAGTACACTCTTTTTATCACCTGCCCATTGATTTTAATCAGGCAGTGAGCAGTGTTTTTTTTAAAGATGATTTTTTGTTCGAATTAAATAAAATGAAATTTGTTTTGCTGATATTTAATGACAGTTTGTTGCATTTAAACCATGAGTCAACTTTAGTTAACTCTGAGTTTACTATAACTTGTAGCATATGTGGGTTCCTGTGTGATGCAAATAAATACGGAATTTTCCATAACAACATACGGAATATTGGATAATATATACAGCAATATGGAATATTACGAAAAGTTTCTTCTTGAATAACTTTTTTTAATTAATAACACTCAATCGTATTAAATAAATCAAATTAAAATCATATTTAATAATATTACTGAACGATCATTCCAAATAAAACTGAAATGCTAACTAACTAAAGTCCATCTCTATTCAAAAGCAAATGTTAAAAAATATAATAAAGTCGCAGACAACAATGGTTTTCTTTTATCCTAACCAGTTTTTGGTGCAGAGATTTGTCTTTGGACTCAGACAGCGTTCACATTGTCCACACTGTGGCAGGAACAGAGGAATGACATGATCTCCTGCAGATACATGGTACATGATAATGTTTATATATACAGTATAAACCTTTGTTTTACACACTTCTATACTCATGTATCAAAAATTAAGTGATTACAGTTTTTCTCAGTCGCATTTCTCAGATCATAACTGATATGATCAAAACTACCTGGTCAACCTCCACATCAGTCACTTGTGGACATCATTAAAGCAATTTATCATTCTTTTGAACAAATTGCAAATGCTTTGGTACATTCATGCGATTGATTATGTACAGTTGTCTGCCGTTTCCTACATTCTCAATGTTTTATACACTGGTTCCCTGTTGAATAGTCTTACCCCTCAAAAAATCTAGGCATTAGTTCATTGCATAAGGCATTAAATGCAAAGTGGTTGAACTAGTTTCATAAACTGTCAAGCATATTTTCTATACATTTCTATTAGACTTTTTTTTGTACGTGGGTCCTGAATTGACGAATTGTGGAGGTGAATTTTGAATTTCACTACTGAAGGAAAATATAAAGGGATTGGTCAATCAATGATCAACCAGTTCTCTAAAATAGCTCAGAGATGCATCACACGAAGCTTCATTTGTCCAGCATATACAAATATATACACATATATATATAGTCTTCTCTTTTTCTTTACATCACAATGACATTGTACTGTAATTTTGAACAGTAAAACAATAAAAGTGTTACTGTGAATCCAGTCTTGCAATCAATATCCCATATACAGTAATGTGTCAGTTTGTACTGTTAAAATTGCCATACAGATAAAGTGCTTTCTTGTGCATTTTCAATCATTGTCATCAAAATTATACATCTGAAAATACTGACGGAGTACGCTATTATATTGACAACATGACTAAGAATGTTGTTTGTGAACAATGAAACAAGGACTTGTCATTTTGATGGCTTCATTTACTCACCCTAAAGTTGTTACAAACTTGTATGAATTTCTTTCTTCTGCTGAACACAAAAGAAGATATTTCAAAGAAAGTCGCCAACCAAAGAGTTGATGGACAATCAAACAGGCTAAAGACCCCATTGACTTCCATAGTATGGAAAAAAATATATTATGGAAGTCAATGGGGCCTTGAGCCTGTTTGATTGCCCATATTCTTTTAAATATTTTCTTTTGTGTTTAGCAGAGGAAAAAAATTCATACAAGTTTGGAACAACATGACAGTGAGTAAATGATGACAAAATTAAAATTATTGGTTGATCTATCTGAGGTAGATTCAAGAAATGTACCAAAGCGACTGAGAAAAACTGTAAGATGATGTAATTGAGAAATCCATTTCTATTTATGAACATTTCATATCTTGTTAGAAGTAAAAATATTATGATTATGATTTGAAAGTGTTAATGATATTTTTTTTTTTTAAATTTTACCTTTTTTAAATTTTTTACCTTTAGACACCCTTGTAACTCCTGGACCAACACTCTCCACTGTTCCAGCTCCTTCATGTCCCAGGATTAAAGGAAAAGGCCGTGGCTTCATTTTAGCATCATCATACAGGTAAGCCCAATCTGAGTGACACACCCCAGATGCTGCTATCTGACAGGGATTGATGAATAGTCTTTGCTAAGTGAAATAAAATAATTTCCCTTGAAAGCACAATAAAAGTTAAGATTAAGAAAAAAAAAAATTTGAAAGCATGTAGTATCCAGAATAGTGTTACTGGTTACTACCCCTTATTCTCAGGCAAGTGTTTTTTTTGTTGTTGTTGTTTTTTTTAAGTTTGTGCAAGTCTACATTTATACTATATGTGGCCTAACATGAAGAACATAACAAACCTACCTTAATTCGTACTTCATGTTCTTTGGGAGGGGAAACCTCCACTTCCTCAATGGAGAGTTCTTTCCCTGGTTCCCAGGCCACTGCTGCCTTGCACTTGATCACCTTATTTATATATAGATAGATAGATAGATAGATAGATAGATAGATAGATAGATAGATAGATAGATAGATAGATAGATAGATATTAGTTTAAATATAATTAGTTTAAAATAGCATTGTATTGATCAAAAAGTCAGATAATACATTTATGATACAAAAGATTAATATTTTAAAATAAATGCAGTTCTTTTAAAAATGTTATTGATCAAAGAATCCTTAAAAAAAATTATGGTTTCCACAAAATTTCAACATTGAAAATAATAAGATGTTTAGAGCACCAAATCAGCCTATTAGAATGATTTCTGAAGCTTAATGCTGTTGTTTACATTAATATTTCACACTACTGTTTTTACTGTATCTGTCTGATTGAATAACTGCTGTCTTGGTTGACTCTTTTAAAAAAAACATTATTAAAAAAAATCTTACCACCCAAACTTTTGAAAGTTAGTGTCTGTATATTATGAGAAAGGCATTTATAATGCATTCATTTCCTCTTATGTCCTTACCTTACCTTCAGTTTCCATGGCAACCACACACTTCGATAAAGTGAATCTTTCCACTGTGGTCTTCTGTCTGCTATAGACAACGTTGCAGAAACAGAACATTTATGACAATTAAAACGGTGAAACAAAAACTGCTGATGATTATACACAAAAAAAGTTATATAAAAAAAGTTACGAATTTTTCACTGCCTCCTAATTCTAGTAACGTTACTCTAGTATGCTACATTTTAGTAAGCTACTGTACAATTCAGCATATAAACATTCAAACAAACATTCAGAGCAGGAGATGCATGTTACTAATAGCTACTCCTAACTCACTCAATGACTAACGTTAGTGCTTTTATCGGGGTTCAAGATAATGGTTGGTATTGTTGTTGGCACTTCTTTTCTGCTTTGCATATTATTCAGAATTTGGGATGCTGGCCAGACATCTTATGATTGGCTTACCGTCTTTCTTCTGCGCAACGGTTGCGGGATCAAGACCATTTGGAACGTGCTCTCCATCTAGTGGAGCTGTTTAGGAACTACGTTCATTTAAAGCAAAAGATTCACCCTCAGTTCCAAACCCGGATGACTTTCTTTCTTCTTTAGAACACAAAATGTTAGGCAAAATGAGCATTAGTCGCCTTCACTTTCTATGGAAAAAAATGTGTCAATGACGGTAGTCTAAATGGTAAGTAGCCTACTTCACACAACTCCCTAATAGGCCTATGTTAGGGCGGGACAGTGGGGCCAATTAATGACACCTGGTTTCCGACAAACAAACCACTTGACTCAACTATCACGACAACAAATGTAGTCCTTACCCAGAGTGAGGGGAAAAAGAGGAGACTTATGGCTTTACTTGCTGTAATTGTGCTTTTTGTTGTAAGATGCTGCAGCACATTGTCAGCTGAAGGTAGATTAAATATTACATTTAAGAATTAAACCATTTTGATTGGTCTATGTCTTTGATTGAAAGGATGTCTCTTTACCACCTCTGGGAGTGTGGGTTTAGAAACTGTGCTTGGAAAGTTGACAGGTGTAGACAGCAATATGCTTTGAATTGTCTATTATTATTATTTTAGCATTGCCACTAGTGTGTTGTCAACCTTTAGTTTTGTTTTATACCTAGAGCCCCCTCGCTCCTCTGATGAAACCAACAGTACAGACACCACCTATGGCTATGTGGCCTGTGCTTTTGCAGTGCTGTTGTATGGAAGTTACTTTGTTCCTGTTAAAACGATAGATACCGGCGATGGTGAGGAGTTTAACTACTTTTACATGCCACATCATCATTTGACCAACCTTGCCTCAAAAACTGCTGTCTTTACAGGAATGTTTTTTCAGTGGATTTGCAGTTCAGCTATTTGGTGTGTTGGACTGGTTGCTGACACATTGCTTCACCCCTCCAGAGCTCATCCTGCAGCTATGCTTGGAGGAGCACTTTGGGCCACTGGTAAAGTGTATTTGTGAGCGAATAAACGTGTTTAATATACATACAGATGTAATTTATAACAGATTTACCTCTTAGGAAATATAACAGCTGTCCCAGTTGTGAAGTTTATTGGCCTTGGTCTTGGAATTTTGCTTTGGGGATCCAGTGGATTGTTAATTGGATGGGCAAGCTCAAGGTGAGCTGGCTTGATATTTGACAGAAGGGGCTTATAGGGATGTATTGAACTTCCTGATGTTAAACTTTGGGACATTGATTTGTATGCTGGTCCAGGCTGTTTCCCAAAACCATCGTGAGCCAAGCTGATCGTAGAGAACATTGGTGGCAATAGACCTTATTCACATGCTGTGAGGAATTTACATGCATCTCCTCAGTGGGTTGTACTGTTATTGAATGCTTTTGTATTGTTCTGCTGATGTAACAATTAAAAATGTCTTTCCAATAAATGTCAGTAGACCCACAAAAAAAAAAAAAAAAACACTCAGAAAATAAGTGATCTAGGAGCTTTATCCACCATTTTACAGCGGATGCCACTGAAAACAGTAAGTCCATCCATCACAGCCTCACTTTTTATTAATGTTGCTGCTCTGAATAAGGTCTATGTCTCCATGATCAACTTGAGCTCAATGCTTTTGGGAAACACAGCCCAGGCTAATTAATGCAGTTTGAGCTAGTTGACAAGCTAAGTTAAGCAGTCCACGGGTGAAATGAGACGAGCTGAAAAAAAAAAACTGTATATCGGGAACATTTACTTGATGTAGCTTGTTAAATCATTGCTATATGTAATGTTAGGCAGTTTGTCAGATAACTGGACTTGACCTTTTTTTTCTGGAATTTTTTTAAGAAAAACTTGATTGTAGTCTGAATGTCTTTTTTAAATTTAGAGTAATTTTTCTCAGTAGAATTATATTGTATTGGTTTAAAGCACTTGTTAAACAGTGTTTTACACAGAGCTGTGTTTTAACACTTAGCGATAAGGTTCATCACAAAATGATCCTTACAAAAGGTTCCAAACATTGAAAAATATTTCTGAAGCATTTGTTAGTTTTAATGTAAATGTCAACATTTACTAATAAATGATTCAAATTTAAAATCTGTTATTTAATGGACCTGAGCTAACACAAACTAACAGTGAACAGTTGTATTTTTATTAACTAACATTAAGAAAGATGAACTGTAACGAACGTATTGCTAATTGTTAGCTAATGTTAGTAGTTTAATGCATAAATTAATGTTAACTAGTAGGACCTAATTATAAAGTGTTGTCCATGTTTTTAATTGAAGGCAGAGGTAATCTTACCTCTTAAGTCATTCATTTCAAGGTTTGGCTGGTTTGGGCTGGATCCAGAGGAAGTGTCCAAACCGATACTCAATTACTGTGGAGCTGGGCTTTCTCTGCTAAGGTAATGGGATAACGTTAGGTATTTCTTATGTCTTTTTATTTAAATTTTACACATCAAGATGATGTTTCTTCGGCTATTAATGAAGGCTGAAACTTTACAAAGTAACATTGTTCATTCAATTATAAGGTGCTTTAAGTCCTCAGAAAAAGGACATGCCTCAGGCACACCTCTTTAATATGGACAGACAATATTTACAACCCCCCCCCTAAAAATTTTTTTTTTTTGAAAATAAAGAATTGTTCACTTAGTAGTTACACCTCACAAAGATCCTTTTGAGATGAGAGTGCTGTTGTCTTACTCGCTCAAAAGTTTTTCCGAAATTGAAACTGCAATATATTGTGCAAGGCAGGATAAACCTCCTCCTAAGACCTGAAGACACGTTGTATTGGATCTAGTTCCATCTGATTTTATAGGATATGGAATAAAAACATCCTTGCGTTTTATTTATTGTGAGAGGGAACTCTCTGGATTAGTTTTTTTTTTCTTTTTTTCTCATAACACAATCTTTGTTTCAGTGCCATCATATTCTTCTTTGTGAAAAGTGATGTTCATAAACGTACATCTCCTGAATCCATGCCTTTGTTGATTGATGATAGGGTAAGTTATAGGGCTTTTCCACTTTAAGAGCTTTTTGGATGTTATGTAGAATATTGTTTGGTGTATTTTGTTTTGGATACACTCATTTTTGCTGACATTTTGTGTGCATGTATTCACACTGTCTTTAGAGGTTGAATCAAGACATCACAAACCTCAGTGATTCATGGGTGGACACGATTTCACCAAAGAGCAAAAGAGTGTTGTGAGTATCTGTAGGCCTTCCTAGTTCTAGTACATTTCTGGTTCTTTATTATATACTGGGATGTTTGAGGCCTTTTTTTCTGTGCTTATGTGTGCATGTATAAAAAGTTTGTGAATGTATATTTATGGCATTTTCATCTTTATACTATAATATTGTAAAATCTCTGGAAGATAAATATTAAATATATGGAATATTTATTCTCTATGATAATATTCTCTTGTTACAGGGGCTGCATCTTGGCCATATTTTCAGGTGTCCTTTATGGCACTTCTTTTGTGCCCGTTTTCTATATTAAAGTGCATGCCAAAACCAATTCAAGTATGTTCACTGGATCCAGTGAGAATGGTATGTATGGGATGACAAAGTAGTTTCAGTACTAATGGAATGCAATTTTTACAGCTTAATAAGATGTTAAAAAGCATTTTATAGGCTATTCTAACATGTTTTTCTGTCCATTACAGAAATTGACTACTGCTTTGCCCATTACAGTGGAATTTTCCTTATGAGCACAGTGTATTTTCTTACTTACTGCGCAGTCATGAAGAACAGGCCTCGGATCTATCCCAGAGCCATCTTACCTGGTAATTAAAGTGCATTCCATTCCATCTTTATTTCAACTTGGATGAAAGGACCGTGTTGCTTTGCAGCTCCACCATATTTGTGAAGTTTTGCAAAGCAACTGTGTTGTTACAGGTAAAGTTTACTGTCAACTACTGGACACGATACCCCTGAAAATATTCTTCCGCTTTCTACTGAATATTGAGTTCCCGTGTTTCTTAACTCATGTAAAATCTTCCATGCAGGTTTTCTGAGTGGCTTGATGTGGGGATTAGCCACATATGCCTGGCTTATGGCAAATTACTACCTTAGTGCAGTGGTCACATTCCCTATAATTAATGCTGTAAGTATGGCACAAAAGAAAATCTTTCATGTTCTCATTCACCTTGCATTGAAAATCGTAAGTAATGACAGTGTGTTCTACTTTAATTTCAGGGTTATGGTTTGGTAGCTGCTCTGTGGGGAAGTGTGGTATTTAAAGAGGTCAAAGTAGGTAACATAAAGCTATTTGTATTCATTCAGTATTTTGGATGGCATTTTTACGTGACCTAGTCTGGCACTTTGTTTTTCAAATGAACATGAATATTCATGTGTTGATTTAAATCTGCAGAGAACACCTTGCATAAGATAAATTCACTACCTTTCATTAGTTTTGATATTATGGTGAGCAATTAGTATTATAATTATGCATTTAGTGAGTACATGTATGCAATTGTATATATGTGTGTGTGTGTATGTACATGTGTACACACACACACACACACACACACACACACACACACACACACACACACACACGGTTGCAATTGAAATTATTCAACCCCCATTGCAAATCAGGTTTATTGGCAAAACAGACTTTCACCTGTTTGCAATGAACAAATCAAACAAAAGTAATTGAAGTAGCTCAACACAACAAATTTTTCAAGTGGTTTTCCCAAATTGAACATAATTCAGTAATATTCTTGGGTTTCTTTTGAATCTTTTGAATGATACCTAATATGTTATATGAAAAAAAGGCAATAAAAAAAGCGCCAATCGTCCCTCTAGCAGGATGTGACAGTTAATTAAACCTGTTTATCTCAAATTCTGTTCCTGAAAATAATAGCGATCAGCCGACTTCAGATAACCATAACCTTTGTTACAACAAACAATGAAAGAAATAAAAACAGATTCGGAAAGGGCTGAAACTAGCTTTAATATGGTATTACAATAGGTAAAATTTCACCATGTGATGGATTTTCCCAGATCGCATCGCATATTTCTAACTTGCAGTCAAAAGTGATACTTAAACCTAGCCAGTTTAGATATTTAATGTGTTCTAGCTCAAACACACCTGGTGCAACTAATGAAGCCCTTGATTAGTTGCATCAGGTGTGCTTGAGACAACACCTGTTTTGCAGATTTGTGCTGTTGTGAGGGATTCTATTCAGGGGGTTGAATAATTTTGAAACTGCAGAAGTTATTAAAAGTTGCATTTCAATTAATTCATACATAATTATAATTGCTCACCATAATATCAAAACTAACAAGTGTGTGTAAGAGCCAGTTTAGATCATAGTCGTTTTAATTTGCTATTGATTCATTACCAGTAATAAGGAAATAAAGCAGAAACTTCTATTTAGGCCAGCCTAACAAACAAATGTTCTTTCCTCAGGGTCTTGGGAACTTGCTATTGTTTATTTTGGCATCTTGTGTTGTCCTGGCAGGCTCCCTGTTAACTGCTTATTCAAAGACTTGAGTATGTACGTTGTTACCACAAGGTGGCAATGGTGGATCAGGTTTTAAACCAATATTCCTGCCAAAAATTGCAATCACTGAGCTTATCACCTTGAAGAAGGCATCTGCAGTTGCTTAGTAGCCCTTGATGTTTTTTGCACGTTTATATTGCATTTTAATGGCAGTCCAAATTAATTCTAGGTTTTCTGTAAGTTCACATGTATTTGAATTAAACAGTAGCCCCTTTGGCTTATAGGTTATGTATGTAAATTTGTGTTTGTACTTGTGCTATGTATTCAAGCAGACAAACTGACAAAGATGGGACAAACACTCATAAAGGTCTGTCTGTCATAAAGATGGCTATATCCATAGCTTATAAATCATGTGAAGTGATATTTTTTGAGAATCCAAAAAATAGTTTTCTGTGATGGGCAGGTTTAAGGAATAGAATATACAGTTTGTTCAGTATAAAAATCGTTATGTCTGTGGGATGTAAAATATGAAAACCGTGTGTGTGATATGTCTAGATTAGAATAGTATGTCTCAAAAATACATAATGCATTCCATACCTAAAGGACGATAACTTGTACTGTTGCTGTAGGCTTCCTGTTTCCTGTCCTCTTTACCAAAGCCTATCCATTAATAGATGTTATTGTTTCATATTCACACCAGCAAATTACAAGTACAAAACATGTCAAGACAACATTGTTTACAGGCAGGTGTGCACAGGAAACGTTTTCCTGCTGGAAAATGCTGTTCAATTTTAACATCTTCCTAAAAGACAACGAGCTTTCCTATTTTTGTAATTTATCAGCTGTTAGGGGAAAAACAGCGATGGTTTGCTGATACAACAACAAAAAAAGCTGGTTTAAGATTGTAATGCTGAAAAATGCCCAAACCACTCTTAAACCAGTCCATTACGAGCTTATGCTGTTGTGTTTTTTGGGGGGTTTGTTTTATTATTATTATTATTTATTTTTCAGCAGGTACAGCTTTAATGTTTAGATATGTAACTACGGGGAAATACTCATACACGAGAATATACAGTTTAGTTTCTAATGACCACATTCTAGCCTGTCGCGTTTTCAGTGAAAAGGGCGTAAGGACAATTGCTGCATTCTTGTCAATTTGGGACTGTTATCTCAGCTGATCCGGCTTCGGGATAGTTGTCTTCATTCATGCTGGACCTGCTCCGAAGGGATCATCTGGAACTCCTGTGTGCCATCAATATGTAAACGAAAAGAACGCAATTCCAATGTGGACAAAAGAAATTTGACTTTGCCTAATCATGCGCAGACACTCGTACCAATGGATACGCATACGACTCGTCCTGGAAATGTCGGGGACACTATGATTTGTTTGTCCGTATCGTTTTTGAAAGTTTGCAACTGTTGTGGGAGATATTCAGCCATTAAGAAGTATTTGGTCATAGCAGTTGTGTGTTTTGTTTATTTGTTTTTCACCGTTCACATGAACCACACGTCTAATAGCCAAGACAAACGTCACGATCCGTGGACTAGAAATAGCGTGTATTCTCAAAAACATAGAAAAACCGACCAGGACCCCATTGAGGGGGAAGTGAATGAATCCCTGAGTCCGACCAGGTCTAATGTGGTGTATATAACTCTCAAATCTAAGCGGCACAAACCGGCCATCATCAGGGGCACAGTGCGCCCCAAACTCCGGAGAAAGAAAGTTAAAGTGAGAGCGCAGAGTGGCACACAGGGCAAAGCGAAGGACGCGAGCCACGATATAAACACCGTTGACAAACAACTGGGATATTCTGAGCTTGATGGCAGTAATGGTGATTATTCATCCATCAGGATATACAGTGAGAGAGCTCCTCCATGGTTCAGCATTGACGACATCACAGCCATGCGCTTTCTAGCTGATAGTAAAATTACGCAAATTGACGAAGTTGCACCTCCGGGCTTTTCTTCTTTCATTTTATTTAAAAGTGCGACAAATCACACGGACGATACTGATGCGTGTCGCAAATGTTGCGGTGTTATTAGGAGACCCTTGGACATGAGTGAAGTGTTCGCCTTTCATCTGGATAGGGTCTTGGGACTGAACAGAACTTTGCCAGCTGTCAGCAGAAGATTCCACTCTCTTGGAGGTAATGTATTTGTTTCTGTTTTTGTTTATTAAAAAAAAAAGGTTTTCATAATTAGGCCTAAATATTTTCCACTAATACATTTTTACTTAATTTGTTTTATTCTATTGTATTAGATATTTTAGAAGCAGATAAATAGGCCTACTGCATTTTACGTAATTTTGGATTAAATTGGTAAATAATATAGTGGCCCCCCAAAAAAAAAAGATGTGTAAATGTAACTGCATTAGATAAAAAAATCTCAAACCAAATCCCATTTTATTTATTTATTTTTAAAGGCACATTTTGAATTATACTAATTGCAAAATAGATAAAAGTCAGTTCTGAGAAAAGCACAATTTGATTGTCATTTTCAAGTAAAGTTGTTTGCATCCTTTTTAAATAATTAAATACACTTAGGCTATAAGTACTTTCTGTGGCAACTGAATTCGGAGCAGTTCAGTTTCATCAAAGCGGTCTATATCCAGCTAATGAGAAATCAAATATGACTGATGCTGATCTAATGAATGGATAGCCTACATATATTTAATCTTGTTTCAGATGGTCAGCCTTGTCCAGTGGTTTTGTGGGATCCTTCTTTAAGCCCAGCAGTAGATCAACCCTCTGAGAGACTGAGCTGGGGTTCATATCAAACCTCTCTCAAATACAAGTGCTGGCATCGGGGCATCATTCCTAAACCAGAGTGGAGGTGCACCAGCATCCACCACCATGAATGGAGCAAGCTAGTAGTCTTTGATTTCCTTCTGCAGGTACTCTACTCCACTTTCATCTGTGTTGCAACTTTAAACTTGTAGATAAACAAACTTAGATGCACCTTAACATATATCTGTTGTTTTCTGACCAATTAATTTAAACGGAATAAAAAATTTAAAAAAAGATTGTGCTTCTTCTCAGATTTATGAACGACTAGATAAAAACTGCTGTGGATTTAAGCCCCGCCCAGAGGACACCTGTGTTGAGCTTGGTCACCATGAAGAATGTACAGATAAGGACAGCATAGAGCTGACACACATAGTCCACCGTAGACATGACCCACACCACCTGGTTTTCTTTAACAACAAGGGCTACTTTGACCGAGATGAGGAGAATCTGGACTTCAGGCTACTAGAGGGAATCAAAGAGTGAGTAAGATTACCAGACCTACAGTGCTTAACACATTTATTAGACCACCTGTCATAATAAAGAGGAAACACAAATATATTTGGAATCTGTCAAAAACCTTGTTTAAAACTAAAACTGACTAACAAACTGAAACAAATTGTCTTAAATAGTCTTTATTCCCACATAATAACCAAAACTTAATTTTTTGTATATTGTGTCCTTTGGCCTTGCTGCCATTGTTTTTATGTACAGTACTTTGCCGCAGTCTCTGTTGTTACTGATTAGTTTCTAGTCCCAAATACTTGCTTTTGATGAAACTTTTGTGCAATCTGTCTTTGAATCCTTTAAATCCAAACTTTCTCAAATAGGATTCAAATCCGGACTTTGACTTGGCCAACTGTGACTAAAGAGCTTACACATACTGATGGATTAACCATTACAGAAACAAATGATTTTTGTTTGATAATCACCAATACTGTGGGCATTAGGGCAGCTGTGGCACAAACCTTGTAATGGGTGGTGGTCTAATAAATTTTTATACATGACCACTTGATCTTTAATTTAATCTCATAATGATGTTATAAGTGTCAAGAATTGGCAGATTTTGCAGAGATGCTGTGCAAATGTTTTTTAATGACAGATTTTCACATGTAGAATTGAAAATAATCAAAGATATATAAAAATAAACAGACATTTGCTTTACTGTTTCAACCCCCTCTTTCTTACCACAAGGGCCATTTGGAATTCCTAAAGGCAAAGAGGTGTTAATAGTGCTGTTGTTTGTGCTGGGGCTTCTTTGCTCTCTCTCTCACTCACTCACTCACTCACTCACTCACTCACTCACTCACTCACTCACTCACTCACTCACTCACTCACTCACTCACTCACTCACTCACTCACTCACTCACTCACTCACTCACTCACTCACTCACTCACACAATGTGCAAACTAGTTTTGATTCGGTATCAACTTTGAAGTGCTGCCTATTGCAACACAATATAGTTGCACTATAGCAACGCTGTCCCACATCTTTTGCTATTGTAACTGTGCTTATTTCCATCATTGGTATAAGTAGCAGTGGGTAGTAATAGACAAGAAATGTAATTTTTTACCATCTTGCTGATAACGTTTCTTTAGTCATTCGGCGATCCTGCAGCCTGAACCCCTGTAGGCACACCTGTAGGTTTCAGGAGAAACTCATGACCTTTAGTTTATTTTTGAGTTACATTTAAATGAATGTGCATCTTTTCTTGTTCATACTGGACCATCTGAGGTGATTTGTAATTGCTGCAACTAAGACTGTAACTAAGAATTTGTTTCTGTGAGGCCACAAGTTTGACCTCAGTAAGCCAACACCACTGAAGATGTAAGCAAATACATATGCCAACAATCTGACACGTGCTGTCTGAGCTAAGGGATTCTGCTGGCGATGCTGCTAATGTGATACCTCTGGGAACGCAAGCTCACTTGTGCAATAACATCAATCACAATAAATGATCAGCCATTGCTGTGTATGAGTATCACAGCTTGCACATTATCTTCATCACAGCATGGTATTACATAATTTGCCTGTTAGCATAAATGTTACACATTTTTAAAATGTGGTTATATATTCTATACTAAGTCTGTTTTAATAATTTTGGAATGCATTTACTGTATTCTTTCAATATTTTTCCTCTTTCAGGCTACCAGATCAATCTGTGTCAGTGCTGAGGTCTCAGCGTCTCAGGGAAAAGCTCCTGCAATCGCTGTTTCTCGACCAGCAGTACTGGGACAGTCAGGGAGGCCGTCAAGGCATTGAAAAACTCATTGACGTAATTGAGAGAAGAGCCAAAGTCTTGCTCACGTACATCAATGCCCATGGGATTAAAGTAGTACCTATGAACTCTTGACAAATGGAGCTTCAGTTATCAGTGCGCAAAATGAACCACCAACCTTCTGTTTTCCAGTAAATGTCAATGTTTTTGACATATTAGGATGACAATGAAGAACTGTTGAATTGAAGGTCTGTAAGTCAAAACTCAGTGCACTTTTGAAACCACCACTTTGTGGTGTTGTAAGTGATTCACCTTTTAAGACACAATCATATTAAATCCTTTCCCTAAATGCTCTACACAGATTCCAGGGCTATTTTTTAACACAACTGACATTCCACAAGTTAAAGGCGCTGTAAATGATATGGTCTGTTTCATTAACTTCCACCAGACAATGGCTGCACCTGAAATCTTATTCTTCCATACTAGTAGAAGAACAGTATGTGACAAAAGAAGTAGGTCCAAATTCGCAGTACTCATAAAAGAGTAGGCAAAAAGTACCCGGATGACCTACTTCTTCCGACGAGATTATGAAGTGTGCATATGAAGGACACTTTACTATCCCATGAGGCCACGGGAGAGGATTTGTGAATGGCGGTAACGTGACGCAACTGATGCTAGGTCACATGACAAGGGCAACATGGCGAATGTATACGTCCAAATTACATGCATTCTGCACACATTCATACTATAACGAACAAAGCGATTTTGATCGCAACCTTAGCCTCTGAATCAGACCACCCCTTCAGTCAATTCCCGCCAACTAGTGGCATGTCAGAAAACCTGATGCAAGTAACCAAAATGCTCAGCTTTTTAGTATAAATTTTGCTGTGTTAAAAGGAGATGATTATTGTTGCATTATTATTACATTTGGAAATGTTGCACTTGTGTACAAGTTTATCACCGTGAAGATAAAACTTTATTATTTTTGTACTATGATGTTTTTTTTTTTAATACAAGTGTTCCATCTGTCCACTGGAACATCACTTCAATATTACATTAATAGAGTAATCAATTGAATTGTATGAATTATATATGAATTATGAATTATATTATAGACAACACCACTGTTTGTTTGTTTGTGTGTCAACTTTGAGAAAACATGATAATCTTGGAAATGGAAAAGTATGCTTTAAACCCATGCTTAACATGACAGCCTTTGGATCTATATTCACTGTAGTCCTTGAACTATCATGTTCATGTTCATGCTATGTGTTGACTGCAGGAATACTTCAGTTTGAGTTCAGCTGAGTTCAGCTGTCTTCTGACTTTGCTGTTGCCCTCATTTGCGTTTTTAGTTTGCCTGCCAACCAGCCAGTTAGTTCTCAGAGCCTAAAGTTACCCCTTTTGAAAGCGTGAAGGAAAACTCCAGATAACACCACATAAATATGCTCACACAACAGGTCTTTTATGAGTTTGAAAATACTTAATGTTTGGCAGCATTACTCATGTCAGATGTATCTGCTCTGCACAGTAGACTTGCTGTGTCTTGCCACACTCTTTGCCAGACAAAATCAGGTCATTTGGAATGTCAAATCACCTCTGCTGGATATGCAAACACTTGAATTGAAACGGTTAAGCGTTCAAGTTCATCTTCCTTACTGTTTTTTCCATCCTGCAGATGTGTTCTCACATCCATATGTTCGACCCAAATAGTAGTAAAGATTTTATTTTAAACCGTGAATCCACATGGAAAGTGCTGTTTTCATCATATCAAATGCAGCATACCATAATGGGAATGGAAATAAGCATCTTTTGAGAGCTGATTTTGCATATGACCTCATTTTATTTCAATGTTTGAAGTGCAATGAAATTCCTTTCAGTTGACACAATGATTCCAATCTAATAATTTCCTGTCTGTTTCTTCAGTTGGGTTTAAAAACACTGTAAAACATCCTGGGCAAGTAACATATTTGTCACAGTCATATGTCAGGGACAATTTCTTTCCCTCTGTTGTGCTTTCTGCCCTCATTGTATATCCTAACAAGAAAGCTTTTATTACCAGTTGTTCTGATTTTTCTTTTGTTAGGACATTACCGCCATTTTCCGCTCTATCAAACAAGCCATTATTCTAACATTCCTCCCTCTTTCTTGTTCTAACATAGCTTGTGACCTTAACCAGACTTATAAACGTCCACAGAACAGCTGAACATCTCATTAATTCAGAAGGCTTTTCCAAATAATATAAATTATTCTTGTAACTATAGCAGCCAGAACAATTTCTTTAAAAAAAAATAAAAATAGATCATTGCTCATCATTCATATCAGCTCACAGCTGTTTCCATACTAACATCTCAATCCTCCTTTCATTTGCCGGCACAGCTGACCTGCTCCATTTCTCGAGCATGTGAAAGTATGGAAAGGAATTTTACACAGCCGCTCACAGTCTTATTTTTCTTTCTTTTCCTTAATTGTTGCTATGACAACATCACCCCAGCAACATCCCACCTGGTTGGCAGACAGATGTACAGTATGAGATCGACAGCATCAGTTAGAACACAAGAAGCTGTTAGAGCTAATACCTTTGTACAAAAACACGAGGTTAGACATAACACGGGTGCATTAGCCCCCCTCAGATTCTCATCTGGAATATGAGTCTTGCTCAACATTAATGTCCTCCACGTGAAGCCAAAAATGAAACAGATGGTAGAAAAAAAGGAGATTAAATAAAAAAAATCAGGGCATGTTATAACCTGAATATGCACTTTGTGATGAGATACTGAAGGTCTTCAGTTGTGCCACAGTTGATGTTTGCTGAGATTCATGTTGGTCATGGGTTTTTTATCATGGAAAGATGCTATCTGAGTGTAAAAACAGCACAACACGCCTCGAGGCAGGCAGCCAGGTTTCCTTAAGTTGTTCCATTCAGTTTGTCAAAAATAATCTCTCTTTGGGGACTGTGTGCAGCTGTCAGATCTAACAGTAGGATACTAGCCCTTTAACTCTTCCCTAACCAGAAAAACTCAAAAAGTTAATTGGACTGAAAATACATGGGTTTGATCTTAGTTGAAAATGAAAATTCTGTCATAATTTATTCACCTTCGTGTTCCAAAACCATTTTATTTCATTTGTTTTCTATGGAACAGAAAAAGAGAGTTTTCATCACATGACAGCAGTTCACACAACAGCATGGCAAGCTCCAAACAGACAGAAAGCTAATCATAATAAATCATAATTCACTGCAAATATTCCTCTTCATCGCAGCCTTTGCTTAGCATTTATAAATATGCCTTAGAAAAAAAAACAGCCCTGGTGTGCATCTTGAGACAAAACAATGATATTTTAAGATATGTCAGTGCAAGTTGCTTTCAGTTAAAACAGCTCAAACATGCAATTTAGTCTGGACTAGTTTTAAGCCTTGTCTGTGAAACCAGGGAATTGTGTACTAGTTGTGTATTAAGGTGAGCAAGCCTTAAATGAGAACACTTGGGTTAAGTCAATTAGGTTAGGTTTAAGCACATGATCTTGGTCTAATGGTGCTCATAAAATAGAAACAGTCATCAAGTAATTGAATGAATTACCCCAATACAAGTACTCGTCTGGCTGGGCTCTGATCTAGATATTCCAAATAGTCCATGCTTTCTCACAAACAGTAAATTAAACCTGTCTCTTAATTCATCCTCAATTTAGTCCTAAAGTCTAGCTGTAATCTTTCCTTTTGCAATCAGCTTTGTTGAATCCAGAACAGGCTAAATATGCATGTCTGTCCAAGTCACTTTGAGTTAAGACAGCTCAAGCAGGCATTTTAGTCTGGGACTATATTTAAGCTTGGTCTGTGAAACCGGGCATTTATGTTTGAGTTCGGCAGATGTTGTCACTTAGAACTTTAATTTATGGATAAAAGATTTGTAAAGGTATTTTAAAAATGAACTCTTTGTGTTCCACAGCTTAAATGTACATTTTTGGGTGAACTATCCCTTTAAGGTTTATCTCCCTGTCTGTGTCTCTCTCTTATATTCTCAGCCACACTATACCATGGCTCCCTTTGTCTGCCTGACAGGAATGCACATAGAACAAAGAGTAAAATAAGCTATGTGTGTGAGATTTTGATGTGTGCATGTCTTTGTGCATGGGAGTGTGTGTTAGAGAGAGAGAATAGTCACTGGCATGTTTACAAAAGCTCTCACTAATGCTGGCTCTGTCACCATGTGCTAGGGGTTAACCCCACATGAGAACTAGATTAGGGGACACAGCACACTGCACTTATTCACATGTCCAGATATAAAGGCAGGCAGAGAATCTGCCTCTCATCGGCATCTGAATCATCTGAGCTGCTGTTAAACTTACACACATGCAGTTAAGAGGAGCCCATGTCATTTCACTAAATATAGGCGTGACACAAAATATAACTTTGGAAGCCATTACAGCTTGAAATGTCTTCAGCAGTGAAATTATGTTTTTAAATATCACCAAGCTTTCCATTGCCCTTTCCAAAAAAATGTTTTCCAACAGGAAATGAGCAATTGTATGGAAAATGGAAATGCATTTGTAGATTTTCAAGGATTCTCTGAGCATTTTATAGACTGAAGTAGTGCTACTGCAGCCGTAACTATGTTGAATTTAACCACGGTTTGTATCCAAAAATGAAGATATTCATTCAAGCATGCTGCTTAATTGACTTGTTGATACAGCTAGCATTTGATGAGTGGTGTATGAAACGCAACACATTATTTATTGTTGTGTCAGTTGATTTATGAGTTGTTTCAGCTGAAATACTTGCTCATGAAGGAGAAGGCAGGTCATTTTTGGAGGGTGTCTATTTGGGAGCTATATGCTGCCTCCAATTGGAACGCTGAGTAAATCAAGAGTTAAGACAGCTGCTTATGTCAAATAAAAAATTATCTTGGAAGTCTAAAATGTAAAATTGCATCAGTAATAATTTGACTAAATGATTCATTTGAACCTGATGAGCAACAGCCAAACTGAAGTAATTGAGAATAAATATAAAATTGCTATTTGTTTTCTGAACAATTTGAAGGCTTATATTTTGTGATGAAAGAGAACCGAATAGAGTTATGTGCTGTAGAGTGCATTAAAAGTAAATTAGCACTCATTTTTTCCGACATTCTGGAAAGACCTTCTGGGAAATGACTCGAGCAGGAAGACAAACAGGAATGGGCAGCTCAGAGCAGACGGCCAGCTAATGTGGCAGGATGGACAAGAGACAGGGAGGCAAAAAATTCATTCCTGCTGCTCAACGTCATCCGAGGGCAAAAGGAACTGAAGCAGCAGACCTCAGTTTATTCATTCTTAGCTTAACCTTTCCCTCTCTTCCGCTGTAGTCTGCGTGCCAGGAAAAGTTAAATCTCCATGTAAGCAGCTCTGGACATAAATAAAAAAAAAAGAGTAACTTCTAAACTCTTAAAGGGATAGTTCAAAATTCTGTCAGTAATTACTCACCCTCATGTTGTTCCAACCCCGTAAGACTTTCGTTCATCTTCGGAACACAAATTAAGATATTTTTTATTAAATATGAGAGCTGGATCACTCCTCCATAGGCTTCCTGAGGGATTGATACTTGCCGGCCCAGAAAAGTTATTAAAGACATCGTTAAAATAGTCCAAGTGACTACAGTGGCTCAATCTTAAGTTTATCAAGCGACGAGAATACTTTTTGTGCACAAAAAAACCCCCAAAAAAGAACGACTTTATTCAACTATTAATTTTCTTCTGTGGGCCTCGAGTGAGTTCACGTAGTGTACACGTCACACGTCACACGCATCGCACACATGACCAGCGTCGGCCAATAGTGAGCCTGCGTGTGACGTACAACACAGAAGCGCTGCGCAGAGTTCGCTTGATAAACTTAAGATTGAGCCACTGTAGTCACTTGGACTATTTTAACGATGTCTTTAATAACTTTTCTGGGCCGGCAAGTTTCAATCCCATAGAAGCCTGTGGAAGAGTGAGACAGCTCTCAGATTTAATCAAAAACATATTAATTTGTGTTCCGAAGATGAACAAAAGTCTTACAGGGTTGGAGTACTGACAGAATTTTCATTTTTGGGTGAAATCCCTTTAATCAAACAATAATCCTAAATTTTTGTGAGAAAATTCTCTCTATAGTAGCAATACATATTTGTATTATATATGAGGTTACAAATATCGGGTCAGGGAGAAGAAAAAGACTGTATTGTAGACTTTACCATTTACATAATTTTAAAGTTTAACTGTTTTAGAATGCACACAGTCAACAGTCAATATTGTCACCTGGTGCTCACTGCTGATGTAGCAGATGTCAAATCAGTTTAAGTCAAACCAACCATTGACTCATCCTGAATGATTTTTGTACAGTCAAAATTCAAAATGTAACTTTAAAAAAAAAAAAAAAAAAATTAAACTCTCCTGCCATCTACTGTTCAAGAGAGGTGTGTAGTCAGCGTCATTGCACATACTACATCTGTGTATTATGAAGTAAGCTTGTCTGACTCTGAGATGTGTTTGTCTGTCTTTCGTCTCTCACTCTTTCATACTCTCTATTGCAATGAAACAGTAAGGAACGAGCTATTGAAATGATGTCATCACTATCATGGATCATCTTAGTGATGGCGAATTTGCACTAGCCGGTTCCTGTGGCAACCGTCTCACTACAGGATGTTGAGGGCTCTAGACCTGTGCGGATACTCTTTACAGCCTGAACGCATTGTGCTCTTTCCAGCAGTGAATAAATCAACATCAGCTGGCAAGCAAAGCAAATAACTAGCATTCACAAAGAACACCTTCCTGAATTTAACGACACAAGAACTAATAAAGACTGGAAGTCACCCAGTTGCTCAAACACAATGTGTGCCAAGTTGCCAACACTGTCTGAACCTCATAACTGAAAAATCAATGCTTACATTTTATATTCCACTCAATTTTGCTTCCAGTTCTTGCTTTATATGTCATTGTTTGACATGCGATTTGAGGGCCACTCGACTTGGAGACCAGATTTGTGTGCTTGAACCCCAGAGATCTCCACTCTTCTCTGATAGTGACAAAGTGAAAATTGCTAAAAAGCCTCGCTGAGAGCAGTGGACCTTTAGAGACGAACTCTGTGTGTCTGTGTGAGAGAGTTTTTATCTGGGGAAATATCACACTTTTATGTCAGCTTAAAAGGAGATGTGACTGAGCATCTCTGTGGACCATCACCCTAAAATACTGCTACAGCACTGGCTGTAAAAATGTAGGTTTTTATCATTGTCTGTTAAATCCTAGACCGCAGATTGAAAATGTCATAATGATTGATGCACATTCAGATTATTTGATCAAAGAAAAAGAACTATGGCTGCATGCAGTTTAAAGCATCAGTACAAAAGTTACTGAAACTTACAGTCATCTAACTAGGTCTTCCGTTACCAATGCCTGCTGTCATAAAAACAACTGGAATATGCTTTTGTTGTTCTCAGGGGAAAAGAAAGAACATAAACAGCATTTCAGGGACGAAGGCTATTTGATTCAATAGTATGTCCCGAGGTACTCAGCAATCCCTTTGCTATGAGTAGCCAGCACCATACAAGCCTTCACCATCAGCTCATGTATCAGTGTATCAATGGAAGGTAGCTAGTCTATTTTTAGCCCTGGGAACTCTTTACACAGGAGATGTAAACATAGCTGAACACTTCGCAGGACACTTGGTATGCCCTTTTTTATTTTCCTTTTTCCCTATCACATATTTTAGTAATCCTCATAAATTAGGAATTCAAAAGCTAAAAAATCATCATGTGAAAAGCGTCGTGAAATTGGACATCGCATTACAATGGAAATGGTAGGCCTACTTGTAGCGAGCCCCTCCCTCATGTTTCAAATATATATATATATAAAATATTGCACTATTTTATTCACCTTATTTGTTTGTGCAAGAGTGGGCGCCACCATTTTTAAAATATAATGTCAATGTGTTAGATTTCCGGTTAGCCACTTGTGAACCTGTAGTTTTGCAGCGACTGTGTAGTTTTGACTGGCTAGCTACTTTTTAATATGGACTACAGACCGACTGGCGTCCTTTGCACAGTTAGGGTCTACCATAATAGCTGGTTCAAGCGTAAAAATACATGCAAGATATTTGTTTTAACCATAATCCACACTGCGCACCAGAACTGAATGTGGACATGGGGCACCCTATGATCTGCACGCTGCAAGCTCGTCTGCTTTGGTCAAAAGCATTATTGTAGAATATTGCTCATCGCAGTTATATAAAGTATACTATTATTGTTTTCTGCGAGCTTGGGATATAAAATTAACATTTCATTACGGAATGGCTGCATGAGGACATTCTGCCAAAGATACTGGGTTAGAACTGGGTGGTGAGAATTTTACAAATTATTAGTATTATTGTTGTTGTTGTTATATACCTGTTTATGTGAAAAAAAATATATATTAATTTTGGAACAACAGCGTACTGTTTTGGTTATCCAGGCCTTTGTGGTCACATTACAGTTCTTTAGATGCCCATTGGAGGGCAGTGCTTCTCTGCAGCTGTATTCAAACAAAGTTGAAATGCAGAATTGCTTTTTATCGAGCCAGAAATGCACTGAGTGGGTTTAATATAAAATGTGACTGTTCCTGTTATTAGGGAAAGTAATTTTGTCAGGTTGAATGCATGCCTCCTGGACATTATAACGTTATGTTTACTGGAATATAACATTTTCAGTGACTATGGCATTATGTGACGCCACTGTTGCATATTCTGAAGAGAGTATAGCACGTTAACCCACAGTAACGTTATCATGTGAATAATCTGAAAAGTTGCTGAGACAGATGCCATGTAGGCTAAATGTAAAATGAAGCGAAGGAAGCAGCAGAGAATATAGGATTTCAGCTTCATGTTTGGATAATTTCTTTTAGCTTTGCTCTGTCCCAGTTATTTTCTCTCTTTGAATTGACTACAGCCCTTCCCTGATTCATGGAGATCAATAGATGTATGTGAATGGCCCATATCATAAAATGTACTACATACTGTATCTGATGTTTGTGTTACTTTGGGCTCAGGTAGTTCATTTTAACTCCCAGAAAGCCTAAAGAAAGTGACACATTTACAAACCTCCACAAACATGAATACATATACAAATACACGTATAGCATAGTGTGACAGGGATATTTGTGTTTATTTTTATAAAAAAATTTATTCAACAAAAATAACACCTGTCAGACACCTGTAGATGGCAATAAGAGGAAAATCGACCACATGAAATGACAATGATCAGCACAGACATTGTAGCCTAATTTCATAACAGTTACTGAAAGGCAAAAAAATACAGTGTGATTGACACAGGAGATGTTCTTCACACAATTGAGACAGAGCATATCGTTTTCATCAGGTTCCTTCATTATTCCTGTGATGAATCATTGTGCATCATTATAGCGTGTGTCTGATAGCTTTCACCATATGTTTGTCATTCAGGGACTTCATTTTCTTACAGGAGAGTTTGGGTGCTATTAGCAAGCTAAAAATACATAAAGGGAAAAAATTAGATAAGAGGCCTTTGGATATATTTAAAGCAATTAAAGAAAGATAGGAAAAATAATGATCATTTACTTAAACATTTATGCGCGTATGTGTGTGTGGCCCAAAAAAGAATTTGGATATTTCACTGAAGAATGATAATTCTGACATAACGTATCCGCCCTCATGTCGTTCCAAAACTCTTCTGTGGAACATAAAAGAAGACATCTATAAGATTATATTAATGGAGGTCAATGGTCAACAAAACAGTTTAGTTACCAACATTCTTTCAAATATTTCAGTCATATAGTTTGGAATGACATTTTC
This sequence comes from Semotilus atromaculatus, assembly GCA_031834385.1. Classification (NCBI taxonomy): domain Eukaryota; kingdom Metazoa; phylum Chordata; class Actinopteri; order Cypriniformes; family Leuciscidae; genus Semotilus; species Semotilus atromaculatus. Next base: position 13,649,349 of record JAULUF010000052.1, read on the forward strand.
CCCATACTTTAAAATATCTGAATTATGTTGCATTGACACAATTAAATATTAATGGCATCTTCAAACAAATGATGCTAGACCTAAGTAACTGCATATTTTGGCCATTTTTGCAGTGACCTGTACATTTTAGTCAAGATCAGGATCAGGATTTAGTCGCATCAAATGGTCGCCTTGCTCTGTTCTGTGATGCGCGTTCGTGACGTAATGTAATATACGCAATTACGTTGAAAAGGTCACGCTTCTGTCCTGACGAAAATGTTCTTTTAGCCTTTTTAATATTAAAACACCCAGGATACGCACACGAAATGGGCATTCTAAATGATAAACTGACACAAAGACATTTGAATATGTGCATATGGTCCTCCTTCCTCACATTTGTAAACACTGACTCGGTGCGAGCATTTGTGCTTAAACTTAAACTTTTTTATTTATTTTTGAAATGGCCGATCGTTTCGCTAGATAAGACCCTTATTCATCGTCTGGTATCGTTTAAATCCCTTTGAAGCTGCACATTTGGACCTTGAACCGTTTGGGGTCCATTGAAGTCCATTATATGGAGAAAAATCCTGGAATGTTTTCATCAAAAACCTTAATTTCTTTTCGACTGAAGAAAGACATGGACATCTTGGATGACATGGGGGTGAGTAAATTATCAGCAAAATTTTTTTAAAAAGTGAACCAATCCTTTAACGTTTGAGAAGCAGCAATTATTCAAATAACTTTTTTTCTTAATTTTGCACACTATATCTTTTCTTCCTTCATTATAAACCTAACAAACCTAATTTTGTCAACTGTTTTTCTTGAAAGCTGTGTTTGCTGTATCATTAAATAAATGGTACTTGGTTTGATATTTTTGAAGTCAAAATACCTTTCAGGGTCAATGCGTGTGTGTTTTGGTAGGCTATTTGTTCGTATTACAGGCACATGTACCTAACGGCTATAGAATATATCATTTATTTTTCTAAATTGCATTACCTTTTAATGCATGGTAAACCCTGTGATCTGTCTGCCTGTAAGATATTTGCAAGATTGTGAGATACAGAGTACTCCAGTCAAGAAGAAGTCAAATAAATATGCTATTCCCATTGCTCTTTGGTCTAGTCAAAACTGGTGACAGAAATTCAATTAAACCTGTTTAATGACCCTCTGTGGAGTTCCTGCCAGATGCCTACAATATTCTGAATGTGATTTAGAACTGGCCTTGTGAAATAAATTACATCCCAAGCCACCCCTGATGCCACACACTAAACTAAGGGGGGGAGGCTGCATATGTAGTATGTATAATCTTACATATTCATCATTGCAAATAATATATTTTGCTGTATTTTTATTTTACACAAAAGAAGGAATCGTAAAAGAGAAGGATTTGTAGAGAAGGCATCTCAGCTGAGAGAAACATATTAGCACAAAGAGGCCCTAGATGCTGTTTTATATAGTTTCTATTTCCCCTTTGTTTTTAAATTGCCTTTGTTCTTCCCATATCTCCAAATCAATCTAGTCCTTTAAGACCATAATCCAAATTTATCTATAAAGTCCTATAATTCAAAGTAATTTTTTTCCCTCAGTGAACTTCTATTAGTACTGATCTTACAGAATTTGCCAGAGGTTCAATGCAACCTTCCTGCTGTACAACACAATAACAGATAGAAGTCCCTGGACAGACAGCTTTGTTATATTGTGCAAAGCTCAGTCAATCTGGCTTGGTTTTGTTGTATGAAATATTGAATGAAGTAGTATATATTGTTGTTGTTTCATTGTTATTCATTTGATAACCCCGGGTGTACGGCTGCAAGAAGTCTCTTCTGGACTAAACTCTAGATTGTCAGTTAATTGCAGAGCTTTTCAATGTTTATAGTACTTTTAGTCACAAGAAACAGTCTTTATGGAGTCTTTCTTATTTTGCATATTGAGTCGTGTGAATTTCAACTCCTTTGATGTTTGCAGTGTAAGTCACCATAACAACAGCTTACAGCTTTATTTATAGCCTAATGCAATGTCGTTTGCATTCCGATAAATCTGAAATGTATTATGACAGCCAGCGTGAGCATTGATTCATTTCACATTTACATTTTAATGACTGCAATATCATATTGCTGATGGGAACATGGGAACAAATATAATTGTACACCATTGCCTGTGGCGTTATTTTCCATAATGACTTATTCATTGTCCGAATTACAATACATTTAAGGCTATTTTTTATTTTTTTATCAGAAGATATGCTTGCTTGAAAGCCAGAAGAATTTTTACTCTTCAAATTATTTCAAGTGATCTCTTGAGTTCCAAAATGTTAAACGTATTAATTTATTGGCATCGCCCATGCCATCGTTTTGTAACCAGGGATTATATGTGGAAACTGATTAACAGAAGTCTTTAACAGCCTGACTGAAAATTTCAATGTAATTTTTTTAAATCATGATTTGATTTCTCAGATTAGCTTATGATTAGCTTTAGTTTGTATCATAAAGCCAAATAGAAATCATTCAAATATGCATTGATATGCATTTGTTAAGTGCAATGTGTGTGTGTGTGTGTGTGTGTGTGTGTGTGTGTGTGTGTGTGTGTGTGTGTGTGTGTGTGTGTGTGTGTGCGCGTGTGTGTGTGTGTGTGTGTGAGTTGGTTTATGTGATTTATGAGGACACAAATTTGTATAATGACATGTGTATTACACTGGTATTACAACTTATGGGTGGTTTATGAGGACATGTCAAAAGTCCTCATAAATCAAATGGCATTAAAAAACATAAAAAACTATGTTTTATTAAAAAATTTAAAATGCAGCATGTCTCCTGTGATGGGTAGGTTTAGGGATAGGGGCAGTGTAGGGGGATAGAATATATAGTTTGTACAGTATAAAAACCATTACGCCTATGGAGAGTCCTCATAATGCTGTTGCACCAAGTGTGTGTGTGTGTGTGTGTGTTTGTGAGTGTGTGTGTGCACGTGTGTGTGCATTAATACACACACAAGGAGATTAAAGAAATTGATCTCATGAACCTTCGTATCTATACCACAAATTAAATTTCTCGTGGCATTTATACGCTAAAAATAGTTTTTGCGTGTATATGATAGGCAGTTTTCGCGTGCATATGATACGCACTTTATGGCGTGTAATACGCACGCACTCCACACCCTAATCCTACCCAAGCGGTTTACAGTGCGTAGCATATGCACGCAAAAATCATTTTTGGCGTATTAATGGTACGAGAAATTAAACTCGTGGTATAGATACGATCTAAGTCAGTAGTAGGCTATACCCAACAGTAATTATTATTGATAAACAAATTAGATATTTTTTTTTTCTGTTAAATTCATTAAATCACCCACTTTGATTTGCATTTGTTTCAGGAACTCAGATTTGTTGAGTCATTAGTTGGACTCATTATACTGGACTCATTAGTTCTATGATGATCTCACTGCAAGTCATTGAGCCCATATGTGACCTCATCTGACACTCAAAGCAGCTGTGCCCACAATTGTGGTGTTCTATCATGAACTGTTTCATTAGTTAATTAGTCGCCAAAAATGAACATAAAAAATTACAAGGCACATTTTGTCAAGTTGTAAAATTTCACATATTTTCAAGATAGTCAAATTACACAAGATAAAACAATCAACATTCCCAAAACAAAGTACCTTTGTACCTTTTTGTTTGTTTCTTGAGATTTTTGGTAGTTATCAGCGTATTGTTGTGCATGTAAACTAACTTTTAAGGCCCGTTCACTCACTCTCAGAACTTTTTTTTTTAGCAAAAATGTTACCTTTAAGTGTACAATGGCTTGTCACTGGGGCAGTGGCCTTAAAGGGACAACTATGTGTACCTTATCAACCCCAAGGTTCAAAGTAAGGTATCGTATTTTTCGTATATTTTAGGGGTAAAACAAATTTGTTTTTTTTTATAGTCACAACACAATGTCCATTGTTGATATGTTTTATGTTTTAAAACCACCTGCCATGCACACTGCAGCACAAGGTAACCAGACCAGAAATGCAGTGCTTTATTCTGGGATGGGGTTCAGTCATATTAAATGGGAATGGTTGAAATGGGGGGAGGTATATTATTATACTTAATAAATAATAATATATTATTTCAGCGAGTTTTAGTAAGTGGCTGCATGAGTATTTGTTTTAAATGTCAGAAAATATCATACATCCCCATTACTTTTAAATTACCTCCGCATTGCCCACCATGCTCAATTAAGTAATGAGAGTCTAGATAATTAAAGGCAGTTATAGAATTGGATGTGTACAGTTGGTTAGAGCAGAGGTGGAGGGAATTATAGAACGCTTCTTTGTGAATATAAAAAAAGCCTGATTCTAAATGTATTTTCACTTTAATGGGGCAAGTACAATCATGCAACAAAGACTTCCATTTAATACTTAAAAGTTTGCTTATTTGAATAATTATGACCAAATATTGCTCTTGGACAGTCTACAAAATGGATATTTTCACACTCAAATTAATTCGCCACCCCTGGTGTAGAGTACATTGTTATTAACAGTTGAAAAAAATACATTTTCCACATAGGCCTAGTCACTCAACTGAGTCTCCCATGCTTTTAGCCTTTAATTAGACCAAGAGACCCATTCAGAAAATGCATGTGTTTCAGCTGAGAGAGCCTGCCCTATGGTGCCCAAGATTGATCTGAGCAGCAGAATGTAAAGTAGCCTCCACAGAGACATTATGCCTCACCAACCACTGTTTAGTCTGGTCTCTGGATAAGAGGCAGTGGTGCAAATCACACATCGGACCACATGTTTGTGCAGGCAAATCATTGGGTGCCAAATGGCAAAGAATATTGTCAAAATTGCAGATAAAATTGAGCTTATCATCCCATCCAACACGATCATGCTGGTCAAAATCAAATGTCCTCAGTGATGTTGCCATGAGAAAAGGGTTACAGTGAAATGTCACATTGCCATTCTAAAAGGTGTAGGCCTAATGGCCATCATTTACAGTTTTTCTTAATTGATTTGAAGTAGGTTGATGTCTCAGATGTTTAAACGTTTCATAATTTTTTCTAAACAAATGGTATATTTTTCAAATGCCGTCATATTGACGTCTACAACTATTATGAACCTGTAATACAAAGGTTCATCTGTGAAAAGCCAGAGCAAACAAATGAGGACACGGGAGAAAAAAATGAGGACATGGCTATGTTTTCATCCACCTATTTGTAGGCACGTTTTGGGGATATTGACAGTGGGATGTGATTGGATAACTGGACAAACTGCACAGCATCTCAAATGTTGGTATGATCATTCTGAGATGCCTGAGCCGAAGTCTGTCATCAGAATGATTTGGTATAATGACCTTCCAGAAGTGTCTCACATGATTGCATTCCCAAACATCAGGCATCCAAACGCAAGATAACATTTGCGCATAAGTTTAATTCGCAACTTTGAAACATAGCTATTGAAGACTAAAAAGAGGTGGTGAGGACAGAGGTTGAGGGGCAAGAGATGAAAAGAGAAAGAGCAAGAGAAGATAAAGCAGACAGCTGAGAGGAAAGGGACAGATTATGGAAGATTAACAGTAAAAGAGTCTAAGGATTTTTTTTTTTTTACAATAGATGATGTTATATACACTAAGTTTAGAGAGCATAAATGAATCTTTAAGGGCCATTATCTCTCCATGAATAATGAAGTCAAAAAGGAAGAAATTATTTATTTGGGATTTGTAAGATATCACATTTTTGAATTGCAAGATAACATCAGAATAACAACAGAAATCACTGTCCGTTTATTGTCAAAGATCGAATCATATAAAAAAATTGTGTTGTCTGTAGAATAAATTTTTTAATGTATTTTTTTAACCTTAATCGTGTTGTTTTGTTTACACAATATCCGGCCAGGCCAGCTTTGCTGAATATCTCTAGATTCAAATTATTTTTGGTCCAGTACACTAATATAAGTTCCATACTGGCCGTGGGGTGTTTAGCATCTCATACTTAAAAAGAATGTGCCTTTTACATTCACAGGAGAGTCTGGGGAGAAATGGAGAGAGTGAGAGGGGAATGGTTCAAACAGAAAAAGCATGAACCTACATCCTCATTATAGGTCTTACATGACATATGTACTTCCCACTGTGCCCTACCTTCAACACATCACATAAACATGATTCCATAAATGCAAAAGGAAAAACATATACACATACAATATGCAGAAATGGGAGCTGAAAAATGAAAAACCATAAAAAAAATCACATAAAAACAGCGAGTCTTATTCATGAAACAAGCAGATTGAATTTATGTGCAAATTTGCCATTCTTGCATATATTGTCACATTCAATTCAATGCAACAATTTACATAAAAATGGATTTATGAAGGATTTACACAGAAAAATGCGCCGTTGGCGTTTCATGAGAAAGGACCAGAGACTTTTAAAATGTGTGATATAAAGACTTTTAATGACATGCACAGAGAACATTTCAGAAATGTTTCAGCACTGAGAGAATGGGGAGTGTTATGAAGTAAATTTATAATTTATAAGTAAAGGAAGGCAGAACATAGTTGTGTGCTTCTGAGAGAGAATTTTACGGTGTCTCCTGAGCATTAGACACGTGGCAAACTTATGTTTCAAGCTTTTTCCAATGTGTGCTTGTTATACATAAATGATGTGTCTCTCCAGGTATGTTTGTTGATATGTGATTATACTGTATGCATAAAGGTGTGACTATAGACCTTAACCAGGGTTCAATATTTAATTTTTCACAAATGTAAATGTGGTTTTGCATATATATATATATATGTAATGTCTCACCAGCTGATTGATCAACAGCAAGTTGAAAACAGAACAACCGGCGCATATCATCCTTCATCCTTGTTTTCTACCCTAGCATCTACCCTAACTAAAGTCCAAAGCAGACACTCTCTCTTGTCATTTAAAGACACTGTATCCATGTTATGTTCATTATTAATGTCCTTCCAGAATCTTTTGGAAGAATGCAAGACAGGCCTAACCACATACTCCGGTTTGGGGGCAATCAAATGTAATTACTTAAGAATTAACTATTGAAAAGGCCATATCGGTCCTACTGAAATGAATATTTAGGGAGGAGGGATTTAAGGGACCTGCTCTTTGGTTAATGTCAGCTGAAAGTAACTCTCCGTTACTCTCCAGGTCAGGAGACACAGCAGTCTCTCTGTGCTCTTAATTATGACAAACACATGTTGCATATGAATTACCCTGGAGCCAGAGAAGCCATGCATAAATGTCTGTTTATCAGGGTCATGACAAGGTGAAATAAAACACATCTGTAGTGTTCTCTCTTTTTGTCTGTCTCTAGATCACACACACAAATGCACACACAATTTGAGCACAGTGCCTGAGGACTTCATCTTCAGTGCTTTACAATGCAGCTGCTGTGTGCTTGTGTATGTGAGTTTGTGTTCTTGAGACATACATTAACACAAGACAATTATGGAAGGTGATTAAAAGGGTTGGTCTTTTATGAACATTATTCAGCTATGATTGTATTATTTATTCATACTAATATTATTAAGCAGTTTATCCTTGTATCCTCAATTGATTATATTTTCCCTTTATCATCAGTTGTGTGTTGTGATCAGTGCAGCTGAAACCTTTTTTTTTTTTTTTAAATCTTTTTATTTTTAGTTTTTGTTTCTTTAAACCGAAAATGATCTTTTCATGCAACATTTACTTTTTTTTAAAAGTAATTGTTTTTATAATTATGAATTGTTCTTGTTTGCCTTTTTCTTTTTCCATTTTCTTTTCTTGCCCAGTCATTTAGGCCCTACATCATGATTTGTGCCTGCGATTTGTCACTGTCTAGACTAGAAAGTAATGTTTTATAGTCTTGAGGATATTTTTGTTTTCTCATATATTCACAAGTAAATATAATTGTTTTTAACCAATATATCAACAATTTGCATATATCTGTAATTTCTGTATATTAAATTAAAAAAATAATAATTTGAATATTGAAGAGTTATAGTACAAACACACATGCACAAGCACAACAGAGAGCTCCTGGGTCCGGTTCGACAGCTGAGCGTTTAATGGCCACAATGATTGTAGAGATCTAAGATCAAGAGCACAGACAGAGCTGTATGTGGGGTGAAAGAAGAGGAAGAGGAACAGAACTCTAGAGATTGAATATTACAGGAACTCAACAGTGCAGGACTGGCCCAAGCTAGCAGAGGGTCAGAGATAAGAAGGGCACAAAGATTAGACAGGAGAATGTATTTTAAAGAGACAATACATTTCAGATTGATATGAGAACAGAATTCAGATTAACATGTTTGCCACACCAGCAGGGATAATTGCTTTGCTTTCCTCATCCAAAAAATTGACTCAAGTGAGAACAGCAGAATTTATGATAAATTAGTTGTTGGCAGTGTGTGTACACAACCACCCTATAATGGTAAAAATCCACCCACTCATTTTGTTTTTTTTTCTTTGCAATGTGACATCACAATGCACAGGCCCCGCCCACGCCTGCTGATGGACTCTGCCCTATTAGCATAGACCCTGGCCTTTAAATGTAAACTTAAACAAATCAGAAGCCCAAATGAGCCACTGCAGCAGCACTCAGATGATTAAAGGCTAAACCGTTCATAGGGAGTATTTTCAATGTCATTGTGTTTTCAAAAAATCAGTATTTTGTTAATTAGTTTTTTTGTGTGATTTCCTCAAGCATTTGTCATCAGGTGTTTGCAGAGATAGGGATAGGGTATGTTTTAAATTAATATTTTGTCTGTCTTTGTGCTGTATAGCAAAACAAATGCAAATTGATGCAGATTATGCGACAAAGACCTCTCTCTGTGCCTCGCCATAACACTGAAACACAATGGAAACAACAGCTTTTGATTGCCTGGTTTGCTTTTTCTGAACAAAACACAAAACAAAAAATGTCCCCCTCTTCATTATTATTACATTCTGCTCTGTTTTTGGGCCCTAGGGGTCATTGTGCCTTTTCATTTCCGCTCTCTGGGAAGTTTTACCACCAGAACACACATAGATGTTGCTAACAGGCTCAGCGGTAGCTATCAATTCTACATCAGGATTAATAATGTGCCCGTCAACAAATGAGGATCCCACTGTGAAAGGCACCACATGTGGTGGCATGAGTGGGGCTGCAGTGAAGTCGACGAACTGTTTGCCCTCCCCCTCAAAGCATCCATACATGCGTCCATCCCTGCAGCTGCTCACATGACGCGCAGCAGCGACCTCTGGATGTCCTCACCTTAAGTTTGCATGTGAAGGAATTACATTATATTTTAATGCTGGCTGGAATTCATGAGGCATTCACAAAGCATTTTGCAAAGGTGCCAGTTTGGAAAAATAACATGAGGCATCCCCTGTCTATACAATTTTTGTAATGGTTGTCCGGGGGTGGGACAGCTGAAGCACAAATTAGTGCTGCCATTGATCTTCCCCATGATATAGGCTTATTTTGTAACGCTGATGAAATCTTCCTTCACATTGGCCAGAGAAAATGCCAAGCTGCTAGCAATGCCAAGCTGTACGAAACCCTCAGACCCAGTAATCTCACTCTCTTGGTCTGGGTACAGTGCCTAATTCCCTGCCAGGGGACTGCCCTTCTGTTCTTCTTTGGCACCAAGCTCTCTCACCATGTCTACCATATGTCAAGTGTTACCATGGGATGCTTTTCAGTGGCATCCTGGAGGCTGTCAGAAAACTGAGATAGACTAGCGATTATGACCTCTTTCCTTTCTTTTGATTTTGTCCTTGATGCTTTAAACACCTTAATATATATATATCTATATATATATATATATATATATATATATATATATATATATATCATAATGATTTAAGCTGGGGCACAGTTGGAAAGCATAGTCAAAAGCATTGAAAAAAAACACCATGAGCTTAGTAGAAAACCTATATGATTAGGTGGCACTGTATGCAACCAAATGCAGATAGTCTGTGAACATTTGAATAACCGGGACATAGAAGCACAAATCAAATGTTTCCATTAGAGAGCGGAGCGTTAATCTGATGTGCCTCTGAGGACAAGTAAAACCCATCTTCACAGAACACATCCATGGTCTCCCTCTGCATCTATAGTGGGGAAACCCAGAGGGATGAGGATCATGGAAAAGGTATAAGCAGAAATTGAAAGAGGATTCCCACCTGCAGACATGATGCTCTGGTTGGTTTGCCAAGCTCATTCCATTCAGCTGAAAACCAATTCAGTTTAATCTCACTTGGAATTGGTAAGGAAACATGCAATGATAGAGGTGTACTACATCAGTGTTTCCAGAAACAGAGGTCTCACTAAGCATGACGTCCATGGGATATATAATTTTCATGGTTAAAAGTTTTGTTATATGTTTGAAATATATTGGTTGTATTTAGTGTGTCATGTGACATTGTCAATTTTGATGTTGGTTGTGTTTGTACCAGATACATTTTCCCTGTGTTCTGTCAGCATGCCGTTTCTTATGAGGAGTAAACATAATGCCTAGTACAAACCTTAAGTAGCTTCAGTGTTGTTAAGCTACTTTATCTAGAAGGTAATCTGAAGTTTAAAGGTAATGTAAGCAATTTCAGCTGATTTGCTAACAGCCTATAATATATATATATATATATATATATATATACTGAATTAAAGGGATAGTTCATCCAAAAATGAAAAATCTGTCATCATTTACTCACCCTCAATTTGAATGAACCCTCCTGTATGAATTTCTTTCTTCTGCTGAACACATGAAGATATTTTGTTAAGTTGATGGGCCCCATTGATTTCCATAGTAGGAAAGAAAATACTATGGAAGTCAATGGGGTCCATCAACTGTTTGGTTACCGACAGTCTTCAAAATATATTTTGCGTTCAGCAGAAGAAGGAAATTCATACAAGTTTGGAACATCTTTAGGGTGAGTAAATGATGACAGAATTTTCTTTTTCTTTTTTTGGGTGAATTATTTCTTTAAGCTCTCATTTCTTCATGCATCTCTTTGTAAAACCCTGCCCTCCAAAGACATGTCAGCCAACCCAATGTTAGCAAACCTGAGCACTCATGTGTCTGGTAAAAATGGCATTGCTTCTATTTAAGGCTCCAATAGAGCCACCACAGTGACATGTGATTGTCCAGGACGCCCATTTTAATAATATCTGTCAGGTACTTTTTATGTGTGATATTCACCTTTAATTCCCTTAAATTATATATTATTATATTATTCTGATCAAAAGTTTGGGGTAACATTTTATTTTGATGGTCCCATTTGAAGATTCTGTTGACTATAAGTAACTCTGCAAAAGCATGTCAACTAATTCTCATTATAATTTTAGTAAACTGTCTGCTTAATATCTGCTAAGACTTTATTGTGGTGCTCCTCTACTAACTATAAGTAACTTTGCAACTACAAGTCAACTTATTATAACTCTAACATACCTCTTTGCTAATGCTCTGCTAACACTCTAATGAGAATTAGACATGTGTGCGACGTTACTTTTGAGCCAACAGAATAAAGGGACCATCAAAATAAAGTGAAACCAATTTTGGGATCAGATTTATATATATATATATATATATATATAATTAATTGAAATGTCTAATTCATTAGTGTCTAATTCAAAGCAGACAAAATGTTAGATCTAAAAAGCCATAACTGATGATAATAATACATCAATAAAACATCAATAACAGCTTTAAAAGGTTAGTTCACCCAAAAATGGAATTTACTCACCCTCAAGTCATCCTATATGACATTCTTCTTTCAGACTAATACAATTGGAGTTATATTAAAAAAAATGTCCTGGCTCTTCCAAGCTTTATAATGGCAGTGAATAGCAGTTTATGTTTTGAAGTCCGGCCATCTGCCTGAAGCTAGTTATTTTAGTCAATAAAGTTTTAAATATGGATATTTTTCTTACACAAACACATCGATTCACTTCAGAAGGCCTTTATTAACCCCCGGTGTTGAGCACTTTTATCATGGATGGATGCACTTTGATGGACTTCAAAACATAAACTGCCATTCACTGCCATTATAAAGCTTGGAAGAGCCAGGACATTTTTTTAATAGAACTCCAATTGTATTAGTCTGAAAGAAGAATGTCATATAGGCCTACACCTAGGTTGACTTGAGTGTGAGTAAATCATGGGGTAACTTTCATTTTTGGATGAACTATCCCTTTAAGTTGTCAATGCTGGCAAATTACTATGGTATAACCATGGTCTGCTTCGCGTCGAGTGGTTATTTGCCTCCACGTCGTGCATTAAAATCGTTTGCTGCACAGCTAGCCATGGATTATCCCATAATGTCTTTTGAACTTTCTGAAAAATCCTGAAATCAATGCATCACAGTTTCCACAAAACTATTAATCAGCACAATTTATTTCAACATATAGTATAAGAAATGCTTTCGCACCAAATCAGTATATTAGACGGATTTCTGAAGGATCATGTGACACTGAAGATTGAAGTAATAATGCTGAAAATTCAACTCTGCCATCACAGGATAAATTACATTTTAAGATACATGAAAATGGAAAACTTGTATACATATTTCTCAATATTACTGTTTTATTACTGTTTTTATCAAATAAATGTAGCCTTGGTGACCATAAGAGGCTTCTTTCAAAAACATTAGAAATAATCTTACCAATTATAATCAATTATTTAATTAAAACATGATTTTAACTGATTATATGTATTCTTCCGTTAATGAGGCCTTGAAAGTCATATCTATGAATTCTGTCTAAAGGCAATATTATGTTTTTTTGCACAGATGGACAGAGGGAGAGAAACACCAGATGCGGAAATGGGGAATGAACAGATGTATGGAACAGAGGCCTTAGGTCCTGCCACATCTCATATATCAACTTCACACCTCACTTTGCCCTTGGCCTCAGGTATTCTCTGGATCAGAATTAAACCGGATTAGTGAGTTGATTACGACAAACATGAGATTACACAAGCAACAACTAATCGCACACACATGCTTGTTTTTATGTTCTTCCTGTAGCTTGTAATACCACTCTAGATAAACACTCGAAAAGACCCATGAGGAAAATTATTGAATCACACTAATGCTTTCATTTACATATTTATTTATTTATTTATTTCTTTATGTAATCCTAAGGAGCAGTGACTCATAGCCTACTCTCAGCCATTTCTTCAGTCATAGAAGAGACGCATATCTCCCCTCTCAGAGAGACACACCATTTAACTTTACTGCTCTGTCTGTGAGGGGGTGTAAGTGAGCGTGAATAATGTGGGACATTAAAGCACTGGAGATCACCCACTCCCTTCTGCTGACTATTCAAAAGAGACTGACTGTCTGACCATTTTGTCCACTGTACCACATTTGACTTAATATAAGTAACTCAATCACATTTATACAATCTGTTAGATATAGATTTTTTAGAGAGCTGTATCCATACTCAATTTCTAACTCCATTTCATCTGAAAGCAATTCAATCAAGAGAGCAAAGTGAATTTTTTTTTTTTTTTTACATTTTGAGAGTACTGCATTAGTGTGTTTTAATTTTCTGTCTGTGTTACTCAAAGGTATATTTGTGGTTTCTATCACAACATACTCAGTTACATAAAGCACATTAATACCCTTGCACAGTAGAGAATCTCTTCTGGATGAGCTGAATAACAGTGTTGTGCAAGTTACTTCCAAACTGTAATACATTATACATTACATGTTACTGTTATTTAAAAGTAATTCATTACCTTACAATATTACGCTGTCAGAATTGTAATGCGTTACATTACTCCTGTATTACTTTTGAGTTACTTTCACAAAAAATACCTATACAGAAGTAGAACTTAACATTCTAAGGCTGTAATGATATGCGATATGAAACCGAAATCGCGACACTCTGATCCACGAACCTGCAGAATCGCGACACACCCTTTTCCAACTCCCAGAGTTATCCTTCCCGTCCAGATCCAATGTATACATCTTTAAATTACTATTAGTATTATCAGAATTTTGAAGTTAACATTATAAAATACGTAGACCTAGTTGGTCTACGCACCACAAACCTAGTTGACGATAAATTATTTAAAATTGGGAAATTCCAGCATTATGAACATTTTGCAGTCAAAACTTGACATATAAATTCTCAGAATTTAATACCAATATTGAAACGTCTGTTTATCTATAGGCTACTCCCTTAAAGCAGTCCAGACATTCGAAAAATATCAGTCTACACATGTGTTTTATATTTAATATTATATGAGGAAAATAGACACGCATTCATGCGTGACAAAAAAAAAAAAAAACTTTTAGGAGGCAATTTTTTTTTTTTTTTTTTTAAAAAAGGATGTAAGGATGTGACAGGGACGCGACCGATCTGAAGGGGCACTAAAAGATGCTTTAAAACTTCAAACAGAAGAAACAAAGCCTTTTCAAAGTTAATTCACAAAGTGAATTTCGATTTGTATTAATTTTGTATCTTAATTTTAATCAATGTTTCATCAACCAATTGCCTGGATTTGATCATAAGAAGTAAATATTGCAGATAGGCTAATCACGAAACGGAGGCGCCTGGGCGTGAACTGGAGCTAGGGTTGCCACCCGTCCCTTAAAATACGGAATCGTCCCGTATTTACAAGTAAAATGATGCGTCCCGTATCAAATCAATAAGGGACGCGATTTGTCCCGTATTTTACATAAGGCCCACACATAGTTGAATAAAAACTTCAAACCTGCTTTAAACCAATGCACGACAAGTCAAAAGAGAGCGCGCTGCTTGTGAATGTCCTGAATGTGACTCACAGAAAGACGCGCGCCAGTAGCGCATGCACAGACCGCGCGAAAGAATACAGTTCTCTTTCGCGCTTGAACGAACAATAACACACACAATTATGCCAAAATGTCATTTGTCAAGTATTTTCATAACATAAGAGCAGTCTTATGATGGACATAAAGAGTTGTGAGAGAATGAGGCGAGTGTGAGATCCGCGTCTCTGTCAGCAGCGCTCTTAAAGGGCCAGCTATCAATAAAGCTTTCTGTCAGTAATTAGCTTTAATAAGGATTAGTCTATATATAATTTATGCAGCGTAGACTGTTTAATAACTTTATTCAATTTCTGTATGTCCTACCTGTTAGACAGGAAGGTCACAGGTAAATATGACATTTATTATGGGTTTATGTGAGGATTGTTTGAAGTTCACTTAAATTAAAAGCTGTTATATTTTTTGAAGCCTAATAAATGTTTTTTAAAAAATTGATAGCTATTTATCATTATAGGTGTTATCAATTATTTAGTTGTTATTGCTAGTTTGAGTTGAGAAATACACATTTCAGAATCATCACTAATCTGTGAGTGCATTTGCTTTAGAACCAAACAAGTTGACTCATGAAACCATTTGTTTATTATATCGCAATCACATATCTCAATCGCAATATTGACCTCAATAATCGCAATATGACATTTTCCCCAAATCGTGCAGCCCTAGGTCAGACCATAAATTATTGTGATTGGGGGCCGTGAATGGGTGTCCCTTATTTTGCCACACTGAAGGTGGCAACCCTAACTGGAGCGCGTCTCAAATTAACCGAAACTCCGCGTATAAGGTAGCCTACTTCATAGACCTGAACAATATATCTATATTGAAATGTCTACTTGTAAACAGAACAATTCAAAACGAAAGAAAACAGACTGCTCTCTGCTTGTATATGCATTCTCTCTGGAGCACTCACTAGCCTACTGCGAAGATCGCGAGTCAGGAAAGTCAACTTCATCTTTATTAATAAACAATTAAAATGTCTCCTTGCTATATTTGACACATTCATAATCATTGCTTTTGCAGGTTCTTTGTGACAGCTTTTACGTGCTTTATCGGCAGCGCCGCCGCAACCCACACCGAACGCGAATAGAGCGTCAAATACGCGTCTATCGCGTCTAGTTAGACGCTTGAACATTCGCTCGAGTTCAAATTTTTCAACTTGCGCGGAAGACATTCGCGGCAAACGCGTCGCCCAATTCGCGTCATTCGCAACGCCCGGCGCGAATGATGCGTCTATTCGCGTCTTTGCATTGACTTTGTATGTAATCTACTCGCGCAAATAATTAAATTCGCGTTCGGTGTGTGAACACACCATTAGGCTATAGCCTACATGTTACAACGCGTCAGCACCGCATCAAAAAAAAAATGATTGCGTGATGAAAATATGAAAAATACCACCTAAACACAGCCTAACTCTTTAGAAAGAAAATAAAGAACAAATAGTAGCCTAATGCGCATACTTCCATCTCGCGAATGTAGCTACAGTCTTCTTCATGCCATCTTCACCATTAGCCGCTTTTCCACTGGCCAGCGCGAGCACAGAGGCCGAAATCATGCCTCACGGGCACGGCACTCCTGTAAACAATAAATCGATATAGACCTACAAGTAGGCTATAAGACGCTGCCATTATTTAGTCTATTTACAAACTTGGAAACCACACGCGGCTATTGACTGACCACGAACAGGCAAGTCAGCCTACTTGCATATTTCATTCGTGATATGTCTCGCGGTCTTGGTGTTTTTTTCTTTTTTTTCTTACAATTAAAACTAAAAGTGTGTTGTAACGCAAGCGTTACTGAACATGTACCGAGTAAAATATTACTGAAAATTGATTAGTAATGCCTTACACTACTGCGTTACAGCAAAAAGTAATATGTTATTGTAATGCATTACTTTTGTAACGCGTTACTCCCAACACTGTTTATCATCTAACTCTAAATTATAACAATCAACATTAGAGTCTGATAAAAATAGAAGTTGGATTTTTTTATTTTTTTATTTATTTTTTTATAGTGTTGAGGCAATAAATCATAATATCATAGTTAATTTAGCCGAGGGCTAAGGGCTGTTTGGAAGTTCTTGTTGATCTCTCTTAATGTGTTATACTGACATATACTTGAGACCAAAGACACACAACTTTCTGGATGTCATTGTTTGGCCTGTTCCTGCACCCATCCCAAGAACCAGTATTCCTTATGCTGTGAAATATGCTGGCAGATTGACCTACGGGTGTCTTTGCACTAGTTGGAATATGAAATCTGTCTGGAATGTAATGAAGCGTGGTAAATGGAGAATGCCCCATCCCTCCCTGCCACATTCACACAACAAATAGGCCATGCCAATAAATCTAAGAGAAACCTGGAGTTGTTTATATTAAAAGGGAAGGGCAATTGAAATGAAAATGGTCAAACCTGACCACATTTCCCCCCATATTATCTTTGTGGTGGTATACACAGAGTTGCAGAGCATGTGTCGAATGGTTAGTTAGTTGCTATGGCAACAGACAGAGACAGCAACTGCGTGATTTCGCTGATATATTTGACTGTGTCTAGAGCCTACAGTCTATGGTCTAGAGCCAGGTTTGCTTTTGAAACCTTTAAAGCAGTCACATTCGATGCTGGAGGAAGTCATCTCAGCCTGTTAATTACCGTTTTTGATTAACCATTGTGTATTCAAAGTAGCCTACTTTAGTTTAACTTAGGGTTTATCAAAAGCCTCAGACTTCCAAATGTAAAGATGCACTATAGAGCCCCCTAGGGGTACAACTTATGAACTAACTTACAAAAGAGACAATCGTGAAGTAAAGCTCAGTAAACCTATATGCAAAATCATGCCAATGTGTGATTGAGAGTGGTGAAAAAAACTATTCGCAGACTTATGAAGTTCTCAGTTATCTGGCAAATTATTGATATGTGGTCTGTTTCTTCCCTCTGCATCCTCCTCCACAGTCATTTGACTAATTACTGTAATAGTGCCTCTCTTTGTACAACTAGAAAGACTAACATGGAGGTGGAAGCCTTTGAAAATGCTACAGTATATGGATATCAGTTTCATAAAGCCAGCCCTCATGAAATGGTTCACTCTGTGTCCAATTCCATTATTTCCTTTTAAATAAATTTTATAAATTCATGACTCTGTCACTTTATTATATAAAACCTATTTAGTTTGAATTATTATTTAGTAAACTTACATTATATTTTATCTTAAACCCCCAAAATGTCAGTTGGTGCAACTGTCCGAACATATGAACAGACTAAAGAAAACTATTTACAAGGCTGTGAAATTAAAAAATAAATACTATGGCATCATTTTAGGTTTGAAACCTTTCATATAAACACATTTCAGTGCTAAATATCAATAATAATAATAACAAATAACAAATCCCAAACCCAATCAGCACGATGCGAGGAGAAATAACAAAACTGTGAGTCCCGAGAGGTCTCACACGTGCAGATCTGAACACATGCCAGAGCTAAAATCTTTATGCACAGTAGTCAGTTTTGACATAGGGGGGCGGGGTCCAAACGGTAACAAATGCTATTGGTTTCTGGCCTTCTCTGAAACTCTTATTTTGATTAGATTATTTTAAATATTCTTATTTTGATTAATTTCGTTAAAGATATAGGCCTACAGTTTCTTTTGGAGTTTACATGTCTTAAAGGAACACGCCGACATTTTGGGACTTTAGCTTATTCACCATATCCCCCAGTTAGAGAAGTCCATACATACCCTTTTCATCTGTGCGTGCTGTAACTCTTGTCTGACGCACCCAACGCTAGCTTAGCACAAAGACTGGAGGTAAACGGCTCCAGCTAGTGTACTGCTCCCAATAAGGGACAAAATAACACCAACATTTTCCTTTTTATATGTTGTGATTTGTATAGTCACAGTGTGTACAAATAGCAAGGTCATATGAGACACAGCCATCTTTTAACCATATACATACTGGGAACTATATTTTCAGAAGGCGAAGCACTGTTACTTGAGTGGAGTGATTTGCTCGCAGCACCTGAGGAGCAGCAGAGAGTTCGCTCAGAGTGTTGCACTAATCACTCCGCCAAGTAGCAGTGCTTCGATTTGTCGAAGCACTGCTACTGCTACATTTGTTGAATGTTGGCGTTATTTTGTCACTTATTGGGAGCAGTATGCTAGCTGGAGCCATTTGCCTCCAGTCTTTGTGCTAAGCTAGGCTAGCAGCGGGTGCGTCAGACAGAGTTACAGCACGCCAGTGTTGTAGTCGAGTCACCAACTGTTGAGTCCGAGTCGAGTCTCGAGTCCCAGTGTTCGAGCCCGAGTCCAAGTCCGAGTCACCAAAGAAGAGTCCGAGTCGAGTCCAAGTCGAGTCACCATTACCTGAGTTCAAGTCCGAGTCGAGTCTCGAGTCCCGTGTTCGAGTCCGAGTCGAGTCTCGAGCCCCCAGTGCATACGTGTCTCCACTCTGGCACCTTTAAAGAGCTGATAAAATTTATAAAAGAGGTTCATTGATTTTTAACTTTATTCAAAACATAGATTTTTTGGATGATCAGGCACCTGGAATGGATAAAGAAAACAAAAAATAAAGCCTAATTGGACAGAGGAGGAGAAATGCATTCTTCTTGACGAATATGGTAAAAGTAAAACTATTTTGAAATTTTGAAAAGCAAACTAAATCCCAATGTAACTGTGGCAAAAAAACACAGAAAATGCAGTGCTATAAGCAGTTGTAACACCGCAGGTAAAGAGTGGTTGCGATGTGTGACATAGTCAAGGTCGCCGTCTAGTTTGTTAGCTAAAATAAACATAATTGTGTTATTGTATGATAAACGGGATTAAGCGCTGAGCGCGTCCGACTTTGGCTCAGCGCCAGCCATAGCACGAAAGCACAGTTTAAATCTGGCAGTTTTGTCACGTCACTGTACATTCGCTCCTTAGTGGTCAGCTCAGCTGCTGCAAAGCGTGCCAAAATCGAAATGGCTGATTATATGTAGAGGAACTTATCTAGTGTTAAATGAGTGTTACGTTATCTCTCTCCCCCGCGAATAATGCACGAGAATGCAGTGTAAAGTGAGTGACGTCAGTGAGTGTGTTGTCAAGCAAGGAGAGCGAGCGGTTAGCAGTGTCTGTGAGGGAAAAAAATAGATCACGGCCGGTCTTGGACCCCGAAACAGGAAAAGTGTAACATCTTATATCAAAGTTTTATAACCTATTTAGTCAGAAACAACGTCATTCATTTAATGAACGCTCAAGTCCGATTTTAAATATTCTCGAGTCCGAGTCCAAGTACTAGTCATCAGTCCGCGAGTCCAAGTCGAGTCACGAGTCCAGAGAATGGAGTCTCGAGTCGGATTCGAGTCCAGAGAATAAGGACTCGAGTCGGACTCGAGTACTCCATCACTGCAGCACGCACAGATATGAAAAGGGTATGTATATGGTCACAAAAAGTCAGCGTGTTCCTTTAATAGCTGTATGATTCTTTCTGCTTTGGAGCAGCAGGTTTCCATTAAGGCAAACATGCAGTTTCATAAATGTATGATACCTGGGAGGTTAACAGCTAATTATAAACGGTCAGCTATTTAAAATGAAAGATGAAGGTTGTGATATTAATGTTGCATACACTATTGGGAGCCACAGGATCTTTTAAGGCTTATGTTTTTCCCATCAGTTTCCATCCCTTTGAATGGAAATGCATTGATCTAGTTCATTTTTATACTACTATGGTTTACTGACAGTATAGTTTTATATAATTCGTGTAGACATATGTGAAAGGCTTATAGATCATCAAATGTTTATTTAACTTTTACAGACCACCTAATTTTTTTATTTATTTCCAGACATGATTAAATATATTGCTGTCCATTTAAAATGAAGATACAATTTTATTTGGATTTTGATGAAAATACATATTTTATGATATCTATAAAGACACTTATAAACTCTTGTGGTATGAATTAAAAACGAAACATAAAAAGACATTTTATTCTCATATAACCTGACACCAGCTTAGAAGCACCTGCAACACAAGAATTACTGCATGTATGTATTTTTAAATAGGCTATGAACAGTCGAAGATAGAAGATTGAAAAGGTAAAATCTTTTCAGAAATGTGTCTCAGAGGTTTCAAAGTTATTTTCAGCAGCTTCAGCTTGCAGTTGTGTGCTTGAGCATGACACTACTCAGCATGTGTTTCCAAGCCCACCCACATGCGTTCGCCTCTGCATTTTCCCAGTGATTGCTGTCTCACACATTTGTTTCAAGCATCTTGTCTTGATTCCTGCTGGTTATCTGTCCTCCCACCCCACAGGTCAGTTCACTCTGTAACCTATATCACATATACTACTGCCTAATACAACCTGAATACACACTGGGTGGGGGTGGAATGACTGCCTCCTCTTACTTTCAGTTTCCACACCCAACACCCTTCATTATAAGAAATGGCCACAGCTGCACCGCCTCCTCGTCCAGCTTCATCAGTTCACCGGCCCTCCACAGTCTCTTCAACCTTACGTCTTCAGATTTTATCAGGTAAGTACACCAATCTAGCCCAGCTCCTCCAACCATCCCTCATAAATATCAGCCAGCCCAGAGAGCTGCAAACCAGTCAAGGCCTAATGCAGTTCAGCCATCCATTAAACTGTCGTTCAAAAGACCTTACTCCCACCGAATTTGCTTTAGCTTTCTCAATCTACAGAGATAATTTGCTCCGTCTATCCCGATTGAAGAACTAGACGATTACCTATCAATTATCTTAGACATGGCCATGCGTTTCAGAGGAACAGGCTTCTACAACTACCACGTTGTTTTCGCCACCTAAGTAGCAGGTTGGTTACAGCAGTTCAATCAGGGGACATACTGGGGCACTCTTGATGCAGAACTCTACTGTTGGACCTTCGCTGCACGCACTTCAATGTCCTGCGAACTATGCAGGGCACCATCACATCCAGCCTCAGCATGCACCATCACACCCTCTCAATCTCAACCCTCCTCCTCACGCATAACATCCGTATTCAATAGATTATCCACAGCAGCCTCACCTCTTCCTCCAATTCCAAAACCCCTCAAGATACACCCCACAGCCAATGTTCCACATCCCAAAGACATTGACAAAAGAGGACGACCAATCCTCTACCAAGGAGGCAGAATGGTATGCAACAACTTTAACCATCTCGACTGCTCTCTTTCCAACTGCAGATTCCTACACATCTGCTCCTTGAATGCGGAGGCATTCACTCAAGAGCTTCTTGCCCCCACAGCCCAACTGCTCTACCCGACTGACTATTAAAGTATCTCGGCACACCAGTCAAGGAAAAAGCATTAGCCACTGCCTTACTAGACCACCCTGACAGAGAGTTTGTAGATTTCCTGATCAATGGATTAAAAAAAACATTTTCTTCCTTTCGCATTAGTCCCATCAGAATCGCCACCAGAAAATACTCCGGGAAAAAGAGATTAATCATCGACCTGTCCTCCCCCCATGGCACACACATTCCCAGCATCAATAGCATCATTCCAGCCACAGACTTCTCCATGAAATACGCTTCCATTGACCAAACCATCACTCTCATCCGCAAGGCAGGCTACGGAGCATGGCTTTCAAAAGCAGACATCAACAGTGCTTTCAAAGTCATGCCCATTCACCCAGAATTCTGGGGTTTCTTTGGAATATTCTGGAAAGGAGCTTATTATTTTTCAGTGCAGCCTCAAAATCTTTGACTCCCTCTTGGAGGCTTTATGTTGGATTCTCATCAATAACCACAGGTTTCCCTACGTCTTCCACCTCCTTGACGACTTCCTCATCACACCTACATCCACACCTCCACATGCAGAACTTCAGCCGTTTTTCTCAGTTTCTCGAGCCCGCCCACCCCTCCCCTTTACTTCAACAGGCTGCATCCAGGGGGGTCTTCAAGTAACTCAGCTTACTACCTACCGAGACGAAGCCCCCACTATGAGTCTCCCTGGACCAGACTCCCTGATCAGCCAGACGAAGAATCATAACATCCTTTCCCCCATCCCTTTCGACCCGTCTTCATTCCATAAAGCTAATTTTGCGTAGTTGTGGTGTGGTCCTTGCTAGTGAATGTATAGTTTAATATCTTTAGCTGATGTTAATATGGCTGATGCCTTTAGGTATTGATGATAAACTGGCAATATTTAATTCAAAGGTGTTGCTGTAAATCAGAACGGTAGGCACTGGAAAAAAAATAATTTGAAGCAATGTTCCCAATGCAGAATTTTCCAGTGTCATTGTTTCTTATCCACACATGAGTAAATTCAGAGTGGTCAAATGTTATCATGAGCTGAGACTGATGATAAGGTTTGATATGGAGTGTGTGCGCACAATATATAGTGTGTGCATAAATTTGGTTTTGGTGTTTGAAACGGCTGCCATCTTTCAAATGGAGGCATGACAGAACTGGATAGGGCAGGAATGAGACAGAATAATGTGTGGAGGAAATGGTTGATGAGAGCTAATTTTTTCTCCCTCTTTTTTTTGTCTTTTTCATTCTCCATCTCTTCCTCTAAACCCCAACTCACTGTCTCTCTCTTTCTGACCAGTATGGCTGCATGTTGCATGGGTGACACTGCTGATTATGGCCTCAATGTCATGTCACCATGGATTAGAGCAGCTGCAGTCTACGGCACACATATATGGGGGGAGGTCCATGAGTTTAAATATTACCAAATGCTGAATTATCAAAGATTTGGAAACATTACTATTTTTTATGTTTTTTGAAAGAAATCTCTTATGCTTAATTTCTTATACAGAAAAAACTGTAATATTGTGAAATATAAAAATAAAATGATATGTATATGTATATGTATATATATATATATATATACACACACATATATATATATATATATATATATATATATATATATATATGTATATATATACTGTATATATTACAGTCTTCAGTGTCACATGACATGACACTTCAGAAATCATTCTAATATGCTGATTTATTATTGGAAACAGTTGTGCTGCTTAATACTTTTTTTCAGGATTCTTTGATAACTAAAAAGTTAAAAAAGAACAGCATTTATTAAAAAAAAATCTTTGTAACACTACAGTTCAAACGTGGCATAAACTCGGAACAGGAACAGGAACAGGAACAGGAACGCACCAAATAGTGGTAACAGGAAACAATACTTGACCAAGTAACAAGGCAAGTATGAGGGCTTAAATATCAAAATAGGAAACCAATATTTTAAATTGTAATAATATTTTATAATATTAATATTACTGTTTTTTCCCCTGTTTTTTTATTTTATTTTATCAAATAAATGCCGGCTTGATGAGCATAAGAGACTTATGCATAAGAAACATTAAAAATAATAATGTTTCTAAACTTTTGACTGGTACTATATATATATTACAAAAGATTTACATTTCAAATAAATCCTGTTATTTTGAACTTTCTATTCATCAAAGAATCTTTTTTTTTATTTTTTTTTAATAATAACCATTGGGGTTTGATAAGATTTCAGCAAACTGTACAATTGTATGGCTTGTGTAATATTTTCTACTAAAGCGAGGCCAGAAAAACAAACACACTAGCCTGTGATATAGCTATAGGCTGAATCATGCTATATCATGTGAACTTCTCTCAGTGTGTCACACTTAGGTCCATGCCATGCGAAATGGCCATTAGTCCTGCAGCCAATCTCCTTGTCCACTGCATGACCTTTCTACTCATATATGGGTAGATTCACGGTGGCTTCTCCAAGAGGAGAAGAGAGGATAGAGCAGTAATGTGTTAATGTGAGGACGACCCACTTGATAAACAGCCATGAGCATGAAAAAGGACATTGAAGAGTGCCAGAAGACACAGAGAGAGAAAGCGAGAGCATGAATGTGTCATGCACAACAACATATACTAAAGCTTAAATGGATCAAATTATAGTTTAGACTAAGTTTTTGCTTGTCATTCATCTACATGGCGTTCTCCTTTTCTTAATTCTACAAAGACATATACAGGGAAAACATGGTATAGTTTGTGTGGCTTGATGACTACAGCATTGTTTACAGATATTCAGCATATTATATTAAACTGTCTTTCAGTTCAGACATAAGATTTTCCAGGGAATTTTAGCCATACTGATTGAAGTTAAAATATGCTTGTGATTAGAAGTTGCTGTCCCTGAGCCTGGATGATTAAATCTGGTCAAAAGACCCCTCTTGGGTTATGGTCATCCTCACCTTTCTTTAGATAAACACATTGTCATTTTTTTCATCATGAAATATTTAATTTTCCATTTATCACTTGACTGAGCTCTGTTTTTATATTTGCAATTTAACTCTGGAAGACCTTGCAGTCTTGGATCTTGTTATAGCAACTCATGCAGTATGGAGCTTGGGCCGAGGGGAATGAAACTGGGACATGGAGGTTGGGGAGCTGTAAGAGATGATGATTAAGGTCTTGCTTGTGGTCTGTGCTAAAAGGAGGAGGAGGCAAACAGAACAGTTTCCAAAATCCAATCAGATATCTGTGAGCAGTATTAGTAGATTCATTGCCATTATATATTCAGCAATGAAAGCAGTCAGGGGTTTAGCGTGCTGTGATGTACACTGCAAAACTATGGCACAAAGAGTTGTAGTACTGAGGTACAAACTATACCTTTATTGGTTGGGAAAGGTGTATGAAACATCATGCAAATCGATGATCCACACACACACACACACATACACATATGAGTGCACAAATAGTGTGGAAAAAAATGACTGGTCTCACAGGAGGTTCAAAGCTGTGCAATGCAAAATATTCATGAAATTTTAATGACTTTGTTTCATCACAGACATGGACATCCAGAGAAATAACAAAGTGTTGCTATATGTTCGGCTCATCAAATCAGGTCACATTTGTAATGTCATTTGTTTTGTGGAGGTGAGAGGGACCTGTCCATGGTCCTGAATGCAATACAACTTCTATACATCAGAGATTTGGCCAAAATATAGGAAGTCCAGTATTCTAGAACAGGGTATAGCGAGTGGGGTGAATGGTAGAAATGACTCAAGGGCGCACAGATCCAATTTCTAATTTTATGGGGCTTGCAATAAATTCTAATTTTATTTTGAAAAAGTATAAGAGGCCCAGAATGCCTATACAGCCCTCTTTAGATACACTGCAGTACTTCCATGGAGATATTCTCTATATTTAGCCTATGTGGATGGTAAAATAAAATCTGTCTCATTTAGCACTTTTTGTATGACTATAAAATATTCATTCATTTATGATCGCCTGTTCTCATTGAGTGAGTCATCACATTTTAAAAGGGGAAATGGACCAGAATCAGCCAAGTCCATTTTCAACTGGATAATTTAAAATAACTAACCTCTTTCTTTCTTTCTTTCTTTCTTTCTTTCTTTCTTTCTTTCTTTCTTTCTTTCTTTCTTTCTTTCTTTTATTTATTGGGCTTAAAAAAAGTGGTTTATATGTCCAGAGAAAAAAATAAAATGCTGAAATCCTTGACAATAAAAATTTATTGGTGTAGCTTGACACGCTCTTATTATTATTTCTTTGAGAAGCAGTGAAGCAATTTTGTTTAAAAATCTTATTAATAATTGAAATAACTTTTTCAGCCAAATCAAAGTCAGTGGCTGCTTCCGAAATTGCATATGTCCCTAAATAGTATAGGCGAAAACAGTAGGCTATAGACTTGTTCGACTTCATGCAGCGGCTGCACGAACTCTGATGACGACACAACTGTTTTGCGATTGGCCGAATCCACCCCATGACAACGATCACGCGTGTTTCGTGTTTATTCTCACACCTTTAGTTCCACTAAAGCTCACAAATCATTTTTTTTTATAACAGTAAACACTCTTTTCATGTAGTCGCGATGTTATTGTGTCATAACAAAACGGATTACTTAATTCATTGACTATAGCTATAGGCACATTTTGAACTTTATAATTGTTCAAACAGATGGTGTATGAAGCAGTAGCCTTTGAATGCTAGTAGTATTGAATGAAAATGTCTCTGAAATATCTGTGAATTGGGCAAATATTGCATTTATTTGACTTCAGCTGTGGTAAAGTATGCAAACACATCGCGAGCGGCACTAGAGAGAGAGAGAGAGAGAGAGAGGGAGGGAGAGAGGGAGAGAGGGAGAGAGAGAGATAAATCTGCATTATTCTTCCAGAAGCGGGACTGAGGCAGGAGTCCGCGATAGAGGAACCACCTGCAGACAGCAGCCGCTCTCCTTCTCCAGCAACGCCTCAATATGTTACGGATTTGATTGAACACTGTGTAAACGACAAATACTTCCTTCATACAGTGGGTGAACACACACTGGCGTGGAGATGCAACAGTTTAAGAATTTATCGATTTGTCTCATTTCCCTTTTATGTGGGTTGTCAACTGGAGGCTCTCCAAGTGTTCAAATTGGTACGTTTAATATGGGCTTCGTTTGTGTTAAATCAGCGTTTTTAATTCGTGTGAACGGTATGATTATTTTCAGCATATTTTGGTGTGTGTCGTGCAGGGGGGTTGTTTCCGAGGGGAGCTGATCAGGAATACAGCGCGTTTCGGATCGGAATGGTTCAGTTCGGAACGGCTGAATTTAGACTGACGCCTCACATCGACAATCTGGAAGTAGCTAACAGTTTCGCTGTAACTAACTGCTGTAAGTTATGTCTTCTTCTTTTTTTATATATAGATAAATGTGATTGCATAGTTTTTACAGCTGTTCGTTTTTATACATTTCGTCAGTGCTAATAGATAGTTTGTTTGCATGCTGAAGTTTCAGTGTGGCTATTGGTAGGAATTTGTGTATAGCAGGATGTGAAGTTGGTTTCCACAGTAACGGAGATGAGCACGAGCTCACATCATCAGAAGCAGCTTAACCATTCTATTGTCTTCGGTAAAGAAAATGCTATAAATAAATAGCCTACTATATTTTTTTGTAAATAGAACCAAGCTTTTTTTTTGACGTTATCACGAATATCTTTTAACATATATAAAAATTACATCAATATATATATATATATATATAGGATATTATTTATTTATGTTGAACAAAAATGTTATTTGAACAATTTCACAATTTTGAACCGGATTACGACTTTTCACCTTTGGCCTTTTTTTGTTTGTTTGTTTGTTTGTTTGTTTTTAACCACTCAGACTTTTCTCTTTAAGTTTGGGTACCACCAATGGCATTTTTCCAAACATCTATAATGGCTGTTTTTGCATAAGTAGGCAAGAATGGATTTGTTAAGACAGATGTTCAGATTTGGCCCATATTGACTGCTCCAATCACATATTTGTTAAAAATTGCATGAGTTATTATGAAATGCAAAAGTGATTATTTGATTTATTACATTGTGTACAAGTTATGATCCAATGATCTTTAACAATTATTGTAATATTAGATTGAGTTATTCAATGAACATTCAATATATATATATATATATATATATATATATATATAGTGTCTTAGGATAATATAAAGATTAATGTCGCAGAAAGCATATATAGGCTATAAGAGCATACATGTCCATTTATCTGAATAAATTACCCGCTTAACAGAGGAGGTTTATAATGTAGACCAAATGTATATCGTTAAATATCCAGACATATGCCACAGTATTTATTTATTTTTTGTAGGAATTTTTGTGGTCTCTCAGTATCACAAGGCTAGAAAATGTAATTCGGTTGATTTGCATTCACATATTTGCTGTTTTAACATGGGTAGCCTGTTGAGCTACAAATGGTCTAAAGAGTAAAAAGAAGACATTTCCAATGTATGAGAAACCTCTCTTACATTTACTGACCATCACTGCATAAGATTTAATTAGTAAAGAACTTTATGAGATGATCATGAATAAATGAAGCCTTTATTAAGTGGATCACTTATATTCAAGGATTTCATTAAGTATTCAGTGGGCTGTTGCTAAGCAATATTTCGAAAATGATTATTGTTGAAGTCTCCTCAAGAGGTTCAGTTTTTCAAATTTTTCAATTATTTTTCTCAAAAAGACTACATATCAAATAATTTGCAGAACTTTATCATAACAACCTTATGAGAACATTCTATTTGATGTTTTAGTTTCCTATTCACTACAGATGTATTTTAGAATTATTCTTTGATATTGTAAAAAATGATAGTGTAGCACGTAATTTGTTGTGCTTATTCTTGAAAAACATACTTTAGCACTCAATTTCTTCCCCAAGATGAGTGTAATGTGTTAACATTTGGTCTATCAGGCGTCGTTCCTTTTATTTCTCGAGCATTCAAACCCCTAGATGGCACTATGCATTTACAGGCACTGCTTTATCATTTTCCATCTTTCCCATACAGTTTAGTGTGTCTTTTTAAAAGCAGCAGGGGAGAATGTGTCCATCAGTCGTATTTAATCTGGACCACACAAAATTTACACTTTGCATTGTGTCATTTACACTTCATTTGCATTGTGTCATTTACACTTGCTTTACTTAAAATGAATCATTTGAAGAACACAACCGATGATATGATCCGTAACACAGCTTTTTGGTCTCTGGTATATGGGAGACTTCATGGGTCTTGTTGGTTTGGAAAACATTTACTCTCCAAACCTGACATTTGCTCTGTGTTGTTGGTTAGGCATGAGTCAGTTACAGTCATTCTTGTTGCTGAAGTATGACAACTCGAGAACAAATACTGTGAATGGCCCAGTGTTAAATGGCTGTTCTAAAGAGAAAAACTACAAGATATAACACCTTGGTATGAGATGCAGCTAATGGGACTCTTCTTCTTTGAAGCTATATAGCTTTTGGCAAGATGCTGTGTATTATTATATTAGCATTTATCCTCAGATGTGAATCAACCCACTTATAACCCGAAAGGCATTGATGGCACTCGTACTATCATGTAAATATGGTTGTTTGTCACATCCCAACTTCAAATTGACCACTCAGAAATATGTTCTCAGTAAGTGTTGAAGTACCATGTTTTTTTGCTTTACAAGAAAAGGTATCACAATTAATGGTAGGTTAAGAGTTAGCTGCAATGATCATGTTATGTTCTGATTTGACCTGATTGCTTGCTCACTTCACTGAACAAACTAAAAAATTCTAAATAGGAATGGACTAGACTGAATGATAAAACACCCCAGCTTTAAACATAAAAGCTTTATGTTTGCGCAGGGCCTCCCAATCTAATTTAGTGGATTTATGATTCATATTTAAATGCATATATTTGAGTCAAGTAAGCAGATGTGCTGGTCAGCTTTCCTTAGGCCTTCCATCTATCTGGAAGATATATCTGGAGGACGTTTGCTGACATTGCACAAAATATAACACAGATTAGTTGTAGATAAATACATTTAAAGAGTTCTTCTTGAACTTCTTGACATTTCTTGAAGATGAATTATCAAATTAATGGGATGGAAACTGTATCAGCATCTCACTATATTGTACACAGTGCTGGGTAGTAATTTATTACATGTAATCTAGATTACATAATCAGATTACATGTAGAAAAATTAAGTACTTGTAATTTGATTATGTTTTAAAATACACTGGATTTACAGAAATCATTTCCCTTTTAAGAAGTGTTTACTCAGCATTGCATTTGCAACACTGGATATCTAATCAATTCCTGACAAACACATAAAACACATTATGATGTGTGAGTCACAATAAAATGTACAAATTCACATCATTTTATATTTACATGCAAAATAAGGATTCCCAACTTTTTTTGTCTGCTGAAACTCCTTTGACCTAATATTTTTACTCCCTTAAAATCTTTAGTTTATAAGTTACGTAATAAAATTATGAAAGTAAGTAAAATAATAAACAATACAATTACATTCATTCTCTTATGTCGGTTAATGGTCACATGACTTGCAGGTAAACAAAATATGTATTACTTTTTTAGTAAATGTTTTATTTTGATTGTTTTCATTTTAAAATTATTTATTTTAATTTTACATTTAGCTTTACAATAAACTCACGAACCCCTTGCAGTTCCATCATGAACCCCAGTTTGGGAAACTCTGACGTAATGTAATATTTAATGCACTTCATATTGTTGTTTTTTTGTCTTTTGTATCAGTATGATACTTATCCTATTCAAATCAATATGATAATCGAGTTAGGTCGAAAGTATTCTAAAAGTAATCAAAAAGTTGATAGATTATATTACCTTAAATGTGTAATATAATGGATCATGTTACTAATACAGTTTTTGTCATGTAATTTGGAATCAGTAACGGACTACAATTTGTAAATAACGTAGCCAGCACTGATTGTAGAAATTGGTAAATGTGTGTTATGTGTTCGACTAACACACACAAATTTATCCTAATAAAAATATATATTCTGATTGAGTAGCTTGGATATCAAAATATTTACTCAGACTAATCAATGTGAAATCAATTTTGTACGTGCCATGACTGCTGTTTTCGGAGTACTTTCACAGGACATTCATTTGCATGTAAGTGGACAAAAAATCCACTTGGGAGCACTGATTGATATCCAGCGTGGTTTTGTCCCTGGTTTT
Organism: Semotilus atromaculatus; assembly: GCA_031834385.1. Lineage (NCBI taxonomy): Eukaryota > Metazoa > Chordata > Actinopteri > Cypriniformes > Leuciscidae > Semotilus > Semotilus atromaculatus. Next base: position 13,680,560 of record JAULUF010000052.1, read on the forward strand.
GGAAGCACTTCCAGTGCTGGATCTTGCTTCAGTGCATTTGTGCTTCACTAAATGTGATAACCATGAAACCCCCAGATACTATATCAGTATTCATAAATAGTGAGGATCCTATATCCCTTCCCACATCATTCAATCTGGTTTGGGATTGTGAAGTCTATTAACCATGGGAAATAAATTAGGTGATCATGATCAATAGCTGCGTGTGTTTGAATCATTGTCTCTTGTCAGTACATGCATAAGTCGTTCGACTATCCTCCGCTAACTGGGTGATTCGATCCCTTTTCAATTAAAAAGACCCTGCTGTTTTTTCCTACCTGACACAGCAGGGTTCTCAGGACTGCTCGCTCTGATCCGGCTGTCACACAGCAGCCTGGGAAAGGCTTTAGTACTGCACTGCTGAGAAAAAAAAAAAGCACGGAACAGAAAAAAGCATTAGAAACTGTGAATGATTTGAAGTCAGGGTCCAAAATAACTTTATGCCACACCTGCAGATGCCGAACGAATTGAGGACGTTTACTAGTCATAAATATTTCTTATTGCCCATGAAACTATATTTTGCATATTTTATCTTACTAAAATACATACTTTTTAGTCCTTGTGACAGACTCTGTCTCTTGGTAAAACTGCACTTGTCACATTATGACTCATCGTGATTTATTTCCTCATGTTTCCGTTTTGGTTGCTTAATGCATGACATAATCCACATTTGTATTGTCGCAAGAAGTTCTGAAAAAATAAAAAATAAAAAAACTTTAGGCTTAGCTAAACGTCATCTTTTCCACCAAGGTAAAAGCGGCAGATTTTTTTTTTCTTTAGTAGATGGTTTGACTTGAATTGCTCAGATAATTTACATAAACAAGGGTCAAATGATCATTATTATAGGCCTACCTCATTTAAAACCAGTAAATCCAAGAAAAAAAAGATGAAAATTAATTATGGCACTTGTGTTGAGAAGGTGTTTTGTCTTCAGTGAAGTGCAGTACTTTCATCCCCCACCCCGCACAGGGATGACCCCCGTCTATTAAAAGCCCTTTTTTTCCCCTGGCTGCAGCCACATCACAGAAATGGGCTGCATAAATTATCTGACAGTTCGATTTCCACTTTCTCCGGCCTTCTCACACAGAGGGAAACAGTAATTGTGTGGCATTCAAAAAGAGCTTTTAAGACTGAGCCATGTGAGACAGCGCAGCTTTGTCATATTTCTGCGTAAGTCCAGTACATCATCTCATCGTGACAAATGGGTGAGAGTCAGTACTGGTCAACATCTCAATTTGGCCTATTTTTTTTAGTCTGTGCTCCGTTCAGCTATGGCCAGAGACGGTTCACACCTGTGATCCATGTTTAAAAATGGTTTATAGCTTAGTGCTGAAATTTCTGAATAAATTGAGAATCACATTTTTTTTTCTTCCAATACAAATTGTGAATCTCATGATTCTGGAGAATTTATTTTTATTTTTATTTCAGGGATTTACAAATCCTGAACATTAGCAATATCCAGGGTTCTGAATAAAATGTTTCAATCTATTTTTAAAAATGTATTGAATCAGTTTAATTAATGATCCAATGACTCACAGGCAGTCACTTGTTTGTTCCTGAATGAATCAGTGTTTTTAAACGACTCGATTTAATGAATGATTTGCTTTATGCCTATTTGGTGGCTACAAATAAATCTAACGTTAATTTTGGTCATGGTTTGTCTTGAAAAACGAATGTAATTTGACAGCTGCCGTAATAAAAGTCACACTACAGGACTGTGAGTTAAATCTTCTGACTCTGTCAGTGAACATGTTAAACTAATGCTCAAAGACCTCAGATTTTAGCCTAGGATATGAGAAATATTTTAGGTTTTGCTAAATTGGTCTCAGACAGGAAAATCGTGGCAAAAATATACAGTGTGCACCTGGCTTAAATCATTGTCATTTAAGACTGTGTGGGTGTTTGAATCAAGACCAGTCTTTTTTAACGATTAATTGTGCAGTTATATGTATGTGTAATGCCATAAAAAAACATGGAAAAGCAATGGCACAATTTGGGATTGTTACAGGTTAAAAAAAAAAAATGCATTGAAGGCACCTGAGCTTAGGTTTCATAAGGCACATGCAATAACCTAATAATAGTCTCTAGACAAAAACTAATTTCTGAAATAATCCTAAACTTGAAATATGCCTATTTATTGGACATTCTTGGGTCCTTTTCACAGGAAATGAAGGGACTTCCAACTAGTATCCCTCGCAGCCTGTGCTCCAGACTGTGCCATTGTTTCCATAGTGATGAGCTTCCCCGTTAGAGGAAGACTTTTCTAACACCCTGTGGTTTATCTATCTGTTCCTAAGCTTGTACACTTGCCACTGAGAACTCCCTCAATGAATATGTGTGTGTGTGTGTGTGTGTGTGTGTATGTGGGTGGAATATGACTTGTCCTGCCAGAGTGTGAAATTAACTTCAACACACACGCACACACACACACACACACACACACACACACACACACACACACACACACACACACACACACACACACACACACACACACACGCACACACACAGGAAAGATACACGCTCTATTCGACGGTCACCATGGAGATGCTGGGTTCCTTTTAAAGGGTTGCATTTACATAATGGAAATTGCATCTATCGCTGTCGCCCTGCTGTAATCCATATAAAGTGTTCATGACTGAAATTAAGCATGACTAATCATGGTTTCTCTCAGTTAGTTGTTACAATGTGCATGTTTGATCAGGAATTCTCAAAAGTGAATTCAGAACAGTGTCTGAAAGTCTGCAAGCTGTGCTGGTATTCATGCAGACTGCATTATAATAACTTCAGCCAAAGTGCTTTCTCTTTTCCAATCTACAGACATTTACACTATTTATAAAAGCTCAAGGAATAATTTATGGCAGTATGGCATCATTAATACAACTATTATAAAAGCACTATTATAAAAAAAAAAAATCTGAGATCGGATGTGTTAAATTGTTTATTCCACTAATTATTATTATTATTAATAAATTGAACTGCTTATTGAGCATGAGTGTCTTTTGTGCACAGCTCATTAACTGAAAATCAATGTTAAAATGGTTTTCCCACTGCTAGGTGTGTTCTAAAATAAAATGATCTTACTCGATTCATGTTTTATCTGTCTATTCCCTTAATCATTCTTCAAGTTTATTTCACAGCCTTTGAAACATTCTGCTTTCCCTCTCACACCATTGAATGTCTGGCGGTTGCTGTTTCTATGGCAACAGCACGTCAATAATGAGCAAACATCAAGTCTCATGTGTTTATTATACTGGACTCCGACTCGGAGCTACTTACAGAAGCTTATTAGAAGCTGTGACACACCAGTGCACTGCACTCTCTTCATCCAGCCATTTGCAGAATTTCCACATACGCACCTGCTCTGCACTCAGGCTTATTTATTTGTGCCTGAATTCACTGATTGTGCCCCTCAAATCAGCTAAAACACGATTTTTTTTTGTTGTTGTTGTTGAAATAAAGCTGAAATAAAATACAAATTTAAATGTAAAAAACTTAAGCGGAAATGAGAAATGTTGCCTCAACATTAAAGGGCTAAAATAAAAATAAATTAAAGCTACACTAAATAGAAATGAAAACTGAAAATATGAAAATAAAATAAAAGCTAATTCAAATTATTATTAAATACTGTATATAATACAAAAAAAATGCTGGTTTACAAATTTTAAATAAATAATTGAATACAAATTGAACCATTATCAAGCAGTACAACATTTAAATGGACTTTTTGCTATTATATTACTGGATAATTGATTTTTGATGATAATGGATGAAAAGAGTTATTTTTCTCATAAAGAAGAGAATATCCTTTAAGAATACAGAACATTGCTTTCCGGCCATGTTAAATGGGCTAATATTTTAAAACCTTTTAAAGTTTAATAAAAAACAAAATTATTTCCACCAAAAAAGTTTATTTTTGAAATGGTCCCAAGAAGTCTATAAAAAAATTTTTAACCACTTGTTTCACCAAAGACTTTTTAATGAGGTTTCATGAAACTTTTTCCCTATGTATTTAAAATCAGATAATTTATGTCAGGTCTCAAAGGTTAGGCTTTTGTCTGGTTTACATCCCCCTGTCTTTTTAGCACGCTTCTATCCGGTCTCTGTAAACAAGAGGGTTGCTGGGGACTGAGGCTCTCTGTGTTTCCATGGAGCAGCTGCAGGAAGAGACTGTGAGAACCACATCCATCCCACAATGCTCCTCTTAAACCAATGGCAGGAATGTGTCCGCTCAGACATGTCTGCTCAGATAAACTTGCTTTTATACACAGAGACACATACGGACTTAAACACACACAGGACCAGACCGTAACAGTCAGAGCCTGACCAAAACCAGCCATTTCAGCATTCACATCCTTAGGACATCATATATGAAAAGTGACAGAGTAATGTACTGTCAACCGTAAAAAGATAACCACAATTCTGATTGCTAACAGCACAAACCCTATGAAACGGTTTGGCAAGCAGCGATAAGGTGCCATATGCAATATATTTCAATGTCAAACACATAAGAGGAGGAACAGTAGAAATTATCCTGTTAACAAATCAATGTTTAATTAGACTTACTGTGCACGCTCTCAGTCAATATAAACAACCAAATAAGAAAATGAGTAAACAACCAATTAGAAATGATAATTAGGATTTAAGGGGGAGTTTATTGCTCTTGTGTGGCACCTATGCAATTTATGTGTAAATAAGTTATTAGGGCATATGAGTGTAATATATTGCACATTGTGCTAATTTTCGCTCTAGTTAATGTAATTATTTAAACAAAGTTGACTGACAAATAACATGGAGGCTGGAAAATTAAGTGCCATTAATGGACTCAATACATGTACTAAAAATGTACTTAGTTAGTTTACAAGTCCATCAAGCAACACGTTTTGCAGGGAACTTGATCGCAGGTCCCGGAAATGGAAGCCCTATAGAACAGAATGTGTCAGACACAAGAAAATAAGGCCAACTAATGAGGACAGCTAAATATACCACTTCAGGCATTCGTCTCTCTCTCTCTCATCTCTCTCTCTCTCTCTCTCTCTCTCTCTGAAGGTTACCTTGCTTTCATTACATGAGGACACATTTAATATCAGTTCTATGATCATGCCCAATGAGCCCATATAGAGCTTTATCTGGGGTTTGGACCATCATCATTTTCAAAGAATACACACTAATTTTTGTGCCCAAGGCTAGAGAACAAAAATTGTTTTCCGTCATTGTTTGCTGACCGTCATGTTGTTCTGACCCAATTTTCTGTTGTTATTTTTTATGTGGAGAATGAAAGTTTTTTTTTGCTTTAATAATCATTACGCAACTTGCCATACAGCATAGTGTCCAGGGTTGTCATGCTCCAAAAATAAATAATTAAATAAAAAACGGTTTTATGGTGCTATTTTAGCAGTGATGTTTATCCTTTTTGTACAAATATGGATAAATCATTTATAATAAATACTGTAATATTCCATAAAAAAGAATAGTCAATTTTGATTTCATGGTGACTTTAAGAGAAGATAGGGTAACACTTTAGTTTAGGGTCAAATTCTCACTATTAACTAATATAGTTACCTATTAGCATGCATATTACTATATCGGCTGTTAATGAGTCTAAAGCACATATTAATGCCTTATTCTGCATGACCATATTCCCTTAACCCTTTGATGCGCAAGCTATGGAAACCCCTTCTAATGCGCAACATGGGTCTAAAAAGACCCGTATTCATTTCCTATGTTATTTCATGCATGGCTGGACTTTTTTTTTATTTTTATCTTTTGAGATCAATTTATTTAAGCATTTAATATTCCATTATCTATAAATTCCATGATTTATAAATATTAAAAATTTCTTGTTTTCAATTTCCAAAAATTATTATTTTAATTTTTTCTAGGTTTTGTGTTACTATATCAAATTTACTTATCAAGCATGATAAAATAAAAGAATAAAGACAACATTTTGTCAAATTAATCATTTTAGCAGTCATTTAGACAACACATTTAACACTTAAAATGTTTATTTGCCACTTTGTCTCACATAGCATTCACATCACAGATAACTGATAACACTGAAATAAACTATGTAACTGCATTGAATTGTGGTGAATGTGATTTAATAAAAGAAAATACAACAAAGAAAATAAAATCACACTGGTACAGCGGCATCTCTACTGTTAGACCTTCTACATGTAAATAAGCTTTAAAATACAATCTTTTTTTAGCTAACATTAGCTAGCTAGAATATGTCACCAGCTAGCTATAGTTAATAGTGTTGGACATGTTTCTCCTTCTCACAAGTAATTTCTTTCTAGGATTACAAGGTCAAGGTAACCATAGCCTAATATTCAAATATTATGTCCATCTTTTACAAAATATAAAATATTTTCTGTGGTTAAAATAAAATAAGACTTGCATCAAATATACAAAAGCAGCCGTGTTGAGTTGTGAAATGTGTGGCAGGTGAATAGTATTCTGCAGCAAATGTTCCTACTTGCAACAATGTGCAAATATCAAAGGTTTCTATATGGGTCATTTTTGACCCATATATGTAAAATTGATGTAGAAATAAAAAATAAAAAACGGTTTGTTTATAAAGTAAGAAAGGAAACATTAACATAATGATTTGTGGAAATCAAAAACAAAATATTTAATGAATACCTGGAATAAAAATAAATAAAAAATAAACGGTTTCACTTTATTTTGATGGTCCCTTTAACACATTCTGTTGACTATAAGTAACTTTGCACCTACATGTCTACTAACTCTCAGTAGAGTGTTAGTAGAGTATTAATAGACTGGTAGGGTTAGGGTTAGAATAAGTTGACATGTAGTTGCAAAGTTACTTATAGTCATGTAATGAGAGTTAGTTGACATGTAGTTGCAAAGTTACAATCAACAGAATATTCAAAAGGGACCATCAAAATAAAGTGTTACCAAAAAAAAACCACATATATTTTAAAGATTCAGCAAAGAAATACTCAGCCATCACTGAAATAACATAGGAAATTAATACGGGTCTTTTTAGACCCATGTATGTAAAAAGAATGTAGAAATACAAAAACTGTGTTTGTTTATAAAGTAAGAAAGGAAACAAAAACATAATGATTTGTGGAAATCAAAAACAAGATATTTAATGAATACCTGGAATAACAAATGATAAAATAGATATATTTTAAAGATTCAGCAAAAAAACACTCTGCCATGCATGAAATAACATAGGAAATGAATACGGGTCTTTTTAGACCCATGTTGCGCATTAGAAGGGTTGCGATACAAAAACGATTTTTATTCGAAAAGTAAGAAATGAAAAATTTCAATTAGGATTTTTAATGATCTAAAACAAGTTAATTGAGGAATACCTGGAATGCTGAATGATGAAATTAATTTCTTGCAAAGATATAGAAAATGAAAACTCAGTCGGGTCTTTTTAGACCCATGTTGTGCATCAAAGGGTTAATCCTACCTCAACTATCTTGCTAACTGTAATAAGCAGTAATTAGGAGTTTATTGAGGCAAAAGTCATCATTAATAGTGAGAATTGGACCCTAATCTAAAGTGTGACCAAAGTTATAAGTTTGCAGTGAGCAAAGTTTAAAGACAGAACACATATATATTATACATACAGTATATAATTTAAGACCAGTCTTTATTGTGTTTCTTCAATTAAATGTAAAAATAATGATGACCAGAAGTTAAACAAATAAGCAGAGCTTTGAAGCAATAGCTATTAACAGCATGAAGTCATTTATCCACACTTCACTCATTGGGGTTGTTTCTGTATGCTAATGACTCTGTGCTATTGAAAAGCAGTCATTTGTGACAGTGTCATTAATGGCTTCTTGGGTCTCTCATTCGCTCTCTGTATATGGTGGCGGTCTTGGTCTTGTTTAAAAGACTTTAATAAGACGACGTACATCTACTGTTCTTCCACACTTGACTGACTGGGCCATACAAACATTTAAATTAACTCAAGTCTCAAATTTCGGTTCATTACATAGCACATTCTGAGATATGGGTTACATAGGGGATTCTCCAGTTAGAGCCACTTTGAAAAATTTAAATCCTAATAATAATAAAAAAAATAATACTGTAAAAAAAGTTGACATAACTTGAAAAAAATAAGGCAACCTATCACATTCAACTTCTTAGGTTTACTCAACTAATTTTCTCAAATTAAAGTCAACTTTGTTTCAACTAACTAGTCAAGGTAACAAAAGATTGATTGAAAGAAAGCATTTAGTGATGGAGGGGCTAAAATCATTGTTCTTTCCTCTTCTTTCATTCTGTTTAATTTTCAAAGCTAACTACATGATATGAACTTTATTTACCTCTTAAAAACAAGAGGCAAACATTTTACCCTGTTAGGCAAATGAACTGCATACAAAAGATGCAGTAAGATGCACATATACCTCAACACAACACACATCTCAAACATGGTGATGATCATCAACAAATGCTCAAACTCTCAACCGACAGCTAAAGAACTGTAAATACAACAGCTGCATTATACATTTCTAGCCAGTAAATGCAAAGCAGTGATCATTTTTAATAATACGTAGTTACCACATATTATTTTCAAGCTGCAATGCATGCTGGGAACTGGCACAACATTGTTCAACGTGAAATTGTTTGTTCAGATAACTCAATTTGGAAAATTGGGACAACATTTGGACAAATGCTTGAGAATCTAAATAAGGTCAACTAAACAACTTTTGTTAGCAACATGTTAAGAGTACTCTTGTTTAGTTCACTCAAGATAATAAACTGACTCATCCTAAATAATCTTTGTTCACACTACTTTTTTAAATTGGTTAGAATAACATTTTGCAAGTTGGATTTTTACAGTGATTCTTTGTTAGAAAAAAAAATTTGTAAACATACTGTAAATAGCAAAATTTCTTATAAAAGCACAAGGTAGGACATCGCTGATTTTAATGTTATTTTATACATTTATTTTAGAGGGGAAGTTTGAGTAGAGGGCTGATATCGAGAAATTCTGGCAAATGTAACATTTCTAATCTCTAATTAGGAAAGAGTAATTACAGAGACATGATAAAGACGTTTAAGGCTATTACAATCTGTCCTTTGCAACTAGAATAATTTCATGTTCCCGTTTAAATTCACACTAGAGCCCAGAACAGTTCCCCTAAAGGAAGAATCACTCAGCGTGTATTGAGGTTGACTGCAAGCAATAACAGGGAGAATTGTAAAAAAACACACACTCACACACAAAAAAAAACCACACAGTAATAGCCTAAGGAAAGGCAATTCAAAAGTGTATCTTTATCGGCACTTGACATAATTTTGTACCTATTTTGTTGTAATATGGCTGGTATTTTGAAAAAAATGCATTCATTGGGTTCATTCATGCTGATTCAACAACCAACCATATACCAGATGACCTGACCTGACCCATCTGATAACCCGACCTCTTCTTGACCCTTTGATTGCTATAGATCAATGAAAATGTTGAAACTGGTTATAGATAAGAAAGTTTTAATGTTCATTAATCGTTGAACTAATAGTGCTGAGCAACATACTCATTAAGGACAGGTCTAAGAGCAGCTGCTCACTTTTGGTTAATGATCTGTCACACGCCATGCAGCTGTCATTGTATAAAATGCATACATGGAGGTGACAGGCAGAAAGGTGTCTTGGGAAATAGCGACAGTCCGAGTTGGGGATGGTAACGAAAAGTGGAGTGGGGGAAGGGACCAAGCAGGGAAAAAATTCAGAGGCTCAGAGCCAGATGGTCATTGATATATAGAGGTGGCCCAGTTACAGTATGTTGTACCATCTCATGAACATGAGGACACAGTGTACTTTAGTTGTACTTTTTTTTTTAAATCTTGGTGTATTATATGAGGTGATTTCTACTCATGTGCGGCATCAGTGACAGCAGGACTCTTTGTGCCAGCAACCATTCTTTATTACTAATATCATTGCTCTTGCTCATATACTCCTGAGGCTGATCAGACAGTAGGACTAAGATGGCAGTGGTTAAAATAATTGTTAGTACCACTGTTTATATTTTCTCATGGCTTTTTAATATACTAACTTAACTATATGATCAATCATAAAGTCATCATTTGGTCAGCAATTCCTCATAACTCAAAGGCCCTGAGTTAATTACATTGATTGCAATGCATATTTCATCAATGAATTTGATTATGCCATCGCTTAATCTTCACCTTTTGCTTCTGCCGACTTCACATCATATTGGAACAATGAAGTTTACAGTGCTCAGATTCTCTCATTCATTTCATTTCACAACTTTAAAAATGAGTGGATCCGAATGAGATATTTTTTTATCTGTGCTGGGGGCTCTTTCAGGTTTTGTTAGCAATAAAATTGTAGATCAGGGGTTTTCATCTTTTTTAGGCCATTCACCTCTTTAGTATATATATATATATATATATATATAGTGAAAGGATGTAATTAAAATTATGTAATTTTTTTAATTATTTTAATTATTGATGTATAGAGTCATATACCTGAATATTAAATTGCAATGTTTATGTTACTTTACCACGTAATATATATATATTTATCTCTTTCGATCAAACAATGAGTCACATTGTTGTAGATACAAGATTAAAACAAACTCTTCTCCTAAATATATATATATATATTTTTTTTTAAATCATATTTTACATAATTCTTAAAAACACTTTTTAATACTCTTATAATGACACTTACCACTCTGGATTTTTTCCAGAAACCTTGTGGAAAGGGGGAAGGATTTTTACAAATGAGATTTTAGAGTTTGTATAAGACTCTCATACTTTTCTGTCAGATTCTAATTGATTCTCTTTATTTCCAGTCTGTTCTCAGTTCTCAAGGGGAGTTTATGCTATTTTTGGATTTTATGACAAGAAGTCAGTGAACACAATAACATCGTTCTGCGGGACACTTCACGTCTCCTTCATCACACCAAGCTTTCCCCTGGATGGAAATCAGCAGTTTATCATTCAGATGCGACCAGACATCAAAGGTCCTCTCTTGAGTCTCATTGAATACTACAAATGGGACAAGTTTGCCTACCTGTACGACAGTGACCGAGGTAAAGCACTGCACTGCATTATTCAATACCATATGAAGATGAGATGCGTGAGTTGAAGATAAATAGTGATTTTTAAAATAGATATGTGCATTGTTGCGTATGTGTTTCTAGGGATGTCATTATGGATTATGGCTGTTGTTTTCTGAATAGTCACACATATTTTAAGTATATTAAGGGAGCAAAGCCTGTCAAAAGGCATATCTACAATAAAACACAGGCTTGTTTTGCACCTTGAGCAAGAGTGGCAGGATCCTGTGGGCTACAGAATTGTTAAAGGTTCATTTTGTGTTTGTTGGACCCACTGGCCTTTGTTTCTCAGCTTTCTATTTGCCTCAAGCATATCTGTCTCTCTCACTCTCCATTTTTTCCATCTCCCTCTCTGTCTCACTCATTTTCCTGTGTCACCCTCCCATTTCTTTGATGGTTGCGGAGGTTGAGAGCTTTGTGGCACAAATGAGAATGGTTGATGTCTCTCTGAGGACCGTAGTGTCATAAATATCTGTAATGGGGACGTTTTATTAACTGTGAGGTTGCTACTTTCAACTTTCCTGAAATGAAGATCAGTATGCACATAATGTGCCATTTATAATTTATTCATATTAATTATGTATACATAACACAATGCCCACCCCGCAAAAAAATCCTCTTTGTGTGTGTTTTTGCGTGTGTGCATTTGCGACTGTTTGCTTTTGTTGGCTGCATGATTTATTTCAGACCTGTGTGGTTGTGTGTGTTCTATGTAAACGTGTCAAGGTGCATATTTCATCACCTGCCATACTAATTAGGTCAATCGACGCTGCATTCCCATGGCAACCATTGTGCTGTGTGTGTTATTAATGTGTCAACGTTACAGTGTGAGAGCAGCAGCACAGCGCCTGTGGTCATGATGCGTTCCACTGGTGAGATCGTTTTGACACAAATGCAAACTTAACGCCACAACCAGTATTTCACTCCTCCATTTGTGCAAGTAATACTGAAGATTGAGGGTACATAATATATATTTTCAAATTATTTACATGCTTTGGTATGTTAAACACAAGAACATAGAACATCATTTTCAGAGTTTTTTAGTTTAAATCAGTACGGCATAACACACTTACTCAGACATTACTTTTGGTCGCGTGTAAATTGAATGTACTGAATGATGATTTGTGTGTGAGCCGGTTTATAGTGGTGCATCTGTGTGTCTGCGACCATCATTACACTTGTGGTGTTCATAGAGGATTTGATAGACTGATAGGTAAAATAAAGGCTAAGAAAGGGTAATAATAACAAATAAAAGCTATATGAAATATGTGAGTTTCTGTATTATTGTAGTTATTTGTATTTTTAAATAAAAAAAGGTTTAAAATACAAAAACTTGAATTTGGTTCCAAGTAATAATCTGCTAATATTAACTTCCCTTCAAAAGTTTAAAGATATTTTTAGAAGTCTCTTCTGCTCACCATGGCTGCATTTACTTGATCAAAAATATAGTAAAAAATGTTTATTTTGTGAAGTATTATTAGAATTAATAATAACTATTTTCTATTTTAATATATTGTATTATATTGTGTTTTATTCCTGTGATGGTAAAGCTGAATTATCATTACTCAGGTCTTCAGTGTTACATGATCCTAACATTTATTATTATTATCAGTTGTGCTGCTTGATTTAAAAAAACAACAACATTTTTTTTAGGATACTTTGATGATTAGAAAGTTCAAAAGAACAGCATTTTTTAAAAATTTAAATATTTTGTAACATTATTAATACCTTTACTGTCACTTGTAATCACTTTTGTCCTTGCTGAATAAAAGTATTTTATTCTTTGAAAAAATAACGTACTGGCCTCAAACTTTTGAACGGTAGTGTACATTATAATATAAAAAAATATGGAAAGAAAATGCCTGGAAATTGTGTAACTAGCAAACTGACCTGAAATATGAATTTATATTAGACAAAAAAGTGACTTTGCCTTCTCCACCACACACACAACTGCATTTTACATTGGCCTGGATAAACTTCAAAGATAGAGGCATACACACTTCTTGTAGCATTAAATACATTGTGAGTGTTTTAGTGAAGAAATGGCTGATGGGTTAATAAAGAGTTTATACAAGCCCGATATTGAGCACTTTAGCAGGAAACAAATTTATAATTTATTACCCCGGAAAGCCTTTTATTTTTAAACCACAGAGCATGGAAGTGAAAGTAACTGGTGGCCAGGATGGTAGTTGTTGTGCTTATATAAATTGTGTAAAGATTCCAGCTTAGTGTTTCGTTCATTGGTGTGTATGTGAGGACAGGGTGGATTCTTACAGCATGCTGGTAGCTTTCTGCTGGACAGTTGATCTCTTTAGATACTTTTTCATCACCCACCTGACAGAGATGACAGCATCCCTTTTGTACTCAGTGCTGATGAGCACAGAAGTGACTCCAGCTGAGGGTCATTTCGTCACCCTGCCTGCTGCCTATGTGGATCTGGCGTGGTGCTGTCCGTGGTCCTGGAGTGCATGAGACAAGGGACCCAGAGTGACACACACACACACACACACACACACACACAGCCTCACAAACACTCTCTAGTGCTGGTTAGGTGGTGTGTTGTCTTAAGGGACAGGTGCATGACAAACAACAACAACAACAACAGAGGAAATGTGCTTACGACTGGAAACATACTAGAGCACCAGAATCCCTGTCTCAGCAGGTCAATAAAGTCAACTAAAGTTTGGATTGTGCTTTTCTTTTTTGTTTGAGCTCGAAGAGCTCCTTGAGCTCCTTGTCTCATTGGACTTTATCTTCTTTTAGTGGTTTGCTTTATGTTAAAGTGTCTTATATAATCAATAAATGATTGGCTGTGCACAAAGACTAATTCTCCCTCGCTGTGAGACTCATCCATAACCTCTGCATAATTGGGATGGCTAATTAAATCAGCCAAGCACCTCTCACAATCTACAAAGATCCAGCTGTGTCATGCTTATAGAGAGACAATGAGATTATGTAATACAGTTGACAGCACAGTTCAATGAGAAAGACCCCATACCGGGAAACAAATAGACCGATATTGGACTATTATTCACTAAGGTCTCACTCATGGTTATGTGACAAGAAAAAAATTATACAAATAGACTACTGTTTAAAAGTTTTGGGTCAATAAGATTTTTTTTAATTAATACTTTTAATCAGCAAGTATGCATTAAACTGATGAAAGGTGACAGTAAAGACATACTGTTACAAAATATTTCTACTTCAAATAAATGCTGTGCTTTTGAACTTTCTATTCATCAAAGAGTCCTGAATTTTATTTATCACATTTTACACAAAAAATATTAAGCAGCACAACTGTTTTCAACATTGATAATAATATAGTAAATGTTTCTTGAGCACCAAAATCAGCATGGCTTCTGAAGGATCGTGTGACAGTCAAGACTGGAGTAATGATGCTGAAAATTCAGCTGTCATCAAAGGAATATATTACAGTTTAAAATGTGTTAAATCAGAATACAGTTTTTCTGTAAACATACACGTAATTAATTATTATTATTTTGTTGTTGCTTTTTTATTTTGCTCAAGTAAGTGTAACAGTGTTAAATAGTTGTTTAATAACTATTTAACATTGTTACATTGTATTATTTTTTGCTCATCTATGGTTGAGTAAATACTTAGCAAATGAAGTAGATACATTACTAATATCAAATAAATATCAAATGCATCACCTTAACATTGTCTTGACATTGGAGTCACAGAGGTACTTTTGAGTCTGACATTTGCCTGTATTTAAATGGCTAAATATCCTGTTTCTGTGTCACCCATCAGGCATTCCTAGATTCAGAAGTGATTTTGGAGTGTGCTGGAACAATAATGAACAGAAGTGCTATCATCTCATTTGCTCCTTAGTCTTTTAGTGACCCACATCAGGATTTTCTAGATTCAGAAGTGATTTTTCGAGTGTGTCGGAGTAATAATGCATTTCAATGCTATCATCTCATTTGTTAGCGCTAATGGCCCTTACTAACGAGTTTTTAATCACTTATCTCCAGGAATAGCTGTAAGCTTTGATCCTCATGTCCCCAAGACACATTTTACAAAGGTTAAGCCCACTGTGCCTTGCACTCCCTGAGATTTTACCCTTGGTCAAACTACTTCACATACATGGTATTAAAAAAAAAATTTAAATACACATATCTAGCATGCAAACACTCACCTTACATTGACATGTACTTGTTTATGAACAAGTGCAGTTGCTATTATGCACGCTTAATTGATTGTTTCAGTTGTTTACCTCCCCTGTGACTGGCAGAAATCAAAATGCCAATTTTAGAGTCGTATTATCTGTATCAAATCCTCCATGGAGTATTATTAATAATGTAACTGGCAATTCTGTTAAGCATGGAAAGAAATGGAAAAAAATTGACTGAATAAAAACAAAGACAATTATATGATTGTTATATCATGTATAACCCCTGAATTGCTGCTTGCCATGAATATTGCAAAAACAGTCCTGTCCCAATCACATTGGTGTTTCTGTCAGCCTTCGGGCGATACATCCCGAACAGTCTAAACCAGGGGTCCCCAAACTACGGCCCGCGGGCCGAGTACGGCCCGCCCCCACATTTGAACCGGCCCTCTGAACAAAAATTTCATTTTCAAATTTCATAAATAGGCTATATGTTTTAATCATATCATATCTGTATTTGATAATACATATTTATGGCGGCAAATCAATATCAATAAGAACCGAGCGCACAACTGATGCTGGCGCACGCGGTAAATGACTTTCGCGAGAGGATAACATCTGCACGCGAGGAAACGGGAACTCGCAAGCTCATTCTGCGCGCGCTCATGACATCTCTGCACGCAATACAAGCCCTCGCGCATGATCATTCCAGTCAGTGGAAGCGCTGGAAATGCTGAAGGCGGAGTTTGACGTGCGCTTCCGTGAGCTACATGTCCGCGCTAAAGAAATCCGCCTTTTTCAGAACCCCATTACTGCTGACATTGACGAAGCCCAATCTTCTTACAGTTTGAGTTGGCTGAGTTACAGAACTGCTATGTTCTTAAAAACGCGTTTAAGCCCAACAGTCTCATTGAATTCTATACTGCCCTCCCTAACGAGACCTACCCAAACATCAAAAGGAATGCAATGAAGATGTCCACACTTTTTGGCAGCACGTATATCTGTGAGCAAACATTTCACGCATGAAACTGATGAAAAATCCGATGAGATCAAGACTCACTGATGAACATTTGCATCAGTCTTTGAGACTGGCTGACCAGACAGAAACAAGCCCATAGTTCACACTTAGCCCAAAACGCATAAGCAAGTAAATGTTTTGATTTCAAAAGCAATGAAAAAATGTCATTACGATAGTAATAATGCTCTTTTATTAGGCTATATATCACTTGATATGTACGGTGCATAAATAATTAATTAATCTGGCATTAGGAGGCATAATACTGTAAATAAAATCATAATAAAATCTCCACAATAATAAATCACTGAGTCCGGCCCATGTCATTTTCTGTTAGACTACGGCCCTCCATTATAGAAAATAAAAATGATGTGGCCCTCGCAGAAAAAAGTTTGGGGACCCCTGGTCTAAACGGTGTAGCAAATGCATTGCATAGTTCTTACCCACTTAATGTTAAGTCACTTATAAAGCAATTCATAAGGGGTCCAATCGACCTTTGGAAGTCTTTATTAACCTAATTTGTTCCTCTTCCTCATAATCAGGACTTACCACACTCCAAGTTGTGCTGGACACAGCAGCTGAGAAGAAATGGCAGGTGACCGCCATCAACGTGGGCAACATGAAGGACGAGAAAAAGGATGAAGCTTATCGCTCACTCTTTCAGGACCTAGAAAACAAGAAGGAGCGGAGGGTCATCCTTGACTGTGAGCAGGACAAAGTTAAAGACATCATGGAGCAGGTATAGACATCAACACATGGACAAAAACTAAATAGTTTTTATTTAATATACATTTGGAATCTTTCAGCTGAAAAACCTGCATCATATTCACCAACAGCAACCAACCTAGCCAGGCATAATGTGTGCTGGTTTAGCCTCAAGTCTTATTCCTTCTTAGCAGCAATGCAATAATTCATCAAAAGTGAAAGCAGACAATTACAATGCTACAAAATATTTTTATTTAAAATAAATGCTGTTATTTTTAACATTTTTATCAAAGAATCCTGAAAAAAAGTATCATGGTTTCAACAAAAATATTTAGCAGCACAACATTGATATTAATAAGAAATATTTCTTGGGCATCATGTCAGCGTATTAGAATGATTTCTGAAAAATCATGTGGACACTGAAGACTGGAGTAATGATGCTGAATATTCAGCTTTGCCATCACAGGAATAAAACACATTTTAAAATATATTAAAATAGAAAACAGTTTTGTAATAATATTTCACAATATTACTGTTTTTACTGTATGATAAAATAAATGCAGCCTTGGTGAGCAGAAGAAAACAAAAACATAAAAAAAATCGTATAAACCTCAAACTTTTAAATGGTAGAACATTTAAAGAAAAAGAAAGTGACAATCGAAAAGAAATGTTTGTGTTTATATAAATCACAAGTCTACATAAAACTATAAACAAATATACAATTAAAGCAACTAGAGCACCATAACTATGAATCATTAATTAGGCTGCACAAACAAACGTTGTTAGCAGGCAGAAAAGTCCTCATGAGATGGGTTTTTCATTCAGACTCGCTGCAGCCTCAGGGAAGAGCTATTGATTTGTATTTAAGGCCTGCAGAAGTGTGTTTAACCAACCGCCAGAATCAATGCAACTGATCTTGGCTCTATAATATAGCTTCATCTACACACACACTTGCACATATACATCACAAGTGTCTTGCCCTTATCACACACAAACTGCTGAAGCTGCTTTTATTTCAGTCCATCTGTTTGACGGCAGTGTGGAGCAGTTCGCAATTACTTGTCATGTCTTAAATATATTATAATGGCTTAGATGTTAAGTGCAGTTTTATTTGGTTTATTTTTATTTCATTAATGTGATGAGTTTCATTATTCTCCTCGCAGGTGATAACTATTGGCAGGCATGTGAAGGGATATCACTACATCATAGCAAATCTGGTAAATGATCTGGAATGGAAAACTACCAAAGAAAAACATATGACGTTGAGAAAAAAAAAATCAAACAAAATTGCTGAGAAAAACCATGTCATGTTTTCAGGGTTTTGTGGATGGAGATCTTTCAAAAATCCAGTATGGGGGATCCAATGTATCAGGCTTTCAGATTGTGGATTTCGATGACCCCCTGGTGTCCAAATTTGACCAGCGCTGGGAAGCTCTGGAAGAAAAAGAATATCCTGGAGCAGACAGCAAAATACGGGTGAGGTCTCGGTTTGTGTCCATCCATTAATTTTTTTTTCTTTTCTGTTTCAGACAGCTAACTAAATTTTATTAAAAAAGATGTTCAGGTAATTGCTACATTAACATAAAATGTCTTCATTTAAATTCCTGTATAGTTCAGGCCATTTGCAGGACAAGCTTGTTAGTCATTTTGTACTCCAGATAAAATGTGGTCTCATCTGTCTTCTCACCAAGACAAAGTAGGTGTTTAATTTCCTGGGACTGAAATCAAGTGTTTCATTCTTACATTACTAACGAATCCTGAATATGAATTGAACCTACATTTAGGTAACATACAGAATTTGAATGTATGTGAGTAGAATTCAAATGCAATGAAATGCTGTTATTCTTTCAGAGACGGCTTTACCAAATAAATGGCTTTGCCATGTTATTCATTTCAAATATTATTCTGGACCACAAATTACATTTTTAATTGCTATACCACCTTCCGATTTTTGTCCTGATAACTAACTCATTGTTATCTCTCTCTCTGTATCCAGTACACTTCAGCACTGACGTATGACGCAGTTCAGGTGATGACTGAGGCCTTCCGCTATCTGCACAAACAGCGGATTGACATCTCCCGTAGAGCTAACAACGGAGACTGCCTGGCTAATCCAGCTGTACCATGGGCACAGGGGGTTGAGATAGAGCGTGCCCTAAAACAGGTGACAAGTCACCGTGCCACCCTGCCATACGATGAACACAAAGACATTTATAGAACTATTTTAATTATAATTTAATATTTTTTAAATATTATTAATAATAATTAATGAGTTTTATGTATATATATATATCATAAATATGTTATTAATAATTCTAATGGATTAATTGTTCTGAACACTATATAAAATGCTTCTATGTCACATTTAATTTAATCTCTAATTAATATTTTATAAATTATTATGAATTTCAGAGCTTCTTAATATTGGGTCTTTAATGTGTTTGTAAAAATAAACTTAAAACTTTTTTGTTTATTTCCAGGATTAAAAACTATTTTGAAGCCCACTTTAGATATTTCATCTTTCTAAGAAAAAAAAAAAGGAAAAAATTTCCTCACTGTCATATCTTTTTCATGCAGGTGAGAGTTGATGGTCTCACTGGTAACATTCAGTTTGACCAGTATGGAAAGAGGGTGAATTACACTGTCAATGTCATGGAACTGAAAAGCAATGGGCCAGTTAAGGTAAGACTCTGTTCTAAGAAAAGTATATGGACAGATTGAAGTTTAAGCTTAAGTCATAAGTTACTCACAAATGCCTCTCTTTTTCAGATTGGCTATTGGAATGAAGTTGACAAAATGGTCGTGACAAAGTCTGATCTCTTCCCAAATGATACAATGGGGCTGGAAAACAAGACTGTGATTGTCACCACCATTCTAGTAGGTTTCACTTGTGGTTTTCAATGCTATTATGCTGTTCTGTTGAAATATGTGCACTGTAGTAAAAATGTGCAGAGCTCTGACAAGGTGTTCCTTGCTGTCGCTTTCAGGAAGCGCCGTATGTAATGCTAAAGAAGAATGCTGACCTTTTTATGGATAATGAAAGATATGAGGGGTACTGTGTGGACTTGGCAGCTGAAATAGCAAAGCACTGTGGATTTAAATATCAGCTGAAAATAGTGGAAGATGGCAAATATGGAGCTAGAGATGCAGAGACGAAGATCTGGAATGGAATGGTTGGAGAATTGGTTTATGGGGTAAGAAAATTTCAACGTTGGGCATAATTGACAAGTAGCTGCTGCTGGTCTGAAAAGTAGTCTTAACCATGAGCATACATATTTTTTTTTTATCAAACATTTTTAAGTTCAAACAATATTCTTAAATATATATTGAATTAAATTAAATCTCTTTCATTTTAGAAAGCGGACATAGCAGTGGCTCCATTGACTATCACTTTAGTCAGAGAAGAAGTCATCGACTTCTCAAAGCCATTCATGAGTTTGGGAATCTCCATCATGATCAAGAAGCCTCAAAAGTCCAAGCCTGGTGTGTTCTCATTCCTGGACCCTCTGGCCTATGAGATCTGGATGTGTATCGTGTTTGCCTACATCGGCGTGAGCGTGGTGCTTTTCCTGGTCAGTCGTTTCAGTCCATATGAGTGGCACACAGAGGAATATGAGGACGGCCAGATCCAGACCAACGAGTCAACCAATGAGTTTGGGATTTTCAACAGCCTTTGGTTCTCTCTTGGAGCTTTTATGAGACAAGGGTGTGATATTTCACCAAGGTTTGTTTTTGACTTATAAGTTCTTTATATTTCTACATGCCATTTTTTCAAGAAATGCTGCTTTTATAAAGGCAAATGCATTTTTGCATGAAAAGCAATGGGTTGCTTAGTCATTGACTAAGTTATGTTATGGTCAAAATACATTATTGATTTAAGATCAATTATTAGTTACATCCAGTGTTGGGGACATTACGTTTGCGGTACTTTTCAGTTACTTTTTTTTACTTTTTTTGAAGTTCTTGTACTATTGTTTAATGCAGTAATGCAATCAACAACAGCCTATATAACCTACACCATCATTTTCTTTTAAAAATTATTATATATTGAATAATAATATAGAATAAAATTATATTCTGAGAACTTCCTGATGCATGCCATATAAAAGATCTATAAACATTACAGATTATTGAAAGTAATATGTTTGTTACTTTTGTACTTGTGGGTAGACTATGGACTGCATGAAGTATATTCACTGTCCATTGTGATAATAAAGAGTGTAATATAGGCTAGATTATTGCCATTATGAAATACACTCACCTAAAGGATTATTAGGAACACCTGTTCAATTTCTCATTAATGCAATTATCTAATCAACCAATCACATGGCAGTTGCTTCAATGCATTTAGGGGTGTGGTCCTGGTCAAGACAATCTCCTGAACTCCAAACTGAATGTCAGAATGGGAAAGAAAGGTGATTTAAGCAATTTTGAGCGTGGCATGGTTGTTGGTGCCAGACGGGCCGGTCTGATTATTTCACAATCTGCTCAGTTACTGGGATTTTCACGCACAACCATTTCTAGGGTTTACAAAGAATGGTGTGAGAAGGGAAAAACATCCAGAATGCGGCAGTCCTGTGGGCGAAAATGCCTTGTTGATGCTAGAGGTCAGAGGAGAATGGGCCGACTGATTCAAGCTGATAGAAGAGCAACTTTGACTGAAATAACCACTCGTTACAACCGAGGTATGCAGCAAAGCATTTGTGAAGCCACAACATGCACAACCTTGAGGCGGATGGGCTACAACAGCAGAAGACCCCACCGGTTACCACTCATCTCCACTACAAATAGGAAAAAGAGGCTACAATTTGCAAGAGCTCACCAAATTTGGACAGTTGAAGACTGGAAAAATGTTGCCTGGTCTGACGAGTCTCGATTTCTGTTGAGACATTCAGATGGTAGAGTCAGAATTTGGCGTAAACAGAATGAGAACATGGATCCATCATGCCTTGTTACCACTGTGCAGGCTGGTGGTGGTGGTGTAATGGTGTGGGGGATGTTTTCTTGGCACACTTTAGGCCCCTTAGTGCCAATTGGGCATCGTTTAAATGCCACGGCCTACCTGAGCATTGTTTCTGACCATGTCCATCCCTTTATGGCCACCATGTACCCATCCTCTGATGGCTACTTACACCAGGATAATGCACCATGTCACAAAGCTCGAATCATTTTAAATTGGTTTCTTGAACATGACAATGAGTTCACTGTACTAAAATGGCCCCCACAGTCACCAGATCTCAACCCAATAGAGCATCTTTGGGATGTGGTGGAACGGGAGCTTCGTGCCCTGGATGTGCATCCCACAAATCTCCATCAACTGCAAGATGCTATCCTATCAATATGGGCCAACATTTCTAAAGAATGCTTTCAGCACCTTGTTGAATCAATGCCACGTAGAATTAAGGCAGTTCTGAAGGCGAAAGGGGGTCAAACACAGTATTAGTATGGTGTTCCTAATAATCCTTTAGGTGAGTGTAAGTTAAGTATACCTTTTGTAAGTCATACATTCGGAAGGTTGGTTTGGACCTGCCATCTCCATTTCTGACTAGCGTCTGTTCCTGCGAGTGCGCGATTCTACGTGTTCATTTTAATATAGTAGGCTACTTTAATTTTTTTGAATGCACATGAATTAAACTGAAAAGCAACTCGCGTTACTTTAAAAAAAAAGTAATTCAAATATTAATGTGTACATTTATAAAGTAATGCGTTACTTTACTTGTTACTCCAGAAAGTAATATTATTACGTAAAAGCACGTTATTTATAATGCGTCCCCAACACTGGTTACTCAAATGCTGAAATTCCTAAATATACTACACTTTTAAACTAAGATAAAATATTATATATTGAGATGTTCATTATTCATTATGCATGAAGCAGACTCATCTAAGCAGGCGAAGCAAATTCTGCCTAGCAGCTATTTTCACAAATAGCCTACCTTAAAATCATTAGTGAAGCTTCTGTTCAGACTTCATGTTGCCTTCAAAAACCTTAGTCTAACTCTTTTACATACATAACACAATTTGTCACAGTTTCAACAATACAATGAGTTGCATATCATGTCAAATATGTAAAATGCGCAAAATTTTGTTAAAACATGTATGGTTGAGTTTTACATCGAACGCAGTTTGCTTTCAATGTAGCCTGTTAGCTGAGAATACAAATTTTGAACTGTGTCATGATTATCATGTCTAATGAATTTCATTGGACTTTTTTCATCAGGTCTCTTTCTGGCCGCATTGTAGGGGGTGTCTGGTGGTTTTTCACCCTGATCATAATTTCATCCTATACGGCTAATTTGGCTGCCTTCCTAACCGTAGAAAGGATGGTGTCTCCAATTGAGAGTGCAGAGGACTTAGCAAAGCAAACAGAGATTGCTTATGGAACTTTAGATTCTGGATCAACTAAAGAGTTTTTCAGGGTAAGACACCCATTTTCTTAATTTCCATGTAATCCAGATGACTACTTTTTCTTTACTTTTTCATTTGCAGTTAGTTTTTTTAATATATATTGTATATATAATGTATGACTGTTTTAAATAGGACTGATGAAATAGCACAAACTTTTAAGTTTGAGTTTAAGAGGCTAAGATAAAATGCAAAGCTAAATACTAAATTGCTGTAGTTACAGTAATTTGAAAAGTTTTTTGGCATGGCCATTTTAGTAACAAAGTTCTATTTGTTAACATTATTTAACTATATTGGTTATGATTAAAAAAATTTAAAGCATGTATTAATGACCATTTCCTAATAAATGATCAAAATCAAAAGATGTTTCTGGTAATATTTAATTCACCTAAGCTGACATGAACAGCTAACGAACTAACATGAACACAAATTAATTTCTACTGTAACAAATTAATTGCTTGTTAGTTCATTTTAGTTAACCAATGGGACCTTATTGTAAAGTGTTACTAAGATTTAACAGAGTTTACGTAATCATTGCATTTTTTTTTTCTCCAGCGTTCCAAAATCGCTCTTTTCGACAAAATGTGGACATACATGAAAAGTGCGGAGCCCTCAGTATTTGTTAAGACGACAGCAGAAGGTGTTATGCGGGTGAGGAAGTCCAAGGGGAAGTATGCCTATCTGCTGGAGTCTACCATGAACGAGTACATCGAGCAGCGCAAACCCTGTGACACTATGAAGGTCGGAGGGAACCTGGACTCCAAAGGCTACGGCATCGCCACCCCCAAAGGATCCTCATTAAGGTGGGTGGAATAGTATAACAATGTGTCCAATGTTGTTATAGTATCCCACCTACCCTGATGTAGCTGTGCTCATGTGTCCTGGTTTGTATAAAAGAGATAGATGTAGTAGCTGGATACATTAGAGCCAAATTAGTCAAAGATTAATAATCTTTTTTTTTTTTAAAGAAAGAAAATCTTTATCTCATCAGATTTTTTTTACAAATTAAAAAAATAATAATACGAATACTTCCTTATTTATATCTTACAGATATGAATACCTCGTTATTTTATAAATATATAATATATTTGAATACATCCCTATTTTACATCTTAAAGATAAACATTATATTAGTGCATTTTTTCATGCTTTGAATTCAAGAATGCTAATCTATAGAGATATATATTTGAGATTTAGTATTTTTCAAGTGTTGTGTCTCAGTTTTGTGTTTTGAATGTTTTAAGGTTTTGCCTAATATCCTCTCCTATCATGTCTCTCATCTTTCTATATTCTTTAATTATTGCTGTCTTTGCCTATTTCTAATAATGTAATGATTGCTGAAATGTTTTTTACCAAACCCTTGCAGTACACATTTTTCGTTAAGAACATTAACAAAGACGTGCTTTGAACCTCCAAATTGGCAATCAAACTAAATTTAGCCATATTCAAGGAACAGCTGGCACTGCTTGGGTTTACCTATGTAAATGTATTTGAAGATATGCTGATATTTGAAATGTATTTCATAATGCCATCTGTCAGCCTTATTAGAGACAGTCTTCATTTAGTGGGATTCAATTTCTCCTCCTCCTGTGAACAGCAACCAATCTGGACAGATTTAAGAATTGGGTGGGCGGGCCTTAGGAGAAGATTGAATTATATATGATGAAGATATAACCAGCTTTTATTGCTGTTCTGCTGTCCTTCTTCAAGTAATGTTACTTGCAGGCCACTGCTATTAGTTATGGATGTGAGTACTGCGTTAAACGTCTCTATTCACGGCACTCTGAGCCACCTTTATCAGTTAAACTCACCTAAAGTACATTTAACTGATGATATTAGTTGATTAGACTTATGTTTGCTAACAGCTTCATATTTTGAAAGGGAGGAGATATGATTTCTTCTTACTTGTTAAAATGCTGAAAACAGAGAAAAGCAATCAGCAGGTTTGAAAGAGGACCATTGACAATTGCTAAGTTGGCTCACCCTGTCTTACAAGTTATGTTTTATCGTTTCAAGAAATGCGGTTAACCTCGCAGTACTAAAACTGAATGAACAAGGCCTGTTGGACAAATTGAAAAACAAATGGTGGTACGACAAGGGAGAGTGCGGCAGCGGGGGAGGTGATTCCAAGGTCAGCCCCAGAGAGCAAAGTGATGGGTAACTCAATGCAACACTCAAGTAAGCAGCAAAACCACACAGGAACCACAAGTCCAAAGGCGGACATTTTCTTCAACACTGACAGGTTAAGCATTGCTAACCATTGCCAGAGGACACACACATAAACATAATAGCCATTGGTATTCTGATTGGTTATTGTGTGCAGTACACATCGCTGTTGTCCTTGCTGCTTACTTCAGGCGATACGTTAATGCACATCTGGCTCTGCAAAACTTGCATTTGCTTAGGCCAAATGGCGCATCAACGTCATAATCGCTATGGCAATAAAGAAAAGAGGAGAGAAAAGGTGAAATCTAAGAGAAAGTTGAATGTAATAATAACATAAAATAACATTGATAATGTTATTTATGTTATTTCCCACGTGAAGAACGCCAGTAAACCTTGCAGTATTGAAACTCAGTGAGCAAGGCACCTTAGACAAGCTGAAAAACAAATGGTGGTACGATAAAGGTGAATGTGGAGCCAAGGACTCTGGAAGTAAGGTTAGTCGCTGCAGGTTCTATGTGATCAAGCACATTTTTGATTAGTGGGAATTACCCATTTTTTAAATAATAATGACTAAAAAAAAACTATTTTAGACAGACAATGCACAGACAAGCATGAGATGGCTTGGTGAGATTCTTTGACTAATGCCTGCAGAGCTACTAATATCTGGTACCATCCACTGAGAATTAAAATGTAATGCATGCCACTTATGCCATATGCACCTTTTGAAATATTTGTAACATAATCAATGGTCTCCTTCCAGCTTCTAATTCTGAGAATCACAGATCTTGCTATTACTTGCAGGCCTGAGCTGTGCCAAGTTTAGAATAGCAGTTCTCAGACATTCATATCCAGCACATACAATGAAAGACTTCAAATTGTTCCAGTACAAACATGATTTCTCTCAGGTCATTTGTAGGACCATCTACAAGGGTGTCCAAGATTCTTAAATGTCTTTGTTTCATAGTGTGTTAAGCTGTTTGGTTGTGTTTTGTCGATTGTTGTATTGTCTTAGTGTGCTTTGTTTCGATGCTTATTGAAATATTTATATGTACATTATGTGAAAACTGCTTTGCCATGTTTGCACTTTTAGAATACAACAAAAATGGGAATATAAAACAATACACTCTCTGCAACAAGGCATAGGTTGTTTTCATAGCCACATAGTCAAAGTATATCTCCGCTTCAGGGTTGTAACCACCATAGGCAATATTCAGGTTAGTGGTTGATCAATTTTGGGATGTCTAGTTCTTAAAATTTCACCTTTGGAACCCCAATTTATTGCTATTATTGGGAACACTGTAAAAAAAAAAAAGTGCTTCATGTGGTAACATCTAAATTAACAGGTAAAGTAAAATCCATCTGCATATGGTTCCACAAACAAACTCAACAAAATAAATTTTTAAAGATTTTATTATCATTATTAATTATTAATAAATTCATTTAATTAAATGTTTTTAATTATTTTATTACATTTTAAAATTCAAGGTTACAAAAGGGAAGCTATATCCTTAAAGGTAACAATGTGCAAGAAAAAAAAAATGAATTTTCACAAAAGTAAGCTCTGTATCTGTCTGTGTCGTGTTTTATGCGTGGTCATTCTGTGCACAGTACAGTACACTAATATTAGAAAAGAATATCTAACTGACAGCCCCTATCCCCCAAAGACATTTTTGTAGGTGTGTACATGTGTGTCGATCTCCTGTCTTTTACCCACAATGCCTGTCATCTGCTTCCCTGTGTCTAATGCTATGCCTTCCATTCAGATGCCTCTCTTGAGCATCCCTTTAAATGGTCCTGTAGGCTTTCTTACACAAGCATAATTCATATCACAGCTAAGCATAGCACATTAACCCCTGCTATAACTGTGAATTCAACAAAGAAATAATATTTACTACAGCCATTAGCATGTGGGAAATGTAAGGACTGTGATTTAAAACCACATTGCTGGTTTTGTATGTAACTTTCAAGCCAATGTTAAAGGCTTTAGTAAATCCATCCCATTCGAGCAGAATTGTTGAATGCCCCCCATTTGCATCGCTTCAAGAGCACATTAACCAGTAGTGCATTCTACTTAGCACAGTTATTGTTTTAACATTACTGTCCTGAGCTGTGCATTTGTATCCACATAGACGTAAAACTGCCACTTTAAATATTCTCTTGTTTATGCATATGAATGCTTGTTACAGATATGTTGTACTTTCCCTGACCGCTGACCCGTGTCTCATGTGCATTTACAGGAGAAGACCAGCGCTCTCAGCCTGAGCAATGTGGCTGGGGTCTTCTACATCCTAGTGGGCGGCCTGGGCTTGGCCATGCTGGTGGCTTTGGTCGAGTTCTGTTACAAGTCCCGAGCCGAGGCCAAGCGCATGAAGGTGGCAAAGAATGCACAGAATATTAATCCCACTTCCTCGCAGAATTCACAGAATTTTGCCACTTATAAGGAAGGGTACAACGTATATGGGATCGAAAGTGTAAAAATTTAAGGGGGTAGGATACGCGGCCGTCATTCCAATCTATCCCCGTGCACGCTTCTTTTGGCTTCCATCTGTTCCATTCCCTGAATGTTCTATTGATTGAGGAGGTTTGGGCCGTAAAGCTGGATCGTATGTACTGGTGTCCCTAGTGAAAAAAAAAAAAATGGCAAAAAACACTTGACTTCTCCCCATACACTGCACATATATTGGAGAGAAAAGTTTTTTGTACATCCCATGTGACTTTGTTTCGTCAACCCCATTGTCATGTATGAATGTTTTTGTTGTTGTATCGCCCGTCTCCCTCATTCCCTGCTTGCAATATGATTTTCTGAATCGTGTTTGCTCGTAACTTTGCTCCTCATTTTCAATGTTTTTTCCAACACATCAAATTCACATCTGCATTTTCAACTAAACATTTTAAAAATAAGACTGAAGCCCTTTTGAGGGATACGCTCTAACTTTCTGCCATCTCTCTGTTTGGTGTGCGTGCGTGAATGTTTGTTTCTCCGTTTGCGTCTATGTGTGTATGTTCCAGGTGACCTTTTCGGACGCTATGAGGAGCAAAGCGAGGCTGTCTATAACTGGAAGTACTGGCGAGAATGGACGTGTGATGAGTCCTGAGTTTCCCAAAGCAGTACATGCGGTGCCCTTTGTTAGACCTGGTGTGGGAATGAACGTCAGTCTGACTGATCTCTCCTGATGGATAAGAACCTGCCGAGTGCCTTACACAATGGTTTTCAATAGAGCGCGTTCTATTCTCTTTCCTGTCGCTTTCTCCCCTCTCTCGTCTGAATGGAAGACGGAGGCCTCATTTGATGTCATAAGAGACAGAATCCTTTCTTGGCCCTTTATTACAAAAAAATGCACTCTCCTATTGGAAATACACCAACTGAGATAAAGATGCTCGATAAGCGAGCTGATGACATCTACCCCCTGTAACGGACATTTTTGACGACAAACTTGAAACTCACAGAAGCTCTGAGCGGGAAAGAAAGAAGTCAATACAGTCTGTCTGTTTTCGTAGCTGACGCCATCCGATGTCTATTTCGGCTCAAGCACACTTTACCATTGTCTGCTTCAGGATGTGAAACGTCTTTTATTAATAAAACAAACAAACAAACAAACAAAAAACTCTATGAAAAAGTATTTTTATGTATTTTCACAGAAATGGCTTTTAAATAAACCTGCTTACATATCAGTTCATTAAAGCTGTAAATCATAATCTCGACATACTTTTAAGAGCTTAGCTACTAGTTTCACATTTTAATGCCAAATATGTTGCTTATCTTGTAATTTATTAGTCCTCTGATACATTCATTAACATTTTGGTGTTAATATGAAATATCTAGCAATGCTTGACATTTGAAATTTGTTTGAAAAGTGGGTGCCGCAGTTATGTTCTCTTACTTTCATCAACTTGTTTGGTTTCAAGAATCTGTTTGTATTTTCTTGTTCATCAAGAAAATCAGGGTAGCGGTTAAAATATAAAAAAAGAAAAAAAGTGGTTACATGAACATAACAAAAAAGGAAACTGTACCTATTGTATTATTGCATATGTTTTGCTGTGAAATGAATAGAAGCATACACGTCAACAAAATGCTCTGTTAAAAATGCCAAATAATTAAGTGTGCCAAAATTATTGATAAATATAGTCATATATTAATCTGTCATCAATGTGAATGTAGTAAATACATTCTGTAAGTTTTGTTACTAAATGTACAGTTGGATGGTATACACAGTGATTTATCAAGGATTTTTTTAATTTTGTTTTTTGTTTTTATAGCCATGTTAGCATTCACACAATATGGCTTTTTAAAATTTTCACTCTGCATCTTGGATTTCTTTTAGTTTTAATATATTCTTTCATAAAATATGAGAAATTCCATATCACAGGCAAAAACATCTGTGCTTATTCTTCAGTATTTAAGATACCTATCACGAGAACATTTTGTTTAATAATGATAACGATTCACAGTTTATTATCTTACAGTTAAATAACGCTTTCCTAAAAGCAATGGCAACCGTAACAGTTAACACTTGATATTGCAATAAGCCAAGATTAAAAACAAGAGATGTCCCCAAAAGTGAGAGAACATTTGTAAACTTAGATAATTGTCACAATTATGTACAGTTTTGAATGATTTTTATTAGTCCTTTTTTCTCTCACTTCTTCAGCCTTTTTCTCCTCTGTCTTTCGCACTAGACTGGGAGACAGACACTGGATAACACTTTTGGTTGTGTCATGATATACTTAATATTAGGTGAACAAGTCCATGTAATTTTAAGGACCGCTCTCTCTACCATTTTGTAAATGAATGTGTGCCAACTTGTTTATTTTTTGGGATTCTTTCTAAATAAAAGCTGACTAATATTCTTATGTTTTGATTGCAGTTTTTCAATGACCAAATTGATTAAGGCATCATTTTACTTATATCACAGTTTCACAGGCTTCTGCTCGGTCTTAAAGTCCCCCTGTGGTGAAAATCAAGCTTTTAATGTTGTTTATATGTCTATGTGGTGTTTTATGCTTTAATATGCTTTAAGACAAACCATGTGCAAATTCCTAAGTCAACACCATTGCTGAGTATTTTCTCCTTAAAACTGCAGTGAACCAAACCTTAAAAACGTGGTTTGAAATCAATGGTGTTTCTGACGTCACAAACTACCTTGTAACCAATCACGTCAATGTGTGATCATCAGTCAGTGGATCTCTGAGTTGATGCGATTGAGTGGAGGTGGGGTGAATTTGCATATTATTCATAGAACCAGTATACTAAATGAGGCAAGGGTATAGAGTTACATTCAAGCTATTTTAAGGCATGACTATTTTTTTTCAAGGAAAAAATTATGACAATGTGATGATCAAAGATGAGTTAAGGGATACAATTACAGGGGGACTTAAGTTCTGTGTAAGCAGTGCAAGAGTTTGAGGTAACAGAGCTTCATAGATCTAATTTTACAGAACATTTCGAGTCATCTGAGAAAAATGTACTAATCATTTTGAATAAAAAGTAATTTTAGCATGATTCTTTTTAAAGTGTTTCCAGTAATCACTGTCAAAATGATTCAATCAAACACAAAGACACAATCAAGGATTTCATTCTTTCCAATAGATAATTCATGAAGTGATTTCCACTCATTCCTTGTTGCGTTGGCATTGATTTGAATGTGTCTGCTAGCCGATAGGAAATGAGAGGAACTGAGAGGTGTTTTTGATCATAAATAATCATGCTGTGACGCATTGGTGTTAATGAATGTCACACATTCCGCGATGACAGATACCCTCCCCCTGCTCTTCATACATAATCCCCCTTCCGTCTTTGCAGCCCATATGGTGCCCAGCACTTCTGGAGACATCCATTTAATATTTCATCTAACATTTAGTCTCAAAAAATTAAAGGCTCTTTGGGCTTTTAAACATGGGCATGTATTAAATTGGAGGGCACTTAAGAATCTTTATCTAATTTCACATCATCATCTGAACTTCTGTGTTTTAAAAAACATCAAAGATGTTCCCTGTATTTCTGAAGATTCTTGATGGAAAACAAAATGGCTTGGGACTTTCTGTTAAAAGACCGGCTGTCCTGTTTACGTTCCTTTAAACTGGGTTTCCAAACAATGCACCTTGAATGCACTTTTCTATTAGACCAATTAGCAGCATGGATGCAATAGTGTATGATAATAGGGAAGTTTTCAGTTTTATCAGTAAGTGTTTGGTCATTATGATCTCAACATGGTGGCCCCATCAGTGTTAATCTTTTCGTAGAAAGCAGTGGCAAAAATGTGAATTAACAAAAGGAATAATTTAAGGCTAATTTTGAAAAAGACAAGTAAAATGCTTCATTTAATACATAAAATATGAATATGGATCAGGAATACACATATCACACTACCTTATCAAGGCGGAAGTCACTGCAGAATGACACTGAGTGGCAGTGTTGGTGTTCAGCTTGAATGCTGCTAAAAACACACAAAACATGGTGGGAAAAATGGGAAATAGAAATATAATCAACAAGAAATCAGAGCTATCTTTTTACAAACTTCCAAAAGCTACAGAAAAGAGACGGCAATGGATTGTTGCAATTCACAGAAACAACTGGCGGCGAAACGCACAAAATGCAGTTGCCATTTTGTGTCAGATGTTGAATTCTAAGGTATAATGTAAAAAGTTAATTTTATAGTAAAACATAGTGAGAATTGGACCCTAATCTAAAGTGTGACCAAAATGTTATACTCTTTATATAAAAACAGTATAAATAATTGGTACGACTTACAACGTGTCCTCAAAAGACCTCCAAAGATGCATTACAAATAATAAGGCAGTCATCTGATACAGAGACAAAAGGAGGGATAGCCGTGGTTATATCCACAGATATATCAATCAGAACATACTGACCTTTGGGTTGTCTCTGGCATTTATGAGTCATTAGATCAATGATAAGACAGGGGCTTAGTGGGCTAAACTCAAAAACCCATTGCCATGTCTATGACTATCTGTGGTTCAGCTTCCCCTTTTTGCAACTCAATCAAAGCCGTCATTGATAAAGTCAAGCACAGCACAGCTAGATGACCGCAGGAATAACATCAGGACTGCCCTGAATATGCCAGTGCAGTGGAGACATCAATACCTCATACAGTCTCACCTTTCATCTCGCTACTCTCATAATGAAGCCCCAGAGCCATTTCCTGGGGTCTGCAGAGGAACCAGAGAGTGGGCTGCAAGAACACAATTTCAATTTTATGAAAACACATGCAATATAAGTGGAATTATGTGGGACATAATTGGGGCAAGAACATTTCCAGCAGTAATCCTAATAATCCCAAATTCAAAAATGTGATTGTGCTTTAAATAATACAGCAATTCACTGCATAATTTATATTACAAGCTTTGGCAAAAGACATGTTAATATTTCTGTACGTACATATTCATAAGGATGAACTTATGTTCCTTTCCAAAATACAAATTATTCCATACGTCACTTAACCAGCAGTATGACATAACATGGCCTTATCTCTCCATCTAGAACGGTAAAAGAGAATTTTGATTGACGGCCCATTGGATTAATTTGAATTCACAAATTTGCCCTAGCAATGAATTTTGCATATGTCACCCAGACGAGGAGAACTACTTTGATATTAGGGTCAGTGGCCAAAGTCTCATTACAAAATCATTTGAATTCACCCACTAAAATATTTCCATTTCTCCAGTCCAGAGATGTGATTCATCGGGACAAACTCTGTTCTAGTTGTATGGTACTATTCAGATCAAATTATTCAAAAAACAAATTAAAACAAGAAAACCTTCAAGGATAATAGTTGAATTTTCCCAAACTTCTCCCCCACTGCAGGACCTACCAGATTCACCTCACCACACACACATATACATGAACTGTTACAAATATCCCCATAAAAGACATTTACCAAGATATATTCGATATGTTTTTATGTGTGTCTGTTCACCCATGTCACATTGGAATGACTACGATTTTATCGTAGCATCAAGTGAATTGTAAATACTATATTATGCATTTTAAATGTATCTCTCTATTCTTATAATCTTCCTATATCGTTCGAGGTACCGTTGCATTCATATTGATCTAAACTAGCTATAGATGAGTTTATTATAAAATGTATGTTTACATGTGTAACATTTCTCCTGAGGAAAAATGAGAATGTAACATCCCTCATAAACCATGTAAATTCTAGCTGTCAGATCAGACAATGCAATTCTCGCGCTCACCAATCTCTCTAAGAGGATTGGACCCTCTTCCAAAAGAAGGCGGAAACGTCAGGTCTTCAAAAGGACTGAACACCAGTTTATCGCTCTCTTGTCCTCTTGTCCTTCGATTCCTGCTTCATCATGTAACGCCTCGCCTTTGGGCAATCTCTCGTTTTTCCTTTGTTTGTCCTAGTTAGTTTTTGTTTTCAGTCTTAGATAATTCTCCGTGTTTATTTCCACCTATGAGTGAAAAGAACTTAGCCTGAATTATCTCTTCAGCAAATTCACCCACCAACATTCAAACGAACCGCGTTTCGCTTTGGAAGGACCAGAGCGACCACGTGACCTCCCACGACCGAGAGACACACACACGCTTCTTCATACCAGCCATGCAAAGAGTTACCTGTGCAAGTATCCGTGTTTGATCACGCTTTTAAGGCTCAACATTTGTTGATTCTTGTGGTCTCTCAAAGGTTAACTTAAATGTCCCGGTGATTTTGCTATTCTGAAAATCCTCCCGGATCTTCCCATCTCTCTCCCTTACTTTCTCTCCCTCTCTTTCTCTATGCATTTCTCGTTCGTCTATGTCTTATTCTGTTGTAAATACATTTATTCCGTGTAGCTGTAGTCACGATATATAAGTAGTTTTGCCTGTATTAAATAACTATACTCACTGATTGACTCCGCCTATCTGCTCATATATTAAGTCCCAAATGTTTTCGATCTAGCTAAGCTTTGAAAATCATAAGAATACTTTAACTACTATCTCTTTCTAACTACTCGTCTTTCATGGCCAGAAAGACCGCCCTCCTTGCGAGTCCTAAAGTTTGCTCTATAGGAATTGACTAATTGAATAATCAGTTTGCTTGACAAACAAATTGTTCGATGCTGAATTAATTCCAAAAGGATATCCTTAGAATTGATCTATGATAGATATTAGGGCTGTCACTTTTGAGAAAAATCATATTCGAACGGTTATCGGATATCAAGCAATGTATTCGAATATATTCGAATTTCTACGAGCCCCGCCCCCCCACAAAAAAAAGAAAAGAAAAACACCGTAACGGAGATTCAATCACAACAGTCTGGCAGTCATAAACAGGACTCAGGCCTGTCTGAAAAAAAAATCTTTGACTTACTGTTTTAAACAGCAGGTTATCAACAATCTATATGAAGTGGCAGTAGCCAATCACAAAAGTAGGCTACATGGAAAAAAAACTGAATCGGAACAGCACGGCACAAACAAAAACTTGACAGCTTAAACAGCAGCAGGAGTAATGCCTATAACCTAGCCTAATTCATTTCTTAATATTGTTTGCTAGAAACACAATTTACCAATTTGTGATCTGGATCAAGCACGGCTCTCTTTTTATTGGCGATGTTCCTCGCGGTGGAGAACGCGCTCAGAGCGCGCGCGCACACACAGGTATTTGCGCGTCAATGTTGAGAGAAGTGGTATCTACGGTGTAGAACCCAAAATATTTCCAAACACTACTTTTTAGATGAGTTGGGGTCGTAATTCTCCACTCAGGCTGGCCGTTCTGTGCGTTATCTTCCATCTTCAAAACAGGGAGACTATTGGCAATTATTCGCTTGATCTGGTCATGGGCCGACGCTACAATACGTTTAGAGCGCCCGCTCCTGGATGAGATGGCAAACAATAAAATAAAAAAACAAACGGTCTAATCATAGACTAAAAAATGCGCTAAACATGGCACTTTAAAAACCGGATAGTTTATTTATAGTTCGAATACGGATATTTCACGTCATGTTCGAATGCATATTCGAATATCGAATAAAAAGTGACAGCCCTAATAGATATCATTGATATTTTAGTATTTAATTACAACCTGTTGTGATTGAATATAGATATACAATTGAGCTAATTTTAACCGGTCTGTACAATGTGTGTACATATGCAATTGATGATAATCCTTTGTGGTTAATTGTCTATGTATATCCATGAATGCAGATGCAGGTAATATTATCCCCCTCTTTGGGCGATTTAAAATGTATGGTTATCTGGTTCAAACCCGTATGAATAATGACTAATTATGAATTATTAAATACATATTCCCCAAAACCTGACCAGATACGCTACAGTATGTTAGGCCTACCTCAAACTGAGTAGTGAATCACTGAAACGTCCTGTTCGAGTCGTCCTTGTGATGGAGGTTCAGGTTGAATGAATGGTTATTCTTCTTCTAGTGTTTCATAATCGGACTCGCGCTCGGATTGATATGGTAAAATCAACATCATTGTTCGTTACTGTGTTTAGTTTACTGTGAAGGAAGCCTCCGGACACGCAGAGCTGTCGGTGTTAAAGGATTAGTTCACTTTTAAAAAAACTTTTGCTGATAATTTACTCACCCCCATGTCATCCAAGATGTCCATGTCTTTCTTCAGTCGAAAATAAATGAAGGTTTTTGATGAAAACATTTTTCTCAGGATTTGGTTCAAGGTCCAAATGACAGTTTCAGTGCAGCTTCAAATGGCTTTAAACAATACCAGACGATGAATAAGGGTCTTATCTAGCGAAACGATCAGTCATAATTTTTTTTTTTTTTTAAGTTTCACAAGCACAAATGCTCACCTTGCTCTGTTCTGTGATGCGCGTTCGTGACGTCACGTAATACGCAATTACCTGAGGAAAGAAAGACATGGACATATTGGATGACATGGGGGTGAATAAATTATCAGCAAAAGTTTTTTTAAAAGTGAATAAATCCTTTGAGTCAATGGGTGTTTTTGTTTTCAAAGTTTCTGTTTTGTGTTATTTGTGTTTTTGTTTCTCCCGATGACTGACATTACAGAATTTACCGGTATTTTGGAGCGGATGTGTGAATCGTCTCTTCCCGGTAAAAAGCCACACCGCCATTTCATGTGAACAGCATATTTGTGTATTTACCGATAAAGTCATTCTGGCAATTTTACGGTAATTTACCGAGATTGCTGTGTGAAAGGGGCTATTGTCTGTTTAACTCTTGTTAGGAGCACCCATAACACTTCTTCTGACGAGAGATACTGGATCCACGCAAACATAGGCTGCTGGAAAACAGACAGAGAAAACTCTGAAAACTCTGAGAGGTTCTGGCAGGTTCTGGCACAAATTAAGCATAAAACAATAGACCTCTGTTTGGCCTGGTTGAGATGAAGTGTCAATATTCAAGATATGGAAGATGGATATCTTACCAGATTCCCCTTCAAAAAACTTGATAAGTTGATGCCCTGACCCATAATTCAGTTGGGAGATGGTTTCACAGTACACTAGCAGCCCTGTCTGAAAGTTGCAGATGGCATCTGCTTTTGACATGTGATATGAAGTCTTTTCTCTGTAGAGCTGACATAGGACACACTGCTCAAACCTCATCTTCATTTCGGTTTTCTCAAGGCTATCTTCAAACAACAGAAGAAAAATTCTGTTTTTTTTTTTTCTCTTGCGGTAATGGGTTGGGATTCTGCACAGAAGGGAAAAAATAGAACCTGTTATCCCCTGGCTGTGTTGTCATGGAAACAGCATTGGCTGTGCTCTTTCCTGTGTGAAGAATAGGATGCCGTTTAGCATGTGGGATCTGAAGATGTTGTTGTAATTGATTCATGTCTTTGTCACCTTTACAAGTCATGAACACATGTCTACAACAACTGATTGGTGTGATCTTTGTACCTCAAAACCACAGAGGCACTAGCTGAGGTAGTCATGCAACATACTAATTTGTGCCGAAGTTCAACTAGTGTTTGCCGCCTTACACCGCATGAGTTTCTATGGCAACCACTTCCATGCGGTGATTATTCAGCAGTGTTGGGAGTAACGCGTTACAAAAGTAATGCATTACAATAACATATTACTTTTTGCTGTAACGCAGTAGTGTAAGGCATTACTAATCAATTTTCAGTAATATTTTACTCGGTACATGTTCAGTAACGCTTGCGTTACAACACACTTTTAGTTTTAATTGTAAGAAAAAAAAGAAAAAAACACCAAGACCGCGAGACATATCACGAATGAAATATGCAAGTAGGCTGACTTGCCTGTTCGTGGTCAGTCAATAGCCGCGTGTGGTTTCCAAGTTTGTAAATAGACTAAATAATGGCAGCGTCTTATAGCCTACTTGTAGGTCTATATCGATTTATTGTTTACAGGAGTGCCGTGCCCGTGAGGCATGATTTCGGCCTCTGTGCTCGCGCTGGCCAGTGGAAAAGCGGCTAATGGTGAAGATGGCATGAAGAAGACTGTAGCTACATTCGCGAGATGGAAGTATGCGCATTAGGCTACTATTTGTTCTTTATTTTCTTTCTAAAGAGTTAGGCTGTGTTTAGGTGGTATTTTTCATATTTTCATCACGCAATCATTTTTTTTTTGATGCGGTGCTGACGCGTTGTAACATGTAGGCTATAGCCTAATGGTGTGTTCACACACCGAACGCGAATTTAATTATTTGCGCGAGTAGATTACATACAAAGTCAATGCAAAGACGCGAATAGACGCATCATTCGCGCCGGGCGTTGCGAATGACGCGAATTGGGCGACGCGTTTGCCGCGAATGTCTTCCGCGCAAGTTGAAAAATTTGAACTCGAGCGAATGTTCAAGCGTCTAACTAGACGCGATAGACGCGTATTTGACGCTCTATTCGCGTTCGGTGTGGGTTGCGGCGGCGCTGCCGATAAAGCACGTAAAAGCTGTCACAAAGAACCTGCAAAAGCAATGATTATGAATGTGTCAAATATAGCAAGGAGACATTTTAATTGTTTATTAATAAAGATGAAGTTGACTTTCCTGACTCGCGATCTTCGCAGTAGGCTAGTGAGTGCTCCAGAGAGAATGCATATACAAGCAGAGAGCAGTCTGTTTTCTTTCGTTTTGAATTGTTCTGTTTACAAGTAGACATTTCAATATAGATATATTGTTCAGGTCTATGAAGTAGGCTACCTTA
This sequence comes from Semotilus atromaculatus, assembly GCA_031834385.1. Classification (NCBI taxonomy): domain Eukaryota; kingdom Metazoa; phylum Chordata; class Actinopteri; order Cypriniformes; family Leuciscidae; genus Semotilus; species Semotilus atromaculatus. Next base: position 13,719,221 of record JAULUF010000052.1, read on the forward strand.
TACGCGGAGTTTCGGTTAATTTGAGACGCGCTCCAGTTAGGGTTGCCACCTTCAGTGTGGCAAAATAAGGGACACCCATTCACGGCCCCCAATCACAATAATTTATGGTCTGACCTAGGGCTGCACGATTTGGGGAAAATGTCATATTGCGATTATTGAGGTCAATATTGCGATTGAGATATGTGATTGCGATATAATAAACAAATGGTTTCATGAGTCAACTTGTTTGGTTCTAAAGCAAATGCACTCACAGATTAGTGATGATTCTGAAATGTGTATTTCTCAACTCAAACTAGCAATAACAACTAAATAATTGATAACACCTATAATGATAAATAGCTATCAATTTTTTAAAAAACATTTATTAGGCTTCAAAAAATATAACAGCTTTTAATTTAAGTGAACTTCAAACAATCCTCACATAAACCCATAATAAATGTCATATTTACCTGTGACCTTCCTGTCTAACAGGTAGGACATACAGAAATTGAATAAAGTTATTAAACAGTCTACGCTGCATAAATTATATATAGACTAATCCTTATTAAAGCTAATTACTGACAGAAAGCTTTATTGATAGCTGGCCCTTTAAGAGCGCTGCTGACAGAGACGCGGATCTCACACTCGCCTCATTCTCTCACAACTCTTTATGTCCATCATAAGACTGCTCTTATGTTATGAAAATACTTGACAAATGACATTTTGGCATAATTGTGTGTGTTATTGTTCGTTCAAGCGCGAAAGAGAACTGTATTCTTTCGCGCGGTCTGTGCATGCGCTACTGGCGCGCGTCTTTCTGTGAGTCACATTCAGGACATTCACAAGCAGCGCGCTCTCTTTTGACTTGTCGTGCATTGGTTTAAAGCAGGTTTGAAGTTTTTATTCAACTATGTGTGGGCCTTATGTAAAATACGGGACAAATCGCGTCCCTTATTGATTTGATACGGGACGCATCATTTTACTTGTAAATACGGGACGATTCCGTATTTTAAGGGACGGGTGGCAACCCTAGCTCCAGTTCACGCCCAGGCGCCTCCGTTTCGTGATTAGCCTATCTGCAATATTTACTTCTTATGATCAAATCCAGGCAATTGGTTGATGAAACATTGATTAAAATTAAGATACAAAATTAATACAAATCGAAATTCACTTTGTGAATTAACTTTGAAAAGGCTTTGTTTCTTCTGTTTGAAGTTTTAAAGCATCTTTTAGTGCCCCTTCAGATCGGTCGCGTCCCTGTCACATCCTTACATCCTTTTTTAAAAAAAAAAAAAAAAAAATTGCCTCCTAAAAGTTTTTTTTTTTTTTTGTCACGCATGAATGCGTGTCTATTTTCCTCATATAATATTAAATATAAAACACATGTGTAGACTGATATTTTTCGAATGTCTGGACTGCTTTAAGGGAGTAGCCTATAGATAAACAGACGTTTCAATATTGGTATTAAATTCTGAGAATTTATATGTCAAGTTTTGACTGCAAAATGTTCATAATGCTGGAATTTCCCAATTTTAAATAATTTATCGTCAACTAGGTTTGTGGTGCGTAGACCAACTAGGTCTACGTATTTTATAATGTTAACTTCAAAATTCTGATAATACTAATAGTAATTTAAAGATGTATACATTGGATCTGGACGGGAAGGATAACTCTGGGAGTTGGAAAAGGGTGTGTCGCGATTCTGCAGGTTCGTGGATCAGAGTGTCGCGATTTCGGTTTCATATCGCATATCATTACAGCCTTAGAATGTTAAGTTCTACTTCTGTATAGGTATTTTTTGTGAAAGTAACTCAAAAGTAATACAGGAGTAATGTAACGCATTACAATTCTGACAGCGTAATATTGTAAGGTAATGAATTACTTTTAAATAACAGTAACATGTAATGTATAATGTATTACAGTTTGGAAGTAACTTGCACAACACTGATGATAAAACATTCATGCATTTTTTTTTTTTTTTTGAGACACCATTAGCATTATTAGGGTTTGTTCAATTGAACATGTTCAAACTGCTAAAAGGTTTTTGGTTAAGTGGACTTCAGAACCACCCGTTTGGAAAACTGGTTTCCTAAAGTTAGCACAGTATAGCTTTTTCAATCCCTTAACTTTCAACAATAGTTAATGTACTTGCAGAGGACTGTCTTTTAAGCATTTACAAACATGATCTAACAAAAGGGAAATTGAGGGATTTTTTGAGGGTTTCATTCTTGAAAATCATATGTTATATACAGTATATATATATATATATATATATATATATATATATATTCATTCTATAAGTTGACTTTCCAAGATACAATGAGCTTGAGAGAGGATTTAGCAGGAAAAAGAGTCATAGATCAGCTGAACCATTGGGCCATTTATTGATGGATGATTCACAAGCACAGGAGATGTTTGGTTTTTTTATACATTTGCTTGTAATTTCTGGAATGCTTGTAATAGGAACATCATCAAAAGACAGTTCTTATGGCAGTGTTTTTCAGTACAAATGTCTCAGCATCATCTTAACAGCTGATGATCTGTAGGTTAAAAATAATATTAAATGTTTTAAATATAATATATTAATATCCATATATTCAATTTTCACATGCAAGATAATAATTTCTCTCTTTTTTGTGCATAAATTAAATATAGTCTGAAAATCAAACATGTTTCAAGTAATGCCTTCGCTCTTTTTTTATTAGAAAATGTTGCTTTTGTTTAGCAATACTGTTTCTTCCCTTAGTTTCGCTCTGCACACCATTGGCATAACTGCTTCATTTGATATCTGAAGCAAAAAATTACATGGACCGAGACGATATGAAGGAGAGAAAAAAAGTTAGCTGAACAAAAGCAGGTTGAACTTTACATAATCACAAATACACAGACCAGTAAATAACATTAAAGAATAGGAAGGTGAAAGGGAAGATCGCACGGGCATATAGATCTACACGCTTAGCTGCCGAGGGGATGACAGGTTTAGGAGGCGGCGGCTTCTTGTTGTTTTTGGCTTGCGATTTACCCAAAACAGCGCCGACATCGATGGGTTTCCCGTAGCAGTCAAAGTTTGAGAGTTCAAAGTCCCGTGGCAGGGAGCCTACGATGCTGAAGTCATTGGAGCGCAAATCTGACTTGGAGGTGCATACCTTTTTGCACCTTGTCTCTGTCACCTGAGAGAGATAAAGAGGGAGAGAGGGAGAAAAAGATGAATAAAGAGACATGTCAGATCCCAGCAACATCTGGCAAGCCTATGATTTTTCCTGAAACAGTATAAGAATAGTTCACCCTAAAATGGAATTCTGTCCACTTTTGCATTCATTTCCTCACCCTCATGTTGTTCCAAACCTGTATGACTTACTTTATTCAATGAAAAACAAAAGGGGTTATCTAGAAAAATGTATCTTCTATACAATGAAAGCAGATGGTAACCAATGTGTCATCAACACGACTTCCCACCCACACAGTTTGTTCGAAGATTCAGTCTCTCGAAACCCCTCCTTTCCACAAGCATATTCTGCTCTGATTGGTCAGACGGCCCAGTCTGTTGTGATTGGTCTACCACTTACAGCGCGTGTCGGAAATGAAACGGCCATTTCAGCCCTGGAGGCTTCCTTGGTGCTTGTATAAACACAGTGATACGACCAGTAATGATGGCGTAGTTTTTTTCCTAGTTTTTTTCCTTTTTTCCTTTTTTCTAGTATCAATTCTAGCGTGAGCCCTGATCCTTTTGAAGTGCATGTAAAGTGCATTTACAGAGCTGAAAACAGCGTCTTCTCGACATGATGACAACACGAACAAAACTCTTCCAGGCCTCAGCTACAACTAGTGTATTGCTGACGACTCGTTTCAACAGTTCAGAATCGATTCTTTCTTTTAGCAGGCAATAACTTTATTTGTCATGCACTTTGATCTCTTAAAGGGGACCTATTATGCCCCTTTTCGCAAGATGTAAAATAAGTCTCTGATGTCCCCAGAGTGTGTATGTAGAGTTTTAGCTCAAAATACCCAACAGATCATTTTTTTACAGCATGTTTAAATTGTCACTTTTTGGTGCTCAGAAAAACACGCTGTTTTAGTGTGTGCCCTTTAAATGCAAATGAGCTGCTGCTGCACGTCACAGGGGGTGGAGCTTCATGAGCTCGCGCTCAGTCTCAGGACAATTTCATCTCACAGAATGATGCTAATAACTCTCAGTAACGGTGTTCATTTCGACCCGGAGTCGGACAATAATGCCTACAGAGTCAGAGAATATACTGTATGGAGATGGAACAGGTATAGTTTAGTTTAATTACGGTTATAACGTATTTGTCATTTGCTTGTATGTATCCACTATTAATAGCCTACAAGCCTGCTGTTTCGGACCCCGTCCAAATGATGATAAAAAATATACTGATGAGTTTAATAAAGTTTTATGTACATCACACAAAAGATGAAGCGTTGGTTTTACTCCAGAAAATCCCCGTAAGAGCTGAGTAAACACAGTATAAGAAGTGCGTAAGTACAAACGAATTTCGGTAGAGTTGAGGGAGCATTTTCTTTGAAAACAAAATGAATTCACCTCGTCTTCAGCGGCTGCCTACGATTTCGGGAGTAAATAGAGAGAGCTATGTGGATTAATACATCCAGCCGCAGCCACAGAACACCTACAACGCTTGAGAGACATTCGTGTCAGTGTAGAAATGGCGGATGTGTGTACAACTCGCTGTGAACTCGATCAGGGCGGCTCGATGTTCAAACCGCAGTGTCTGTCAACATTCGTGGGCGGGGCCTGTGGCTTTAGTGACGTCACTAAAGCCACATTCTGAAAACAGGTCGTTGGGAGACACTGCTTATGATTTATGGGGATTAATAAAAAAGGAGTGAGAGGATTTTGCACCAGGACACACAGCCAACACACATTTATGTCCAAACAGCAAGCAAAAGTGGATTTTGCATAATAGGTCCCCTTTATACTTTGCAGACCTTTTACATTCGCAAACAGATATATTTTACACTGCATGATAGAGGCCCTTTAAACATACATAAAATGATTACAAAATGTTTAATATACAAATCAAACTGGTGAGTTGATTGAAAGAGTAACTGATTTACATTCATTTTTCCAAAGTGTGAATTAGGGTTATATATGAGGAAGAAAGAAAGAAAGAAAGAAAGAAAGAAAGAAAGAAAGAAAGAGAGAGAGAGGTGCTGGGAGAGGGAGAGTTTGAGGACAGGCAATTATTTTGGGCTCTTCCTAAAGCCCTAACAGGGCAGAGGCAGTGTAGCGTGGCCCTCCCACGCAGGAACAACAGGAGAAGAAAAGAAGTGGTGAGTAGAAACACCTACCTTGCATCAAAATAGAACAGGACAAGACAAGCATTAAGAACTGATGTGACATTGCACTGTCTGATTCTCTCTCTCTCTGACTAACAGAGCAGAGGGATGTCTGGAGTGATGTCTGATGGTCTAATGCCAACTTGTCTGTTGTATTAGTTCTGGATGTGTGGAAAGGGGCAGAAGCCATGCAGTGCTGGACCGTACTACTTCCCACTGGGCACACAACACTTAAATCCTTAAACAGCTTGATATATTTTCTAGAGCAGATATTTAGGAAACTGTCTGTCAAATACAGTATTGGAGCTTTCATATCTTTCTAATAAATATTGTCTGCTCAAAAGCTTTCAGCATGTCATTACACGGCTGGAGAATCAGTGGCAGAAAACAAGCCTTGGGACGCTTCCAAACAGCTCTAATTCAGAGCAATGAATGAGGTTTTCTTGGAGGTCAGTAACTTTCAGGGGTTGCGCAAAGAGCATGTGGGTTAATTTCGGGTCAGATGTTCTGCTGTCAAGTTCCAGTCTGGGAGTAAATGTGTGACAGTGGTTGCAAACACACTGCATCCTTAAGCCTCCCTCTGGGGCCAATTTAAAGCTTATAATAGACTTCAGCAGACCACATTATTCAGCCTATTTCTCCTGTCTGTCAGGCAACCCTTGCCTTCAAGCTCCTCTTCCAATTGTTGCTATAAAGCTGTCTGTTTTCTGAAGAACATGAAGTACTGTTATTACCCCACCTACACTTTTGCATGCAGACCTGACATTAGCAGTGCATGATTTTAGATTATATAACTACAGGGACAGCAATGCAACTGAACACAATAAAAACAGAATTTAAACAATGATCTCTTTGTACAGGCAAAATTACCCATTTAAATATAATGTGTGTCCCCATGTGCTGCTTAACGTGCGTCTCTCTTGTATGCTGTCATGGAATAAAACATACTTAGAACGAATACAGATGTGTCACGTTTGTATTTCAGAATCGAAAGTAAATCAAATAAATAATAATTAATTAACAGAATATTATATTTGCAATAAATGATTATAATTAATATATTTAATTGTATATTAATGTTAAAATATTTACACTACTGTTCAAAAGTTCTGGTTATTTGATTAAAAAAACAGTAAAAAGTAATATGTATTACAATTTCAAATAACTGTTTTCTGTTTGAATATATTTTAAAATGTATTTTATTTCTGAGATTACTCCTTCAGTCTTCAGTGTCACATGATCCTTCAGAAATCATTCTAATATCCTGATTTGGTGCTCAATAATCATTTCATAATAATTATCAAAGTTGAAAACGGTTGTGCTGCCTAATATTTTTTGTGGAAACTCTAATGCTGGATTATTTGATCAACAGAGAGTTCAAAAGAACAGTATTTATTTGAAATTGTCACATTATACTGTGACTTTAGTCACATAGAAGTGCTAAATATGAGTATTAACTCTTATTAAACGTTTGAAAAGTAGTATATGCTTTAAGTATTTTTAAATGTATAAAAAATTCTACAAATTCAAATGAAGGTAACACAAAATACTGCGACACCACCAGGATACAATTATGGTATTAGATGGTAAAACAATGGTATTTTAAGATTATGGTCAATGTTCAAAGAGAGGATATTGACGTGTCCAAATACTATAGTGTTATCATAGTATATCACTACCAGTGGTGCTTTTCATAATCATTGTGTTTAAATAGAGTCAGTGGGTTGTTTCTGACCTGTAGCGTACTGACGTGTATAGGGGTGCTTCCCATGCCATTGATGGTGTTCTTGGCAGGGGTCTTTCCCTCTGCTTTCTCTTTGCTGGCAATCTTTGCTCTCTCCGCCTCCAGCCGTTTAGGGCTGTTAAGCATCACCTGAACCACAGCATATTCGACCAGAGAGGCAAAGCCAAAGAGCAGGCAGGCAATCAGCCAGATGTCAATCGCTTTTACATAGGAGACTTTGGGCAGTTCAGAGGCCAGAGAGGTGCACTCAGAAGAGAGCGAGAGCACTGACAGTATCCCTGCAGACAAAGAGAGGGGTCATTAGATCAAATGAGCTGAGGAGAGATGAGCTTACACATTGATCTGTTGTTCACACTAGAGCAGGCTGTACAACATAATGAATGCATCTGTGACGGCATTGGTTTGAAAATGCCGTCCATGCCGTATTATAAGTTCTTTGCAACTGATATTCATATATATATGATCTCCTTCTCTATGCATTACAGTTTAAAATTTGTCGGATGTTTTGATGTTTTTGAAAGAAGTCTCTTAAGCTCACCAAGGCTGCATTATTTGATCAAAAATACAGTAAAACAGCTGAGTTGCTTAATTGTTTGTGGAAACCATGATGCATTTTGGAAACCATGGTGCATATTCTTTAATGAATAGAATTTCAAAAGTACAGCATTTATTTTAAACATTAAACGTCTTTTTTGTCCCTTTTGATCAACTTAATGCATCTTTGCCGAAAATAGAAAATATTACTGACCCCCAAATTGCGAATGGTATACCTATTCCAATACAATGCTGCTTAGAGAATTTCATCTATTTCATTAAAGATGCATACATTTATTTCTAAATATTTTATTTTATGAGCAGGCTCACATGGAATCACACAAAGCACATCCCTATCCCTTATGTGTTTGTTTACTACACATTTGAAATTGTATTTAATAATAATTTATAAATATTTCAATCTTACAGCTTATTCTCATATTTGATCAAAATTGTAATATTATTAACTCTTTCCCCGGCAGTTTTTTTTTTTTTTTAGTTGCCAGCAATTTTTTGTAAGAAAAATTATCAAAAGAAATCCAAAACATCGTTCTGCTGCTTCTTCGCTTGTTTATGGATCTGGAGATTATGTTCACATGACACATGATAGCGCCCCCTAACGTATAAAAGGGAAAACATAGATTGCCGGAAAATTCTGTCAATGGCGGGGAAAGAGTTAAATATTTAAATTCATTCTGCAGGTTTCCCCACAAAATATGCAAAGAAATATCTGTAGATTTCATCTAGGCCTGTGTATAATCAAAATGACACACACATACAAACCAAACACTCACAAACTGCATTAAATGACTGACCTGAAATAATATGGGTTTGAGACCATGGACAGTGGTTTTTTGAGATGACACACTTGATGTAATCACGTTATACTGTGACAAGGACAACAATGTGGACAGAATGGTGGTGTTACTGGCATCACCAATGGAATCGCAGAAAAATCCAATTGTAACCAAATCCGGCAGAGGATTTGCAGACATTTTGTAATGTCCACCCATGAAACAGAACTAGCACAAGGAATAAGTGTGTTCCATGAAAACAGTACATGCATTTATCAGCATTATCAGGCTATAATTGGAAAACACAAGAAATTGTCACATTTCACGGCATCTCGCGTAATCTTCATCGCATCTTGGATAATCTTCTCTCACTGAACTCTGCGGTTCCAATAGTGAAATATCGCCTGTGGGCTGCAGCTGCGGATGGAAATATCCTGGACATGCATTACATTTCCTTGGAGATGCCTTTAGGTAAGCAATTGATGAAAAGAAGCTATAGTGCTGTAGGGGATAAAAAACTATCACCCTAAACCTCCTGTACTGATGTGAATTCAGCGGCATTGAAAAGATTCATTGGTGGATGTTATATTGGTGAAACCGTGGAATGAAAAATGTAAAGGATGGGGTTGTTTATGGGGGAACGGGACTCCACAGAGACATGAGATGAGGTGCTGATGCTTGTGGCAGGACTGATGATTGGAAAAAGTACCCAGAGGCACACGGGCAGCGCTGGCATCAGGGTTGATCCAAAAGGAGAGCCAGGAGAGGACGACGATGAGCAGGGTTGGAGCGTACACACCCATCATGTAGAAGCCCACCTGCCTCCTCAGAGTAAAAATCACCTCCACACACGTGTAGTAGCCTATCATTCAACGGTTCAAAAGGTTGCTTTAAATGGACAAAAGGGTACATTTATCGTGGAATCACATATAATGGCTACCTCTTCAACTAGACCAGAGAGAAAATTAATGCTCACATTTAGGGCCATTCATAAAAAGTGAAAACTTTTACCTGTCCCTGCGTAGAACTTGGTGCAGTTGCCATATTCAATGTCCTCTTGTTTAATATCGAACTGAGGCAGAGCAATCTCTTCCATCTGTACGGGGTCACCAGACTGCCACATGAACCTCAGGTCATCTGTGGTGTAGCCGACTGCACACACACACACACACACACACACACATACATTAAAATGAAAAATAACACTACAAATAACAATAATACCTGTTATGCTAGCTTCATACGATATTTAAATGTATGTTCTATGACTTTTGACTCCATGAGATTGCTAGATAAGGACTTTTTTAACAATATTTAAACACACTTTCACACTTTAAAAATATGAAATATTATTTAAAAAATAATAATTAAATATAAGCTAGACAGTTGTTCCTTGTACTGTTTAACAACACCTATGTAAATTATTTTCATGTTTTTCTTTTGTACGAAATTAAATCCAATATACACTATGGATACTATTTTCCATGTCTTTTTAACATTACACATTTTCTTGACCTTTTTAGGTCTACTAAAAACTTATATTGTTGCTTCATATTTCCAAGTTTGTCATGACTTTGGGAACTCGAATATATATATATATATATATATATATATATTTTTTTTTTTTTTTTTTTTTTATACTACTAAATCATGTTATTCATATTCACATACAGCTCTCAAGCTGCATTTTGCATCGCTGGGTGTCCATGGGGAAGAGAGTCAAGTCCAGTGGACAAGAGAGAGTAACAGACAACCTAAAAAAAGAGAGACAATAAATTTGAGACAATGAATCATGCAGCAGCTTGGTCAGTTTGAATCAGGGTAGTAATTTAGAATAAGGACTTTTCTTTTTTGACCAACTGTATATGGACACCTAAAGATTATACACATTTGAGCTTGTTTAACATTTAATTCCTAAACCATAATAAGAAGTAATATCAAAATAATAATGAGTGAAATAGAAAAATAACAGATTCCACTAACTGCCTTTGAAATGTTCACTTATATGAATATATTCAGCAACCTTGACTATTTTAGACTATTATCACCAGATTGCATTACTTGAAAGCTAATCAAAATTTAACCAATTTCATAGATGCCACAGACATAAAATGTCTTTCCCAACAGTAGAATAAATTCTTCATGCAGTTCCCTTTTTTGTGCACAGCATGCACACCAAGGCATGTTTATTTAAAACACCATTAACACATAAAAGCTTTTTGGTTTTCTCTCATAATACGACAAGCACAGTCTCAGATGCAGCAAAGAGCTACTTTTTACACCAGCAAGGCCACACAGCACTAGAGTGCACAGCAAGCAACTGAAGCACTGTGCCAAGTTATTTTTGTAAAGGCCTGGGAGAGGTTAGAGAGAATCATTGCTTCCCTGTAAGATCTGTTTTTGTTTAAGATCTATCTTTACGGTGTGTTATACAAATTATCTGAGAGGAAGAGAGATAGAGAGAGACAAGGGTTAAGATGTAAGATGGGAAAAGGCATGGGGACAAACAACGATACAAAATAAAGATTCCCTCTGAAAATAAACACTGCATCCATTATTATCCTGCTCCAAACAATATTTAGTTGCGAAAAAATGAAATGTCTATGTATTAAGTAGCAAAAGGCAGTTTCAGGGAAGGGGACTTATACTGTATCCAATGTCCTGAACAGTTTGACTAAAGCATATAAAATATGACATTATTCTAACATTAAAAATATATATACAGTATAGTACAGTATACGAAATGGCTTATATTTGATAATTATTTTATAATGTACTTGTTTCATACAATTTGGTGTTTATATATACATGTATATGTTTCATTGGTGTTACATGTTTCCTTTTTATATGTATAGTGTAGTGTCATTCTGACATTGACATTTCTGAAATTATTTTCAAGATGACCTAAAACAGTCAGAAAGTCCCAAAATAAAAATATCAAATAATTTTTCTCCAGTATACTGGTCATTTGGAATGGAGAGGTTATGGGAGAGAAGTGATAAGGAGGGCTATAAGGTGTGAAAGTTTCATTGAGAAAAAGTGATAAGACATAAAAAAGTAATGTATATAGGGAGGAAGTTGAAGGTCGATGGAAGAGTAAAGGCAGAATTTGTTTCAGGGAGGTATAATATGAAATAAACACTCTTGTTTCTTTTTGAAAGACTCTCATTAAGACAATAATCCCTTGCCACACACATACCCAGAGTAAGAGCAAGGCATCCTGGGCCAATGCCAAAAGCGAGAAAGGGCTCACGGAAGACCACCCAGCTCATGATGTGATAAGGGTGGCATGGAAAAACACTATGGAAATACATCGCCTCAGACATAATAGAACAAAGCATGATGCTTTTAAAAAAAACTTCCCATCCAGACTGAAATGGCTCTGTGCCAGTGTTTAGATTTTATCTTTACCCTAAGCTGGACCATGTCCAAAGCACGGCTGGCAAGGTGACCACAGAAACAACTCACATTTGTTTAAAGCATTACAGACTTGTTTACCTTTATAAATAACTGTTTGTTTCTATCCATGCTGATAAACCTTACTACGTTTAAAAAAATAATTGTAAAACACAGCACTCTGTGGACAGATCTACAGCAGGTGTAGTCACTGACTGCTAGAAGACACTGAGAGCTTCATTCACTCAGCAGGACCTGTAGATAAAGCCCTGGACAGATAATGACAAGAGGTGTCCACCACTACTAAAGGACTGAACTTTCACATGGGATCAAATAGCAGGAGCTGTAATTTAGGTGTCAGTGGTGAGGTGAAACTCTAGGGTCAACAGATGTATCGAATCTCCAATTCTCAGATCACTTTAAGTCCCCTGAGGTTTATTAAAAGCATTAAGAAGAGCTCAGAGGAGGGTTCAGTCACTATGTTACTCATTCAAACATGGTGAAAAATAAATATACCGAAATACATTTATTTTATGCTAATTATGCTACAAATACTTAATATAAATACCCTGCAATTGTACTTTTGGTATACTAAAACGATATACTTAAAGTCTGCTAAATTAACAATTAATTTTGTACTTAATGTACTTTAGTTATCTGGAAGTAGTGCTGAGGTCTGACTAAAGATATATTTAAGTATATTTGATTGTGCTAAAGTGAAACTACTGTAAGTATATGCTACATGCACATGTAACAGTATACTTTAGGTACATAATATCTTGCATTTAAAGACTGATGTCATACAGTGATCATACTATCCTTATAGTGATATTAAAACACATTTTAGGCTTAATATTAAGAAATGTGCATTGTGCAATAGAGAAGTACTCCAAATAAAGTTTAATCATAATATTTATACAAGTCTCAAGCAATATGTCAGTAAATGGATTTGTAGTATACTTAGTATGAAATACATGTATTTTAAATATATTTTGGAAGTTGTTTTCTTTCCACTGGGGTGTATCGTATGTTACTTTGATTTTATATACTTTTTAAGACACCTATTTTACGTGTTTTCATTGTATCAATAATTAAAATTGTTGAAACCTGTTTTGCCTAAGAGTAAAAAGACATGAAAAAGTAATTTAACTTGATTTCTCATAATTGTTAATTCATTTTTTTAATAATTTATCCCAGACTGTGACTTTATATACACTACCATTCGAAGGTTTGGGGTCAGTAAGTGTTTCGAAATATTTTGAATCAGCAAGAATGCATTAAATTAATCAAAAGTGATAGTAAAGACTTCCATATTGTTACATACAATTTCAAATAAATGCTTTTTTTTCGGTTTCCACATAAATGTTAAGCAACATAACTGTTTTCAACTGTGATAATATCAAAATAAATGTTTATTGAGATACAATATACAGAAATCAGCAGACTGATTTCTGAAGGATCATGTGACACTGAGGAATGGAATAATCATAGGAATAAATTACAAAATGTATTAAAATATATTAAAATAGAAAGTGTAAAAATATTTCACGAATATTACTATTTTTACTGTATTTTTTTAATCAAATAAAGCCTTGGTGAGCATAAGAGACTTATGTCAAAAACATTACAAAATATTACCAACCTCAAACTTTTGCGACATCATTTCTCACAGTGTGACCATTGTATCTTATTTTAAACTTTATCTCATCATTTTATATATTATTTCTCGTAAAAAGGCTTCCATTAAGTTGAAAGTTCCATTAATGAACCTGGCTGACGCATTCAATTTAACACCTTCCGATTAAACTGCATGGTAAATTGTTCCACTTTAAAAGGCCTTGACATCTGATAAACTCTTGTGTTTGCTTTGTTTGGATTGCTGTGGTAAATAATGTGAGTAGGTGTTACCGGCATTTAGACCTCATTTGTCACCATCCACAAAGACGGAGGTTGGGTGCTTAGCAGGAAGAGAGAATTAAACTTCACCTCATGCTGATGAGTACGTCTCCGTTTCTGAAGATAAAGAGCAGGATGTTCTCCTGAGTAACGTCGTGAAAGTTAGCACTCTTTTCGTTGGCAAAGAAAAGATCGGGTTTCCAAAGGCATTTGAACATCGTCGGGTCAACGGTGAGCGAGTCCGACTTGTAGTCCTGAGGAAGCCGGAGTCTGGGGTCATTCCAGCGCTGTCTCAAGAAGATGTTGACACGATAGTCCTATAAAATAAAGGTTTTCATAAATCTGTTGAACTGAATTAAACCTGAAAAATCACTGAAAAACTTGATTCTGGGTGGGTGGGTTGGTGGGTGCTAGTTAGGAGGGCTGACACCTGTCTATGTGTTACGTGATAGGAACTGCGAGAAGCCTTGACTTGGACACAAAAACAGCACATTAGTTCTTAGAGTGACAGAGATAGAGTGATAGAGTCCCAGGTGTCTTAGGAAACGCCATGGCAACCAGCATTTCTCACGACCTCTGAGTGATGTTTTAAAAAACGCTTGTCTCTGAAGTATCTAGGCTCCAATAATGGCTGGTATTGAAGTCGCGCAGCTGCGGCGCTCAGAGCTGCTCCTATTTACATTTCCAACTATCGCAAACATCAGAGGCATGCAACGGGTGCTGCAATAAGGGCTCACGCTGTATGTGAGCACCTACACTGGGGAAAACACAGGGTTCGTTAAGTCAGATTGGCCCCAGTTTCCCTGCCGGCTTGCGTGAGCAAAAAGCTTTGAAGTGGCATTTTTTAGTGGAGCTTGTTTTGCTAGCGCTGATACTGTGAAGACAGATGACATGCCAAATAAAAGGGCCACACTCCAGCTGCACTACTGAGTCAAGTGAATTTGGTCCCTAAGTGTTTGTGCGTGTATGATTCACATCTTGGTATGTCCTGTTTTTCGTTCCGTGCTCTGACCAGGAACCTTCAGGATGTATTACACACACCACGAATGGCATTGTGTCATATTTACAAGTGTTGTTTTGTTGGACTTGTCCAAATGTTAATAAAGTGCTACATAAGCTGTGGTAGGCAAAGTGGCCTGCTTCTTACTAGTCGGGTCTCTGGAGAGGTTATGAATAGCCTTTTTGTATTTATGTCTAATGCCACCTGTGCATATTAAGGTTAACCACAGCAGAATGATGCAACAACAAAGTGGGACTTCATTTTCAATGCCTGGTGTCACGCAGCGCTCCTGTAGAACTGACTGCAAACTATATTCAACCTATGACACCATGCAGTGCTGGGCAGAAAACAGCCCTCTGATGTCTTTCCAGGGGAAATATTTTCAGAAGAGGTGATCTGAGACACTCTGGCTTGATGGGTTGTTTATGGGTGTCACTGCTCATAAGGAGCCAGGCGTAAGATTGTGGGGTCTGGAACTGATTTTTTTCCCCCTGGTGGAGTGTTAAGTAAACACGGTAAGCCTTAAATAAAGCACACAGTCATGAATCCAATCATCTGTCTTGTAGGAGTTTCCCCGGACAATCTGACATTTTGGAAACTACACTTTTTTTATATATATACTTTTTTGTTGTTGTACAAAATGTTTGAGACATATCTGTGTTCTATTGATCTAATTATTGATTTCAACATCAATGACATTTAAAAAATCAGAACACGAAAACAGCAGAATAAAACTGAGGAAATTATATGGCTCAATATGGTCAAAAGTTTTGTTTAGAACACTTCAAAAGGTTGGCTGCATCCGAAATCGCATACTATATAGTAGGCGAAAAACAGTATCGTGACAAAAGAAGTGTGTCTGAATTTACAGTACTCATAAAAGAGTATAGGCATAAAGTAACCGTATGACCATACTTTTTTTAGCGGTCGTGAAATAATTTCTTTTTCAAGATAATTACTACCTATTCAAGAGGAAATGCGATTTCGGACACATTCATTTTCTAATAAAAAATTGTTAAAAATGTATATGACAAATGTCACTTTTTAACTTCTTTTGATGAACAAATCAATATTCGAGGCACATTTCTGTTGTAAAGTAACTTTACAATGAAATTGACAAAAAGTGATTTTGTCATTACATTACGGTGCAAATATTTCTGTTTTAAAAAGGTAAATGTTGAGGAAAATATGTAAATAAATATATACACTACCATTCAAGATTTTTTTTAAAAAAGAGAAATTAATACCTTTTATTTAGCAAGGATCAATTAAATTGATCAAAAATGATAGTATAGACTTTCATTTCTATTTTAGAAATGCTGTTATTTTGAACTTTCTATTTATCAAAGAATCCTGCTAAATTGTTAAATGTCACAGTTAACAAAAATATTAAGCAACATAACTATTTTCAATATTGATAATAATAATAAATGTTTCTTGAGCAACAAAGCAGCATTTTAGACTGATTTCTGAAGGATCGTGTCACACAATGTTGACGTGTGGATGTGTAAAGTGATACCATAGTGGTCTCTTGGATGGACCCAAAGCTGTTGATGAAAATGTTCACACGATCCTCAACAGGAATACCTAAAAACAAAACAAGAAAACAAACAAAGTGGACATCTCAGCACATCAAACACATCTTCTATCAAACAAGACGCCCAAAAAGTCATTCTAACATTTTTAGCAGTGCACTTTCTCACAGACTATTATGGGTAACATTAACTATTTGGTTTATACCATGAAACATATGTTTGCACTTTATATGTATATACTAAATGGAAAGCATGACATTATAGGAAAATGCTCCAACTACTCCACTGCTATTCCTATTCCCAAGATGATTATGTTGACTTTAATGACTGCCAGGAGCTTTCATCTTGCTCAGATATGAAGAGCAGCTGGTTGGCCATAGAGACTAGTAACACTGAATCATACAGTGAGCTCTTAACACTCAGACCACATCAAGGCCCACGTTTACGTTGAATGCCAGAGAGCAGGAGGCTACAGAGCTTCTCACTCTTTACAACTTGCTTCATTATATCTGGAACGGCTGCCAACGGTAGCATAACCTAGAATTAAGTATCTGCCACAATGTATATACAACAATAAAACATGATTTGTTATTTAATAATTGTATATAAATGTAGGCTATTTATTTACAGAAGGGCATGCAAAAAGTGCAAAACTAACAAGTGAACGAGAAAAGGAAAAAGATAAGTTACGACCAAGTACCATAAGTACCAACAGAAGTCTACCAACAGTCTTGACCTAGCCTTATAAATGAGACAGAATCTTGTTAAAGGGTCATGAAACCCTAAAACAATTTTTTTTGAGATCTTAACAGATATGTACAGGTTGCACATCAATGAAAACAACAATAGCACTCATTGTTTATTATTAAGCGAAAGGGTGTTGTTTTTTTGTTTTTTTTCTGAGCTATATTTCATTCTTCCGGTTTAAAAAGCAAAGTTGAACTATAATGCCACGGAGAGTGAAGTATTTGCATTCATTCGAAACAGTGATTACCTGCTGTGGCTAGAGAGTACGCTTTCACGTCATCAGTTTCTCTGTACTATTCAGGAGAATAGATTCATTTAATCCAATCACTGCGCTGTATTACGCATGAGATCGCCTTACATCCCAAGGGTACTCTATTGGATTGAGATATGGTGACTGTGGTGGCCATTTGAGTATAGTGAACTCATTGTCATGTTCAAGAAACCATTTTGAAATTATTTGAGCTTTGTGACATGGTATGTTGTCCTGTTGGAAGTAGCCATCAGATGATGAATACCCTGTGCTCATAAAGGGATGGAAATGGTCTGCAGCAATACTCAGCTGTGGCGTTTTAACAATGCTCAATTGGTACTAAGGGGCTCAAAGTGTTCCAGGAAAATATCGCAGACACCATTACACCACCAGCAGCAGCCTGAACCGTTGATACAAGGCAGGATGGATCCATGCTTTCATGTTGTTTACACCAAATTCTGACCCTACTATCTGAATGTCGCAGCAGAAATCGAGACTCGTCAGACCAGGCAACATTGTTCTAATCTTCTATTGTGCAATATTGGTGAGCATGCAGGGTTGTATTGTGAATTGTATTCTCAGTTTCCTGTTCTTAGCTGACAGGAGTGTCACTGGTGTGACTTCTGCTGCTGTAGCACGTCTGTTTCAAGTTCAACATGTTGTGTGTTCAGAGATGCTCTTCTGCAAACCTTGGTTGTAACGAGTGGCTATTTGAATTACTGTAGCCTTTCTATCAGATCAAACCAGTCTGGCCATTCTTCTCTGACCTCTGGCATCAGCGAGGAATTTTCGCCCACAGAACTGCCTCTCACTGGATATTTTCCATTTTTCTGGCCATTCTCTGTAAACCCTAGAGATGTTTGCACGTGGAAATCAGAGGAGACTAGCCTGTCTGGCACTAACAGCCATGCCACATTCAAAGTCACTCAAATCACCTTTCTGATGCCTCAATTTGAACTTCAGCAGATCGTCTTGACCATGTCTACATGCCTAAATGCATTGAGTTGCAACCATGTAATTGGCTGATTAGATATTTGCGTACCTAAAGTGGCAGGTGAGTGTAATCCAATCCAGTAAGGGAGAATGTACATCCAGCCGGTTGTTATCGCAGAATAAACCCTGACATGGGGATCAAAACTTTCACAAAGAATAAACATTCCTAGCAAGCTTATAGCGCTGACCTCAGTTGCTCGAATGAGCCTGTGTTATCAGTTTTGCTATTGAGGAATAACACGCTGGATGATGCGATTAATCAATCAGAGCCGTGTAATAAATATATATATATCTTGGCACTGCAAGGGTAGTCTACTGACCTTTGAAGTTGGGTCGTATTCTTGGGTCATAGGTGACCAGAAGTCTATTAAGGATGTTGCTGGTGGAGTTCGCTGGAACCCGTGCCAGATCCTCTGATGACAGCTGGCTGAAGGGACCAGAAACAAGGAGTGTTAGGGTGCAGTCTTTCACAACAACAAAACTATATCAAGTCATGCTCATGTTTAAAAATGCAGTCATCTGTTTATTAAAAAGTTGTTTCATTCTTGTGAAGGACAGCATAATAAAAGTCACCATATATAGTTACATAAAACCATTGTGACTCTGAAGGCTTGTGAGTAATGAATTACATTTGCCACAGTGTGAAGTACACACACAACATTAGAGAAAATTAGCTGTTTCTATAGTTCCTTGTTGAATAGTCAGAAAGTCAACATAACACCATGTTGCCACAAAATGTTGAATGCAAATACACTTACGAAGGACAGTAAACCTGTTTTCCTTTCTTCTTTCCTTTCTTAGCAGATTTTTCTTTGGTGAATCCTCCTTCCATCCAGACACAGATGATAAGCAACAAGAAAATCACCTTTAGAGCCTTCATGTTACAGCAACTCAACTTAGCCTGGAAGAGAAACAACACGTACATTAAGAGCAAATAAAGCAGTAACCAAATCACAAGTACATACGGTATTACAAACATAATACTGATTTTTGTCAGTAGGCGTTGTCAAGAACAACGCATTTGCATATTATGTCACTATTTTACTATTGTCTTTTTATAAGACGTTTTATAAGCAGAGCACTAATATTCCCAGGCTTTCAGTGGATAACAACGTCCTCTCTCAGAGGACACACAGGCTGTCTTAGAGACTGATGGCCTGTTGGCTCAGGAAATGTATCCGTGACCGCTTTAAAAATGGTTATGGGTGTCTGTCACAGTGGGTGGTCTGACAATATGTTTCTACAGTAAAGCACATTGTTTCCACAAATTATATAGGATAATTAATGAATTTATTATCAAAACTAATAATTTTGCCCCATGTAAACAGTGCTTTACAGATACATAACCATACCTGGTATCCTTGCATGTACATCAAAAGAAAATGACCAAGATTACTGAATTTAAAATGCAAAGACACATGCATGCCTAGTAGTTTGAAATATGCAAACACTGATCTATTCGACAATGTACACATGTACAGACCTCCTGTAAAACACAGCCATCGATGAGTGTCCAAAATGTAGAGGAGAGGAAGCAACTGGAAAAATCAGCATGAGGAATTCCCCTCTGAAGAACACTGCCAGAAAACTCCCCTGTCTAGACTCTTCCACCCTCCACCTCTGGAGGCCTGATTCTACGCCAGTGCATTGATCATCGTCTTAAATGAAACAGGCCAGTGTTCATGCACACTCCTCTAATCTCTCACTCATTCCATCACTATTATTATCACCAGATGCTTGTGTTTCTCGCAATCTCTTTCTCGCTCTCATTCCCTTTCTTTTCACTGATTCAGTGGTCATGGCAATTTGAGTTGAATGTTTCTCCTTGGACAAACACAGACACACACTGCACATATGAAGAATAGAAATTCAAGTAGTGGATTATAATGTTTAACTATGGAAGACAATTTAAAGGAAGGAGAGACATGGTTTTGTTTTATTTCCACAAGACTAAATCTAAGTAAACTTGACCCTTCATTTGAAACACCCCTCCTTTGGCTGTGTGCCCTTAGTAAGTCTGACTGCTTCATTCACAGCTTAAAGGGGTCTTTTTATGCCCTTTTACGAAGTCTTGATTTTGTTTTTTGGGATGTTTTCATGCTTGATTGTTTAAAAAAAACATTACATTATTTTTCACATAGTTTGCATTATTACAGCTCCTCTCTATCTCCAGTCTGATTGAACGCATTGTTTTTGATGAAGCCCCTCCTTCTAAAATAAGAAATGTACTGTGATTGGTTAGCTGGCCCAGTGTTTTGTGAATGGCAGCGGAAATTAGCTGAACGGATTTCAAGCACGAATCTGAAAGCACGGATTTCACAAGACATTTCAGAGTGGTATGTTTTTTGGGTATTTTTCTTATAGATATGATGTTATCCATCATTTAATCATATTTGACGGAAAACAATGGTAATGTAGTAATCGATCACAAAATCATGGATCTTACAAAAGCTACAGTAAACACTACATCAATACTGTAATGTTAGTTAGCAGGCTATTTTGCTAGCTTTGCCCTTCGTTTACATCATAGCTTAGCAACTACATAGAACTTATAATTGGAACTGTTAATAGAAAACACTGTCGGAAAGGAACTGTTGGGAAAACACCTGACAAAATGGGAACAGCTACGTCTTTCAGGAGAAGCTTTTATGCATATAGCTTGCAGTGTAGCCTACTCTCTGAAAGCTGTTCTCTGTAAAATGTGCAGTGCACAGACAAACGATGAGGTTATAATTTTCAGGAACCGTGTTAAAAATAGTCAACCTTAAATAATCGTCAGCCTTAGGACAAACTTTTTCCGAGGTGGAAAAAATAGTGACAACACTCCTCATCTTCTCTAGCGCATCTCAACCAGGCCTCGACAAATTTTTTTGTGTATTCCGATTATTTAAATGAGGAACATTGTGACTTCATAAGATCCGGAAAAAGTGTGTTGTAGTCCAAATGAGCCGTTCGTTGTAGTTCTTGAAGAGAGGATTCTGTTAAATGAAATATCTCTCTTTGGAGTGGACTTTGAGCTTTGAAACTTTGTAACCTCTTTTTTTATGCTCTAACAGCAACATTACACATTAACTGAAGTTAAAAAAGCAAAAAAGTGTAATAGGACCCCTTTAAAATAAACTCACTCTCTTCCTTTTGTTCACGTCATGCTCATTTTTCATATCATGATCTCTGACCTATAACAGAGATCTTATAAAGGTCTATAAATTATGTATTAGAGGTGGAAAATACATTAAATTATGTTCAGTATATTAATTTAGGCCTGCTGTAGTTATATGCTAACACAAAAAACAGTACAAGTATAAACCAACTGCTAAAACATATGAAGGTTCCATAAAGATAAATATTTATAAAAATACGAATGTGTTTGTGGTACGGTCGATTTATTCATGAAACCGAATAAAATATAAATATAAATGTATTTTATAACAATATGTATAATATAATAGTAAATACAAATTGAATAGTAAAAAATGTAAAACAAAAACAAAAACACAATTATGTGCCTATTAAATGAATACAATTATATATATATATAGGCTACACACACACACACATTCATTATATCTTATGGTTATCATTTTTCAGTAGTAGCTACAATAAAATTAGAATTGGGCCCATATTACATAATTTTAGCCTGGCAGAGGATACCTATATTGGAAATCTCACCACATTCTCACATTGTGCCTATATTTTATGTTCATGCAAATGCGTAAAGGTGCAACAACGACCTGTGGATGCTTTGAGCAGTTTAAGAAGTTGCATTCAGGCGTGATAGAAAATAAAGCAGGTTACGGGAGCATATGGGGAAGAAAACATAGCAACAGCATCCTCCATGACAACGAGGGGGTTGGGATGATGATGAGGAGGATGATGATGATGATCGGGGAAATAGTACAACACAGAATGACAGCAAATACGCGCGTCGCACCTCCTCCCCATTCATAATAAACATTTAAAACGCCCGATCGCGCTTTCTTTAAAATATTACGTGTGGTTTCACTCACCATTTCAAAATAGTAACGGTTGTTGTTCCACAGATTCGATTCGGTAGAGCTGACAGTGCAATAGATCAAAGAGCCTTCAAAACAAGTCGCCGTCTAAATCGCATTCTGATAGTCGTTCCCTCAATCAGCGCGAATATTCGTTCATTACGACGGCGTTTCACGTCTGTTTTTTCTTATCTTTTTTAAGTTTAAAAACCTGAGCAGAATATATTTTCCCGCTGTCCTATTGCATTGGTAAAGGGTTGCCAAGATGGAGACTTGTGTGTGCACATGTCAGGCAACATGCGCAGTAGCAAGCTGTAAAGGGACTGAATTAATCACACAGCTTCCACAGCATCACTGGAATGCAAGGCCATCACACTTGCTCTGCCATTTCAGCACAAGTAGCCTATATAACCTCGAAAATGATTATCACATGCAGTATTCTTTATTGGGTCTGTAGAGTGCTTGAAATTGTGCCTCTGAAATGGATAAAAAGAAAAAACAGAATGGAATACATGTAAAAAAGAATGAATGCAAGAAAGAAAAATGCAAAGATGAATGCAAGGCCAAATGCGATAAAGAATAAATGCATGCAAGAAAAAAAAATAATGCAACAAATAAAGAAAAAAAAAACTAAATAAGAACTTTTGTGTATTTTTGTGTATGTTTAAATAATTGAAAGATTAATACTGTATGCTATACGTTCCTAGATTAATGAATGGTGCCTTTTAGGCTTAAATCAGAGTACTAAAGTAACAAGCAAAGTAAAACACAAGTGTGCCAACCAACAGACACAAGGTGTGGATTTTTAAGCTCATCCAGACATACACAGAGGTTGCCCTGGGTGGAATGTAGCTGTCAGTTACAGTTCCAAACTGAGGCCAAATACACTCTCATTCTCTCTGAGCGAAGTCAAACACTATTACTTCCTCAAAAGACAACACAAACATTAAGATGTGAACCAAAAGCAAAGCTCAGACACATTACTCTCCCATGCAGATACTCTTCAAGGGTCTTGGGTGAATGGTGTTTGGATTAAGTGAGAATGAAAACATAGACATTCACAAATTTCCACAGGGCACTCTGGCATTTAGCAGAGGCCCAAAGACCTCAGGCATTGTTCATGTGAATTATACGCAATACGATACCTCCTTCATCGTCTTTGTCAGGACAATGGACTCCTTAATCTCTGTTTTTTTTATTGTAGTGGAGTAGAACGTATTAATAATGCGTGCACATAAACTAAATGACTGATTAATACCGGTTGAATTAAATCCCAATAATAAATGACCAAGAACAAAGGGGGGCTTGTTTTCAGAAAACTTTCCATGTTTGGCCAAGAGCCACCTAGCTGACGGACAATGTTGCACCGGTCCAAAAATATGTCAGTACATTCTAGCAAATCGAATGTGGTATTATATCTGGCATGCAGACTCCACTTCCCTATCAGTCTCCACACAGCCCTGTGCTGACACATTCCATGTTTAAAATGAAAATAAAAGCAGTCATAAGGTGAAGGTACCACTTGGCTTTCTCAAAGACTTCTTTTTGCCGTATGATGTTGTGTAGCTCTCAAGAGGTGATTGACAAACATTCCAGGGGTCTGAAGGGATATCGGGAAGACTCGGATGGAGAATAACTGGGACTCAGGATTAGTCATCACATTTAGCCACTAGACAGAGTGAGAAATGACATCTAAGAAAGCGACTTTCATGTTTCCAGGCAGACAGGAAATTGTTTGTTAAAACGGTCTTCCTAATGTTTTACCTATTGAATTGGGACTTTAAAGAAGTTTGTGTTGACAGAAATTACAGGAAGTTTATTAATAAATCTGTATATCACAGATCTATGTCTCACTTTCCCCTGACAATGTCTATTTCAAGGATTTACACTGTTTCTCTTGCCAAAAAAGCTGTGCTAGCAGCATGACTCATCCTATAGACTCTCGTCTCACTCGTCCACTTTACAACATTTTTATCTGGTAAAATCTATCAAGTTTATCTGTCTAGTGAAGTATGGAGTGTGATAATTCCTTAGGTCATAATTGCAGCTTAACAAGAGATTGTTTTAACTACTTTCTCTTTTTATGTCTCTTGGAACAGACCCAAATGAATCAAAGTGAGCAGGTCATTACCCTTTTTCTCACATTGGAACAGAACCAAATCACAGTCTAGAAGCAATTTACAAGGAGAGAATTTACTCACCTGACAAATTACATGGAACTTTAACAGCTACAAATGTTCAGTGCAGTGCAAATAGAGATCAGATGTCAAATACAACAGGATTTAAGAAAAATCATTATGGTTTTACAATGACGACCATGTCTGCAAGCCAAAATATCTTAAATGTGAAATAAAATATAAATATTAAATGATGAACTTAAACGAAAATTAGAAATGTTGCCTTAGCAACTGAAATAAAAAAAAGTGTGAAGATTACAAAAACTAAAATTTAAATGAAAAAGAAATTATAGCTAAATAGAAATCGTTTTTTAAAACCAAAATAAATAAAAAAGACAATTCAAAACATTAAAAATACTATAAAAGTATTAAATAAATAATACTGAAATAACACTACATTTGACAGAAAATCATTAGAATGTTATTGTCAAGTCCCTTACTGGTGATGCAGATCCTGTTCTTGCCAATCTGACGTGTCACATCCTGCATGATGGAGACTGCACTGGACTGAAGGGGACACAACATTTATTTAGTTTAGTTTCCTCTATGACCTCATTGTAAACAAACACAATTTATGTTTTTGCTAATGCTACTGCCGGTTGCTAACTCCGTGTTTGCTGGCTAGACAGGTATTGGCCACAGTGACCTCTTCATCCAATCCACAAATATCAGCCTTGTTTATAATTTCACTGTTTATCTAGATTCAATATCAAAGTGACTCACAGGACCACCAAGGACGCATAAAACACTGTAGTGTCTCAAACAAGGCAAAATAGCAATCTACCGAAACCCCTCCCCCATACACAGACAGAGGGAGAGATTCTTTCTGGCAGAGGTGCTGACATCTGCTGTAGGTTTTGGGATGGAATATGATACTCTCCCATAGTCTGCACATGACCTCCAGTCTGGCAGCACCACATACTGCACCTTTCCATTTTCTGTTGCTGAGGGATCCATAAGCAATATTTCCTAGAGGAAGATACTTCTACAATTAAAAAAAAAAGAAGAAGAATAAAACGTTATATTCTGAACCATTTTAATTTACCATACCTCTTCCTGTGATGTTTATATACTACACACACACACACATATGTAACATGTAACACACAAACACAGAGGCATACACATATATATACAATTTATATAAATATAATAATATTTTATATAAACACAAACTTTTATGTCAGATGCGGTTAATCGTGGTTAATCGATTTGACAGCACTAATATTTACCATCTGTATCACCACTATATATGTCACATAATACA
The DNA here is from genome assembly GCA_031834385.1 of Semotilus atromaculatus. Taxonomy (NCBI): domain Eukaryota; kingdom Metazoa; phylum Chordata; class Actinopteri; order Cypriniformes; family Leuciscidae; genus Semotilus; species Semotilus atromaculatus. The sequence goes on from JAULUF010000052.1 coordinate 13,744,838, forward strand.
AATATGCAACAATAAAAAAACAAACTTGGAAATCTGATCATGTCAGCTAGATTGAAATCTTCAGCTTCCACATGCTCCTGGTCTCAGATTTTCCCCTCATCTACTGAAAGTGAATTGCTTTGCCATTGCATCATTTGTCTGGGAGAATCATTTCAATGTGTGCCCTTCTTTGATTGTTTAGTCTGCCATAGAAATCTACACCTAACAGGCATGTAAGGAACACGTTGACAACAGGGAGAAGAGATTAACCACATGAAAGGACCTTCATGGGTTGATGCTTTGAGTAGGGAGAAGGAAATAACTTACACAGGGGGAGTAAGTGCACTGTCTGCAGATTTGATTTGACAAATTAAGAGGTCTTTAGCGTTTCCCTTAAGATGCTTTAGGCATTGTTCTGACTTCACAATGATGAAATGCCAAACAAAATGATGAAAAGATTTAGACATGAGGACCGACACAGGCCACAACTTGTGATAATAATAGCGTTAGGCCTTGTTCCAAATGGTCACACCCGTTCAGGAAGCCTTTCCATAAACATGTGAAGCAGTCATGAACTAATGATTAATGCTTCAAGACCATTTGCAGGGCAACCTTAAATCGGCCAACCAACATTACAAATGAGTAAAGATTTCAAGTTAATTTAATTTAAACAAAAATTAAAAACATGCATTTTTTATGTTTTAGTATCTGCATCCAAATTCCTGTTCTTTCAGAGTATGTACTGAATGTGATGACAAACTTACTTCCCATCCCATTGATGGAGTATGTGGCAATGCAGGTGTGTAGTATTAATACACCTATATTGTCATTGCCCTCTGACCCCTCGGTTCTTTGACCTATGATGTACTACAACGATGTGAAAATAATGTACTATTTCATAAATAATTAATAAATAATTAGGTGTTTTTAAAGAAGTATAATTTAACCACTATTAAGAACAATTTTTTTTTGCGATCTTTAACACAGATCTCCTTAGGTCAGCATCAACTTTTATTATTTATTTATTTGTTAAATCTGACAGTTCCAGTGGTCTCTCATGTATTTTTAGAAAATACACATATTCGTTCTTGGGGTCATGTTTTCCACAATATCTGTAATATCAATAATGCCAACTCACCTGTGAACACTGTAACTTATGTCTTTAACACTGTATATTCTTTCTTATCCTTCTCTGATCGCTTTATTTGTAAATCAGTAATCTACGTAAATTGTGTCTTTTATTATGTTTATTTACAGTCTTAGATAGATAGATAGATAGATAGATAGATAGATAGATAGATAGATAGATATATAGATAGATAGATAGATAGATAGATAGATAGATAGATAGATAGATAGAATGATAGATAGATAAACACATTCACTTCCTCTGGTGCCATTGTGTTTGCAACTGTGTTTGCGTGTCTACTATTTTAAATAAATAAATACATAAATAAAACTGTTAAAAAAGTTACTCCCTTACATTTTTAAGTACAATCATCTTGGAAGTTTACATAATTTCAACTTAAATTACATTAAAATTAGTTGTATAACTTATTTTAAAAAGTTGAACATTAGCTTATTTTGATGAGTTAAAGCAATGTAAAAACACGTTGTCATAACTTATTGATCATATACTAACTTTTTGCAGTATACTTATACCAATACTTCGTCAAGCCTTCCTTTTATGTATTTAATCATTAATTTATCTTCTGGACACCACATACATAATTTTGACTAAGCTCCACAAAATGTACGCTGATACAAAATAATTTAAATTAAGAAAATATGTTCATCAGAACTGTTTTTAAATGTATTGTATTTTTTAACAGTTAATCGATCAACAGACATCATCGACCCAAACATATGATCTCTCTCTCTCTCTCTCTCTCTCTCTCTCTCACACACACACACATATACTTGTGTGGCGGTGGTTATGTGAAAAATATAGTATTTCACTCTAAAGCGACTGCAGCGGCAGCACCAGCAGCAGCTTGTGAATGGTCCCCGCCTCTCCGGGGAGTTTCCTCCACGGGGAACTTTTACTTTATGTGCAGCACCTGTTGTGTCGCCAGTCGGCCGTCTGCGCTCGCCAAACACTCGGAGCCACCTCAAGACATTCATTTCCTTCAGAAAGTTGGACGCGCAACACTACAAGTGCCGTTTTACCCAGAGTCGGTTGCGTTACTCGAATGGACTATAGTGTTTGCAAGGGAAAGTCGAACACTTTGGAAACAGGCAAAAGTATGTTTCGCGTCTAAGCAGATCTTACAGCCGTGCACGTTTCCAGCTGTCCTCTTGAACACTCGTGTTTAGGCGAACAGGTGTGCGCTCACTAAGTTAACAGCAATTAATGCTCTTTGCTCAGATGCCTCTCGGGAAACTTTCCACAAAGAAGTTTTAGCTGTAGAAACTCTGCCCGATCAGGATTATGTGGACTTTACTTTACGCGTGCCTCTTACAGATGTGTCCACAGTTGGATACGCGTCTCACGAACAATATTTCTGCATGGTGATTGAAACAACACATACTAAGTGTTTATAAGCACCGACAGCCACCATTAATCCAAATGATTCCAATGCTTCTCTTGATTCTTATATCGTCTCTTCATCAGCATGAGTCGGTGGCGGAATCGAGTCACATCAGTAAGATTCACCACGCCAGCACTAAAGAGCAAAATGGTAAGTTCAAAGAGTCATCGCATGATCTTTTTCTCTTGTTGGGGTGTGTGAGACTTCTGATAATGTTTTACAACTACGTTTTGAGTTTACCTTTTCAATTAATGGCCATGGCAAGCCTTTTTAACATTTATTTCTTAAAACTAACTAATCTTTTTAATTTGTCTGAAACAATATAAATAAATGTTATTCATATTAATCTCTCATATTTATTACACTAGTGCATAATATTTATGTAGTAGTAAAGCTGGAATACATAATTATTGGGGTAGTACTAGTAAAACTAATCTAGTGACAATTAGAATACATACTAGTGATAAAAAAAAAATTGTTACAATAGAGACTATTAGCAAATTAACAAATGCTGATGTCTGATGATTACAAACTTAAATGAGTACTTGTCACTTATGGAATAAGTAACAGTACTAGTAGGCCTATCCAATAAATAGTTGTGAAAATATACTAGTCACTACCTATGTAACAGAATAGTAGCAAAAATGGATTAAAGTTAGTTAAATTGATTACGTTAAAACAGCTTGCCATGGGATGTTCACACTTTATGGGGTTCACCCAATATGCTTAGTAGGAAGTTTAAGTTACCTTTGCCTTTCATGTGCATGAAACGCACATTTGTATGTGAGTTTAAGAGAAAAAAAAAATCTCTGGGTAACCAAGTCCCCAGGGAAGGGTTTTCTCTCTAAGCAGAAAGACTCCATTCATGAAGCGGGGTTCCCCGGGGCCATGCAATTTGCGTTCCTGTTAATCCCACCAAAACTCACAGGTGAACTAAAAATTAGAAATGATAAAAAAATTAAATAAAGCAAAAGTTTCCATTTAACATTGCTTTGAAACTATGAGCTCAGTGTTGTAAAGCAGGCGTTGGTGGGGACAGGCAAACTGTCGCTCATTGCGCACCATTAACAAAATGTAAACCACTACTTGTTGACTTAGGCGAGGGAGCGCCCCTTACTGTGTCAGGGGTGAAGCAGAGTGGAAACATCTTGCATTCAAACAGCTTCTCTGGGCCCATCAGAGCTTTCATTGTGTTATCATTCTGTCTCTAAACTGTGGAACATGCAGAACATGTCTACTGGGAAGCCATGTTTATATGGAAAATATAATTTATTTTGGGGAAGTCTATGAAAGTACGAAAACCTTCTCAGAAGACTGTAAAATCTTAACATCTTTGTCTATTAAAAAGGAAGGCTTAATTGAATTGGAACCTCTGATGCGGTACGTAATGAATCTAGTCCCCTCAGGTCAGAGTTGTGTGCCAGGGAAGACCCTTGTGATTAACATTTGATAGGGGTCTTTGGCTGTAACGCCACCTTTATTCCCCAGTGACTTAAGAATGGAGGTGAATTGGTAGTGTGCTCTGCCAAGGGTTTCTGAACGGGGAGTCTTGTTCTCTCGCTCTCTTTAATTGTCAAAACAGTAGATGCTCTGTGGCTGCCATCTCTGGTTGGTGTTGATTGAGGCAGTTCTTCACCACTGATCTGAGGCTGGTTTTATTTTGCAGCTGCAGTGTGAGGTTAAGGTCAGGTTAAAAAGCTACTTGACCAACTTTTTCGGGCTAACCTCAATAGAGAGTTTGCCAGCCCACAGTTCACTGAGCTGTTCACCCATCTCATAAAGGCTTTTCTGAACACTTTTTTAAGTTCTTTTGGTTCAATGGTTTTCATAAATTGATGCGAGTAGGAGGATGTAGTTGAGGAAGGAGGGTGAAAGATGTTTGCAGTGCTCCGTCTACACCAGTGACTCAAATGGAAATACCTGCATTATAACTGACCGTTGCTTTGTCCATTTACGGTAGAGGCATGTCCATGGTGTAGCAACAAGGGCTGTCAATTGATTAATCAAATTGCAAGTTAATCATTTATATCAATGTTTCCCATAAGCCTTATTCAAACTCATTATTGTGGTAAATGAGTAAATCAAATAATAAAATGGCTTTAGAAATCAGTATGTGTAGGTAGTTCAGTTAGATGGAAATAATCCACAACAATCCATTTTATTATCAAATTTTGTAAGGACTTAATGTCCCTGTGAACCGCAAGTTCGAAGTTCGGAAGTTCCGACTTCAGTGTTGTGACGTATTTCCAAGTGAAACGGAGTATTGATTAGAGGGCAGGGTTTTATTTTACTGCACCTCCTCTCCATCCCTTGCTCATAGCTGACTGACGATTGGAGCGGAGTGGTAAAAGTGAACCATGGGTATTAAGACTTGTATGGCTTAATATAATGTAAATTGGCCATGAATCCGCAACTAGCCGACGTCAAGCTTAAAGCATCATGGCAGTCTGGTCAACCCCAACGACCAACACATTTGTTTCCCGTGTATTTTTTTTTAAAATTCATTTATTTATGTTTTTAATTATTTACCACAAGACTAGTAATGTGTGCTAACAAAATATAGGGTACATTTTTATTTCATAATAACTTTAGGGTCTTTCACACAGGGTTCATTCATTATCTGCACTTTTTTTATTTGATATTTTTAATGTTTTATTTTTATTTTTGCCTTTTGTATTAACTTGCTTTTTTAGCTTCTTGCTCGTTGCTTTTTAGACGTGTTAAATTGGATTCGATTTTATTTGCATTGACTTGGCATTCTGTGTTTTAAGCATCATGCCCCATGTTCTTAAGTTTTAAAAACATATTGGACGGCTCATTACTCATTCTATGCTGCCTACTCTCAGTAAATGTGGTTTGTCATGATAAATATGTACATTTTAATGTTTAGCTGGACTAATATAACATGTTAAATTGACAGTCATACAAGGACTATAGTGCTTCGGGCTGTTTACTTTGCTTAAAATCTCCATTTATTTCCATATAACATCTGAATGAGCAAGATTTCTGCCATCTAATTTTATTTTAGACTTTATTTTAGACCTTAGTGTGAAATTAACGTATAACAGAGGTCTTACATATTATTGATATCTAATTGTATGTGAGTGTTATCAGAAGACATCTAGATGACATTCAAGCAAAGAATTAGAACGAATCCTGAAATGGTGAGTAGTTGCTTATTAACCCTTGTTGCAACAGTCCTACCCTACTAATGACAGAACTACAAATACTTGCACCATTGTCCTTATGCAGTTCACATCTTTAGCTGTGTCCATAAGTCAGGTCTATATCAGTGGTGTGGGTTCAGAAAGCAGCTGTAGTTTTCTAATGGTGCCAGATTATCCACCATTAATCTGCTGTGACGTCCCAGGCAGAGACGTGTGAGAGTCAGCCTCAGTAACAACTGAATGCCTCTCAAGGCGCTGCATTACTGGATTACTTAGTTAGGAATGGGGTTAATGTGGTCCACCAGCTAACTGGGAAATACAGCCTGCCTCACGTATCTGACAGTAAAGTGGTGGGTGTGTAATGATTAAAGCAAAATTACTTGAATGCTCACAAGCAACACTTCACTGTTCAGTTAAGAGTTTAAATCTAGTGCTTAGCATAGCTGACAGGTAGAAAAATATTAAGTTTATTATGGTGCTTTATATGTTATGCAGCTTGAGGGTATAGTTCACCCAAATTTGAATGTTGAACTTATTCATACCCTCATACAGTATTGTTTAGTTATTTAGTACTGAGATAGTTAATATTTAAAATTTAGTAAAACATTTTTATTATTTCAATGTCCATATAGTTTATATTTAGATTTTTTTTTTTTTGGTGAATAAAAGTAAACTGAAAATGAAAAAGAGAAATCAAAAAAAAGATTTTTGTATTTAATAAGTAATTATAATAACCCTGCCCTCATGTCATTCCAAACTAAAAGACACATTTTGAAAAATTTCTCTGTTTTGTTTTTTGGGTATACAATAGTGGTGTAATGGCGCATACAGTCAGATGACAAATACAGTCAGTTACAAGTGATCCACAATCCAATCCAGAAGGGTGCGCGTGTGGCAATGCAACGCAGTTTGCTAACCACCACAACAGGAAAAAGAGCAGAAGAAAAGTGCATTTGCGAATCACTTCCACTAGATGCATAGAATGCACCTGTCTGCTCTTATGGACAAAGGAGTTTACTTTGAAAGGCTGTGCACGGAAATTAAGTATAGGAGGGTTGGGCTTAAGCTTTGGATGTTTAAATATAGTTTAAGTGGAGCAAATTGTAACATTTCCTGATTCACAATTTTTATTTTTATTTATTCTATTTATTTTGTACTTCTATAACATGAGATGCTTTTCAGTTTCAAATTTCAGTTTTCAATTTCAAACTCTAATGTGGACTTCTGTCTGTTCAAAATAAATAAGAAACCTTGCATTGTAGATTTGTTGCTTTTTCTGTTAACACTTTAGTTTAGGGTCCAATTCTCACTATTAAGTAGTTGCTTATTAGCATGCCTATTACTAGGATATTGGCTGTTTATTAGTCCGTCTAAAGCACATGTTAATGCAAATCCTATTTATTCTGTATGACCTTATTCTACTTTCCTTAATCCTAACTATTAATAAGAAGTAATTAGGAGTTTGATAATAGTTAGAATTGGACCCTAAAGTGTCACCATTTTTCCTATTGTACCGAACTCGTATTGAACCATGACCCCAAAAACGAGGTATGTACCGAACTGAGACATCTGTGTACTGTTACACCCCTAGTATAATGAATGTTGTTTTGAACTCCATTGATTTGAACTCAATTTATTCTGTTGGACTTGTGAAAACATGAATGAAATTTAAAGCTACATACTTAATCCATTCCTCAAGGGAGTAATATATTGTTGGTATTACCTTTGTTATAAAGGCTTCAGAAGGAAGTGGTTCCCAGAACTCAGAAACTGTGTGGCAGCTGGCAGTGTTCTTGCTTGGCAAACCTCTACATTACTAGCTTGTTGTGTTAAGTAGTTTCCATGGCATTTCAAGTTTATAGTGCGATTGTGAATTGTGCACACACTGTGGGTAGCGACTGGCAAACTTTAACAAAAAGTATTTTCAATACCCAGTAGTCCAATGAAAAAGAGAACTAGCTCTCTGGTAACTTACACACACCACACACACACACACACACACACACACACACACACACACACACACGCACACACCTGAGACAAATGACTCCCTGTTAAAGTAAAAGTTTACCCCAGTCCTTTTTCACCAAGCCCTTCTAGCTGTAATACTGTAGGTATTGAAGTTTGCTGTCAATCGACACGCTGTACCCTGCCAATGCCAGAGTTTCAAAAGCTCAATGGGGACCGTGCTTTTTCATTGAAACCTTTCAGACTTAAGGAGGAAAAAAAGCACTGGGAAGCTGAAGACATTAGTTATGCAATACTGCAGTTTGTTTAAAGGTAAGTCTCTAATGTTACCCGTCTAAAATAGAAGATTGCAATGTCCATGTTTTTGCTTTCAGCACACTTTAAAGGTCCCGTTCTATGCCCCTTTTCACAAGATGTAAAATGAGTCTCTGATGTCCCCAGAGTGTGTCTGTGAAGTTTCAGCTCAAACTACCCAACAGATCATTTTTTACAGCATGTTTAAATTGTCTTTTTTGAGGACTCAGAAAAACGCGCTGTTTTAGTGTGTGCCCTTTAAATGCAAATAAGCTCCTGCTGCACGACACAGGGGGCGGAGCTTCAAGAGCTCGCACTCAGACTCTTAGGACAATTTCATCTCATGGATTAATGATAACATCAGCAACTCTCAGTAACGGTGTTCATTTCGAGTCGGACAATAATGCCTACAGAGTCAGAGGGCTGTATAGAGATGGAACAGGTATAGTTTAGTAGTTTAATTACGGTTATTATAACGTATTTGTCATCTGCTTGTATGTATCCATTATTTATTAATAGCCTACAAGTCTGCTGTGTCAGACCAGGTCCGAATGATGATCAAACATATACTGATGAGTTTAATAAAGTTTATTGTACATCACACAAAAGATGAAGCGTCAGTTTTACTTCAGAAAATCACCGTAAGACCTGAGTAAACACAGTAAGTTATAAGAAGTGCGCGAGTTGAGGGAGTTGAGGGAGCATTCCTGTGGGCGGAGGTTAGTCAGAGAGCTGTTCTACTGACGTCATTAAAAACGGAAGTAGAGCGATGTAGTCCAAACGAGCCGTTCACTGTAGGCGACTTCTGTTAAATAAAATATCTCGCTTGGCATTGAACTTTGAGCTTTATAATTTTACAGATATTATTTATACTCTAACAACAACATTACACACTAACTTAAGTTTGAAACATGGGATCACGAAGAACGGGACCTTTAAAGACAATGCGACAGATTTGGTAAGTAAGCAAGTTAATGCCTGTCTGATGTTTGTCATGATGGACAGTGAGTGTACATTCCTAACCCAAACAGAGCTCCAATTTAGAGGGATCAGCAGCAGGGCAATGGAGTTCCTCTGTGGAACTCGGTCATAGCCTTGGATTCCCCCCTCATGTAATTTCATGGCCTTTCTGTCCCCTGTGCTGGCACCTGTACAATCATCAACATAATACCCTTAATCCTGTGAATGATCTGTCCTTGTTTCAGTTAAATATGAGGTTAAGAAAATCCATGGCTTGTGTGCTGAAATGGTCATTGCAAGACCTCAGTAGTGGTGTCCATCTACCCCGAGGAGAAATGGGTCTGCTACCCCTGCTTTGCCCTTTGAATCCAGTCTAATTTAGCAGATGATTTTATTTAAAACAGTTTACAGTGCTTTGATTACGTTTTTGTCTTCTCTGAGAAATGAACCTTTGACCTCTGCGTTGCTAGTATTGATAGTGGGATTAGTGCAGATAGTGGCATTATTTTGTTTAAAGGGCTCATGAACTGCATTCTATTTGATAATATTTTATGAGGTCCATTTAAAATGTTATCAATATTTTTACATTAAAAAAAAATAGCTGTTTTCTATCCTGTTTTTGACCCTCTTTTGAACACTCCATTTTGATGGGTGTGGCGCATTCAAGACTCGGAAGTAAATACCCAATGCTACGATTGGGTAACAGTTTAGCATATTAAAGGTTGTATCAGTGATTTCAGGCCCAAAAATAAATGTCTTTCCTAACGATCCGCTAGCTGCCCGCCCCATAAGCAGACTGTCAAAAAAACGTGTCTCTGTATGCAGCCTAGGCTCTGAGATCTGCACACAAAAACAAATGGGTACACCACCACTCAAAACCAAAATAAAGTGTTCCAACCAATCACCGACGGGTGTTGTGAGGTTTTGAGCTCGTGCACGGCTGGACGCGAAGTCGGAGCAACACGCTGCTTGCACTATTTGTACCAACAACAAAAAAGTTGCTCAGTAATCCTGTCTTTGCGTCTCTTTCGTGTTTACTACTACATGAAATGCGTGAATCAGTTGGTGCCTGGGTGGGATAAAGAGGCAGTGATGTACTGTAGAAGGCATTGTTTTTTGTTTTTTGTTTTTTTCTGCAGAGGCGGAAGTCTTTTGTGGCATCTAGTCATTTTCTGAGCTTCGTTTCAATAAAAACTGATTTTGGAATAACAAGGAAGTTTTGGGTTCTGAAACTGACAAGATATTTTTATTGTACAATGACCACTTGTATGTCAAAAGATCAAGGAAAAATTTAATGTTTATCTATTCACAGAAACAGTAGAAGACATTTAGTCCACTACTACTACTGTAAAGCAAAAAAAAAAAAAATTTTAAATAATAATAATAGAAATGAGATTTTAAAAGACTGTAATTGTGCTACATAGCTGCTTCCTCCTGTCTGCTTACCTCTCATTTTTGATGATTTATGCAGTGATAAGAAATAATGTCTAGGAGTTCTTAATGCTTTCTTGGCCCCAGGCAAGTCTAGTTGTAATGCTGAGCCCAGAGTTGACTTTCAAAAGCAATAAATCTCAAATTGAATTGACAACAAATATGATACCATTTAGTTTTGGCTACGGTCAAATGTGCATAACCACGAAGAGGTTTGCTTCTTCCCCAGACAAAGTTTTATCTTTTGAATCACTGTTTTCTTGCAAATGTAAAAAATTTGTAGTTTTCAACTACATGTCAACCTATTCTGACCCTAACCCTACCAGTCTACTAATACTAAAACTCTAATGAGAGTTAGTAGACGTGTAGGTGCAATGCTACTTACAACCGAATGTGTTAAAAGGACCATCAAAATAAAGTGAAACCGAATAACTGTATGTTGTATAACAGTTATATTGTAATATTTCACAATACTATGATTTTATGGGTTTGATCAAATAAATGCAGATTTGGTGAGCAAAAACTTTAAACAAATCTTACCAACCCCAAGCTTTTAAACAGTAGTTTAGATGTATGAAAACAATGCTTTAAAGAGCCAAGTTGCAGCACTGACCATGACTTTGTCTTTGACTATCTGCACTTGTCTCTACTGGAGGAGCTAAACATTGCAGCCTCAGGTCCAGCTTAACTTGTGCCATGAATGCCTGTCAATCACTCCCTGACAACAACACTTCCTCAAGCTTTTACTCGTCCCTCACTTTGACTCTTTGCTCCCTTTTTTATTCATCCTACCTGTCACCCCCAGACAGTTTGAGGACGGATGTATCTGCAGTTTTTATTAAAGTCATGCACTCAGACAACACTTATCAGCTGCCATTGACTTAATGCAGAGACTGTAGTACAACAAATATTTTCTAATATTGTACAGTAAAGTGAAAGTTAAGGGATTTGTGTGGAATATTTGTTAAGTTAGACTGGAAAAACGTGCCCCCCAGAGTTTAATCATGTGTGCCGAAACAAGCAGGATAACCTGTTTCTGAGGGCTAGTGTTCTGCCGGAACAGATAATTCTACGCTCTTAGGCGTTAACGGTCTGTGGATATTGGCTGTTTTCAGAGCAAACTGAATTCCAAAGGCCTTAGACTTTTGGCAGCAGGTAAATGTGATGACTTGACCTTGGTTCCTATCTCTTCAAGGCATGTCTACATACCTTGGCAGATGTCAGCACTTGCTGTCAGAGAGGTATTTTGGAAGTGCCCCCTCCTTTTTTTGTCTTAACTTATCTTGCTTTGTCTCTATTATCTGTGTGAAAAAATATATGTATATATTTATATAAATGAATCTATAATGTTTTCTTGTCTTACTACTACACAAATTCTATATCAGACAATGTGCATTGTCCTTTAGAGGTAGAGTATATGATAATCTATTGGGCCATATTATTTAGTATCCATGCTTTCAGTTTTCCAACCTCATTTGTCTTTTTGCTGGATTGACTAATTTGCTTGACATCTGGAAATATACTTTGTGAGTGTGCACAATATGGACTAGCTCACTAATTTTCCTTTTTTTTTTTTTTTTTTTTTTTTTTTTTTGGGTGTTGTCAGAAATCATACAAAATCTGTTCCAAAATACCTTTCTCGGAAACATGTTAAATGAAATGAGTAATTCATGGAGTGAGTCTGTTTTGGACATTATTAATAATAAAAATAAAACTCACGCCAGCCCCTAGATTGCATTAATATCCAGGAATTGTTTTATACAACATACAGTAGCTTGCATCTGGAAGAATAATTATCCTGGCTGTAATCATTACTGAAGTGGCAAGTCCAAAGTCTTTTGTAAAGTTTTACCAAAATACCATCTTGTTTCCTTGGCTAACCCCTCCTATTTGAGACATGAGTCTGAAATTCACTCATTACAGCACGGCTCCTCTGCATGTTTATGACTGGGGAAGGGAATCACTGGATGATCACCAGCCCACTCACTAAGACACACTCTATTAGCCAAATGATATGCCATTATGACTGATGTGTTTGTGCTGTGGCTTTGAGGAAATATTTTGCTGTCAACACCACATCACTGTGGTGACATGACCTCCATCAGCCTTTCTCGGAAGGTCTCTTCTGACCCCGGGCTGCTGTTTTGCTTGAGAGATTTAGTATCCTCAGTCCTCTGAATGGTGTGAAAAATGTCCAGTGGCCACTGAGGATTCACTGAAGCCAGAATATAAATGTACATTTCTATGTTAGCATATTACCTGTTTTAGAGAGATTTCATGACTGAGAAATGTTCAGATTATGCTGTACTATTGGAGATGTGACCTGTAGGGTAGTGCACAAGGTCCAATGTGTTGCACAATGGATCTTATGTGCAGGCGAGCAAAGTTTAATTGTATTTTAATTGAATTCCACTCATCCCACCGCTCTTCTTCCAATCATGTCCTGTCTCCTCTTTTATAGTTTCTGGCCATCTTGGTGTTCATACAAGATGGTGAAAAGAATTCTTAAACAAACTTATAGGTGACACATATTATGCCCCTTTTCACAAGATCTATGGGTGTCCCCAGAATGTGTCTGAAATTTCAGCTCAAAATACCCCCCAGATAATTTATTATAGCTTGTCAAATTTGCTCCTATTTGGGTGTGAGCAAAAATGCTACGTTTGTGTGTGTACCTTTAAATGCAGATAAGCTGCTGCTCCCCGCCCCCGTTCAGAAGACGGCCGATCCTTTACATGAATTTCGGATACAACAAAACACGCAAATAATCTCACTCATCCAAAATCTCAGAAATAACCAGTAGCGGAGTGCAGCCTTTGAGAGACTCAGGAAGAGGTTGCAACTTTTAGACTGCACCTGGAGATTTCTGAATGGTTAGTGGATACATAAATGTAGTTCTTTACATGATTCATCAGTTTCTGGGGTATTTCCATTGAATATAACATTAATCCACTGCTCTCTTGTCTTTTCTAAAGCTGGGACTCTAAATAGTGTTCTATGCTCGTCTGTGCAGCCAGCGACAGATCAGTTTGCATGCTTTGCTTGAACTTTGCTAGTGCGTCAGAACCGGTTACTGTTGTCGCTTGCGAAAACCAAATGGTGCGCGGTGGGTCGAAACGTGCAGATTAAAGGTAGGGTAGGCAGGATTTTAAAAAAAATAACAATTCCCAAATTTGTTTAAACTGTCTTTATATACCAATACATAATTAAAATGTAAGTACTCTGAAAAGAGATTTTAAAAATCGAGTGTCTGTAGTTCTCTCAGGGCTGCAATAAACAGAGCTCATTATTCCATTGACACCCACCCCCTCCCGTCTGGGCTCCTTCTAAAGCCACGCCCCCAAAACACATGACCGCGCGATACCGCCCGCGCTCAGCTGGAGGACGCGTTTACCAGCACCGAGTGGAGACGAGCAGTGCATGGAGTGACATCATGTCAGAATCACATGTAATAAAATACCTAACTTTATCATTATGAATATAAACTAACATGGCTGGTAGTACTCACTATCAAGCCAGCATATCGATACTGGTAAAGTTTAAAATATATTGAGTTTGATTCAGTAACAAGCTAGTAACATAAGGCAAACTCAAAGCTAAAAACAGTTGCATTGATGCACGTTTTTCCTGTTACCATCAGTTACACTTTGATGAAGGGGAATTTCGTGTAAGATTCATAACATATACGGTGTTTTGATTGTAAGAGCTTCCACGATGAAAGCACTGTTATCGTCACTTTTCAGCCCCTTGATGTCCCTCAGTTGTCCACCGCTGGAAAGCCCTGATATTGCTTGCTTTATCCAAAGACTTTTCAAATACTGTCTTCCTTTTTTGCCTGGTTTGGCTTTGCTGACTGTATATGCAGGTACTGGGAATTTTGACGGCTATATTCGCGGCCATAATTGTGATTCTTTCTAGCGTCCGTGCTTCTTCCCCTCCTCGAGTCAAACGGATGCGTGCGTGTGGGCAGCTCCTGTAGCTGCAGGGGTGGTTGCCATGGTAGCGAGGGAGAGTGACAGTCGCTCCAGCCAATCATTTTATTCGTCCCAAATGGAGATAAGTAGCTGTGTTTATTACAGCACTGAGAGGACTACAGACACTCGATTTTTATACTTTCTTTTTCAGAGTACTTACATTTTAATTATGTGTTGGTATATATAGACAGTTTAAACATATTTTGTTAGAAAAATTCTACCTACCCTACCTTTAGGCGTGACAATATTATAATAAGATCCCCTATCTACGTCAAAGGAAGCGAAATCTGAATGGCTTATTTTTTGACATGCCTGCAGAGAAAGGCTTATTAAAACAAAGGTAATGGGTTTTCACTTTTCACATTTTCTGGGTTGGTAGATGCACCGGGGACCCGATTATAGCACTTAAACGTGAAAAATCTGACTTGTTCCATGATTCAGTATGTCACCTTTAAATATAAAGCCCCACCCTAAACATAATTGTAATAAAAAAATTATTCACCATTCACCAGTTCAAACTCAGTCTAAAGGTGTATCTTTTGGAACGTGCATTTCTTCAATTTTACATTTTATTTATGTTTCCTCATGTCTGAATGTTATTTTTATTCATCTTGCTGAAATTGTGTTGTGTGAAGCACAGTGGTCAACTTCTGTTGTGTTTGCTTGTGCTATAAAGGAAAGAAAGAAAGAGACCATTTTATCAGTGCATTCTCTGGGAATCAAACCAACTTTGGCATTTCTAGCTATAGCAGTGGTTCTTTTGTTATTAGTATTAAGGCCCCCTGTTTTTCACAACAATATTCAAAAGCCCCATGCCCTTTCTATTTATTTATGCCTTAGTGAATAACTATTAAGTATAAGGTTTTTTATATAAGATATTTTAGATCATGACATAACTATAAAAATGTATATTTATTTTAAAAATGCCTGTGGCGATTTGAATTTAAATGACATTTAATGTTATGACATCTATAAATCACACTTTTAAAATTAGGCTACCTCACATTTTCAGGGCTTTAAAGGCCACGTGAACCCTGTTTCTTCAAAAGAAAATAAATATCTGGATTTTTGTTGTTGTTTTGGCTTATTTTAATGCTTGTTTTGAATCATGTCAAGTCATTTTGAGCCCCCCTGGTTGAGAACCACTAAGCTACAGGAAGGGGATGAGAAGGCCCAAAGCAGCCAAGACCACCCCAGTTACTTTTCACCTGCTATTGTACGTAAAAGAGTGCTTTGCACATTCAGCTAAATAACCATGTTGTGATTCATGGAAAAGAATATGAAATGTAAAGATGACAAAACCTTTTTTAATTTTTGGTCAGCTATCCCTATAACATTTGTCTATTTTTAGAAACGTCATTTATGATAAATACAGTGTGTTTGATTAGTAATTGCTCATGCAGAACTTCTGATTTCTCTGAAACTGTAATCAGATGTGTTGGAATGTGGCATCCCACAGCTTCATCGTTATTCTGTCAGCGGTACGCTGCTCGCTGGTGAAATATGGACGTTGTGTTATTTGAAATCGGGAAAAAAGTGGCAGCACACCTGTCGCGATGCTCGCTGGCTGAGCACCAGTGCCCCCACGCCGAATAGATTGCATTATGTTTCCTTGCACATGCTGCGATTTGATATACGACAGTGTGCCAGTCGCACACCCTAGTGTGTGTAACTCAATCACATATAGTATTCGGAGAATGTCTGGCTTTTTGCCGGAGCACAAATAGGTTCTCCGCACACACACTTACACAGATGCTGGTGTCAGGCGTGGCACTTTGGTTCTCCCTGGAGACCGGAGATCTATTTCCCAGCCTACAGATGGAGAAACAGCAGCAGGCTGGCTGTCAGCTAAGATGGACTCCAGTTGTGATTTATAGCTATAGGAATGCAAGGCCAGATTCAGGAAAATTCGCTTGGACTGCCACTGAATCTTTTAACGTATTGACTTTGTTGTGCCGTAAGTCTAATTCCTTCACGCATGCTGGAGCCTATACGCTGACGTTTTAGTGGTTTTGAATGACTCTCGCTGTCTTTTCTCATCTGATAGTGCTACATAATTAGTCCCAGCAGAAGAAGAATGCTGAATATGCATTTAGAGCCCCATTAATTTAATGTCCAATCCCTAATGGGCTGTTAAATTCTCATTGGCTTGTGACATAGTAGGACCGTGGCATTGATAAGTGAAATGCATGCTGGTACTGACAAAAAAGGCGGCTTCCATGAGCTTATCCACTGAATCAAACTTTGAGGTTTAGTCGGGTTGTATTTATAATGATGATTTTTCTTTTTTCTCCCTCTATCTCTGTGTCTTGCTATAGTATATATTTGGCTGGTGGGTGGGTCATCATAAAGGTGCATCAGAACAACTGAGGTGAGAAAAGGTGGGATAAATCAGGCTTATAGCACCAAATTGTCTCACCCCCCTTGCATCGGACATCTGTTCAAAAGCCTATTAGCTCCTCGGAATGACAGCATTAATTCAGGCCGGAAACCCCAGCGGCTAATGAGATGCCAGACACCGCTCTCATTCATCTCTGTGCCACTGCTGAGTGTGTGTGCATGTTTCACATTGCATCACTCACCAATTCAAGAGACCATCTCTGTCCCCACACCTGTGGCTGTAATAATGGAATTTGACTGTTAAAGTGACTTCTTTCAGATAAGTTGGCAATGTTACGATTCCGTTCTCCTGCAATGCACCTGTGCTCACCTCATAACTAAACACCTGGTTTATATGCCCATACTTGCAGAAACCAGGTGCAGTTTCGTTTCTGAAATGTTCTTTAAGGTATTTATTTTATTTCATCATGGATGGTTTAGTGTGGTGTTTTGCATATTTCAATCATGACATGCAGGATGCTTTTGAGAAATAAGGGTATTTTGGATCATTTAAAAAAAAAAAAATATATATATATATATATATATATTTTGCACAATTAATCAAAGTGAACATCATCCGCTTTCAACTCTTCATGGCCTCTTTCACTTGATTTGAGATAGATGAACGCAATCAAGACCAGATTAAAGAGATAAGAAGGAGATTTAAAGCAATTCTTGGATGGTCTGGAATGCTTCTTAGTAATGCAAACAATTCAAACAAACCTGTGCTTGTATGTATAGAAATATTGACTAAGAGCCAATTTCTTATCAAAGTCTTAAAGGGGTCAAGACATGGCTTTTGTTTTTTGTTTTATGTTCCCTTAGGTGCAATTATACTATTACTATAGTTTTTTGGACAAAAACCTTTTAAAATTTTGTGATTTATGACCCTTTCCCACCCTCTTCTCATCCTCTGATTCAAACAGTCTGTTTTGGGGGTGTTTCCCCTTTAAGAGTAGTTTTAAGATGAAATCCATTACTTACAGTTTGCGGCATCGTTGTTGGGCCCAGAATAGTGGGCACGGCCTGATCTTTGAGCAAAGGTTTTCTGGCAAAGCCAGCCAGCATCATACCTCGATTTCTTCTCATAATAGTCATCCTTGAAATGTAGAGAACACACGCGTATATTAACACTGCCGTGACTGGGATGTCCACAAAAAATAAACTGCATCCATTTTCCCCTGCCGTCAGCATATTCAAACATGTTGTTTGTCCACAGCCAGGAACAGCACATCTGCGTGGCATCGCAATCTTCTTGTAAACAGACCCACTCGCTGCACGTCGACTGAACACATGTGCACGCGACAACGATGATGCGAAATAAGGCGTAGTTGTCCTGCGCTTGAGGCGGTCATATGCAAACGACTGGTACGTCACTTCGTACCGTGATGTCACTTCATACCATGGATCCACAACGAGCTGTATTTAGAGCTTGATTAAATAAATGCTTCGTTTATAATGGGGAGGATGTCTTAAGCTATGAAACTTGCAGGAAGTTTTAATGGTACAAAGACCTCTTAAATACCAAAAGATCAAGGCAAATTTGGTTTCTCATGTCATGGCCCCTTTAAAGTTTTAAATAAAGAAGCTAAAAGTAACCTCGGCAGAGTCTAAGGGTTCTTTTACATGACAACGATGTACTTAATTCTAAGAGGATTTATAAACATCACTGGTTCATACATCTTTATATGTTTGTTCTTAATGTTATGTGTGTTTGTCTTATGTACGCATCTATGGTGGAAACAAATTTCCTCTTGAGGACAAAAAAAAATTCATCATCATCTGTTCTGCTGTCATTATAAATCATTTATTTTAATACACAGAAGTGGGAATTAAAACATTTTGAAAACACGTTGTTTCCACAATGTGTAAATATTTTTTCAATAATGAGTTGGAAACCAAATTGATGAATTAGCATTTTCCTTAAGTCCTGTTTCCTGTTATCCTGTTGTGTTTACAGTTTAATTGGGTGTTTTGGGAATCTATCAGTCACACATGATTGAAAATGTGTTGTGTTATCCGTCAACACTTATAGCAGCTTCTGACAGATCAAGGCACTCTGATGCTTAATGATGTGTGGAGGCTGTTAAAATGCAATCAGACACAAAGTGTTTAAGTTATTTATTTATATAAACGCTTTTATCTGTTATTCTGAAGCAGCACATTCAGGAACACATTACAATAAAAGTAATCCAAGCTTTTATTATTCTGTCCATAGGTTTTTAATTGGTCTTAAATCATTTTCTATTGGTCCGCTGTGCACATTAGGGAACCATTAATGTGCTTTGCATTGTGTGATTTACATACATTTGCTGTATAGCTGCAGTCCAAATGTATTTCAAATGTAATGTTGCAGATTGGATCTGTGTGGATAAAAAAAAACAAAAAAACTTCAGGTTCATGGAACTAGGAAATCACCCCTCAAATGTACTTTATAGCCTACATCCATCAAGACAAGTTCACTTGGTTCATTGTAAAAGTCTGAAACCATCTTCCAGTGGTATGCATGCATGCTTGAGCAAGCAGGAGTCCGTGAATGTGAACACGTGTGTTTTCGTGTATGTTTAGCCATTAGCTGGGTCGGATTGTTAAATGCTTTTAGCAGAGTGACTCATCTTCACTCATGAATCGGGATGCTTATTTTGGTGGCTGTATTTAATAAAGACTTTCAGTATTTAACAGCTATTATGTATTTGCACCACTAGGCATTTAATGGTTTATTTATTTATCTGCCTAGAAATGCATATATTTTCTTTGGCTCTGCATCTGATATGTTAAACAAGTAGCAAACAGCTGGGCATTGCATGTCTCAACATGTGATGGTAATGAACAGTAAATGCAGAAAATACGGTATTTAAAGCCCTGGGGCCTCATTTATAAAACTTTGCGTAGGATTTGCGTCAGAAGTGGCGTACGGATGAAACATAGGATGTGCGTACGCACAGAAATATTCGGATTTATAAAACTGTGCGCACGCAGATCGTACGCAGTTTTTACTTAGTAAATCGCAATCAATTCTAAATGTAGCGCCACTTTTGCGGCTTCATGTCACGCCCATAGTTGTCCATAAATAGTCTGTGAAACGCCCACAAGTTAATATTCATCGATTGCGAAATCATGGCAAACACAGAGAGGAAACCCAAGAAACATAACTTCACTCAATGTGAAGTAGAAATTTTCGTTGGCGAGGTGGAAAAGGAGTAAAATGTTGTTTGGACCCACAGTGTGGGTTTTACTAATGCCAAAAAGGCACTTGAGTTGCAAAAGGTTGCAGACACCGTTGATGCTGCACACATCCTCGGACCGTGGCCGAAATAAAAAATATATGGTCGGACATCAAAGTCGATGCAAAAAAGTGTCTAGCGCTCCATCGCCAGAGTGAGTCTGGAGCTCATCACTCGTCCTCGTTTGTCAGCAAGTCTTCTTCCAGTCTGAAGATGCGTTCACTCGAATCCTTCCATCCTCTAAGAGCGCAAGATCAGCCATCGTGCGTCATTACACATTGTGATGGCATCATGGCATTTTATTACCATCCATTTGGTTGCATCTGACATATTTCACTTTTCTTTTTGCAAATATGTGTTAATTTGCATTTCTGTTGTAATCTTCGTTTGGTTTTGTTTGTTTTACACTAGATCGATCAAACGGGTGTTCGTATAGGCTGTTAATTGTAAGACTTGCTTTGTGAAGTCTTCATGTTATTTATGAGAGGCAGTATTGCCATTTCTTTTACACAACGGTCTACACTTTCACACACTTTCACGTGTTTCTTCCATCTGCCGACGGTATCGCCATTTCTCATTTCACGCGTTTCTGTGCGTACGCCTGGGTGGGTCAGAGTTTGCGTGAAGGACCGTACATTTTCCTGTCAAGTTTGCTTTTTATAAATATCAATTATTGCGTAGAGATCGGCGTGTGCCGCCTTTTGTGCGTACGCAACGTTTATAAATACTCAAACTGCTCATGTCCTCTAAAAAAAGAAAAACACTTTACAAGACGCCAGTCATTATACCATCTTTCTTATCCTAATCTTGTCAAACATTTTGTGTGGTTGAAAAGATTTATAGTAGATTAGGGTATGGTGATGGAAAAAATTAGATTTTTGCATTCTCTCGCAAAGTTTCTCGGGGAATACAAACCGTTTGCATGATAACGTGAAAGCATTAAAATATATTTTTTCCCATCATTTTTTCCCATCATCCCATGTCCCTTTAGGGGCTCTATTACAGAATAAATGCAAGAGCTAAAAAAATATTTCATTTTGTTACAAAACTACGGTTTTATCGGAATTTCCTAGCCATAATCTATGTTCTTTCTATTCAAACTGATTCCTTATAAGTGGGATGCCTCAGTAATCAGAACCATAACAAAAACTAAATAAACCGTCATTTGTCTCTCTTTTGAATTGGGATGTGCAAAATGTAAGGGATAGTTCACCCAGAAATTAAAATTGTAACTTACTGCCTTTCACCCTCATGTTGAATGGTCACCCAAACCCATATGACTTTTTTCTGAGGAACACAAAAGAAGATATTTTTAACCAAACATTTTTGGTTCCATTGTATAGACAGAAGAAAAAGATATTCTCAAAATATCTTGTTTCACAGAAGAAAAATGTATATGAGTAAATTACTTTTTGTGAACTATCCTATAATCCTGTATAATTATGGCCCATCAGACATCAATTTCTTTCTGGGCTGTTTGCACGGAATGTTCTTGGTTTCAAAGACAGCTAGAAATGGAGTAAAACATGGAACAGACTGTAGGGTCTTATACAGCAGTTTGCCCTTTATGAAGACTCATAAGTGAATTTAAAATGTGTTTTGAGATGAACAGTGTTATTGGGGAGAGTTGCATTACTGCAATAAAGCTTATGAGAGCTCAGTCTCTCACACACGCGCACAGACACACATTCAGCTCCCAAATCACAGATGGGATTACAAAAAGCCCCACAGCCATTCCACAAGAGAACCAACACAGCTGTGGTAGAAAAAAAAAAAAAAAACTTTAAGAGAAGATGTCTTGTGTCTGATTTTGGTGTTAGGCCAGATACACATGTGTCTGTATGTTCGTGTGTTTAGAGAGGGTGCAATAAAGATTTAGTGGTAAGGTGAGCATTTGCTCTTAGTACCACCAGAAATGGAATTCATCTATTGTGGCAGCTGGTGTCGTCTCTAGCCAGCGATTTCTGCTATTATATGAAAGTTTATCCTCAGAAGATTTTCACTCTGGCAGGTCAATATGAGATTAGAAGGGTTTCGAGACATAAATGTGGCCACCCACCCTGATGAGAATGGATTCCCGGCTAAGCATGAGCTGGTTTGTGTGGTGAGAACTCGGCCGACACATGGCCCTTAATTGGCTCAGTCATTTATGGACTAGTACTACGTGTTTTTGTTGTTGTTTTTTACTGGAAAAAAATTTCACTCTGGTCCGGCGGCCAGGGTTTTTTAGCGCACCAAATACCTTGGTCCAAAGTGGGCCAACTGGGGCTTGAGGAGTGGTCATGAACAAAGTTGATCTGAGTCAGGAGAGGGTCAACACCACTGCTCAATTCTCATGCTTCATAAGACTACCTGCTGACATAAGCATTTAATACAATTTCAGTTGAACTCACTTTCAGACACCAGCGAGTGTCTAAAATAACTACTGATTGTGATCATATAGGAACCTGATCACTGTATGCTATGCGGCAGAAATGTACATGCGATGCTAAAGGCGACTTCTGCTTACCATTGCCATAATAAAAACACATGGTTATGGAAAATAACAGGGACTGCTTAAAGAATTTTAAAAAATCAGATGATTGTAATGAGTGTGTTTATTTGGTTTCATGTTTCATCCATCTCTTTCCCACGCCTTTGATACCTGACTTCTGCAGTGCATCCGCATGTCATAAATTATAAATCCTTCTGTAAACTTGTATAACTCATTACTCCTGTTTTCTGTCCGTGAGCTCCCTCTGTTGCTCTGGCTAAAAGGATAACAGTATAGAGAGGGAAGATATCTCTCAAACGTCCTCAGATCGCATAATTTTTTGGAAAATTAATAGAAATGCTCATTCTTCCCAAAGGAAATGTGATGCAGATGTATGAGGATGTTTCTAAATGTGTAAACCTTCAGACTTAAAACCCTTAATGGAGTTGGTTTGTGCATTTCTGTGGTCACAAGTAAATGGAAGCAGGTACAAGTATGTGTGTTCTTTCATTGTGAAATGATGATAAATAAGGTTTGATTCAGCATGTTGATGTGCACTCCTGACACAAATGAATAAATAACTGTTACTGTTAAACAATTTATAGTGTCAATCATTTAAGTAAAGACCAAATTCTACAGTGTAGCTAGTTTTCAGGTTTCCCCCATGCTGATGAAATGTGGTTGTGTGACGATGTTTTATGGAGGCGTGTTAAGGGCGAGTTTTAGGGTAGTGCTGTGGGGCAACTGGCCCGACAGTGGAAATGCAGCTTGATATTGGCCGCTGTGGTCGTCTAATTGAGGTCCGAGGCTATTGGCCCCTCCTGGCTCATTGTTAGCCCTGGCTCGCACTGGAAGCAGTGGAAAAGCAGCTAATGTTGATGTTTTTTTTTAAATCAATCAAACAATAAAATAGGCAGACATTAGGGCGGCACGATTAATCGAAATGAAACTGCACGTGATTTGGCAAAGTTACTTTTTTACTTTTTTTATTTATGTTGTATCACAAAATGTAGACTAATTTTGGTAAATGCATATTAGTTATTGACTTCAAAACATAAATATGTATGTACAAATATTCCATACTTTTCCATACTGCATTTATATTTTTGATTTTGAATTTGTGACTGAAAAAAAAAAAATCACAGATTTTAGCACTGTTAGCACTTAGCACTGTTTTGCAAGTATCTGTTCTTCACAAAGTGTTTGGTGTAACAGACCTTGATATGTTATTAAAATTTCCACCGCCAGTTTATAAAGTTGAATTTATCAAAAATGTTATTAGGCAGTAAAGCTGAAATGTTTAAAAGCACCAATAACACTTCCCTTTATAAGGAAGGATGCGGTTAAACTGAGCCTACATTTTTATGAGAACCCAATAGCTACCTGTCAAAGATACACTATTATTCTGATTGCTGACTGTCTTCTGCTGTTTCACAGATGATGTCATGTCTAATTCAAGGCCTTTCTGGTTAAAGCGAAGTTACAGAGACCCAAAGCCATGTCTAACTATGTAAACAGAGCTCTGTGGTGAAAGCATGAGGCAGGCAGCACTCCAGACATCCATTAGAGAATAATACGCACACGTGTTTTCCTTAATTGAAGACCTCACCAAATTCTTAAAGGATGTGGTCTACATGCAGTATGACCAAGTGTGTGTGTGGCCAGAACCGCAAACACAAGTATGCAAGCAGCTGACGTGTCGGAAGTTTAATTCGAGTTCGTTTCACAAACACAAATGGAAACACTTTGTTTGAGAAAAGCCAAAAAGATTTTTTTTTAGCCATGTTTGGTCCTACTGTTGTTGGCTAGATTTTATATTTCAAATTGTATCTTCCCCTCATCCAAAGCATTTCAACTCAGATACCATTGTTTTTAGACTAGCATGGCATATGTAGAAGGAGTGGAAAGAGTGGAAGGAGTGTTTGGGAAACCAGTTTGGAAGAAATGGTTTTACAAATTCCTTTTGTTGCCTCTAGTGACGCCAAAATTGCACGTTTAAAGGGATGGTTCATCCAAAAATGTAAATCATTTACTTGCCCTCATGTCATGAATGGCTGATTTTCTTGTGTTTTACTTAATTTTGCTTTTTATTTTTATTTTATTTTTTAGTCCATACAATGAAAGTTAATGGGGTCCAATGTTGTTTGGACCCCAATGGTTTTCAGAATATCTTTTTTGTTCCACAGCAGAAAGTCATACAGGAAGGGATGACATGATGGGGAGTAAATGATGACATAATTCATTTTTGGTTGAAGTATCTCTAACAAATTACAGTGATTTTTATACTTGACAAAATAATAATAACAGTGCCCCTCTTTTTATACTCTTGTTTTAATTTTACCCACCAGACATAATTGGTTTTTGGCTGCAAAAACAAGTCTTCAAAGAACAGAGGTGAACGGTAGATAACCATAATGGTTGTGGGAATCCGCATGACTTACAGTGTCTCAGCTCCACATGCTCTTATTTTCCCAGTTGTTACTGTTAATTTTAGAACCTGGCATAAAGCGTGAGTAAAGTGGTCTTGAAGAAAAATAGTCGCACCATGATGATACCTGATCTGATAATCATTTTAACAGTGATGAGCTCAAGCTCACAGTCAAGACGTTCAGAAGTATAAACCACATGAAATGAGACATTACAAAAAGCTTACGAAGAGAGACAGAGGGAACAGTCATGCTAACTTCAGAATCAAATTTCCTGTTGGACAAGTGCTTCCTAAACACATTCGTACACACACTCACATTCACCCACCCACTGGGTTAGTTCAGTGCCGATGTTTGGCCATACGATAGCATGTGCGGATGTTACGGAGCTCTCAGAGAGGACGTGTTAATGGATGAGTCTCATTCTGTGAGCTGTGGAGAGGGAAGATTTTGGTGACCTGTTAGGATCTTAATCATGCCTTGGTGAAGTGCCTTGCGAGATTTTGTTACTCTGCATGTGATGACACAACAGCAACCTTATGCTCACAGCATTTAAAATAATTTAGTTTACCCAAGCTTCACTTGAACTTGCTCTTTACCACAATTTATTTGTAAAAAGACTGAGACAAATGTATAGTACAGTACAGTAATTTGTCATATTAAAGGGGTAACCACTAAAATGTATTTTTAAAAGGGAACATTCACATTACAAAACTTGTGTAAACCATTTTCTCCTGTGGAACCCAAAAGGAGGGTGGACTGAACGGTCTCTTTTAGAGTTTAATAGCACTATGAAATGACATGCAACGTCTTTGTTGTTTTTAGTGAATGATCATTATTGAGGGGAGGTACTTGTGAGTGTCAGGAGGTTGAAGTGTGTTTTGTGACCGGTGTTGAAAAGGACATAATGTGTGTAATGGTCAATGTCATGGGGTTCAGTCAGATCGTTGCCAATCACTTGCCTATTGATTTTGACCTTGACTGAAACCTTGATGTTTTTCTGCAGATTGCATGAGATGCTGTAATTAGTGAATGGATAACCGAAATATAAAATAAAAAGGTCTGATCCATTTACATGAATTTATACCATGTCTGTTTGGCAAGCATAGGCCTAATCAGTGTATGGTTGTGAACATAAACACTCAATATGTATTTTAAAAAGAATTAAACCTATTCGGGGAAAAGGTTTGCCACTTAAGTTATGCTAAATGGCCGACAGGAACCAAGCAATTCATTGAGTCAAAGCATCAAACTCCTGTGGCGAGTCTCCATACGGAGCATCTGTATGGCAGATTGAAACATTCCAAATCGACGCTTTTGAAGCCAAATTATTTTTTAATGGTATGATAAATTCCCATGCTGCGTTCCCCTCACTTTTCTCTCCCCCCTCACTCTCCTTTTCTATCCTTTTCTGTGCTTCCCAACTGTAAACCTTAAAGCAATAAATATGAAAAGGTCAGAACTGGAATTTACAGCACCTGTAGTTACTGCCGCAAACCCTTAATCATGAGCAGATGTAAGAGCAACTGAAAAGCAGGGGGGTAAAATCAGCACGCAAAGGGGGGAGAATGGTAAGCGTAGGGTACAGTTTCACCAGCCGGCTGCAGTCAGCTCCCGACATATGGGGGATTAAAACACAGACAGCGCCTGAACAAGTCCCTTGGAATCAGAAACATTAGCACTTTATGTTGTTAAATGCTGTTACGGGCACTAGCGTAGATGTCTAGCATGAACTTTCTAGAGTGAAATGAATACGGACATCAAGGCCTTCTGCCAGACAACTGGGAAATATGAATTGTGTGAAATGTAGTGCTATTATGCCAAATTTCCAACAGGAGGTTTGAAAGCGTTTTTATGTGCTCAATTGTAATGCTCGTTCTTGTATGCAGTTTCTGAACCCCAAACACAAGTATGCAAGCAGCTGACGTGTCGGAAGTTTAAAATTAAAAAAGTAAAATAAAATTTTTGGGTGATCAGATATTCTATAGAATTGCGTCTATATAATAAAAGGGTCCAATGTTGTTTAGATCTCATTGTCCTGCAAAATACCTTTCATTCCTTTTTAGTCTTATGTAACAATTAATTATGCTAAAATTGACCACGATGTATGATGCAAATAATGCATCAAAGTGTTTGAGAAATATGTTTCTCTCTGTTTTTGTTTTTATTTATGCTCTTGCCCACATGCTGATGCATGCACTCGTGAATGTATGTGCCGTCTTTGTTTCTACCGCTGCCAGGTTAATATTTAAACTCCAGGCTCAGTCAGAGGTCTAACATGTGAACAAGGCACAATGGTAGCACTGTGAGCCCTTATTTATTCATGCTCAGCTTCCTACCTTAATCAGTGTAGCGTTCTCCTCAGGAGAGAGGGATGAGGGGCGAAAAAAGAGAAGTGGGTCAAGGAAAAGTCATGTTTGAGGTAATGCACCCAAGGGGCCAGCCTCTGATCATTATATGACATTATTTAACCCAGAGATGAGGTCATCTCAAAGCACAGACACAGAACCTCTCTCAATCCCTACTAAGCCTAAATTTCAAAAATCAAACAAGGCAAGTTTTAGTGACAAGGCTGTGGTTCAGTATCTAATGACATCAAACACCCTACAAGTGCACAAATACAGTAATGATTGAACAAGCATTACAAAACTTTAGTTTTCCTGTCTCTTATATTCTGTATTAAGCTGTTTACCTACTGAAATTCCTTACATATTGTTTAACATTTTTTCCACACAAAATTATGCCCGAATTGTTTCTCAGAGGCATGCTGCGGTTTATAATCACCCTGTTCTGTTTTAAGAGCTCATTCGTTAAACTGATTGTAAAACGCACTGTTCCTTGTTTTAAGTATCAGTCATAATTTATGCTGCAAGCAATGCGGTCGTCTTACTTTTTTTTTAATGGAAAATCTTAATGAAGAACAGACTTTTATGATTCTTTGGTCAGTAGACTTATTGTGATTTACTGAAACAGCACAATGTAAAGTGGTTTGTTGGAGTTTTGAGGCAGAATTCAGTAAAATTGATATTACAAAAAGTTTTCTTTTTTTTATTAATTTTGTTTTATAATGAGGGAATATGCTTTGAATTGACCATGCACCTCAGGAAATTGAATTTGAATAGGATTGGCAGAAAGAGTTTTTATGAATTGGATATAAGTGCAGTCACACAATAGAGGACAATTAGATCATATACTGAATGTGAATTTGTCACTCATATTCTCCACAAAGTTGTTTGCAGATAACTTGGAAGGTAGCCTGGTTAAAACCAGACCATTCTCAGTTGTAACTGAGTTAGGTTCTGGCAAAGCGTCATAGACAAATCATTTCCAGAGGGGCGTCACCAACGGACGTCGCGGATAGACCTAAAACCAATCAGAGCGATGAAGGAGATGACTGTTGCAATGTTTACGATTCAGGGAAGAAGGAGGCGGGAACCGGCGAACGTTAAACGCTTTATTTAAAATCAAACTAACTACAAAGAACCGCCAGCAGCCCCTCGAGGACGACTGCTGGCTACCGAAAATAAAAATTAAACATAAACAAAACACCGGCCCGTTCCTCTCTCGATCATCCACGCCGTCGCTCCCCCCTTTATGCTTCCGCTCCTCCGTGAGACATGCGAAGCCGGTGTGCTCACAGGTGTCGCTCATTAACACTCGCACCACCGGCCTCGCGCCGTTCTCTCACGTCCCTCTTCCTCGTCCTGTTCGCCACAATGACGTATGCAGAGCGACGGAGAAACATCTCCGAGTGTTGTTTTTTGCTCCGTTTTTAACAAAAAGGAAACGTTCAAATTGCTTAAAACAGACGCGATAGCTGATTCGAACGAGTGATGTTCGACGGCGGCATCCATCTTTGTAATGTAGGCTACAAAATCTGCTTCAAAATCCCAGCGCTGTCGTCATCGTGTAAAGCCCGCCCCAACGTTTCTGATTGGTGCCTCGATTTCGACGGATTGGAAATGGGTTTGAATCAAGCGTGCCGCACAAGCCCTGAAAAGTGAAGCCAAAACGTCTCGATCGCACCCCAGTGACTGGTCCTAGTATAGGTCATAAACCCCGCCTCCCATGTTATTCAATGGGACGTGAGACCAACTAAACAATTAAATTACACATCAAATATCTTTATTCTAAAGGTGGTTTCTGTCATTTGCTGTCGTTTTTATCATGCTGATGCAAGTTCAAGTGTCTGTTTTTAAAATAAGTTTGTTTTTAGTTAGTTACGTGATACTATAAAAACGGTGGTGTAACGTCATGTGATTGACAGCTGTGATTGACAGGTTCTCTGAGCGAAGTAGTCACTGAAGCACCAACTGACTTTTTTTCGGGATCTTCGGAGGACTGAGGAGATTGTATTTACTTTATTTTAACAAGCCTCTTGTCGTACTGCAATGAACAGACATCAACACTGAAGCAGAACGGAGAAACGAAGCAGATATCGGCCACTTAAAAAAAGTGCTGGGAGAGTGAGGGCGTTGATTTTTGCGGCATTACTTCCTGCTCACTACTGCGCAGGTCTGGACCCGAGATCGCTACTGCGCAGACTCAAGTCCCAATATGTCAGCGCCGTATCGGGACATTGGCGGCTTCACTTCTCACCAATGGAAGAGAGCGAGGGGGCGTCGTCCATCTTTTTTACAGTCTATGGTTTGAATGAGCTCTTTGCCAGACTAACTTTCAGAGCAAATCTAAATTTGCCGGAAGTTGTCTGGGTTTTCCCAGGCTACTTGGTGAGTTAAATGTTAATGTAAATTAATAAATGTTGCATCCTGGTTTTTGGAATTAAAGTGTTAATTTGAATTGGATTGGTATTCTTAATTTAACTGTAAATGATGCAGAGCTGACTGAAGCCCATGAGGCTGATGTCTTTTCCAGTAAGAGACCAGCTACATGTTACAATAGCGTTTTGAGTAAAGGAATGTACCTTTTACCTCCTTCCCATAACTTCTTACATCTTACAATCATAGGGCTCAACAATAGAGGGCCTGCCTTAACACCAGAAACCTAAGAGAATTATAAACATTAATACAGAGCTTGACAAGAAGCTGTCAGTCAGCTGGGCAAATGCTGCAACATGCTGAGGAAAGGCCCTTTCTTTCTCGTTTCAAGAGACTTCAAAGACCTTGGCAGCTGTAGCCAACTCTGATCTGTTTATATAACTGAATCCATAAAGGGTTTAGGCTTGTGCTGCAAACAAATCTGAGGTGTTCAACATTGTTCCACGGGCCTCAGGCTCTTTTTTCTGGATATCTTTTACACAAAATGCTCCTCAACTCCTGAGAGCATGAGCGATCTTGCTTTGCCTCCCCAACATTGACAAAGGTGTCTATTCTTAAAGCGGGCATAGTTTGCGGGGCATTTCAGGTTTCTGCGTGTCGAGCGCAAATTTTGGTATACCTTTTCTTTTTTTTCTTTTTTTCTTTTTTTGGGACGTGCACAAAGTTTGTCTGTTTTAAAAGTGACTTGTATATTGTCTTTCACATCTCCTCCCCAGAGTGCATTTAATCACAACATGAGAAAGAGACATCAAAGCAGCCCCTGTCATGTTTACAGAGAGAAATTATATCAGTTGTCTTCTTTTTTCCACTCTAAATTTTTCCTCCTGCCTATTATAAACAAGTCACACAGAGTCTTAGTCAAACATAATGAATTTTGATGATCTAAACAGATTATTTTTTTATCTCTCTCTGTTCTGTTCCTTCCTTCAGTTATGGATGTTAAAGTGATCGGATTTCTATCTCTTGTGGTTGCTGACACACCTCAGGGGTTAAAGCTGTTCCCCAGAACTTTCCAAAATCCCATTGGTTCAGTCATATCTCTTCCAGTGACTCCTGAAACTCATTCAGCATAAACTGCTGCTTGTGATGGACCTGTCATCCAGACTGTGGAGGGATAAGTCATTTGCCAATCCTTATATATACATACATATATGTATATGCATGTAGAAGATAGGAAAAGATCACATTCATGATGGACATTTACCAAAGCTACCACCTCAAATTCAAATTTACTCTCATTTCCAAACCTGTATAACTTTATTTCCTCTGTTAAAATACAAAAGATAAATGATGAAGATTTTTGCTTATACAGTAAAAGTCTACATGTCTTGGACCCCATTTAGCTAACAAGATAATTATCCCATGCTTGAAAGGAAGCAATGACCTTTGATAGTTTCTCATTCGTTATGTATTGATACCTGGAAATACAGCATAAAAAAATGCTGGGGTTTTTTGTCTTACTTTTGAAGGTGAATAGGTCTGGTGTTGCTCCTTTATTCAGGTGTGTGTGTGTGTGTGTGTGTGTGTGTGTGTGTGTGTGTGTGTGTGTGTGTGTTTTCGAGGATTGGAGGGGGAAAGAAAATCTGTGTGCATTTCCCCTGGGTGGGCTCTGAATGTGACAGGCCTGTAAAAGCAGCACTGGTTTTGCATTTCAACAGCTGTCTGTTTGCATCAAACATCTTTTCTGAACCTAGTACAACAACAGGATAAGATGGATTTCAATCCACTTTCAGAATTCAATAACATTTTATTGGACGGAAAGCAAGCATCCCTTTCTAATCATTTCTACCTATTTTGAAACAAATATTTTCAGGCTGGTTCTTTATTAGTTCTTTTTGCTGTGACGTAACTGTTGTGAAATGTTGGCGAAAGTGCATCAGCACATGTAGAAATACTCATAGGCTTTTCTTACCCCACTTAACCCTGGCTTTAACGTCCTTTTAAAGCTCGGGTACAGACTGTTTTTTTTACTCTAGCTTAGCCAGTAATTCACTCTACTTTTGACCCTAGAATGTGAAATCTGAATGTTAAGATTATACACTGTGAAACACTTTTACATTACATTTTAATAATGGGCAATCAATCATAACCACCTCAGTGGTTATCTAATTCATTCACTGTTGTATATTCACACAACTTTTTAGAGTTTTTGTGTCTGAAGGAAATCGTTATTGTTGAACAATTATAGCAAACGACTAGACTTAACAAGTGCAGATATGCATGACACCATTTGCACTGATGGGCAAGTGTTTTTTTTTTTTAGAACCGATTATGTGTTGTATTTGTCCAATCGATGTGTTTAACCTCATAAATATGTAAATAAGCATATTAACTCAGCGTTTACAAATGCAGAGTGTGACATTGAATCCTGCCTATAAGATTAATTACGAACCCAGAATAACAGTGTGAAATGTGGATTAAGAGTTAAGGATAACTCTGTTTCAAGTGAAAAGCATGTTGGAAGTCAGAGCATTGTGTTCTACAAGTTCATTTTCATTCACTGGCAAAGGTAGAGGTAAAACATTTTTTTAAATTATTTGTGCTGCATTAAAGCTGCAGTCCGCAGCTTTTCCTCTTTGTCACCATCTCTGTTCGAAATCTGCAATTGCAGTTATTCACGGAATTATCATCTTTACGTGGGTTGTAAATCGGCATGAAACAGCGCGGATGAACACAATGTTTTGAGGCGAGTGCTGCTGTCAATCACCGCGCTGTGTCATTCAGATTCACAGATTCACTTTTTGAAAGTTTGACCAACATAAGAATTTTCACCGGAAAATATCTTCTGAACAAGTAACATCCATTTTTGTTCTGATCAACTAAGGGGGAAAAAGCATTCGACATGACAAGCGATCGTTAGATTTAATCAACGTGATTTACAGCAGCCTTGCAAATTATAGCCTACTTTGTTCTCAAATTGTTCATATTAACAACATCAGCATTGCGTGACTAACGTTGCATTTAACGTGTTTTATGATTACCTGTGTAGTTCAGAATTCATATTCTCCATAATAGCTAAACGAGAAAGGCACAACAAAGGAAACTCCATAACTGTGTGAATTAAGAAAACAGTGGTACTGTTACACAATTGAACTATTGAAATGTCTTACTTGTTCAGCAGAAAAAAGCCGTCTCTTCCGTTTTCGGCTAGCCGAAACTCCTCCTTTATCTGTACGGATGTGACGTAATGACGCAAAGACATGCTCGAATTTCCCGCGGAAACCCACCAGTACCACTGGAATTAAAATCATTATTACAAGCTAACCGTTTGGAATCTAGCTACGGCAAGCAGATAGTTTTGAACACTGGCTGAAGATGTTTTTTTTTTAAATAATTACTTTGGATTATTTTTAACTTAAAGTTACGGACAGCAGCTTTAAGGAAGCCATTATAGTTTTTTTCCTCTAGGGAGGAACAGCTCTGTAAATCTTGTCATAACAGTAGCAAGTGATGTGTAATCATTTCTGAGCTTTAAACACCACTAAAGTTTTGGCATACCTCTGTTGCCTTGCAAAATCAGAATCACTGAGCTCAAAAGTACTTCAAACTTTTATTCTTCACCTTGCATTTCTCTGAACTGTTAAACTATCAGAACTCGAAGAACAACAATTAATTGTAGCAGAACAACTTGGTAGCCAAACAATGTTTTTCAACCCAGCTTTAATTCTTATCTTATGGTTACAACTAGGAACGCTATTTCCAGCTGTCATGTAAATAACACTTTATAGCTACTGATTCATCTTTCGGATCTGGATCTATAATTGAAAATGATTATGGTGAAGCAACATCAAAGCACAATATTGCTTTTATACACAGATGTTCATTAACCATATGCTGTGTTAGCAAATAATAGAACATCATTCTACTGGTTTTATGGTGTTGATATTGCATAATCATTTCCATAGTTTCTCTTTTATCACTCCCTTAATGTGATTATCAGGTTTGCAATCAATGGTCAATAAAAAACAGAAGAGTTTGGTTCATCCTTGCTTTGTGTGATCAATTATTTAGTACTTACATAGTGCACTGCATAATCCATATTATTTGTGATGCATTAGAAGCTAAATCCAGTTTGATGTTAATTTTCATTAAGAAAAAAAGAAAAGGACTATTTACAAATGACTGTATAGTATGTTCTTTCTCCGCTCTGGTGAGTTATGCAGGTTCAAAAATGTACTAATAATAAACCTTTCTTTTCTCTTCTGAAGGAGTGCATGAGTCTCAACACGAGAAGGTCGTCAGTGTTACTGGGGATGGAATTATTCAAAGTCCTGAATTCCCCAACACATATCCCCGGAATACAGTTATAGTGTGGCGGCTGGTGGCAGTCACAGAAAGTTCCAGGATCCAGCTGACCTTTGATCCGCGCTTTGGCCTGGAGGACGCCGAGGACGGCATTTGCAAGTAAGAGACTCTGACCCTTTGGTCACTTGTTAGACCTCACATGCACAATTAGAGAAAGACAATATCTTAACATGGAGAAAGCATAGAAGAAAGAGAATAAAAAAAGTAAATTAAAAGAAGTATAGACTTTACTGTTGGAAATGAGTAAATCATTGAGTAGACATTACAAAAACAATAATTAGTTGTTATTCATTTCCATATCTTTGAACATAATGACCTATAGTCCAGAGCAATATTGTGTATTATTAATTAATGAAGGTGGCTGTTCAATTGGAAAAATGAATGTATTGATATGTATTAAATATTTATGCATTCTGTTTTTTATTTTTATTTTTATTTGTAAATAGTTTTTTACTAAATTCAAAAGACTGTTTTGGTAATCATTATGACTCTTATGGACTCTTACATTAATTTTACACTTAAAAATATTGTCTGTGGTACCTGACATTTTTTTTTATTTTTTTTTTAATGGTTCTTCAGGGCTAGGACAATCTAGGACAAGCCAAAGCTGGCAGTTGATTTAAACAGGCGGGTTTCAATATAGCATCAAGGCTAGACCGAAACTGTAGAGAGGAGGTGATTTAAAAGATTTGAGAGCTTGAAAAATTCTCAAGTGTTTCCTTTCATGCGACAAATCAGCACTACTAAACAAGCAGCATCAGGCATCCATTGCACTCCTTTGACAGGGTCAGATGCAAGATAAAGCACCCATATACAATGAAGCAGTATAAGTGTATGTGGGGTGGGAGGGGGGATTACAGTGGAGATGTATGTGCTTGTGACCACGTCCATTTGTTAAGATTTAGAGTCGAAAGGAAGCCATTTGGGAGATTGGCTGTGCTGCAAGAAGGCTGATGAATAATGAAAAGCCCACCCCTAAAGTGATTATGTTCTGTTATATATTTATTTTCTCCATGACTGATACAGTGACATAAAGAACAGCCCTTTCTGCTTTGTGCATATTTAGTTCCAAGTCTCCTATGTAACTCCATAGCATCTGTTTGAGATTCTGGAGGCGCATACTAAACCAGACGTACACACACACACAGCTCAGCCAGCCAATCCACATTAAAGACCCTTTCAATTATAGGCTAGCTTTCCTTCCTTCCTTCCAGGCCTCTGTCCATGCCTCTGTTTTGCTTTATGGTGCAATCGATTGTAGACGTGCACATCTGTGCATTTTTACTTCCCAGAATCTTGATGACCTTCCCATAGCGGGTGGTTTCATGTGGAAAAAATGCTTGTAGGCCTCTGCCAGTTTATTGATAAAAAAACAATAATGTGTTTTTTTCATATTCTGACACAACCTGTGAAAGGTTCCTCATTGTCTGCAATCCTCATGTGAAGTGATTTGTGACCATGCTCTTGTACTTAAGTAAATCAGTAAAGTTTTATTTTTTGTTAATAATAAATTAAATAATGTGTTTTCATACACGCTTGTCAGCTAAATGTCTCGGGTTACGAATCAATGTAAACTTGTTTCCCTGAGAAGTCATAGGACGCTGGGGCACTAAAGAATGAGAAATAGCCATACCTTTCTCATATTCTTCGGCAAGCTCGCTCTGAGAGCCCCATGATCTCAGTCTCCTACTCGTCTTATTTGCAGCAGGTCCTGATCCATGGGACGCAGATGATTATCTAAATTCCCTTGAAAAAAGGGACAAATGAGAGTGGAGTTTCTTCATAGAGAAACTCTCGCAATGCTCACCTTCAGCCCCCTTGAGGACTGAGCAATGCCGCTCGCCCGATCATATCACGCACAAATCGTGTTTATCATCAGGTATCAAATAGAGCTGACACAAATGTACACACTTCCTGAAAGCTTTAGCTGCCATTATTGCCTTCGATACGTCACAAACAAACAGATCTTGAAGACAAGAAAAAAATGGGGACATTCCCCATTAGCGTCCTAAGAGACAGTGCGAGTTCCCATTCAAAAGGGAACTCTGGAGTCTTGCCAGCTGCGTGTATATCCTAGTGTCATGTTAACGGCACATTAAAACTGGTTTGGTTACTGGACCCCTTAGTCCTCTTTTAAAAATCTTATTGATCTATTGAAGATGTCCTGATTTTAAAAGTATTATTGATCTTATAAGATTTATATCTTATATAAATTCAACAAACTGCCATTCGCAACCCATTTTACTTTCCTAATGTGACACATTTATTGTATATTCAATGTGAAGGAATGTATTTTATGCATCGGGAATTGGTTGGATGGTAAAACGTGGTTGTAACACAGAAGAATGGTGTAAGATTGAATGCTACTCTTCTATCCCTAAAGCTTTTTGCCTATTGGTTAAAACTGTCCAATAGCAAGTGTGAGACGTCAGCAGGAAAGCAAAGTTATTTTACATGGATTAAGTATTCGCAATAAGACCAGGAATGTGTATGAAGTAAACTATCCATAGATTTTTAATTTATTTTTTCATATTGACTTTAAATTATAAATGTGCTTTATTCCCTGCTCAGACATATCATACTGATAGGTGAACATAACAACCCTTTCCTAGTTGCCCACATTGTAGCTATGAATTTGTGCCTGCTTGTCCACTTTGTTTAAATCAGTAGCCATGGCCTTGAGGAACGTGTAGGGTTGGAGTTGGATTTTTGCCGTGAGTCGGAGTGTATTTGACCTGGAAAGAATTTGTGTGTCTGTTTGTCATCTGTGTTCATGTAAATGTTTATATGCTTACCAGACATGCAGTGAATTGGTCTGTATGATTGCACCAGCAATAAATTATTAAAGTCATTATTGAGCAAGTGATAGCACATGCATTCGTTCACAACTTTCACAAACATAGTCACCAAAGGCGCGAACACACACTCACACACCTTCTAACCTCCTTTATTGCTTTTCAATATACGGTTGCTATAAATATTTTAAAGGCATTAATACACATTGGTATGATGATCTAATGCCAGTTAATGAAGAAAAAAGCCCCTTCTGTTTGGATCGAATCAAAGCAACTGGGCTGGAATAAACTGTAATAAAGCTGCATGCTGAATCCTATCACGCTGCCTCCAGCAAAGCCCAGCCCAGAGCCGACAGGCCACTACAGACAGCTCTCATCATCCTGTGTGTTTGTTCAGACCGATAAGAAAACTGGGCCAGATTTTCTGTACTTAGGAAATTTTACAATGTTGGTTCTGTCTTTGATGAAAAGCTGAAGAGTGTTGAAAGGACACATAAGAAAAAAAGTTTGTCAACGCAACGATTAGGAATTTGAATTGTGATCAACAGTACCCTTTTTAATGTACAGGAATATTTGTCATTTGAGGTTTATGTTGAACGATTCCTGTAAGAATAGTAAGAAACCTGAAAAAATTGTTTCCACAAATTTTCCACTTTTAATAATGTTTTTAATGATTTCTGGAGGATCATGTGTCACTGAAGACTGGAGTAATGATGCTGAAAATTCCGCTTTGCCACAACAGGATCAAATTCATTTTAATATTCAATAAAATAGAAAATGTATAAGTAGAAAGTTATTTTTCATTGTAATATTTAGCAGTATTAGTGTTTGTACTGTATATTTGATATTTGATAAAAAAAATGCAGCCTAAGAGCATAAGAGACTACTTTCATGACTTTTTTATTTTGAACATAGTGTATCTTTATTAATATCGTTCACAATAATCTATAACACAACTTCCTTAATGTGATTACTTACTCATCCTCTCTGTTAATAAATTAGTGCTGTGTTGCTTTGTGACGAGCTATTAGATGAAATCTCATTGTGCCTTGTTTTTAAGCATTCAGTTTCAACATTCCAGTGTTAAAAATGACTCCAAACACCCAGTGCTTGTTTTCTGATGTTGTGCCATGTCTTCTAAAAGATATCTGCTGCTCTTTCATGCTTCTGTCCTACCTGAGCTTCGGTGGAGTGAATCTATGCACGTAAACCTGGTAATAGTGAAATCACATTACATTATTGATGAGCCATCTGCCTAAATTGTCACTGGGAGCGAGACAAACCCCTCTGCTTTATGGTCTTCTGAGGTAGAAAAGAATCATGGGCAGAGAAAAACGTTGATAGTATGTTATATTCAGTAGCTGATGCTTCATATGGGCACCTGTTCATTGGATTTATTGTATTATATATTTATAGAAGTTTACGATTGTGTCAGAAATTCAGGTGTCCAACGTCCGTTTAACCAGCAAGTGTTTGTTTTGTTTTTTTGTGCAATGCGTGATGACCTGTGGTGTTTTTATTGAATGTGGTTTGAAGCATTAGTGTCAGGCTGGGGAGAGAGCAAACAATGACTCCAGAAAGCAAAACGGTTGTGCTGGGACATGGAGAATAGGGAAAGTATTTCTGTCCAATCAAATTATTACTACCAGGCTTTGGCTGCGGCGACTGAAACCAGCCTTTATTGAACACTGCAGGAGCATTGAGGCCATGCAGGCAGGGATAACACAACCTCAACGCTGCTGTTTTTTTGTTCCTTTATTAAAAAAAAAAATGCTCAGGCCATTGTGTTCAGGCCAAGTAGCATCAAAAGACTGTAATTTAGAGCCCAAAAGAGGGCCATGAGAGACATTAGGGGTGAATTCACTTAAGTTACACTACTTTAGCATGTGGTACTTGCACAATCCAGTTCAACCTGGTATGTGTTCTAGAAGCAAGTATGTTGTACCCAATGCAGATTTGTTTCTTAATCACTATACACACACTTGCGTTAGCCTGTCTGTGAATATGTAGCCTTGTGTCCTATTTGTAAGTTTGCCTTCTGTAAATTGCAGTCATATTGTGAAAACAACGATTTTGCGAACATCTTTGCATCGTTAACATAATTCCGTTAGTGAACGGAGTGTTAAAACAGTTAATAGACAGTTTAAATTAATGATGCTGTCATTTCAGCAGGTGCTCTTCATTCTTAGACCGTTTCCCCCTGTGTGCCACTATGCGATTGACTGTATAACCAGTCAAATCTGCACCGTTTTAGGAGTAAATTAAATTGTTTTTATCATATGATTGGGTGTGATTTCCCCCGAAGTAGATACAAAACAATCCTTCGGTTGCTTTGTTGCAAGTTTGGATAGCTGAGTAATCCCAGAATCCAATATGTTTTTAGACGTCATAACAGATTTAACTCATGTTCTCTGTGGACTGCAGTGTCATCAGGGTGATTGAGATAATACATTTAGCCATGCTTCATTTCATAGCTTATTCAGTTCATTGAATGCTTGTGAGAATGGATTTCTAGGTCACAGCTATTGTATCTTATGAAAAGCCTAATCCGTTAGCATATTAGCTTGAGATCAAATACAGATAAATATAATTTATGAGCTTACATGTCCGTAGTCCTCATTTAATCTTATTCACGCTTCACTTTCTCCCAAGTTTTTTTTAGCACATTTTTTTTTTCTCAGTATCCTCTCTTTCTCTGTTTTCCCCCCTCTACTTTTCCCATCTTTCCTCGTTACCTTTGTTTAAATGCCTGTGTAATAGTGTGTCTGTAAATAGCTTAATTGGCATAGTTCCCTGTGTAGGCCCTCAAAGCATAAGTCGTTAGCCTTCCCTCACACTCGATGATAATGGACAATGATGAATTAACTATATAGTTGTGACCAAAGCAGTGTCAACCTCCCCTCAAATAACCTCGTACTTGCCGTTTCCTCGTGTTCAGGCATGTTACAGAAGCTGCCTGGTGGGCAACAGGATTGACATGGTGCTGGATTTATTGCAGTGGCAATGAGGCACAGTTAGCTTCAGGTGTGCATCATCACATGCTGCTGGCAGGACTGACGTCACCCCAGGGCTGTGTCCAAAAACTTCGGCAGCTGACTTGCTGCCTCACTGCCTTATCAGGCAATGACTTTGTTGGCAGCGTTTGCGCACAAAGGTACCTCACAAAACTGATTTTAGACAGACTTCTGAGGCAGCTTAACTGTTTAATGATCCACAGCGCAATAGAGAGAGCTTTGGTGATAACCAAGTGAATATTTAATTACTACAATAGTAATTTCTCTCTAGAAATGATTGGTCAAATGTTGGTCAAAAACCAACTGCAAATTTCAGACACCATCATTATTTTTTAGCTCAACTGCCTCAATGGAAAGCAGAGGCTTGTGGGATATCAAAAGCAGTGAAGGATACATCTGCTGCTTTCAAAAATCGATCAGATGAAGGTATGTCAGGAGACAGGAAGTGAAGCTAACATTGGATTTGAACGTGTCATGATGCCTTCCAACCATGAATGCATCCTCCGAAGGCAGCACTTTTCATTTTTCGGGTTGCAGCCCATATCCTGTCATCAGCCTGTACCTCTGATAGGATTTTTTTTTTTAAATAAATAAATAAATAAAAAGTCATAATACCAACAGACACACAAATTGTCCTTATCCTTTGTTGTGCCAAATAAATCTTAGAGAAAATTTCATCCACACCTCCTTGTGCTGATTTGATAGACATATTCAGAATAATTCTACCTTGTTTTCATATACACTAGGCTACGGTTCAAAGATTTTGGTGTCAGTAAGAATTGTTGTCTTTAATGCTCACCAAGGTTGCATTTATTTGATCAGCAATACAGTAAAAATATTGTAAAATAACTGAAATATTTAAAAATGTGATTTATTCCTGTGATGGTTCCTGTCATTACTCCAGCCTTCAGTGTCACATGATCCTTCAGAAATAATTCTAATATGCTGATTTGGGGCTCAAGAAACATGAATTATTAATATTATTATCAATGTTGAAAACGGTTGTGCTGCTTAATATCTTTGTGAAAACTTGATGTAACTAATGTTACATGTACTAAATTAAAACTGAAATACAAATTCATTACTACACAGAAATATAAAATATACAATTAAAATGTTAAAAACACAACTAGTTTAAAATAATAAAAATATAACCATATCTCAAAAAGTACCATGGTCTCAATTATACTAAAATAACACTTATCCAGATGGATGTTAATATCAGGCGTAAACAGGACCTGAATGCTATTGATTCATTAATCTCTGTAGTAAATCAGTGTGTTTGCTGTTGTAGGTATGATTATGTGGAGGTGGAGGAGCCTGTTGGAGGGATAGTGTTGGGTCGTTGGTGTGGTTCACAGATGGTTCCAGGGCCCCAGATATCCAAGGGGAACCAGTTCCTGGTCCGTTTTGTCTCTGATGAATACTTTCCCTCAGACCCGGGATTCTGCATCCGTTACACTTTGCTTCAACAGGTAAGAAATTACTCGGTCACCTTGTTCTTCTTTGTGTAATGCAATAAATGCAACATTTATTGAGGGGGCCGGCTACGTTTTGTTGAAAAACCTTGTTAATCCCTAATGGCCCTGTGCTAATTATCTCTGCACCTGATTAACTTAAATACACAGTGTGCAAAGGATAATTAGGTGTTTATGAGAAATACTGTGAGCTTTGTTGAATAGAAATAAAATAATTGAAGAGAGATGTACTTGAAAAAACTGGGACCAAAAAAGAAAAGGATCTTACGTTGCTGTAATCACCATCCCCTTCCTCTGTAATGACCTGGCAACCTTAAATGGCACTTACTGAGTTGGAAATTTCAAGTTCTAATCGTATTCCTACCTCAGAGACCTTCTCCTCAATGTTTCACTTTATGTGGTGGTGAAAACCACAGCGGGGCATGCTACGGTGTTTTCCACCTTGGCCATGGTTCAGTTTCCTCCCTTTAATTTACACCCTGACAGGCGTCACACGGCACATTTGAAAAGGATTATTCCCCTGAAATGATTTAATAGACATGCTTGGCTTTGATGTGTGATGCCTGTCAAAGTTTTATGACTCCACTTTCCCTTGCATTTGTTTACTGAGCCTTCAGAGCATGTCTGAACGCTTTGCTACGTTGCGCAAAATTTGCTCTCATTGTATTCCAGCGAACAAAGGTCTTCTTGATCTCCTTTTGGTAGATAATGGCTGCATCTATTCTGCTGAAATGTAATTATTGTAGTGTTGATATAGTGGTAAGATAGGGCACCAAAATTAGACAGGACAAACGCGGCTGTGGATTATTAAAAGGCAAAGGCACTTCCATATGCCATTTCCTTCTGAACTCAAAGTGCTTCTTCATTGAAAGTGCTGATGCGGATCTGCAAGTCTTTTTCAGATCTGACCTGCTTTTCTACTGTTTTGAGAGCCGAACGATGATTGAACTGAATGAAGAATAAAGAAATAGTTTCTTGAGGAGCAAATCAGCCTAGAGTAACTGAAAATATATTTTAAAAAGTAACTATTTTATTGTATTAATATTTCACAATATTACTGTTTTTACTGTATTTCCTAATCAAATAAATGCACCCTTGGTGAGCATAAGAGATTACTAATCTTCCTGACGCTAAACGTTTGAATGGCAGTGTAAATGTAATTCATATCACACATTATTAGTTACTAATTTTAGTTAGTAATAATTATAGTAATTAATTATTTTGCA
The DNA here is from genome assembly GCA_031834385.1 of Semotilus atromaculatus. Lineage (NCBI taxonomy): Eukaryota > Metazoa > Chordata > Actinopteri > Cypriniformes > Leuciscidae > Semotilus > Semotilus atromaculatus. Next base: position 13,787,240 of record JAULUF010000052.1, read on the forward strand.
ATGTGACATGAAGGAACAAGATGCATATTGTCAATGACTTAAAGCATCATCACCACATTGATTTGGAATTAAGTTTTGAGTGATACATTGTTTTGTTTCCTTTTTGCATGACTGAGTTGTTGCTCTTTTGAAAACATTATGTATTATCTATACCTTCCTAGCCGCGGAGTAGCTGTGGTAGTGGCCAGCGAAGAGCCGTTTTCTGGCCTTCTCTGTGGTATAAATGTAGTTTAGTTAACTACATATATGTCCTAACGATAGTGGATGTGTAATGTTGTGGCTTTAAGGATATCTTATGAAAAATGGCACAAATCATTGCATGGAAATGGCACTTCGCTAGGTTCGCTAGTTTTCCCCCTACATTTAATTTTGGCTTTTAGATATCAAAATTAGGTATTATGGTATGTAAAATGTTGTGTAAATGAGTTAATTTTCTATATTAGGTGGTGTGTTTTTCTTTGAGCAATGCTCTATTACTGCAGAGGAGGTGGTGTGTTATGGCTGGTTTCTGGACACAGAGCTTGCATCAGAGAAGGTGTGGCTGAATCGAGCTCTATTTATAGTGTTTGTGGAGGAGGATGTCAAGCTGGAACCTACAATTCCAACACTGACTCCTCCAGCCCTGACTCACAGTGTACAGTTATTGTTTTCTTGCTCACCAAACATTTGTATTCAGGAGCCTTGTGGACGGGAGTTGCATTTTGAGCATTGTCTGTGTGGATCAAAGTGTTTGGCTGAAGATCTTCGACAAACAAAAAATAAGTAATTTGCACTTTAATGAAACTTTGTCTGGCAGTCCTATAATTATTGCCATTTCGACATGACAATTATGTGAGCGTGTGTCTTGCAATGCATTGTTAAATGCCAGATAAATACAACTTCATGAAACTCCTTCTCTAGCTCTTAAATGCTTAAAAGAGCCTTATCTTCAGTGCTGTTAAAGTCAGCTTCTCTCTGGTAACATGCCTTAATACCTAGTTTAATTTGCACATCATGCACCACCTGTTGTCAACTAAATTGTATAAAGAGAGCAGTGGTGTTAATAACACTTTAGTAGGAACCTTCCTTGGATTCCCTTACACAAAAGGCTGGTTTAAGTACGTCTCTATTTTGTGAGAGAAGGGACAAAACCGGTTGTAGAAGTTAGTTTGTATTATTTCATAATACATTCGTATAAATGTAAGATCACAGCTAATGAACCATGTAAGGGAAAAGGTTTTTTTTTTTTTTTTTTTTTTTTAAATGTACATTTATTCACTCTGTCTGACCCATTAAAAAGCATGCTGTTTTAATTTGATCCATCCAACAATGGTTTTTTGTAAAGGAGCTAAATGGAAAAAACATATATATATAAAACCCAACTACACAAACAGAAAAATTGGATAAGTTCAGACAATTGCAGATCGGCATTCCCAGTTGATGCGGCATACAGTTATTGTCTGTTAAGCAACACCATGAATTGTGGAAGTGTTAATTTGCCTCACTTCACAAATCCAGTGCACCTCTCATAAAACACGTAATGGTGTTGATATAGTGTTTACCACGCGTGTTTATAGCTCAGTTTTAATTTTTTTTATTTTGCTGTCCAATGATACTAAGCTAAATAATGTGTGCTTCAGATGTTCTGGTTTAAGGTTCATTTGGCCCCATTTATGACACAATTTAGTGAAATGAGTGGCCTAGCTGGCTGGCTTTTGGCTTTGTACACCGTGGCACCGGGCTGCCATGTTGGAACAGCCGAATTCTGTTTCTCTGTGGTCAACCTCAGCTACTAGAAACCCGGGATCTCGGGGGCAGCTCTGCACTTTCTGTTTAAACAAGCAATCACTCCCCTTCACCACTTCCACAGAGAGAAGGGGGAAAATGAGCCCTAGCTGCGATTCTCAGGAAGAGATTTGGGGAACTGGTAAGGGTTTGAGGTAAGAGGTCATTAAAACAGCACCTAGCTCTGGAAATAAGAAAAGTTTTGTGATTCTCACGAGAGTCAGGAATTGGACTGCTGCTTTTAGCTCCCAGCTATATTTCATAGATGTTTTCCTCCTTAAACCAACCTGAAAGATGCCTTTTGCATGTGCTTACTGATTTCTACTGGCTTTATACCATCTTAAATATCTAGGTCAGTCATGAAACTCTAGAGGGGCTAAGGTCCTTTTCATGCAATCTACAAGCAATTACATCATTATCACATGGCACAAACTGATTGGCCTCTGCTGATCCTGCAGCCAATAACATTGCTTCCTCAACATTTTAAGGGGTCATGAATTGAGAAATTACTTTTTATTTATTTAATTATCAGTCGCATTTCGGCACAGGTTTTGCAAACAGTAATGGACTCGACAGCAATGGCACAACATGCAAGTAACCATGTTAATTGTTACTGTTATAATCAGTGATGCTGTTTACACATGCTGTTTACATCAAGTTTGAACTGTTAGTTATGATGAAAGCATTCGTGAAAGTGCAGATATCATGCGCTCAACAGACATGTCTGTCATTGGCTACAATGCTCATCGCTGCAACCTTTAAGATCTAAAGATAATGCTATCAACACTTTTCACGATTAGTTCATCTCAACAGTTCCACGTGTAATACTTATTTCACATACAAGATGCTATCCAATCAGCAGTGGGTGTTTACATTGAAGTCTCACAGCAGACACAGCCCTTTCAACAGGGTTCAAATCAGAGGGCTTAAATCAGGGTAGAAAAAGGTATTTTTTTATTCTAAATATGAATGCAGGTACTGCAGTGGGTGCAGGAGATCTGCAGAAAAAGAAAAGATAAAAGGGCATTGCCATGAATGGCGGTTGGCTCTCTGCCTTTATAAAGCCACACTGAACACCAATTCCTCAATCTTTCTTCTTCCGACCATTTACTTTGCAATGCCTGAACAAGACTGACATAAAGTTTCTCACCATAGAAAAGCATTTCCTCAGTGAATGGCATCACAAGCTGTTATTGTGAACTATCAACTCCCCAGCTGTGTTCTGGCTAGAAGATGTTCAAGAAGCTGATACAAGACGGCCGATTATATATTGTTCATACAATGCAGCATCACTTGCCAAGCAGAGTAACAGGTTTGAGTAACATGGTTGCTGAGGCAAAAACTAAGTTCAGGACAGAACTTAGTTTTTGCCTCATTTTTTATTTTTTATAAACCATTTTAAATTGGCAACAGCTTCTCTTCAAAAGAGAGAGGTTGACATGCAGTGTGAACACTGAATCCACTTGTACTGTATATAAGAACCTTTGTATTTGCCACTTGTTTTTAAAGTAATTGTAGATGGTGGTTTTGTTGGCCAGACCTTTCTTCTCAGCAGCATTTGTTCAGTACAACCACAAGTATTATTGAATTACATAAGGTGTATAATTTTAAATACAATATCTATTCAAAATTTAGAGTTAGATATTTCTCTTCTTGCAAGCACTGTGTATGATTGGCATGCCACCAAGCATGGCCTTCACCAAAATATCTCCACAGTGAATCACCCACATTTTTAAGAGACCTCTGCACTGTTATTTGGTTTTCTACAGAACTGACTGCTCTCATGTGTGTTCTGACGGGCTACTGGCAGACATCTGAGTCTGTGCGCTCATGTCCATCTGTTAAGCCATTTTCCTTGTAATCTAACAGAACCCTACAACCTGCAAGCAATTTGAAACATCTTGTTTTCAAGCTGCAGAACATAATTGAGGCCATTATTTTATAGATATTTTATCTTAAAATCAATGCATCTGTTATAAAATTTGATGACATAAGAGGAATATGTAGGAGGAAAGGTGCCTTAAATGTGAATTTAAGTTCTTAGTTTTCAATAGCACTTAGTATTTCCTAATTTAAAAAGTTTAACCAAAATAAATTAATGTCTGAATGTGGATAGTGCATTTCTACAATGGCATCAGTTACTAAGTGCACCCTTAAATCATTTTTAAATTCAGATTATACCTGCATAATAGAAATCTAAATTATGGGGATGGTATTGTCTTTTTTTTTCTTTTAATATGTTAAAGTTCAATATATGATCCCTTGTTTTATGTCTGAAAGTCTCCTAAATGTCTTATCTTGTTAGCAAAGTTGCACAAGCACTGTTTGATCCACCTCAAAAGGGACGTTTGGCTGTGGCTTTAAACACCAGGGCTCAGAGGATTTTTAATTGACAGATTGAAAGAGTGCCTCACATTCACAAGCTGTTAATGGTTTCCATTCCCCACCGCTGACCAGCGCCAAAACTGGAAGCCAGTTTTCAGCATTGAAGGACAGCTGAATGTACAGGTCATTGTAACTGCTCTTGAGACCTTTACATTCAGCTGTCCTTCAATGCTGAAAACTGGCTTCCAGTTTTGCCGCTGGTAAAGCGGTGGGGAATGGAAACCATTAACAGCTTGTGAATATGAGGCACTCTTTCAATCTATCAATTAAAGATCCTTAAACACATGTTTTAGCAGGTCATTGTAACTGCTCTTGAGAACAAAAAAATATATAAAAAAACATGATGTACAGTTGATTTACATCTTTAGTGAATTATTACTAAAGATATATTAAGGAAGACAATCATTTTTGTCCACGTTGGACACAAGTGAAAGTAATGGTGACTGGCGGTTCAGTATGTCAAATGTTAATTCACTATTCATTATAATGATACAAACAGGTCACTTGGGAGGTCTTGAGTCGTTTTGAACAATTCAAAGGACAATAAAATAACTGGCCAATTAGAGTCATACATTTGTGAATCTGACTAAACTGTTTGTTTTTGCATGAGGACAAGGCAATGAAACAACGTGTTGTATTTGTTTTATTTTGAAGTTACCTATTATTTTACTACTCACATTCATGTGGGTTTATAAGTATTGTTTGGGTTTCTTAATAAATAAATATTTGTAGTAAATATATAAGTGACATCAAACTAAGAAATACTAAAGAAGGTTTTTCATTCCTTGCCATAATGCCCACATACAGTATTCTTGTACTGACAGACATTTTGCAGTGCTTGACCCAGATGCTCTCAATCAGTCTGTCTTGGTGACCTTATTTACACTGTTCATGGCATCAATGCAATTTTTATCATTGGCCTTCCATTGACACCTTGTCTTTACACAATGGTAACCATGCCAACTCACTCCTCACTTGTTACCTGGTTTTAGAGTGCAGCATTGGACGTGTCATTCGCAGGGGGATTATGTTAGTATGCCTGAATTAAGCTTCTGGGAAAAGGACATGCTGACAGATGCCATGGCACCTGAGGCAGTGGAGCAGAGTTGAACTGAGTGCATAAATGTGGCTTCCTGCAGGTTGCCCAACACCATCGGTATCAGTGTTGCTGCCCTGGCACACATCTTTAATTATGTGTTCGAGTTCAAACAGGGTGGACAGATTAATTTATCCTGTAGATAAGCCAGTGTCAATCATTAACTCATCTAGCAAAACCCTGCATTCTCTTATTAACTGATAATTTGGTAATACAAAAGCTAATTTATTTTCATATCTTTCACAAAAAGAAGTTTACTATTGTCTGTAGAGAAAAAAACTGGTTCCAACAAGGACAGAAGAAGTAGTGGAAGTCCAAAATGTACCACTCCTCAAGAGGTGTCCAGCCTTCGCAACAGATACACACAACATTGACACACGTGATGCACCAGTGTCAACATCTTCTGTCGCTAGAAGGCTCAGAGATGCTGGGCAGATGAGCTGAATTTCCTGCAAACACTCCTAAAGGCTACAAATAAAGCAAAGTGATTAAAGTGGGCGAAAACACAAGAATTGGTCAGTGAATGACTGGAAGAAAGTTCTGTGGACAGATGAGTCCAAATTTGAAGAACTTATTTAAAACCGAGAACAGGAGAGATGTTAAAAGACTGCCTCACACCCGCAGTGAAACATAATATACAGTGTATATACTGTATGTGTATGTATATTCACTGTCCAATTCTTGTATAAACATGATTGAAAATGTGTTTCATTGTATGATTATATATTCCCTTATCTTACAAAGGCCATTTTCACAGCTAGCATTTTCTGCATTCTAAATACACAATACAATAATATGTCATTTCAGTTACTCCTTAATTGGATATTATGCACAATCAATCTGCTCTTAAGTGATATTTTCCTTGGTTTTGCTTTAATTCTCACATCACAGCTAAGCATGTGAAATTAAAGCATTAAAAAATTCTAAAAATAAACCATGCCTCTGCAAAACACTTTTAAAATCACCTGTTAAAAATGAAAAGTCCCCTATGGAGTGGCTGCCGTACCACTGATTTCTTGTTTGATTGTGTGTTCAGAGGCAGTCGGAGCCCGAGGCCCCTGCAGTGATGCCTGCATGGATGCAGAGTGTGGATGTTCTGAGGGAAGCTGTAGCTGGCTTCAGCACAATGGAGGAGGTGATGAAATACCTGGAGCCAGATCGCTGGCAGGTGGACATGGAGGACCTCTACAAGCCTAACTGGCAGGTGGTGGGCAAATCGTTCTTCCATCAAAAGAAATCAAGGGGTAAATATCCTGAATTTAGAAGTACTTAGTCAATTAGAACATACTTCTTTTTTTTATTTTTACCTGCTGTCTATTTTTGTTTGCGTAGGAATGGTGGACCTGAACCTGCTTCGTGAGGAGGTTCGGCTTTACAGTTGCACTCCACGGAACTTTTCTGTCTCATTGCGCGAGGAGCTGAAAAGGACGGACGCCATCTTCTGGCCCAGCTGCCTGCTGGTGAAGCGCTGTGGAGGGAACTGCGCATGCTGCTCTCACAACTGCTATGATTGCCAGTGCTCGCCTACCAAGGTGGTCAAAAAATATCATGAGGTATAGCAAAGGACACAAGGCCTTCCATTACACTCTACATTGTCACATTTAGGATTTGTTTTACTTAGAACTTCTTATATGAATAAAAACAATGCATCTCACGCAACATTTCTGCTATTTATATCTTAATGTCATTGTGATGTTGATGTTTTCAGATTATGATGAGCGCATGTCCACAACAATTAAACATTAGCATTATACATACCAAATCTTCCAAGGTTTTTTGTAGGCTTTATATAGGTCTTGACAATTCTAACCCAAATTAGGTATAATACTATAATTAATTAACTTATTGTCTATAGGACCACTTCATTTATTATTTCTAACAATTAATAATATAATCTCTGTTCTCCAAACTGCTTGTCCTATGTAGAGTCATGGGGATGCTGGTGCATATGAATATATATGAAGAGTTCAGATGCAAAAGCCTCTAAGTGCCATTTGAAATTTTCTTCTAGAATGATCATTTTTTATCAAGCTTGTATATTTAAGTCCAGTAATTTCACTTAAATGGCAATGAAGATTACCTATTCATTGTCATTTAAGTGAAATTACTGAACTTAAATATACAAGCTTGATAAAAAATGATCATTCTAGAAGAAAATTTCAAATGGCACTTAGAGGCTTTTGCATCTGAACTCTTATATTCATATGCTCCAGCATCCCCATGACCTTGTGTGTGTGTGTATATGTATATGTGTGTGTGTGTGTGTGTGTATGTATATACAGTACATATACATATATATACATACATACATGCATACATACATGCATACATACATGCATACATACATGCATACATACATGCATACATGCATGCATACATACATGCATACATACATGCATACATACATACATACATACATACATACATACATACATACATACATACATACATACATACATACATACATACATACATATGTGTGTATACACACACATACTGTATATGTACTTTGTGTATATATGTATATATTTACTGTCCTCTGAAAATAATTTAATATACAGCCATTATTGACAGACGCATGAGTTCTACCAGCATTGATTTAGAGGTTGCAGAAGTGGAAGGTCAGCTTGTCAGTGCTCAGATCATACGCCGCACACTGCAACAAGTTGGTTTGACCGTCATCCCAGAAGGAAGCCTCTTCTGAAGCTGGCTTACAAGAAAGCCCGCAAACAGTTTGCTGAAAGCAACCTCTCCAAGAGCATGAATTACTGGAAAAATGTCCTGTGGTCTGATGAGATTAAGATAAACTTGTTTGGCTCAGATGGTGTCCAGCATGTGTGGCGACGCCCTGGTGAGGAGTACCAAGAAAATTGTGTCTTGTCTACAGTCAAGCATGGTGTTGGTAGCATCATGGTCTGGGGCTGCATGAGTGCTGATGGTACTGGAGAGCTGCGCTTCATTGAGGGAAACATGGATTCAAACATGTTCTGTGACATTCTGAAGCAGAACATGATGCCCTCCCTTCAGAACCTGGGCCGAACGACATAACGACCCCAAACACACCGTCAAGATGACAACTGCCTTGCTGAGGAAGCTGAAGGTGAAGGTGATGGAGTGGCCAAGTATGTCTCCAGACCTGAACCCTATTGAGCACCTGTGGGGCGTCCTCAAGCGGAAGGTGGAGAAGCGCCATGTGTTTAACATCCAGCAGCTCTGTGATGTCATTATGGAGGAGTGGAAGAGGATCCCAGCAACAACCTGTGCAGCTCTGGTGAATTCCATGGCCAGGAGGATTAAGGCAATGCTGGATAACAATGGTGCTCACGTAAAATATTGACACTTTGGATACAATTTTGACATGTTCAATAAGGGTGTACTCTCTTTTGTTGCCAGCTATTTTGACAATAATGGCTGTATGTTGAGTTATTTTCAGAGGACAGTAAATATATACTGCTATACAAGCAGCACAATGACTATAAAATCTATCCATGTTGAAATGGGATGGATGGATGGATGTGTGTATATAAATATATAATTATAATATAATAATATAATATATAACTATTTGTATCTATTTATTATTCACGTGTTCATGTTTATTATACATTTATGTTTTATTTATATTTAAATGCATTGTGTATGTATTAATATAAAGTTAATTTGAGTTGGTTCTAAAATTGATCCTGAGTTTAGAAAAAAATTTAAGTGTAAATCGTGATTTGGACCTGGTTAGTGAATGAGACCCATTGGGTGTAAATGGTAAAGTTATTATATGTTTAATTACTTCTAATAATACAATAATTACAATAATTTTGTGTGCGTGTTGCCGTCTGTGTCATTATTTGTCTGTTTTTGTGCAGGTTCTGATGCTGAAACACAGGGCAGGGAGTCGGGTACTGCAAAAGACTCTAACCGATGTCCTCCTGGAGCACCATGAGGAGTGTAGCTGTGTCTGTAAAAATGACTCTGACTAAAGCGGTCCCACCAAGAGAGAGCTACACTGGCCCCCCACAGACTCTCCCAGGGAAATATGTCTTGCTTTGTGCATAAATGAGCGCGAGTTTTTACCCTGACGTTGCAAACTAATGAAACCCAGCGCTGGAAATCTTTTTATCTTGACTTATCTAAGCCTGCGGTTCCACTGGTTTTGGGCTCCCAAATCCATAAAGAATTGACCCATGAAGAAGAGAGCATGGAGTATTTGGAGGAAAATTGGACACGGTCTTGCTTGTCTGTGTGTATGTGGAGGTTTGTGAACCATGTGCGTATGTACATTTGTGAGAGGTAAATTGTGATTTGTTGCAGGTTCAGAAAATTGGGTATTCCTGGATAGCTATAGAGCCTGAAGTGAGGTTGCTATTACTTGGGGGAACAAGTGGATTTGGCATGTTCTTTTACATAATTTTGTTTCTTATTTTTTTACAACTTATGCTTCCACTTTCAGCGATCCAAGGACATTTTTTGTGGTGGCATGAACATTCTCCTCAATAGCATCCCAAAGAAATTGACTAAACTGTGTCATAAGCCATTATTTCATCTGTGAAATGAAATTAGACATTTTCATCAATAATTCTTAAAGAATGTCCCAGGAAATATAAGGATGTCCATCTTTTTTTAAACCAGAGCAGAGCGGTCATGTCTGCATTTAACTATAGACTCTTATGAGAATGACTCCATTCAAGAGAGAACGCTAAAATACAAAAGTAAATCTTCTGTAAATACATTTCAAATTGTGATTTGTCAACTTTTTCTGTCATTATTGTTTTTGGTATGAAAATTTTGGCATGTAAGAATATTTTTTCCCCGTTCATAATCGCTGTAGTATTTTCAGTATTAGTCACCCTTTTGTAGAGTCATTCATTCATTCATTTGTGTTGTTGTTTTTTAATAGAGATAATTGAAAAGAGATAAGATCGTTATTTTGACTGGAGACAAAATATTCTGAAAACTATTAGATGTTCATGTAAATAGACTTTTTAGAAGCTAAAGGGACATAGAACTGCCAGTAACATATTCCACTACCATTAAACGGTTAACTAAATTGTTGTGGTTTTTCCAAATGGCATTTAAAGCATTGGTTCAAATTATCTGGCGTTGTCACAAAATTGCAAAGGACTGCCAGGGAACCTATGTGAACTATTAACTGCAATCTGTCTACAGCCATTGAGAGCGCTGCATTAAAGGGGTCATGACATAAGAAATCAAATTTGCCTTGATCTTTTGGTATATAAGAGATCTATGTACTATTAAAACTTCCTGCAAGTTTCATAGCTTAAGACGTCCTCCCCATTATAAACGAAGCATTTATTTAATCAAGCTCTAAATACAGCTCGTTCTAGATCCATGGTAAGAAGTGACGTCACGGTGCGAAGTGACGTACCAGTCGTTTGCATATGACCGCCTCCAGCACAAGACAAGTACGCCTCATTTCGCATCGTTGTCGTGCGGGTCGCGCCCACATGTGTTCAGTCGACGACTCGACGTGCAGCGAGTGGGTCTGTTTACAAGAAGATTGCTATGCCACGCAGATGTGCTGTTCCTGTTTGAGTGTTTGAATACACTGCCGAACGATCCAGACGTCAGGGAAAGCAGTCGGATGCAGTTTATTTGCAGCATATGCAGCGCACCAAAGCTTTATTTGAACGGTGAGTGATCAGATGAGTGTGACAGGGAATGTTACTGAAAGAACGAGCAGAGAGCGAGCGAGCCCCGGCCGCGCGCCCACCTTCAATCTCTCTCTCTCTCTCTCTCTCTCTCTCTCTCTCTCTCTCTCTCTCTCTCTCTCTCGAATCAACACATGGTAAAAGATTGGAAGACCGAAGTTTCACGTGGTGGAGCATTGTGTAGTCTACATGTGATACAAAATGATTAACGTTAATAATTTATGCATAAGCAGCACTGACGTTAGCCAATCATAACAGTATAGGCGTTAACACTGAAGTCTTAAAGGGGAAACACCTCCAAAACAGACTGTTTGAATCAGAGGGGGAGAAACAGGGTGGGAAAAGGTCATAAATCACTACATTTTTAAAGTTTTTTGTAAAATAAACTAGTAATACTATAGTTGCACTTAAGGGAACATAATAAAACAAAACAAAAAACCATGTCATGACCCCTTTAAGACAGTGATCTCACAGTGACGTTACACATTTAATTTCCTTGTTTTGTGGGGGGTATCACAACTGCATGGAGTAGATTATGTGAATGCTGAAACAATATAACAAACAATGACACTGGTGTAAAATGAAGACAATGTGATTTATTCACAAATCATCACAAATTCAGTTTTGATTTACTGGAAAAGGAGCTGAGTAAACAAGACATGCAGCATTATTCACATATTTTAATCCGCCTTAGATGACCTTTTCAGCTGTCATTTTGTCAGACTATTATTCTTTGATGTAATATTTTTCTGACTTGTTTGCATACTTTGATCACAGATTCCTCACACTTGGCAAACCAATTTAACAAGCCACCTACTGTAAGCAGGCTTTGAGATCATCTTTAAAAGAAGAAAGGCTCGTTTTTTGTGCATTCTGACAGTGGGGATGAGAATCTGCATTTTGTTGATGTGTCATGTGAAAGTGAGAGAAGTCCCTTGATGTTGTTAAACAGCACACAGAAATGTAAATCATGAAGTTTCTCTTCATGAGACTCATTTATGACTCTGAGTGATGTTAAAGAATGCTTGTAAAGGGTGTTTCTCATCATCTTGAAATGTGTGTGTCAGTTCAGATCATCGTCAGATCCCCTGAACATAGGAGTCTTAAAGTGATGTTAAGTGCATTTTCTTTCTGTTAAAATACTTTCTTCTAACCCATCTTAAATTGGAGAAACCTAGCCATTCATTTTTATCAAAACTCTTGTTTTGTTAAAAATCATATTTTTGCTATATAGTTTGGTCACATTAGTTAATACTTTTTTAGAGGTCATTACTCAATAGAGATTGTAATTATTTCATGAGAATAAAAACATGAAGGCCTGGTTTCACAGACAGGGCTTAGATTAAACTAGGATTAGGCCTTAGTTCAATTAGGACATTTTAAGTAGCTTTTATAAACTTACCGTAGAAAAAAAAAAACTTACTGTGCACTTTGAGACAAATCTTTTAAGATATGTCAGTGCAAGTAGCTTTCAGTTAAAACAGCTCAAACATGCATTTTAGTCTGGGACTAGGCTTAAGCCTCGCCTGTGAAACTGGGAAGGCTCTTAATATGCAGTTGCACAGGTCTGCATTTTCTACAGAGGCTAGGGAAATTCACTGTCACAGATAATAGTAAAAAATGATGGCTGAAAATACACGAGATTGTCTGGGAACAAAGCATTATGTATTTAACCAGATGTGCGTATATGAGCGTTGCACTGTGGGCTTGGTCTTATTTAGATAATTACAGGGTAGGTGCTCTGTGGTTCTCCAGGAACTGGCTGTGGTTTCTGGGTAAAGTAATGACCTGACATCTGAGTGGCATTAATCAATGATGATAACAGTTTGCCTTTCCACTGCTTGTGTCATTGTGAAGCATTGAAGCACATTTTAGAATACAAATCTTACACTACTGTTCAAAATGTTGGGGTTGGTAATAATAATAATAATAATAATTTATTTAGCTTTTTAAGTTCACCAATGTTACATTTATTTGATCAAAAAGCAAATATAAAAGTAATAGTGAAATATTTGTACAATTTAAATAAAATGTATATTTTAAATGTAATTTATTCATGATTAAGCTTAACTTTCAGCATCATTACTTCAGTCTTTAGTCTCACGTGGTCCTTCAGAAATTATTCTAATATGCTGATTCAACGCTATCTCACGACCAATTTGTACGAGTGATTAAAAGGTGGCAAATTCCGTGCAATTTGTGATGGGTAGGTTTAGGTATTCATATAAATAAAAGTATTCATTTCTTTAAAGAAAAATCTTACTGATCCTACACTTTTGAATGGTAGTGTATACACACATTATTTTTTACATCCTGACTAATACAATCTATATATTACTTTAAAATTGTTAAAATTGCACAGTTCTACTATTGTGCCTGATCTTGCCTGTTTCATACATGTGGGAAACTTTGTGCACTCCGTTTTAGATTTATAAAAATACACAAGTAACAGCATGCCCACTGAAGAACATTTATTCCACAAGTCCAAGCTGTAACTGCACTTACAGACAGATGTGGTTTTTTGATTCCCTTTAGCACTGAATATGCATAACTCATAAGCAGGGTCTGTAATCTCTTTCTAGAACATTCAGTGCTTTTAACGCACAAAACATTACAGTCACATTGTCTCACACATCATGTCAGTGGTACGTGCGTGTGTGTGTGTGTGTTAGGGTTGATAAGCTTATTCCGAAGGGGCAGGGAAAAGGCCATTTGTCTTGGAAAACCTTAATCTGTCATGTCCAATTAGAACAGATAGAGAGCAAAGCGTAGATTGTACTGCATTTGCCTCTAGTCTTTGAATAATGTATGTCCTTCATAGTCACGTATACGTATTTAGGGTCCTGGAAGGTTAATACATCTAATGCTGTTTTCATAATCCAAACTAAGTTAATATAAGTGATCTTTGACTTTCTGAAGTGTTGTAGACAAGATGGCAGAGCGGTCAAGGCCACACTGTATAATCTACCATGTGTCGCACATGTGAGTGAAAATCACATTTTCCTCAGGTGGTGGGTTACCGTTTGGTTCAATCACAAGGAGCTGACAATTTAAAACTTGAAAGTGTGGTTCCAGTCCTGCTACATTATCAGGTAACTAGATTTGCATTTCCTAAAATGCCATAATGGAAACAGCTAAAGATTAAATTAATAAACCAGTTTTTAGATATACCTTAGTGTTTAAAGTTGGCATAAAACAAGTTGCGGTTAATACTTTCTTTAAGCAGCAAAACTATATTAAACACTGGTTTTCCTAATTAAGAAGAAGAATAAATGTTTCTTGAGCACCATATCAGAATATTAGAGTGATTTCTGAAGGATCATGTGACACTGAAGACTTGAATAATGATGTTGAAAATTCAGCTTTATCACAGAAATAAGATACATTTTAAAATATATTAAAGATAAAAACAATTGTATATTTCTTACTATCACAGGGTTAGTTAAAAATGAAAATTCAGTCATCACTTACCTTTATGTTGTTCCAAACCTGTAAGACTTTAGTTTATCTTCGGAACTTGAATTAAGATATTTTTAATGAAATGAGCCATTTCTGTCTCTCCATTGACAGCTACGCAACTACCACTTTGATGCTCAAAAAATTTCATAAAGAGATAGTAAAACTAATCCATGTGAATTGAGTCCAAGTCCAAACAGTTTATTTTCTGAAGAGACACGACTGCTTTATATGATGAACAGATTGAATTTAGGCTTTTATTCACATATAAACATTCATCAACGCACACATCAGTTATGATAAATGGAAGCTCAGGCATGTTTGCTTGATGCGCGAGAACCAATGAGGTTCATTCTCATGTGTTAAGCAGCACGTTTGAGCTTCTGCAAGAACCAATGAGGTTTGTTCTCACGTGTCAATCAGCTTCGGTTGAGCTTCTATTTGTGTTCGCTGATCAATGTTGAATAAAACATTGTAGCATTGTTTTATGTGAACAAAAGCCTAAATTGAATCTGTTCATCATATAAAGTGATCGATTCTCTTCATAAAATTTGAACTAAAACTCTCTTTATGAACTTTTTGAAGCCTCAAAGTGGTATTTGCATAGCTGACAATGGAGAGTACAGAAAGCTCTCAAATTTCATTAAAAAGATATTTGTTTTCCAAGGATGAAACAAAGTCTTACAGGTTTGGAACGGCATGAGGGTGAGTAATTAATGAAAGAATTTTTGAGTGAACTAACCCTTCAACTAATTAGCTTGCATATTACCAGCATATTGGCTATAATTTAATATAAAGTATTAATGCCTAATTTAATATAAAGCATGACCATATTGTACATCACTTAATCCCAATACATAAACTTAACCACTACAACAACTACCTTACTAACTATTAATAACCAGTAAATTAGGTGTTTATTAGGGGAAAAGTCATAGTTAAAAGAGAATGTGTTCCCCAAACTAAAGTGTGATCAGAAAAACTGATTGCACACCAAAGGCTGAAAATATACATGGAAACTGAAAAAAAAAAAAAAAAAAAAAAAAACGTTGCATGTTTTAAAACTATTTGGGCTGGATAAATTGTGGAAGCTCAATGTTTGAATCTTAAGGGTTTTGAACAAACTCCTAATCAGAATGTTTAAGGAATATCAATGGAGCGTTGCCTTTAAGCACTGCAATAAAGATCCCACATACATAGTAATTGCTTTGTGTTAACAGTTGTAGATCAATCAAGTGAGCTTGGGATGATTATAGCCTGGGGTTTTAGGATCTCTGTTAATGAGAAGGTCTTAAATCTGATGAAAAAGAAGAGGTTTGCTTCTGAAACAAGGCAAATGCAAATAATGTTCAACAAAAAACAGAAGCCATATTTGATTGCTTGTATAACTAGAATTGTTCAGTATTACATTACGCACACACACACACAGACACACACACACACATATATATATATATATATATATATATATATACTAAAACACTCACTATGGTACTGTGAACGTCTTAGTGGCTATTTCCTATCATTATGCAAAAAAAAACAACCAAAAAAAAAACCTTGCAGGTGTAAGGCATCTTAATGTCAAAAGAATGAACTGCTTTTTGCATTACCAATCATTGCATGGCTACTTTCTTCATATGTGACAGAGCAGCTTCTCCATAGAGCTACAGCCTTGTTTTGCAATGTGCTGATTGATGCATGTTCTCATGCGCACATTCTCATAATAAACACTGACCTGTGTAGTCTATAGAGGGCTGAGCTGGACCCGCTGGGAATTAGCCAAGGCTACAACGATGTCCTTCACTCAAAGGGGTCATTATCAAGAAATGCTGCCACTTGTGCCCTATTTATACCCCTTAGCTTAATACTACTTCATTTAAAAAAGAAAATAATTCACTCAAAATGTTCTATTTTGAGTGAGAGAGGGGGAGAAAATTACCAATCGTTTCACTATAAGACCCTTACTCTTCGGCTGGGATCGTGTAGAACCCTTTGAAGCTGCATTGAAATACAATTTGGACCTTCAGCCCGTCCTCGTCGGAGTCTGGAATGTTTTCCTCAAAAACCTTAATTATTATTATTATTATTTTATTTTTTTTAATAAATTTTTTTAAAACATATTACAAGGCATACCTAAACTAAGTGATTGTGCTGGAATTTATGAATTCAAAGTTAAAGGTCATTTTTCAAATGCAATGATAAAAACAACCAAAATGTGGTTTGAATTTTTCAGGGACAAATAATTCACAATTTGCAAAAAATATTTTTACCAAAAATTCTTTTTGATCTTCTGAATAATACCATAACGCTTCACTTACCAGTAAAAATAACTTACTGCACCCTTATGTCTGGCAAGGTAATATGTGAAAAAAGCGGATGTGAATAAGGTGCCTGATGCCTGATCTCACACATTCACACATTATCTTCCCCATATGACCCTGAGGCTCAGAGAGGTCAGCCTCACTCACTCCAAAAGATTCATGGGTAATCGGTCTAGAGGAAGTCCCTGTTGAGCTGAGCCTACTGGACGCTTGCAAGCATCTGACACTGACAGATGCTGTTTCCCCCTTTCACACAATATGCATAGTGCTGACCAGAGAGTACATACTCTGCTTACCCTGCTGCTATTTAATAAAAGTAACTTTCAAAAATAAAGTGAATGACTTGACTTCGAATACTGCATAGTGAGGACACAAATCCTCGAAATGTATTCACTTGAGATCATTTTTAAGATTTTTTTTTTTAAATGTAGACATAAACAATAAGAGGTATTCAAATAATATCACACAAACACACACACATACAGGAAAAGAGACCCTATGTGAACGTATTAGACTGAGATGAATGAGATCTAATTATTATTCTTTCCAAAGAGGAACCTCCACTCAACCACAACTTCCTTGATGGTATTTTCAGTCCAGGCCATCATTTATCCCCTTTGGCTATTCCACTGACTTAACTGGTAAGGATTTTATATTTACACAAGGTTCTAACTGCATGTAAAAACTAAAGCTAGGCAAAATGGCTTTTAATTGGAAAGGGACAGTAGGTCAAATCTATCTCCCTAACAAAGTATATAAACACATTCACTAGAAACACTATTATTGCCAATCATTATAAGTATACTGTAGGAATTATGTGAGCGTCATTGAATCATTTTCCTTTTTATTACTATAAAGCTGTTTTGAAACTATTTTTATAACGCTTTATACAATACAGATTAAGGTGACTTGACTATAGCAAATCTCAGATTTTTTTGATTTGCAACCACATTTTGGTTGTTTTTATCATCACAAAATGTAAACTATCCTCATAAAAAAAACTTTATTAGCATACATACAGTACAGTACACATATAAAGCAATCTCAACTGCTTGGCACTTATTTCAATGCATTTATATAAAGCTGGGTGTATATAAATACAAAAAATATTTATTCATTTCTTTCTATGCCAAAAAAATACTGTATATTAAAAATTATTAAATAATTACAAAATAGTGTTGTGAAATCGATTAATCTTATAAAATCGATGTATTTACATATATACATACATACATATACATGTACATATATACACACATATTATATAAACAAAAACTTATGTTAGATGCGATTAATCACGATTAATCGATTTGACAGCACTAGTATATAAAAATACAGTTCTTGTTAATATCACCGTTAGTAATTTATATACATACTGTATGTTTGCTTGCTTGTTTTCTTTATTGTTGACATGCATTATGATGATAATAGTTATTTTGAGCTATTCCAGCTGGATACAAAGAACCCTACACATGCAAGACATTTTATTGAGAGCTTTTATTGACCTTGGACAGTGCCTTGAATCAGGTCTTTGTAACAACGGAGCAAACATACAGCACAGTGTAGCTAAAGAAATCACGAGAAGGTGGAGCTGAAGGGGCATGGGCCTGGAAAATGTTCACTTCTGCAAGGCAAAAAAACCTTCATTATTGAGTTCGACTTTTGGACATCGCTGTCAAATGAGTCAGTTTTGCAATTACTCATGCTTTTATAAGAACAATGTTTTCATCAGACCACCCAAATCCACGGAGGTCATTCTAGAAGCAGCCCAAATGATGAGAACATAGTCCCAACCCTTCAGTTCTCCTTCCCCTGAATTGTGAGGGGGAAACTAACCAGAGAACACCTGAGAGACAGAATGCTAGAAAGCAAGTGACCCTGTGTCTTAACATTGTGTAGTTTGACCCTGGTCCTCTTGCATTCATGTTTTAGCCTGCAAGGTACCCGGCATTACAAACAGACCATCTCTTTGTTAGTCATACAGACCTAATGGCGCTTGAGAATGGTGCAGGCTTCCTCCATTTTTCCCCTCATTCCTCTTTGACCTTACTGAAAATAGGGTCACAAACCACATGTAAAGACTTCCATATTACAAGTCAGCAGTCCACAAAATGTGCCATTCACATCTAAACACCACTTTCCAGGCTCTCTAATCCACATCAGTGATGTGGTTGTTCAGAGAAGCGAGAAAAAGGGGGAAGAGAGGAGAAGAAAAAACAACAGCTGGGGTCAGTTTACTCTTTAATGGTTGAAGGTTTACAAATTTAGGAAACCACTGATGCCTAACACGGTGGAAGGATCTCATTTTGAAAAGGAGAAGTTTCCGCCTTTTTCCAAGCCAGCTCCTGGAAAGTTTTAACTAGACGTCCCTCTTCATTAGGAGACTTCCCTGTGAATACACCATGTGCATTCAGCACCCATTGCTACAGCTAGAGTCTAATGTGAGGGAAATGTCTGTTTGTCTTGGCATGGGGACGACGCAGCGCATGGCATACATAGGGTGTTAGTCTGCTTTTATAGCTCCCGTTGCTCTTTGTAAACTGCCGAAACGGAAGGAAGGCTCTTAGTAAATCCCTTCAATCCCCTGGTGTTAAATAATCTAAAAAATTTCCTCCTTTCATTTTGAAAAAGGTATAGGTGAATATGACAGCCAAACTGTTGGAATTAGTTTGGGGAACAAGGAATGTATTATAGCAGGATCAATAATGTGTGTAATAAAGAACGCTCAGGTCAGGCATGGTCAGGCTCTGACAGAATCTGAGTTTTTTCTCATTTTCTGAATATGTTATATAGCTGAGGGTAGCCACTGCACTCTTTAATAACTAAAAGCATCATTCAGTAGTATCATAATTTAAAAAAAAAAAAATGAATAAGCAAATACATGAGGGAGGTGGATGAACATGAGGAAGAACTTTTTTGCCCATGTTTGTGTAATTTTTTTCTGATTGAATGATAAATATGATGTTTTATGAAAAAAACTATCTAAATTATGTAAATCCAAATACAAACTTTGCAAATGTATAAACACTTATGTCAATTATGAATCCAAGTGTGTTTATGAGGAATAATCAAGTAAAAAGTAACATAAAAGTAAAATGCCCTCTCCTCTTTATTTAAAACAGAACTTTTGAAACACGTCAGTGTATACGTACTGCTCTATTTATTTATACTTAATTCTATTACACATACTGTACTTCGTTCAAATTGGTCAATCATTATATTCAGTGGTCTCGCAAATGAAACCGGATTGACTTTTATGTCTTGTATCACACCGTGCATCAACTTCAATGGTAATATTACTGTAATATTGTTACAGTGTTCATTGATTATTTTGTTCATTGTAATGAATTATTTTGTCTTAGCAGAAGCTTTAAAGTATAAAGAGGAAATATTATAAAATCATTTCTCAAATTATTGAGTAGCCATGTAATAAAGAGTTTCATTCACAATACTGATAGGCTTACTGTATTATGCTGAGTACTGAGTGGTTTTATGCATTATCCCTTTTCCGTTATTGAATCTTTGCTTTACCAACTTATTCCTGACCAAAATGGCAGCATTATCCCTTTTTTTGTGATCTCAGTCATGGTTTTAGGTCAATGTACACCCATCTCTTGCTCTCCCTCTTTCTCTGTGGGAGTCTGAACAGGGTGGAACTTGCTTGACTTCACTCAGATGGCCTCTGTCCAAGGCAAACGGTCCAGATTCTCCAAGGCAGGGTGCTGCTCTGGGATGCCATTGACCTAAATCACTGGTCCGCTCCATGGTAAGAGGTTACAAAGCCTCACAATGCCTCTTTGAATTAGTTTGAACACTAGCGGAGTCTTTAGCTGATGTATACCTCCAAGCATTTGACAGCCTCGCCTTCTTACACTGTATATCGGGGTTGTGTCCAATTTCACCAAGAACAAAAAGTATCATATAAACACAGTGTCTCAGAATTTCAAAGCATCTGTTAAGAGTATTTCTGAGCTCTTTGATGATAAATTGCAAGGCTTTGTAGTGAAAACTTTGATGGTTTCTACAGATTGGATATTTGGAATATTTTTTAAAAGTTCTTTGTAATATCAGATTCCTCCTTTCTCTGTGCTGTCTCACATAATACCTCTCAGCACACTTGATTCCACGGTCTTTTATTGCAAATCAAACTTCTTAGTCTACTCTCAACAGGCCTTTGAAGTCTGTATTCCATTTATAAGATCAAACAGCTCAATATAAAAGAATTACCATGAAGTCATGATAAAAAAAAGTTATCTGTATTACCTAACTTCCAGCAACATACTCTGGGGTTTGGTACGATGGTCACAGACATTCAAACACTTTTTCTGCTGTAGATTTGGTCAATGTTCAGCATTTCTGGCACATATTAAAGCTGTCTGTTTAGCAGTGAGTTTGTAAACGATTCTATACGGGTCTCTTTTGCCCGTCCAAAGCTTCTCCTTTCTAAATTTTTTCACTTCATTTTTATAAGAAGTCTCATGTCGCCAGTGTGACACAGCTCATAACTACATAGTGAGAAAGCCCATAACAGTAAGGTATAAATTGTCCCTTTGTTGTCTTTGGAACTCTTTGTCCAGCAGTATCTAGAGATGAAGGACTTTTAGAAAAAAGATTGCAAATTGTTCTCCAAAGTAGGTCGACTCTCCAAACTGGCCTTAAGACACGGAGACTCGTGAGGCAGTTAACAATGTCCCACAAGTCATGAGAAAAAGGTAATATCTCATGTCAGCTGTAGCCAGTCAGACAGCCTAATGGCAGACATTTATTCTGGGTGGGAAAATAGTCTCATTTCTGCTGGATTTATGTTGACTGCTGGGAGCAAGTCAAACTGTGCTGTTTTAATGCAGAGTCATATTGCATCGAGAACAAATAAGACAAATGGACTTAGGTACATACACAATTGGTGGTCATTATGCTTCAAATTACATCATTTCATATGACAGAGTCATAATGCAAGTGAAAAATATGGCTGTAGAAGTGGTGCAACACAATCAGCATCAGAAAGATGACCTTGAGGATTGTGTTTTCCTTTTATAATTTTACATTTGGGGACCATGGGGGAAACAAAACATTTCTTCCTTTCAAAACAAGTTTTTGAAATGAACAGGTCGCAAAGACGTCAAGTTTCCCCTGACAAGCAAATGGCACAAAATAGATGATTTCTTTTTATCCTAGAATAATCAGGCACCCTAATTGTTCTTTGACTCCCCCCATCCCCACCGCCCAACCTAAGATTCCCCCTAAGGAGAAGATGGAAACGCAGGATGTGTCAGGGATTGTGTGAGATCAGACTGTTTCAGGCTGTCAGTGTGAGACAAATGAGTCTTTCCAAATCTTATTCATGTTGATGAAGTGGAGGTTTGATGATAGCTGATGGAGGACCTCTCAGAGGAAGACCCTGGTTTCTACTTAAAGTACAAGCTGAAACCCAGATCAGATCCATACATGTCACTTTGATTAAGTTCTCATGACAATCAAAGCAGGATATGATGTACAGGTCAGCCTAGAGACGGTTGGCTCTGAGATTTAGCTGAAGGTAAAGCACTGCTCAGGAAATGTTATGGGGTTGTTAATTGTCACTGAATTAAAAAGAAAAGAAATAGGCCTACTTTTTGATAGAATCACAGAAAAAAAAATCTTGTTTGGGGTTGTACAATTATTATTATTTTTTTAGAAGTCTCTTATGCTCAACAAGGCTGCATTTGAAATACAATGTTACAAAAATACAATAAAAACAGTAATATTATGGAATATTATTACAATTTAAAATAGCTGTTTTATATTTTAATGTATTTTAAAATTTAATTTATTCCTGTGATGACAAAGCTGAATTTTCTGCAGCCATTACTTCTTTTAGTCCTTCAGAAATCTTTCTAATGTTGATCTAGTGCTATTTTTTTAAAATATTATAATCAATGTTGAAAACAATTGTGCTGCTTAATATTTTTGAGCAAGCCATGACAGTTTTTTTATTCCCTGATTCTTTGATGAATCTGAGTTTTGATCAGTTTAATGCACCCTGCATACTGATGCATACTGATTTTTTTTTTTTTTTTTTTTTAAAAGCTTTATTTATTTAAACCTTTTAGCAGTCTTAAAACTGCTGCAGTTTACAAAATGTTAGCTACAGGGTGAATATCAAACATTTTTACATTAACAAAACAGTACTGGGAGTTGTCATAACACAGCATGACTGTGCCCTTTACTTGCAGCAATTAAAGAATAATCATACTCATTATCACTTCTTGATGAAATGTGTCAATGTTTCAATGTTTCATAAAAATGATTCTGGTGGCATTACCCCAGGGGAAAACACTGGTTCAATATAACACTTGTGTGTGCGTGGTCTGTATTTTAGTCGTTTTTTTGTTTGTTTTTTACTAATTGCACAGCCATGCTAATGCTGTTCTTTTCTGACTATAAAATGAAATTGCCAGAAAAGCCAGCCCGTTCTCATCCCAAGGCGTAATATAATGACGCTTTTGCCAAAGCGTCTATATCGAACGCGCATGGCACCCTTTAGCGTCAATATGAGACGCCGAAATATATGGGTCAGAAGGCGCCTCCTAGCGGTCTAACCCTAACCCTACACCATACCTAAACCTACCCATCTCTCTGCGTGTTATATTGACGCTAAAGGGTGCCATGCGCGTTCGATATAGACGCTTTGTCAAAGTGTCAGAATATTACGCCTTGGGATGAGAATGCGTTGCAAAAGCATACAGGTCATTAAGACCAAACCTTAGGAGAGGAGTGAAAGGCAAGTATAAATGAGAGGATAGTGTGAAAGAGCATGCAATAAATAGGAACTTCTGCATCTCCAGCCTAGCCACAATCTTCATTTGTTGCGCAACTGCGGAACTTAACTTATGGCTAACCAGATATTTCAATGGTCTTTAAGGTCTTTTCCCTTCTCAAGCTGTTTAAATGTGCAGCACATGCGACTGGTTTTAGATTCTCATTATTTTCCTCTTCTCTCTAACAGAGCTCTAAGACGCCCACAGCTGGATTGCCTATTTCCATTAGAGGTGTCAACCAGTTGTGAACAATGCCAGGGCTGAGGAAGATCAAAGTGATGGCACTCCTAGGGCACGGGTCACCAGAGGAACAGACTGCTCACACTTACAATGAGGGGTGTGTGCGTGCGTGCGTGCACGTGCGCGTGCCCATGCAATAGCATACTATTCTTACTATTTTTACATTGTTGTCTGTACAGCAAAACAAATCAGTCACATGCTTTTATCAAAGCTAACTTTAATGCAGTTTACAGAGAATGGGGTTTTACAGTTTTCTGTATCTTTGTTACCAAATACTTTAATTGGAAAGTAGCTAGATGCTAGCCTATCCTTGATATCATGATGTCAGATTTGTATTCTGCTTAGTGTCAGCCCTTCACGTTTGTTTGCTTATCTTCGACTCTATGTGCGGGGTGGTGATGGTGCAGTGGATAAGACACATGCCTGTGGTGTGAGAGACCCGGGTTCGAATCCACTGTGAGACACCAATGTGTCCCTGAGCAAGACACTTAACCCCTTGTTGCTCCAGAGGCGTGCGACCTCTGACATGTATAGCAATTGTAAGTCGCTTTGGATAAAAGCGTCAGCTAAATGAATAAATGTAAATGTAAATGTAAATGTGCTCACATACTCTTTGAATATAGCCTCATTCCCAATAAAGCTGTTCTCATTTTGTAATGAACCCATAGCTGGAGGTGAATTAGAATCCATGTTGCAGAGGTTCTTTACGGTCAAGGACCTTTTTTGCCCATGGCAAAGGAATCAAAGTCAAACAATCCAAGATGACAGGTAATAGATGTAATCAAAGTCCAGGCAAGGTTCAAAACACAGCAAGGCAGGCAGACAGCAAACAAAATACAATCGATAGTCAAAAAGGGTCACAACATGCAGACAATGCAAGAAAAACCACTTGGTAAGGCAGATCAACAGGTATATTTCACAATGTGCTCAGTGAAGCACGTGGCTTATAAAGCTACAAACAGGAAGTAAGAATACAAACAGGAAGTGCCACTAAAACTCAGGTGATGGCTCCCTCTGGTGGAGGGATGATCTGGTCATGGGCTGAGGTGTTACACACTTGCAGAGTATTTTTCTGTTTCTGTTGTCAGACAACAGAACGATTATGGAATAGTGATTAAAATACTTAATTGTGGATTGTTTGCTAAAATTGCCAAATATATTTAGATATAGCCAAATTAATTCACAAATCATTAATAATAGTTGTAGCAATAATGAGAAAAACACTAAATTTGTAAATAAAATAAAATACCTAAACTGGCAACACCATGGGCAACACTGGTCTTTGACTGTTGCACCGCATCTTGCTGCTCTTTCAGCATCTTGTGCATGAGCGGCACGCTTTTAAGTTGCAGCGTCAAGTTAAGTGTCAACATTTAAAAACTTGTCTCGGGGCATTGCATAGTTTCCCATTATTGTCGGCTGTCTCTTGCGTAATTTTTACAAGCAAAAACACAGTCTATGTGACTGGCCAATTTTAGTAGATTTTCTTACACAGTAATGGTCTTGGTTTATTCTTTGGGCCCTTTTCTCACCCCTGAAGACATTTTGTTTATAATTTTTCCACAGTGTATTTCTTTTCACAAACAAGATCCAAAGCCATTTTCTATAGCTTTCCTGTATATTTTTATGTTAAGTTCCAGTGCCTTAATGGGCCTTAATGTTCATGCATTCCCTGGAAATCAAACCCACAACTTTGACCTTGCTTTACCAAGAAAGCTACAGGACTACCCTCATGTTAGAACCCTTGTGATATGATTAATAAACCATTTATACTTTATAAAGTAAGACAGCTGAGTTGCATGCTGTATAACAGCAGGAAAATCTGGCCACCCACTCATCACATTGTCTAGACCCAAGATTTGATCAAAGCTGTCATAACACTTGAGCTATGAGGGTGTGGCTGCCATAACATAGAACATATTAGACAGAAATTAAACTATGGGATATAAAAAGGAAAGACAAAAAGGAGGAGAGAAGAAAAAGAAGCGACCAAGCATGACAGAATCTGAGCTGGAAATGACGATATTGTTACAGTCCCGTATGTTAGGCATTAAGGATGATGAGCTGTGGTTACAAATGCTTATGTAGAGTGACAGTTTTTATTTCAGTGCTCTTTTAAATGTTAAATCATTAACTCTGTGTTACTCAGTCAGTTTATCTTATATGAAAATTATGTATGTTCTGTTTATTTATTTAACAATGCTGTTTTCTCATAGTAGCCTAAAAAGCAGGGGCATTTCCTCCGAGAACAGGCAAGGTTATGATTGGATATGATTGGTTCATGCAATAAATCCCGCCTCTTGATTTTGCACGTGTTCCGCATTTGCGAATCATTGTGAATGAACAAAATAATGGCTTTAATGGGAAGACTAACTAAAAAGTAATTAAACAAATCACTCACTTGGGGGCTGTTTACACGACACCATTTTCAACTAAAAACGTAAAAAATGTACCTATTAATTTACATGTCTACAGCGTTTTCATGAAAACGCAAACTTTTGAAAACGTGTTTCAAAGTGCAATATTTTGAAAACGGTCTCCATGTAAAAAAACAAAAACGCGAATCTATGAAAACGATGACATCATGCACATATGTATTGCGTGTTCAGTCTATAGTGTTTCGTCGCCATCTACTGGCCTGGCAGCATGAAATAGCCTTTTTTAGTCGTTTTCGAATTGGGATCGTTTTGACAATGGTGTCATCTATGCGGAAAACTCCCCAAATTCTGTGTAAACATACCCTAAGATTTCATCGCTTTATATCTTGTCAAAATCAAACTTGAAATGGCCTGAAAACATGATGACTGCGCGGGGTCACAATCAGCTTTGTGAAATTTAAGGTAGGTCTATGTGTCTGTGACCAGTGTCCGAAAATAAGTTGACTATTAAAAAGAATAGCTGAACAAAGAGTTCTCAATTAAATTTTTACAAAAAAAGGAAAGGGAAAACAGATTTATGGAATTATATATATATATATATATATATATATATATATTTGTTATATTGTTTATAAAGAATTGAATGAGGAATACTAAGAAGGTTGATGTCTAACTTAAAAAATGAATGAGGAGGAGGGTAGTAAATGTCATCCCTGTATGTTTTTAAGGGTTAAATTATTACTGCATTTAGTTATTATTTTGGAATAAATGCAAACACTAACTTAATGAGATTTATACTTGGTTTTAATCAACAGAATATTATTAACATTATGAGAAAAAAAAATAGGACTGTATTCTTTTTTTTTTTTTTTGTAATGTAATGTTTATTTAACCAGGAAAATGTGAAAACATTAAGTGTAACTGATTAATTTGCATTTTATTTATATATTTAAAAACAAAACTGTGAAGAGTTTGCCTCCTCATTTCAGAACCCCACTGCACACCGCTGCTAGAAAAGCACACCCACCCTTTTTTCTTTCATGCCAACCTTCCACATACGTCTGCTCCAAGATAGTGTTGCTATGGAAATAAGGCATCCCTTGCAACATAGAGCCAAGGGCATGCCATGAAAGAATTTATTACGCAAAACTCACCATTCTAGACATGCAATAACACGAGACACTCATTGTAACCTAAGATGCAGCCAATATTTGTGTTTTTGATTATGTAATCTCACTAAATTATTCAGTAGTTCTATTGAATCAGGCCTATACAGTGCTATGGAGCATGTTGATTGAATGATAAATTGAAAAATAACTTGAAAATGATAATGAAAAAAATTACTTTGGCTGTTGAATCTTGATTACACATAATTACCAACCTTGTATCATTAAATCCTCCTAATTATTTCTTTTCTTTTAAAGGGAATGTCCAAGGTATGATTAGAGATTTGAGAAGGGAGTTAGCTGCCTGTGGCTCTTGGCTCCTTTCCCTCTCTTCAGTATGAGATGAATGATTCTGCTTCAAAGGCAGCAGTGAACCTACTTTAAGTAAGGAGATGATTTCTTTTCAGCACGACCCTCATAATGCCAGACCTACAGTATGATCTTCAATGGTCAAATTTAATTGAATATTAGATATCAGAAGAATATATTTTCCATTTTGGAATACTTTCTTTTCACAGTAGTCAATGTTTTTATGGATTTATGGGACTTAATGTTGCCATCTGGTTTACTGTATTATGCCTATTAATTCTAATGGATTTTGTTTGTGGTTTGTGGTAAATATATCAGTTTCCATAAACGGACTCACTATAAGTACATTAACTTTACAAAAACAATTAGTTTACAATTAGCATTTAATGAGACTTGATGATGGAAGCTTTATTCTTAATTTGTCAGCTTTATAATTCTCTCTAGTCTTCTTGACCCCTCATTGGATCAACATTATTAACCTCATCTGTCACAGGTTAATCTAGTCTGGGCAGTTTGTCAAGTATGCACAGCCAAATTAATCTCTGTGAGAGAATAATCTGTCATTTTTATACAGTGCTGGTCAATTTGTGTGCGTCTTTGGTCACAGATACTGGCAACCATTAGTTGCTGATGAAACAACTTTGGATAAATGCAGTAGCACATACCTGTGTGAAATTAACTGCATAATTAAATGACCTACAACTGTATATTATGTTTTTGCTAAGAAAAAAATAGACAGTTGCAAATGAACAAAACAATCGGCCTATCAGCACCACAACAGGCCTATTACAGTATTACAGGATATGCCATTCAAAAATAACCTCCCTACAACGTTCCTGCAACAAAACCAATTTTATGGTTGCAAAAAAATAAAACCTAAAAAGAACGTTCCTTAAAAAACATTATGTGGTTCTCAAAAAAAAAACAGAAGGGAACCAAATACTAATGTTAGGGAACTGTTCTGTGGCTTACTCTAAGCCCTGTGAAACCAGGCCTATTTTACTATACTCACAAAGACAGGTGTTCAAGCGCAAGAAAACGTGTGTTACGTTTAGGCAGGGACGAAAAGAAGTGAGAATGCACTTGCAGCAGTATTTATTGAAAACAAAAACAAAGATGACCCGAAGAGGGTCAAAACCAGGATCATGAACATAAAACATAGTAAAAGACCATTAACACAACAGCTTCGCACAACATGCAAAGACAACAACCGACAAACCAAGACTCAAACACATGGGAATATATACACAGGATAACAAGAGGTTAACAAGGCACATCTGAAACTGATTAATCTCTATGGTAATAAACAAGACAAAGGCAAGGACCTAAACAGGGAAGGGGAAGTAATGATATAAGGAGAACAGAAAATACATTTAAAAATAAGAGTCCACAACAAGGAACCATGATACAAGGATCGTAACAACGTTAAAGAGAATTCAATGCATATTCAAGCGTTGTCTGACTTTCTAGGCACGTGCTTCGAATGTTTGAGCACAGTAAAATGTTTGCCCTGTAAACGTCCTGTAATAATGTAGGGAACCACTCGTTATACATAAATCACATAACAGGTCAAGTTTTTACTTATACGATTTAGTTTTAATCCAAATGAGGCATGTGTGCAATCAGCAAACAAAAGCATGCAACAGATGTGCGTGTTTTTATCAATTAACGTTAGTAATATGTGCCTCATTTTACCTTCTTTGCTATTGACATATCCGACCAAACTACCAACTTTCCAGCGATGTCTGTGAAAAATGGATGTGGTTCAACAAGCTAGAGCGTCTTTGCTGCTGCGCATTCAATCCACTCTGCATTTAGTTTATCAGCAGCTATATAGGCTTAAATAATTAAATTGTTTATCATTCTATTAAGACATTCTTCTGTGATACCCATTCTGCTCTCTGTATGCTCTGTCGTCTGTGTTTCTTTGTTACAAGCACTGTATGCGCTGCATGGTATCGGTTGTTGGTATAAGTATCAGTGCCCTAAAAATCAATAGGCATTACTTGCAAATACACTATCACATAGTATTATCACACAGTGCAAAATCATCCTGAAGATCAGGTAGAAGATGTTTTGTGATGTGATATGTAAGTTGACCAAGGGGCAGATGGACAGATAGATGCTGCACATCTTTAAGTTGGCAATTATGGTGCACATTTTTATACACAAAAGAACATGTTTCATAATGTTGGTAGTATGTTTACATCACATTTAGAAAGAATGATCATTTCTAAAAATTTTCCACCAAAAATACAACCTTAGGAGCTTTAGCACTCTTTCCAGTGACAGTCACAATACAGTTATATTTTCAGTCAGAGAAATGTTGGAAGTTGAAAACAACCGGAGTTGTTTTATTTTAAACCGGTCGTATTTACTATGTTTACTATGGTAATGATTAGGACGCATGGTCTTTTGCATCGCATATAAACAATTTCTGCCTTATACGGTGATTAGAATCCACATCAGATCACAAACAAAAGTTATTTCAAACACTCGCTGTATGAAAATTAGTTTTGAGCTAAAATGATTTTAGAAGTCTTTAATGCTAATTTTGCCATCTCAAGACTCAGGTAAACTCCACCTTTGTTCATAACCACTCCTCAAGCCCGAGATTGCCCACTTTTGACCAAGGTATTCGGAGGGCCAAAAAACCCTGGCCGTTGGCCCAGTGGAAGCCTCGACAGGGCCCGATCAAGCCCCGGAAGTGACAGTGGAAACGTGACTGGCCCTGATGGCACACACTAGCCCGTGTTTGGCCCAACAGTGGAAACTCGGCTAAGCAAACAAAGTTTCTCTGGGAATGCAAATCATTCACAAGTGACCACAAAAGCATGTAAATATAATTTATAAGGGCTCCGTAGGAAGGTACGTAAAAGTATTATAGGAAGTATCAGTCGGTTTTAGAGTAGAATTCAGAGTGCTACAGTGTTGACAATTTAAGTCCAATGAGATGCCATTCACATAAATGAATAAACAACATAAAAATACGGTCAGATTAGGAAAAGAGTGACTTTGTATAGAAGCACAATGTTATGACCATGTTAGCTGTGATCCTTCCTTCTCTGAAATATTTAAATGCAAGTGCTTCCCTCATTAATCAATCTGTGTTTAGTAATTGGAAAAAGGATTTCAAAATGGATTGAATATTTCTTTTGTTTGCCTATGCCACTTCTGAATGGATTGACACTTCTGTCTATATTACCCTGCCCATGAGAGATTGATCGGGTAGTCTGGATAATAGAGTTCTAAAATGAAAGGCTTTATTTCACTCTTCCTGCCAAAGGCATTTCTGAGTCTGGCAGGGCGTCTGCTGTGCTTTACAGCTACTGGCTATTTCAGTGGCAGTATTGTTAC
The DNA here is from genome assembly GCA_031834385.1 of Semotilus atromaculatus. Classification (NCBI taxonomy): domain Eukaryota; kingdom Metazoa; phylum Chordata; class Actinopteri; order Cypriniformes; family Leuciscidae; genus Semotilus; species Semotilus atromaculatus. The sequence continues at coordinate 13,818,172 of JAULUF010000052.1, forward strand.
ACAACCTTATCCAGGGATATGCCTGCCCTCTTTATTTCAGGGGATATGGAGCTCAAGTAAGACACCAGGCACAGTATTGCTAGAACCTATACTTTTATCATGTTTTTTATGTAGACTTTGTCACTCATATCTGCAGTATCCTTCTGCAAATCTTTATGAACATTTTCCAGCTACATCTAAAGAGTATCTGTGCTAAATTTACACTCACCGGCCACTTTATTAGGTACACCTGTCCAACTGCTCCTTAACACTTAATTTCTAAGCAGCCAATCACATGGCGGCAACTCAGTGCATTTAGGCATGTAGACATGGTCAAGACAATCTCCTGCAGTTCAAACCGAGCATCAGTATGGGGAAGAAAGGTGATTTGAGTGACTTTGAACGTGGCATGATTGTTGGTGCCAGAAGGGCTGGTCTGAGTATTTCAGAAACTGCTAATCTACTGGGATTTTCACGCACAACCATCTCTAGGGTTTACAGAGAATGGTCCGAAAAAGAAAAAACATCCTGTGAGCGGCAGTTCTGTGGGCGGAAATGCCTTGTTGATGCCAGAGGTCAGAGGAGAATGGCCAGACTGGTTCGAGCTGATAGAAGGGCAACAGTGACTCAAATAACCACCCGTTACAACCAAGGTGGGCAGAAGAGCATCTCTGAACGCACAGTACGTCGAACTTTGAGGCAGATGGGCTACAGCAGCAGAAGACCACACCGGGTGCCACTCCTTTCAGCTAAGAACAGGAAACTGAGGCTACAATTTGCACAAGCTCATCGAAATTGGACAATAAAAGATTGGAAAAACGTTGCCTGGTCTGATGAGTCTCGATTTCTGCTGCGACATTCGGATGGTAGGGTCAGAATTTGGCGTCTACAACATGAAAGCATGGATCCATCCTGCCTTGTATCAACGGTTCAGGCTGGTGGTGGTGGTGTCATGGTGTGGGGAATATTTTCTTGGCACTCTTTGGGCCCCTTGGTACCAATTGAGCATCGTTGCAACGCCACAGCCTACCTGAGTATTGTTGCTGACCATGTCCATCCCTTTATGACCACAATGTACCCAACTTCTGATGGCTACTTTCAGCAGGATAATGCGCCATGTCATAAAGCTGGAATCATCTCAGACTGGTTTCTTGAACATGACAATGAGTTCGCTGTACTCAAATGGCCTCCACAGTCACCAGATCTCAATCCAATAGAGCATCTTTGGGATGTGGTGGAACGGGAGATTCGCATCATGGATGTGCAGCCGACAAATCTGCGGCAACTGTGTGATGCCATCATGTCAATATGGACCAAACTCCCTGAGGAATGCTTCCAGCACCTTGTTGAATCTATGCCACGAAGAATTGAGGCAGTTCTGAAGGCAAAAGGGGGTCCAACCCGTTACTAGCATGGGGTACCTAATAAAGTGGCCGGTGAGTGTAGATTCTTTGTTTTTAGGAAACATTGACAGCTTTTGGCTGGACCTCAGTAAAGGACAGTGATGGGTTGCTCGGCACATTGTCAGATCTTACATTAACTCTATGAGCTATGTACTCCTGGCAAGCACAACTTTTGATGAGTTTGAAATGTCTTTTACTTTCAGAAACAACATGAAGCAATAAATAAAAAACTGTTATACTGATATTTTGCATTCTAAAGAACAGTCAGAAATATTAAAGGATTACCGGTAGTTCACTTTAAAAAAAACTTTTGCTGATAATTTACTCACCCCCATGTCATCCAAGATGTCCATGTCTTTCTTTCTTCAGTTGAAAAGAAATTTAAGGTTTTTGATGAAAACATTCCAGGATTTTTCTCCATATAATGGACTTCAACAGGATCCAAACGGTTCAAGGTACAAATGACAGTTTCAGTGCAGCTTTAACAAAGGGCTTTAAACGATACCAGACGATGAATAAGGGTCTTATCTAGCGAAACGATCGGCCATTTCAAAAATAAATAAAAAAGTTTAAGTTTTATGAGCACAAATGCTCGTACCGAGTCAGTGTTTACAAATGTGAGGAAGGAGGACCATATACACATATTCAAATGTCTTCGCCTAGGCTGCCTACAGAGACGCGTTTTTTTGACGGCATGCTTATGTGGCGGGCAGCTAGCGGATCGTTAGGAAAGATTAGACATTTATTTTTGGGCCTGAAATCACTGATACAACCTTTAACGCTCCAAAACGAAATCTAATGGAAGGCCGCAGTCGGATAGATCGAATGAACGATAAGTATTGTAGTTTGATTAAGCAATATTATATCTTAAACGTATGTTCAATAATATAAATATTTTTTAAACAAATTTTCATGACTTTTCGAGTTTATTTATTCTTCCAAAACTTTTCCAGGCCTGGAAATGGCTATTGTAAAATTCTATGACTTTTCCAGGTTTTTCATGACCGTACGGACCCTGAATGTGCAACATTTAACAGTGACTGTTGGTAATAGTGGTTATTGGGGGGTAAATGTATTCTCTGTGCAGAGGTATGACAGTGATGAAGTATTCCGGTCCTCCCAGCTGGCTTGGCAGCATTGCTAACACCTGGATGATCAAACTCTTAACTGGGTCATCTCCACGGGGAACAGCACAAGTGGCCACTTACCTCATTAGAGCTCCCTCTCATTTTTGAGCCTCCATGTTCATCTCTCTTTTCCCCTTCCATAACACTGTATTGACAATCAAAAGTAAGTTGTAAAATAAAGTGGAAAAGGGTAAATAAGTTGTAAGAATTCTAAAATCAGCCTAATACTGTCGGAAAACAGGGTGTGAGTAGCAGGCAGACAAACAGACGAAGACTCAGAAGATGAATATCATTCCTACACAAAGTTTAATACAGGCAAGATAATCCAATAAGGGCATAGAAACACACATAACGTGAACGAGACCGAACAGAGAATGAATGTGAGGGTTCACATTGTACCTCAATCTGTGCGTCTCTCAACAGTGTTCGGCAACAGCTTCTACTAATAGCGAAACTACGTTTATTTGCACATAGCTAGTGAGAAACGTCATGTAGCTTTTAAGTCGCTAAACTATTTTACTGATAGAATTGTCAGAGCAGGGCTGACAACACGCGAGTTTGTGTCTGTAGGCCCATGTGTGTTTGAGTGGGAGAGAGAGTAAAAAAGATTTGCGATTATCAGAAATAATTTGTCGATTTTATTGTTTTCTATATTTATTTGCTTGGTCAGTGGGTTTTGGTTCTTTTGCTGTTGTAGGCTGTAATGACCTAGCCTGGGGTGCGTTTCCCGAAAGCATCGTTAGCCAACTATGGTCACAAGTTCCGTCGTTACCAATTGAGTTCAATGGAAATTGCGACCAACTTGCGACCATAGTTGGCTAACGATGCTTTCGGGAAACGCACCCCTGGATGCCAGCCGAACTTAGCCCCGCCCACAACATTTGAGGTCGGGAAGTTCGGTCTGGATCCGTTGTGAAGCAAGAATGCCCGAACCAAAGGACCAATCAAATTGTCAGGGCGGGCTTTATACGATGATGGAGAGATGATAAACCGTGACGTAATCATCATGTCACCAAAGAGCGCTTGGGTTGAATTTGTTTACAACAAAGAGAATTTAGATAGATTCAGCCATCCCGTCTGTTATAGAAGATGTAGACAGCGCATTCATTTTAGAAGAGGACCAGAGATCAAGTCATATGCGTCGCTCAACATACGTCATTTACTCCGTTGCCCTGTTGCTCTGGTTGTAGGTCTATCCAATTGCGTGCAGAGGCATTTTCTTTAGTTCGGTTGAAACACGCCCCATAATCACAGCCCAATGGAGCAGTATCAGACTCATTTTCTGACTAGAATCTGAATATGACAATGTCAGGCTAGTAATGACCTTTGAAATAAATAAAATCATTTGACGAAGTGATATGGAACTGTAATGCGGTCAAGACCTGCCTAGAACTACTTTTCCCTAAAAAATAATTGCACACCTTCTTAGAACATTCATCAACCAATCAGAATCAAGCCTTCAACAGCCCCCTTTAAGCAATCAGAATCCATTCCCTCTTTTAAAACTTGAGTTCTAGAGGTTGATCAAAGGCTCGCAGAGATGAGGAGCGATGTGGAGCTTTTCTTTGTCCTCCTTCTCTCAGAGGCTTTTGACAGTGGATGATAAATAATGGAAGTCATATGTAGCCTAGGGCTACACAGAACACAGCATCTGTTAAATCAAGACTCCCAGATCAAAAGATTAAAATGTGGAAAACACACCAAAATTAATGACTGTGTGTGCATGCAACTTTTTCACATGCTATTATTACAATCAACTTGTGAATGTTTTGACTATATTGTTGATTAGCCTATAGATTCATTCATCCACTGGGATTGTCTATGATTGGTCAGATTATACATCATTTCCGGAGTGTAGTTTTTCCGGCTTCCCCCTCCCGCTATACCGCCATTTTTAAAGTGACCACTGCACTGTATGTTTCAACGATGGATGTTCAACGTCGATTAGCTCCAGCTGCAACAACATTCTCTGGCCCAATCCCAAATGGCACACTTCATGTGCACTTTCGGTCTTGTGGACTTACAATGGCTGCCGCGTGCGCATGTCCGTCAAGTCCGTGAGACCGCAGTGTGTCCCATTTGTCATTTTTAGATCTCAGAAGGGTGCTCGCGAGCGCCCCCTCTGCGGTCGATTTGCGCCCTTGATGCGCACTTTTGCCGAGCCCGCGCTGATGCGGACTCCACAGCAGACTTCTTCCCGACATTCAAAGCGGCGTTACGTCGCGAAAGTGCGGACTCAGAGGAAGACCGCGAGTGCTTAGGGTTCCATTTGGGACAGGGCCTCTCTCTTTCGCTTGCCATTGTCGGAAATGAAAAAGCGGAACCGGCGCACGGAACCAAAACAAACTAGCAAAGAGATTCGCGAACCACACACCCCACTAGCGTTCTGGCGGTGAAATGCACCGCGATGCAACGCAACCTGACGCAGAACCATAAAACGCCCACGACGCCGTAGGAGTTGACGCAGAAGCATAATGAGGCCTTTAGTGCAAAGCCTGTCCAGATTTTTTTCTTAACCCTTGTGGCCAATCCATGTACTGCAACAGATCTTTATCAACACTATTTGTAGGTTACAAATTATTTACTTCTGTCTTTTTAAAGAGCATTAAAAAATAATTGGAAACAATACTGTAATAATAAGAAAACTAATATTATCAAGGTATTCTGACTAGTTTCTGTTATTCAAGTTTCTGACTAGTATCTGCTAAGTGACCAATATCAAATTTTGTTGTTTAAACTTGGGTAAACAATTACGCTTATTTATTTTAGAATGATGAGAATAATTTCATTAAAAAAAAAGTATTGTAAGTATTTAAGATTTTTTTTATATATTTTTTTATATTAGTTCTTCCTCAAGAGACAATTAGCCTACATTTAAATTCTAGAAGAGGAAATCTATTTCAAACTCCCTCTTTTGTTTCACCCTAGATCTTATTCGTAGCAGATTTATTTAAAAATAGTTTCTATACTTAAAGAGTGTGAGGAAAACATCACAGCTTTGTTCAAAGAGAAAGAAATCCTCAAACAGGTGGTCTAACTGGAAGGCACTCAGTGAGACATACTGCCACTCAGAGGACATGGGCAAAACTGGGCTTTGTTCATTTATTGATCGCAGGGGCGTTGCTAGAATGTTCACAAGAGTCAGTTGAATGTTGTCTTTTAGAGGTTGTTATTGATCGTTGAACACCTCTAGATTTATTATCTACATTATACGATAGGACATGTTTACATTGTTTGACAGGTTGCGGAGTGTAGGCCTATTTGTATGTACATGCTGATGGGTGAAGAATATGCATAAGTTAACCTCCAATTTTTAAATCTTCATGTTTTCACTTGTAAGCTGAATATGAATCACATTTGTCCTGAAGTGACACTGTGTTTTGTGTGTGTAGGTGTGCGCTCTGACATTTTAAACAGAGCTGATGAGTGTGTGGTGATGTGGGAGGCTGTGTCACTTTTTTTTTTCTTCACCCACACCATAATCTACCCAGTCGAACCATGTCTGGGTAACTATTGTGGAATCCCTGTTGCATAGCAACACATCTCCAACACATTCCAGACAAGTGTTACTTCTGTTTTGCAGCTGCCATGTTCAAGTCTCTCCTTCGCTGAAGGCATGATGAAATGATGTGCACTTTAACAAGAAAACATTAAGACAAATATCTATCTATCTATCTATCTATCTGAAAGTTGTTATATCTATAATTGTATTATTGTTTTGTCCCCCACAGTGGTGTCAGTTTTATATTTGTATCATTGCGAGAGTATTTGTTTTTATTTGTATTAGTTTTTATTTTACTGTAAAGCTTTATAATTTTGATGTGTGTTTTTGTCATTTATTTTTCTCAGACACTTTGGTATATGTATTTATAAGAATATTAGAGTGATGTATAAAGGATCATGTGACACTGAAGAATGGCTGCTGAATATTCAGCTTTGCATTACAGGAAGAATAAAATATATGTTTTAAATATATTAAAATAGAAAAGAGTTTTAAATTGTAATAATAGTTCACAATATTATACCGTATTTTGATTACAGGTTTTCTCAGTCGCTTTGGTGCATTTCTCACATCACTATTTACATTTGCACAACTGTTAAAGGTGGGGTATGTGATTTTATTTTTTTGTCCATTTTTTCAAAATCACTTGAAATCCTATTCATAACACACTTACAGCCACTGAGTTAGAAGCACTGAAATGAAAATTAAGCAATTTCATCATCTGTGGAACGGGCAGGACTCGAAAAACTCCAGCCAATCATTTCCAAGACCACCTAGAATCATTGGACAGTAAGACCGTCAATCAAACGGTCGTACCAAACCCCCCTCCCCCATACCCCTCGAGCGAATCAGGGCCAGCGTTGGAGGAAAGAAGGTAGGACCATTTGAGTTGTGTATTTTCAAAATCTGCCGGTCGTTTTCCAAATCACATCCCCCACCTTTAATGCAGTTCTCAAAATAATTAGTACAAACTGCAAAACCTGCAAAAGCGTGTCACTTGCTCAAAATGGATAGCTCATTCCTCAAAAGCAAGTACTATTTGTTTTATATGGAATGACTATTCAGCATTCACAAGTATAGTTAATTTTGACTGACATGACATAATCAAACTATAATGTTATAAAACAGCAGAGTGTTGTATGAAAGCAATTGATGTCCAAAATGTCCAAAAGTATTTGCAATTTGTTGGAAGGAATGAGAAACTGCTACTATGATGTGCACAAATGACTAAATGTTGTGGAGGTTGAACTAACTGTTGTGCAAATGTAAATAGTGATGTGAGAAATGCACCAAAGCGACTGAGAAAAACTGTAAAAAATCTTACCAACCCCAAGCTTTTGAATAGTAGTATACCGGTATCAAGTACATTTATCTTAAAGAAATTTAGATTTCTCATGATATGGCAACTTTAATTTTATGTTCTAAAACGTTTTTTTTATATATGTATATATATATATATATATATTTTTTTTTTTATCACATAATAAAATGTGTTGTGTCACGTTTCTTTCAATTTAGCTCAAAAGCACTTGAAAGAAAGTTTGTATTCAAAAATCTTTCATTAGTTCTGCACCAACCTTGACATTTTTGTAACTAATGAGTTCATTGATTTTCAGTTTTAGTTCTGTCAATATGAAACAGTGGAGCAGGTAGCAGAAAAGGTTTGTGCTTGTTTGAATAGTAGCCTTCTGGATATGCATACACACATCACATCCTGGTTACTGACCTGGGCTGTGTTTCCCAAAAGCATTGTGAGCCCAAGTTGATTGTGAGACCATGGCCACCCAAGTTCTTTACAATCGACTTAGCTCACGATGCTTTTGGGAAACGCAAATATTTCCACTTTGGCTCCAGGCTCTCAACATTATTACAATAGTGAGTTATTTTGCTTTGAAATGTGCCGTAGTAAAGTGTTTGTGTTTGGTCCTTTGGGTTGGATATTCACGTAGGTTTAATTTATATGGGACAGAGGAATATTCTTTCATTAACAATCTCTATTGATGTATGAAAAGGGATGGCATTTTAATTAAAAAAAATTAAAGGAGGGGGGAAAACATTAGAGGAGTGTAAAGTCGTGATTTGCACACCTGCGCATACCCCTCCCCAAAAAGGATTCTAATGGCCTGAAGGAGAATATGGGCAAATAAGAGCAAGAATTTGGGTTACAGGAACATTCTTGTTCAATTTGCTAGAGAACCATTTATTTTATCTTGGGGCACAGCCTCTTTACAGCATGCTAAAAGTGCAGCACAAACAAATTGGCCAAATTAAAATGGCAAGCCATGCAGAAAATCCCTTAATGTCCGGAGGTGAGCCCACCACTGCCTGAAAATAGGAGTGGGCTACAAGAAGCTGTGGAGGGAGTGACATTTTTTTTTATTTGACCTATAGGATAGGCCTATATTCTTTAAATAATCTTTACCAACAGGTGTAAAGGTTTGTTGATTCACACGGTTCATCACAAATTATTAATAATCAAAATGAATGAATACATATTTGATTTATCAATTATTAAATGAGACGTGTGAATGTAGGCCTAACCTTGATTTCAACTTAATTTTCTATGTCAAAGACATTGTTTACATAGGCCTATTTTACATGTATATTTAACATACGTAATAGTAGCCTGTACTCCAAGACAGGAACACCATGACATTACCATAATACACGGCCAAAAAAACATGATGGCACGGTAGACGTCGGATGAAGGTTTATTTTCCAGGATAAAGTGTACTAGTGCCATCTTGTGGACAGCATGATAATATCTGAACACCCTACCTACCATTTTTAATAAATTGTGGTTTAGGACATGAAAGAACGTTTAATTGTAATACATTAACTTTCCTTCTTATGTAAAAAAAATAAAAAGTAAAAAAATGGTTTCATTGTTATTTTCATTCATGTAAGGATTTCTAAGCGGAACCCATGTGAAGCCCAAAGGTTTTCCCCGGAAACACGGAAAATTTTTCGTGTGACATCAAAATGGCTGCGCACAAGAGAGTGGTCAAATTCTTTTAATAAAAAATTGAAGGGTCATGGTATCTCCATTTGAGCTGAAACAACGATAATTTGTCTCCATAATCGAAGGTTTTTTGCAGTTGTCAAATGGCTTTGTTCATTGATGTCTGCCGTAGTGTCCGTACGCTGTTAGGTCAATGTCAGAGATCTGCGGCTGCAGCGGCGTGGATTCATTGTCAGTCGTGTAAGTAACTAAATAACTAGACCCTTCAAATAATTCATTATTTACTCTCTGTTGGATGTGTGTGTTAAACTATACTGGCGACAAAATGGCAGTAGATTTAGAAATACGCAATCTGCTCTCTAAAAAGGAGTGTCGTTTGTGTTTGGGATCAAAAGCAAATATATTAACAAAAGGAAACAGCTGGAAATTTGATGTGTGTGATACAGACGGAAATTTGACCTTTTGTATCACATAATTGATTGATTTAGAATGAGAAGAATGGCAGGAACTTCTCAAGCAATCTGTAGATTTATTTATTTTTAAATTCACAATGTGTCTCTTTCCACCAGCTCGGAAATACAGTCAGGCGGCACCTGATCCAGAACCAGTGGTTAGTGATAATGAAGCCGTCAATAAAACATTTGTTAACCGAAACCCAAGAAACCTGGAACAGATGGCCCTTGCAGTAAAGGATCGGGGCTGGGCTACAGTGTGGCCCTCTAGACAGTATTACCACAGGTTTGTACGCATCCTAATTGTTTGAAATGGTTTACAGTAATAGATGTAAATAGTAAACCGTGCTGAGCACATCCCTACTAACAGCATCCTAATAGCATCTTCCAGACACAAACATAGTTGTACACTGTACATGTATATTAAACGTAAGCCTTCCTCAGGTTGGTGTTCAGGCGCACACAGCATCACATCACAGCTGAGGTGTTCTCAAGTGACTCAATGGTTCCTGTGCTGTCTTGCTCCACGAAGGAGTGGGCATTGAAGCGTGAGCTGGGCTCCACACGGTCTGTAGCGGCTTGCCGTGCCGTAGGTGATGTGCTTGCTCAGCGGTGTCGTGAAGCAGGCATCACACGTATTGTTTATCGAGAGATACCATGGAAGTTTCGCTCAGAGGCGGTGAGTCATTGAATGCATTTCTGCTTTGAGTCTTCAAATATTATACATTGGTGGCCAGTTGTTGATGTAAGTGCATAGACTAATTTATGCCTTTTCTCCCACTTCAGAATCAGACGTTCTGGACGGCCATGAAAGAGGGTGGTGTAACGCTTGGTGAACCAAGGCGAAAATTCATTTGATTTTTTTAAAATTATTATTACTATTCTAAATAGTGGCTTCGTCTGTAAATATAAATATTCTCATCTTTCAAACTGTGTGTTCATTGAGTCGATTACAGTTCCACGCAGCAATTAGTGAAATTCGAATTTCGAAACAGCAAAAATCGTGAAAAATTATTCAGTTGCATTTTAATTTTCCAAATGTATTTTAGGCAAGAAAAATAATGACATTGTTTAGTAGTGCCATTTGTACACTACGATGAAAAAATTGGGGTCAGTAACATTTTCTTTTTATATATATAAAGAAATCCTTACTTTTATTTGACAAGAATGTATTAAACTGATCTAAAATGATAGGAAAGCCATTTATAATGTTATTTACTCTTTCTATTCATCATAAAATATTGGGGAAAACATAGCACGATTCCCACAAAAATATTAAGCAGCAACTGTTTTCAACTGCCAATATTTTTTTTTTCTTGCGCATCAAATCAACATATTAGAATGATTTCTGAAGGATCATGTGACACTGAAGACTGGAGTAATGATGCTGAAAACTCAACTTTGCCATCACAGAAATAAAAAAAACAGCTCATTTAAATTGTAAAAATATTTCCACAACATTGCTGCTTTTACTGTATTTTTCTCAAATAAATGCAGCCTTAGTGAGCTAAAGACTTCTTTAAAAATGTGTAGTACTATAAATGTGCACTCCATTTGACCAACACAAACAGTTAATTATTTGTTATATTTTAAGATGGATGTGCAAATGTACTTGCTAGATTTGAATCAATCCAGCACCTCAGAATTTTGCCTGGATAGTATGTGTCCAAAAAAAAAAATGATATGGCAGTTAACAGCTTAGGTCTATTGTTTCTGTTGCATTCTCCTGATTGCTGATCTTTCACTCAGTGCACATGTCTAAAAACAAAACTAAAAACATTACCTATTACGTTATTTATGTATAATGAGTCGTTCCTACATTATTACAGGAAGCCGTACAGTAATCACGTTTTCTGTGCGCAAATATCGAAAGCGCACGCCCAGAAAGCTATACCTCCCAGACAGTGCGCAACTAGCCTATTAAATTGAGTTCTCTTTCATGTCTTGCGCTTGAACTGACAAATTCACACATAATTATGTTCTATTGTTTGAATCATAGTAAATATACTTCCAGTAATATCTTTAAAACACTAGTTTTTCTCTAACTTTTACAGTATCATGAAAAATAGAAATATCTTAAAACCTGAAACACAAATTGATGCAAAAACAATGACATTGTCAATTAGATATTTCTCAAGCTCCCATTATAAATTCAATTTAATTTTTAAAGCACAGACAACCTTGTATTTCAAATCAAAAAGATACATGTTAAGGTCATAAATAGGAAAAAAAAAGCAACAGCAACTTTGACTTGATATTTAACGCCATCTGATACCAACAATGGAACTGAGTTGCATTAGAATAAAATGTATCACTGTTTTTGATGTTGATAAGGCATGGCACATTATACATTAGGTGAGGAAAATCAGCACTTTGAAGGCTGTGGGTTATCATCTATCACTAACACACAATTTAAGACATTCTTGTGGAAACTAACTGCAAAACCAGTGGTGTCTCAATACTAAGAACATTCCACAACATAACTTTGGTTTCACAACATTGGCACTTTGTGCAATAACCTTACACATTTCAACAAATGTTTTACAGCAGATTGTATATATACTTTATACATACAGGACTCGTGCTTCACAAAGACAGGCTTACATACAGAACAAACAGCATGCATACAGTCATGATGAGACATCATGCAAAGACACAAATCAACCACCCCTATAGCTGAAGACACATGTATTATGTAGGAGTAAGTTGTGTTAGTTTTAATTGCATGAATATTAAAACCAACAAAAGTAGTTCTTTTGGTCCACCTCTATAAACTAAAGGCACTGAACCATCATGCAGAATGAATTAAACCGATAAAATAAGTGTGGCACATACAATTTAAGGAAAATACTCAGGTCTCTTCTCAGGTTGTTTCCTGCATACTATACAGGTTAAAAAACAAATATTAGACAACATCCGTTTAATTGAAAAAGATGTGGAAAATAGCTCCAAATTTTTTAAATGCCTGACACCTTAATGACGACATAACATCAGTCTATTAACTCAAAAGCTTGGGGTCAGTACGATTTTTTTTTCTTTTCTTTTCTGAACGAAGTTTCTCACCAAGCCTGCAATTATTTGATCAAAACTACAATAAAAACAGTAATATTGAGCCATATTATTATGATAATATTTTTATATACGTTTTAAAATGTAATGTATTCCTGTGATGGCAAAGCTGAATTTTCAGCCTCATTACTGCAGTCTTCAGTGTCACATGATCCTTCAGAAATCATTCTAATATGCTGATTTGCTGCTCATGAAACATTTATTTTTATTATACATTTTTAAAAGAAGTTGATGCTTTTATGGACACCATGGAATACATTTGTATATTAAGTACATCTATCTATATATAACATGTCAATATTGTCACTTTCAAATTATTGAATGCGTCCTTGCTAAATAAAAAGTACTACTATCTTTTCTTTTTTTAAATAAAAAAAATCTTACTGACCCCAAACTTTTGAACGGTAGTTTACACGGAATAAAACTAAACGGTTTAATCCTTGATTGCCTTCTCAACACTTTTTCAATTACTGATCTCCACAGAGGCAATATAAAGCTTCACATTCATTGAGAGGAAACAGCTATAAAGTGGATTATTGCATAGGACTCCTAAAATGAGTGAGATCACTCTTAATAAGAACAACATGAAACAATGCTATAAGACAGGATTGTTCGTGTTTCTGTATAATGAGAAATTACAGAAAAAAAATCCATATAATACCATATTAAAAGTAGTAAACTGACTTTTATGGCTCAGTATGAAGGTGCAAAGGATACAGAAATATCAAAAAGGCACAACGTGACAATTAGAATGATAATGCTCTGAGAAAAACGGTGCCTTTATCAATACTCACTTGACAATGGCTGGCTGACAAAAACCAGCTGTTGTAGATATTTTTTAACAATCCAACTGAAACTGACCACAGATTAAGAGTTTTGGGCTAGATGGGCAGGTAAGGGTAAAATTGGTAAGATATCTATTGATATGTAACCATGTGCTTTTGTGTGTGTTGCCTCCAAGCGAAGTTATCTAAAAATACAGCAACTGAACAGATTCCCTCTGAGTCTTCAAAGAACTTGGAATGATACAATCAAAAGGCTAAGACTTGTGTGCAAGAGTGTCCTTTATGTTAGAATCACTATTTGTGATCCTTTTCCTCACCTTATCACTTTTTTATTCCTGCCTCTCCATATTTCTTAACACGACCCTTTTTTAAGCGCTTCAGAGACCGGCTTCATCCTGGTTTGTGTTCTGTGTCTGTCTGCAGCTTGGTCCAGGGGAAACATCAACATGTGTTTTCTGATGAGTCAGGCCCCTTCTTCCATGACTCCGCCTTCGTTGCGCAGGAGAATATCTCTGACAAACAGGAATTCTTCAGTTAATGATTGCTTGTATGAGATTTTACTTGTTTTTTCACATATCGATATCAATTAATGTTGCATTCCAGACTTTTTTCTCTCACCTCTTTATCGATCCTGTCTCTGTCTTCATCGTCAAGCTGAATAGACTGCATAAGAGAAAACAAATCCATCCTGCCACTTCTGCTGGGACTGGATGACACCTAGGAAAGAAAGTTTTGCAGACATTTAAAAGCATTATTTATAATAGTAAATAAATCCACATAGACATTTAAAAGCCTTTAAAATGGTCAAGGGTAATTCATTGAACTTGTCTGCCTCTGTATGGTCTAACCTTATCACTTTCTTGAATGGTAATAAGTGGGTTTGATGTGGCTGTCTCTGCCCCTTGCGTATCAGGAACACTCTCGTCAAACTGCTCAAAGACCTGAGAATGGCACAGCCATAGAAATAAACATACCTCTGATTAAAACGATTTGAAAACTAAAGAGATACTGAAAAGCATCAAAAGTCACTGTTACAAGACACATCCCCTTACATCCGTCTCCTCTTCACTGCTTTCCTCTTCTTCTGGGCTCTCTGATTCTTCCTCTTTCTGTTCATGTTCACTTCCTGTGGCTGTTTCGTTGTGGACAGACGGCTGACGGACATCTGGCTTGGACTTCCTCCTCCAGAGGGCACTGTGGCGCTGTTTGCTGTAGGGCACATTGCAATGTTTGGAATTAAATATAGTACTGCTAACCATAATAAAAAAAACATTACTGCCATTTCATTCTACACATTGGAAATGGAAGGTCACATTAAATGCACAGCACAAAATTGTCACACAGTTTGCTGCAAAAAAAGCCTCTACCAATTTGTGTCTATGAATGTGTATATTAAACACTTAAAGGAAATCTATTGAGTTAATATATAGTCATATAGTTATCGGTTTATGCTGCAGTTGATCAAAAATGATCCAGTGTCCATTCAAAAGTTTGGGGTCAGTGAGAGTTTTTTTTGTTTGTTTGTTTTTAGGAAATAATTATGCAGGAACACATTAAACTGAATAAATAAAGTGACAGTAAAGACATGATACAAAAGATTCCCATTTTAATTAAAAAGCGGTTCTTTTGAACTTTCTATTAATCCATCCCTGGTTCCACAAAATTATGTTATTTTTATGTAAATAATTATGTAAATATATTTAACTAAAAAAAATGTTATTTAAATTGTAATAATATTTCACAATATTATTGTTTTTATTGTATTTTTGATCAAATAAATGCATCCTTGGTGAGCGAGAAACTTCTTTCAAGGCCTCAAACTTTCAGTTCTAAGTTCTAAAGTCAGCACTATTCAGTTCCCTCATTTACACACATGGTTGAACGACAATAAACCAGAGTCTTGACTTGTCTGTACCTGAACATCCATTGAGAAACTACACAAGTGGGAAAGTGTCTATATTTCTGTGTGAATGCTTGTTTGCATGAATGCAACAATCTCAGTACAGCACCATAATGAAAGCGTAAGTCACCTGGCACTGAGGATGCCACTATACGTATGCAGCTGTTTGAGGAAACCTTCGTTGGGCTGCACTATAGGCCGTCTTTCTCTCACGTGGATGAGGGATTGGTCTAAAGTCCAGCCCTGCTGCTTCATCAGGAAAGCAATTACTGTGGAGGCAGAGCGAGAGACGCCCATCTTACAATGAACCAGTACGGCCTGTCCACTCTTCCTGTATCATCATCAGTACGAAACAATGACATGTAAAACGTTAGCATGAGAGAGATAGCGCACAAAGACATAATCTAATCATTTTAATAGGGGGTTAGTATACCATACTGCACGTGTGTCTAAATATAAACTAATGAATTTTAAGAGAGGTAACAGTGTAGGAGGTCTGCACACAGAAAACAACCATAAACCAGAACAAGGAAGAGGAGTGTGTGTGTTGAGCACCTTGCTTCATTGATGAACGTATATGTGTTATTCCAGTGTGAGAGTAGGTCGGTTGCCTCCACATCGTAAACTCTTATATTCATATAGGTGAAGCATTCTGGGAAAAAGTTGTCAATCTCCATGGTAACATTCAGGATGTAGCCCACACTACCAAAAACAAAAAAGGTATTTTTATTCATCTGCTGCAGAAAATCTTAATTTAATAATTATAACTAAATTATTTTAAATTAGTACAAATATAATAATTCAATCATTATTTCATTAAAATGACTAAATTATTTTAAAGTATTTTAATCATATTTAAATTTAATCTGTATACTTGTTCTTATGTAGTTCTTCCGAGTTGGCAGCATTCCATTCTGAACCCTTTCGGGGGGAAAAAAGACAAATAAATGACAGTGTATGTTTGAAACAACAGTATAGTGGATTAGACAGAAGACAAATGTCATCACTCACCAAGTAAAGGTAGTCCAATATTCTGGACGGTTTGTCCATCTGTGCCATCGTGACCATCATCTCGTTGTCAATATACTCCTTGTAGTCCTTCATGTCTATGCCTATTCTGGACTCCAGGGCTGTTCGCACCTACAAACACACAGAAAAAGTGTCTGTAGCTCACCGGCTAGTGTTGGGCGCTAGCAACCCTAAAGTTGTGGGTTTGTGTAATACATTATATTTAAAGGCAAGTCACATGACATACAATGCTTACAAACATCAAATCAAGCTGCTCACTAAAAGATGCCTGAATGTTATATGTTCATACCACGGAGATTCTCTGGATAAGACAGCAAGCCCAGGCACATTAACCTTGAGTAAGTTCTAGAATAAGAGAGTCTTTAAAAGGTGTGTCTTCAGGCTTACACTACCGTTCAAATGTTTGTGGTCGGGGAGATTCTATTTGCTTCTTTGAAAGAAATTAAAACTTTTATTCAGCATTCACATTCAATTTACTTAAACTTTCTAAACAAATTTTTTTTTTACAAAAATAGAGAAGCATAACTGTTTCTAGCATTGACAATAAGAAATGTTCCTAAATAAATAAGAGGATGATGATTTCTGAAGAATCATGTGACACTGAAGACTGGAGTAATGGCTGCTTAAAAAAAAAATCCATCTTTTTGCATCACAAGAATATATTAAATATATATATTAGATCACATTTTTTTATTGTAATAATATTTCACAATATTACTGGTTTTAGACTGCACTTACGGTCAAATAAATGTAGCGAGTTTTGAACAGTAGTGTACTTTGAATAATAGAAGCCATATTAAACAAAGTCCAAGCAGACAAAAACAAAGTGTCGTTCAGAAATCGTCATATTAGTGACGTCACTATGGCTTACAATGTCACAATGAAATCCTGGCTTTGCAAAGCGGCTGTTGTTGAAGGATGGACAGCAAACCCACAACTTCATTAAGTGAAACTCATTAACTATTAATTATAGCCATTCAAGTGGCTATTACATATTACAGTGTATTGAAAGCTATTTTTTTTTATTCTTTTTTTTTTTTTTACATTTATTAAGCTTATATAACAACTTTTTAATTTAAATGAACTTAAAACAATCCTCACATAAACCAATAATAAATGTCATATTTACCTGTGAAGTTATCAAACAGTCTGCACTGCATAAATTAAATATAGATTAATCTTTATTAAAGTCTTTACAAAAGTTCTTTAGTCGAGACGAAGTCATTTTTTCTGTTCACTTTGTTCTTTGATTAACTTTACTGACAGACAGCATTAGTGGCTGCTGTCACTTTAAGACCTGCCGCTGCTGCACATGAGGAGGATCTCACACGTGTCTAATTCCCTCACAACTCTTTACGTTCATTTAAGACTTTATTTAACCCATTTAGGACTGCTCTTATGAGGATACTCGACAAAGCGGACATTTTGGGATAAATGTGTGTGTTATTGTTTGTTCAGCCGCGAAAGAGAACTTGATTAATTATCTTTTGTCTTATCGCTTGAATGGTTTAAAAGCATCTGCATGAATAAGAGCGTGATCATATAATGTAACGCTAGCCAAAGGATGGCAGAAAATACGGATGCTGCGTTAATTCCGATAAATATTTTAACGTGTTAAACTGGACAAAAATTTAATCGCATGCGTTAATGTTGACAGCACTAGTTATATGACATAATACAATTGAAATATAGGGTGGAACTGATTGGATCATAAAAATTGGTCTACAGGTGATTGGAGGGAGATCATTATGTGATGCTGTTTCAAAGGCAGAGAAAAGACGCTCGCTTTCATTTTACCTGCTTTGAGGTAATGTTTTCCAAGTCCTCAGTTCTCATGATATCTCGTAGTTGGGCTTTGATCTCCCTCTCCACTGACTCCCGATTGGATGCTGAATTTCCTACGGTGTACTTCCTGACTGACTCCAGGCCAGTCATAGCCCCCCACTCATTAAGGCAGTGCTGGTCAGATTCCAAATGTTCTCTGTAATGTTGTGCCCACTCCAGACCGCAGCCAGGTATGACAGCTCCACGCACGGCCCGTTCACAGCAGCCATGCAGTGCCTGCAACACTGACCTTGTGTGAAGTGAGAGTATCACAGGACAGAGAGTTGTGAACAAGCAATAGAACCACAAACACATTTTAAACATTCACAGAGCAAATTTGGAGACTTAATACAGATGTCTAGCGTATATGTGTTGACTGACTAATAGCCAGAAGAGAAACAAGTATAAAATAGCATTATAATTGAAAAAGAATTGTGTGTGTAGGTGCAAGACCAAAGTTGCATTGCATATTGTTGTTAGTTGAGAAAATTGGTAGTTTCCTCAGCATTTCCTGCTTTAAAACTTACCACATCGTCTGAATGGACACAGGCTTAAAGATTCGTGTCACTTCTGCAGATGTCACACTGAAACCTCTGTAACAGAATGAGAGAAGCAAACTGTCAGAAAAGCAGAACCCTGAGGCTCAGGCTTTAACTGTGTATAAAGTTCTGCTGAACTATGCAGATAAAATATAAAGTGGATTTTTTTCAGTCAAACTGAACTAAAATCTGAAAATGTAAACAACATTTTCAATCTATTTACATTGCTAATAACAGCCATGCTTCAATGTTGACTGTTTCCTAATTTTCTAAAGAAACAAAGCCTTTGTCCTTGAGCTCACTTCACCATACAAAACGCATGAAACGTGAAACTTGAGATTGATAAGATAATGATTTGCACTTATGGTTTCTGTCTGTTCAGAATGATTCAGTTTTATGGTCTTACCCATCTCCATCTAGGTAAACCTGTGTGTCACTCCATATTGGCAAGACAAGACCAATAGTGCACTCATCACTAAGAAAGAGTAAAAAAAAAAAAAAGGAGTGAGAGACATATCTTAACTAAATATTAATTTTTTTTACACATCTGCTAAAAGAGTTTATACTTAACAGGGTAGTTCAGCCAAAATGAAAACTGTCATTATTTACTCATCCTGATGTTGATGCAAAACAATTATACTTTCTTTCTTTTGTGAGACATAAAAGAAAATGTGTTTATTTACTGTTTTTGTCCATACAGGTTTGGAATGTCATGAGGGTGAGTAAATGATGACAGCATTTAAATTTTGGGGGTTAACTATCCCATTAAAATGGCAACTAAACATTTGTATAAAAAAATAAAAAAATAAAAATAAAAATCTGCACATTCCCATTCCAAAAAAAAAATAGAACAGCCTCCTTGAATCATTTGTGTTTGTGAACTGAGGTTATCAAAAATGCAACAATATTTAGGCTGTAAATCCGAGATATACAGATATTTAACACGTCACACATACAATTGAATATTTATGGATTTATCTCTAATGAAATAAAAGCTTATTATGATGATTTAATAATGAGGATTATAAACCTACCTGTTTGAGCCTGGAAAGTCCATGCCAAGTAGTAGGCTCTCCTGTTTTTTGTCAAGTGTGCCTACTATAAGCAAATATCTCAATCTGACTGGGCTCGACGACTCCAAACGCACAGCCTGAGGCAGGGAAAAAGAAAACTTCACGGTTAATGTATTTAAATGAGACACATAAGTCTGAGCTGGATTCATTAGAAATAAATTTAAATTACACAGCAACTAAAATTTTATTTTTTCCCCATCATTACAATTCAAGCACAGCACTCATGCATGGCTATATAAGACATGCTGTTTTTTAATTTACTAAGTAAATCTGTTTGTGTAACCGTGTTTAAAAACTAAGTCAAAGCAAAGCAGTTTATTGTCATTTCTGCATAACAGAAGAAACCACATTGCAGAACATGTGATGTTACATATGCTAAACAGTGTCGGACAGTAAGAACAAGCACTTCCACAAATTAGTCTGAAACAGACAGTAAATGCATGAGGTAGCAATAAATCTACATCCTTTGATCAACAAATTTACATTATTTTCCAGTCATCTGTGACTATAAAAATAATTGTATAGAATACGTGCTTACAAAGAGCAATTTCTAGTTGATGATATAAAGAAATTCATATTCTAAATAGATTATTTATTAAATGCATTTTTTTTCTATTAATTCCAATCACTTTTATAGGCCTCAAAATGACAATTTTGAAAACTTTTCCATGACCATAGAGACCCAAAGCATAGAAATGCAGTGTCGTAAACAAGTGTGGTTTAGGGGATCCTAACCAGTTTGACTGTGTCCTCTGGTCGTAGTAACGAAATCATTGCATGCAAATGTCTGCGCTGAGTGTCAGAGGCTTGGCCTCCTTGCCTAGGACCAAGTAGAGGGGGTACGGTTTCTTCATGTAATCCCTCCCTCTCTCCCTCTTCCACCAGGAGTACTGCCCCCTTTACCAGGGCGAAACTTTCTCTGGTGTGCGGAAATGAAAAATTAATCAGCAACGCATTTCTAGAGGAAACACTATATACACTAAAATACACATGAATGATTAAAGCTGTATCAGGAACCTTCACCTTTTCTGAAGTCTTCCTCGTCTTGGTATAGGCTCATCCTTGAAAATAAAATGAGGTAGATTACAATGGATTAAACAAAAAGTTAAGGAACATAAACTCTAAGATTTACCCAGAGAACAGTGATGTTAAAAATGGGTGGTGGGTGAATTGATTATGTAATGCACTTAATTGCAAACAGAAACCAGTAGATTCTGCTTGACTCCTTTGGATCATCTGACACAGTAAATGCTATTTGCCAAAATGGCTAAATAAAAACTTTGCACTTTTAAGCCTTTTTTCTAACCCATTACTCATTCTGAGATGAGCGACTGGGGAAAAATAGAAAAAAGGATCCTTGGAAACACAATGACAAGGCGTTTTGACAAGAATTGTCCATTGTAATGCAGTGAGAGTATGATAAGACACTGAGGAAGCTCATTCTAAAGATGATTAAGGGAGAAACAGATAGAGTGTGAGAAGACAGAGAGAAGGACACCAAAGAGGCTGTTATCAGTGCTTCTATGGAATGAAAGAGGAGACAGTAACATTACCTGTTATGTGACTGACGTGTCCAGACAGAGACAAGTAGAAAAAGAAGAGAGGGGGTGGAAAGGAGGAGCAATGAGGTTGAACGTTAAAAATCCGGTGAGACTTTACTCTAAATAGTCTGAACACAGGGTGTTATAGAAGAAGATACATGGTATGCACGGGTTATGGGTGAAAAAGGAATTATGTTAGATAATAAATACAGCGCCTAGCCCTAGCACACAATCAAAAGAGACAGAATGATTAATGGACAGCAATAAAAGTTATCAGGCACTTGGTTCTTGGCTCTTTAGCAGAATCCTCACATAATTCTGGGGCTTTTTTTGGAACAGCGTGAAATGGATTTTTAGATTCACAACGTCAAGTTTGGGAAGCGTTTGAAATGCTACCAAAAAGACATTCCTCCTAAATATACATAAGCTTGTGTGCAGAAAAAGGTGTAGAGTAACTAGACACACATGGAGGGAGTGGGAGTAGGGTTAAAGAACATGTGGAGAACTGCAACTGACAATTTTCTTCAGTAGCATTTTATAAATGCACCGTTTTTAGACGCAATAAAACTCACCGGTGTCGTGCAAATAGATGGCGTTCTGTGCAAGGTCAGCAAAGCCATTCCACAGACAGATATCTCGCTTTCACACCGGCAGACGAGTCTGAGCAGCTCAACAGAATGAAAGTTTACTGGGTTGAGTAGAAAAGAAAAAAAACAAATGACACAATGTATGATGCACAGCACCAAGTGCAAATATGTGATACTGAATCAAGACTGTATAAAGCGCAACTAGACTGAATTAGCCTACTATAAAGTAGGGCTGATACCGATTTTAAAAAAACAACTATTGGCTGATTCTGATACCGATATTTGTCACTTGCTCTCTTATTTTAACTTTTATATTCACTTAATATTCAACAATATTATTGATCTGACTGCACTGTTGTATGAGAACTGAACTGAGCCAGACGATGACATCACTTTCTTTTTTTTTTTTGCAGAAGTGCTTTATAGATGAAATGAACTTATTTAATAATTCATGATCTTTACAATAGAACTAAATCAACACTGAACTGACTTCCACTGAACAAGAGCCGAAATGCATTATTTTCCTGTTATCACTGTAAAGCTGCTTTGAAACAATCTGCATTGTATAAAGCGCTATATAAATAAAGATTACTTGACTTGAGTCATTAAGTTTATTATTTTGATCATGCTTTGAATTAGCAAAGTTAAAAAATGCATGCATAAAGGTATAGCCTAGCCTACTAGTTTATTGCTGCATCATCAAAACATTTCTATTGAACATGGATTGGATCCATTTAACACAAACAAATAAATTCAACAGAACAAAGACGCATATAAAAAAAAAACAGTGCTTTTCAGGCAGGTCTAACAGTAGTTTTCAGGTACAGAAATAAAGTAAGCAAATGTAAAATATATTCTTCTTCATTTTATTAATTAAATATACATTCATCCTTATTAAAGTTACAAAAGTGTTTTATTAACATTAAAACATTAAAATAGACAGCAGCGCAGCAGGAATATTAGGCTGCACTCACTTTAAGAGCTGCACGGATTCAATCTACTGTTACACATGCATTTTATTTCTCAACTATTTACATTAAGACATAACAGACTATATTTATAAGGATATTCGCCAAGATGGGCAATTTAATATAATTTTGTGTGAATTAGAAGTAGTGAAAGAGAACTCAATTCAGTATTTGCGTACTGTCTAAAAATAATTGAATTTTGTTTTGCGCTTGAACATTTAAATTTGCATGTCTTAAAACCTTAGAAACTTTCGTGAAAATGCAGCACTGGCCCAATCGGGACAGTACCAGTTCTGTCAATTGTCCCAAGCGTTGTTCACACTGGTCACCAGGCAGTCCTTATTGTCAAGCCCTGCTGTTTTTTTTTGTGCAGATTAGATTTTTTTTTAGCAAGTACAAGTGCCTTCACGCAGTTAGTTAATAACCGTCGAATTGTTATATCAGCCTTTTTCATGCTATAGCTGATATGCCGATGATTTTAGATTGATCAAAAATCGGCTGATAAATATTGATGGTCGATGCATTTTTACTATAAAGCAGACACAGAATCTATTAATAAAATCCACATGTGGGTTTCGGCCTCATATATGCAGTAATTTATCATTCAAGTCAGAGAAAGGAGATTGTTAACCTTCAGTGCTTATTATCAACCCAAGGGAATTTTATTTGAGCTGTGTATTTTCCATTCACTTCATATAGTGTTTGCAGTTATGTAACATTACAAATTTTGATGTCAATAAAGATGTCAATTAGAAGGGGCTAGCTAGTTTGGATTCAAATTGGTTTGTGGAAACTGTTATGATGACTTCTCACAAATTTAGCACTGCAACTTTTGAGCAAATTCTGAAAATGAAATTGCGTTTTGAAACGCAAAATGTGGGACACTAGATAAGTTAATAAATTAAAATTATAATTAATCAAAACAATTTTACATTTTAAGTTGAACGTTTTTAATAAAATGGATTAAAAGTAAATTAAATTGACTGCCAAAATTATGACATTTTAGTATTTAATTGTTAGACTGTTTCAGATTGTTAATGTGAGAATTGAGTCAGGTCAAGACATCTGAAGTGGAACAGAAAGCTTTAAAAACAATCGAAATATGTAAGTAGGCTATTTTAAACTTTTCCTTTGATATGTAATCTTTTCTAATTTGTGTCCTTTTTTCTTTCGTTTATTTTTTCTACATTGTGACTGTTTCCTTCTTTGTTTATATAATGTTCTTATATAATATATAAAAAAATGTTGATAGGCTATAATGTCTTAAATGTCATTAAAAAAAACGAAATAAACAAACAAACTGGGATTTGTGTTTCTATGTTTTAAAAAGTCGAGGGACTCCCCAAGTGTATTGTATAGTTGGAATGTGCCATAAATTCCCAACACATAACTGAATCATGTAATGTAACAGATAACCGAAATTAAACAGCCAAATGGTTCTGCGGTCTAAGATGGAGACATGCCGTGTTCAAAATTGTTTTTGCTATATCCATGACACATAACAAAAAAAAGCGCTCATGTACCCACACATTCTGAAATATCACAAGATATCAAAATATCTGCTCGAAGTGTTGAATGTGTATAAAGCTGTAATTATAGCGTAATGTGCGCGTCAAATTGATACAGTCTGCAATGCTCAAGCATTTAACGTCCTGTTTTACGAGACAAACTTGGAATCTATGCATGTTAGATCTATCAGTTTCACCGTTGCCTTGAAAAATGAATCGATGAATTATGCCACATAACGTTACCTAATATACCGCTGAAATGTCTGTCTGTAGACTGATGCTTATGCGTAGCTCCAACACAGCTGTGTTTCAAACAACTCGAGGCTTGTCATTGCCAGTTCCTTAAGAAAAGCAAAGGAAGGCGGACTAAACATGGAGAGTTCGCTTACCTGCCGCGTTGAAACGCTTCGGAATTACAAGGATTCCCTCTTAAATTAATCTTCCTCAATAAATCGTGTTAGTTATTTTAATCCCATGACCACAACTTTTACATTGGTCCAAAATACATTTAAAGGGGAAGGCAGAGCACTGTTTCACGAAACCAGGAAGACAGATTCTCGGCCGAGAAAAGTAAATGTGCCCTTAAATGGAGAGGCGGGTCGGGAGTAATTCGTGGTAATTCGTCTATTAAAGCGACAGTGACATAGTATAGTTATTTCTTGATACCTAAAAAAAGAAAAGAAAAAAAACCCTTGAACTAATTCAACCTTCAGTTTGGTCGGTAAATAAGAGATAAAAATATATGTTCAAGTCATGTTTTGGTTAGCCTACAGAGGGGGTTGCAGCAGTACAAGATCTGCATATTGTAAATAAAAATACGTTATAATTTTTTTTAAATCTATAGAACACTTGTCACATTGTACAGCAGTTTTAACATAAATACAACATTGTGAAATGTAATTGCTGGGAGAAACACGTAACAAGAAGTGTTTACATAATATGTTGTTAACACAGCACCCTCATCTTTGCATGAATTTGCAATTGCCATCATTTTGCTGCCAAAATCTCTATTGTGGAAATGTCATAAATTCTCTATTGCATAGCCTACTTTATACACCAGTTATTTTCAGACATTGAATTTTATTGGCAAAGAATGTCAGTGGTAGGGATTTATACAGTTAACATGTGACAGTAGTGGAAATCTGAAAATTGCATAGGGTAATACAATAGTGACAAATATTCAAATATCGAATACTTAACAGTTCCAAACTTCTACTTAAATATGACATCATCCTTAACAAATAGACACACACAACGAATGACGATGAAAGTACTAAATTTAAATTTTTCTTGGTCAGCCAGTAACTCCTCCCCTTCCGATACATAACAAATGGGTGGAGCTTACGTCTAGCTCCTCGCTAGACGTCCAGCGAGGAGGAGCGCATGCCTTTGAAAATTTAATTTAACAGCTCTGACCAAATCCACAACTCTATCCCTGCTCCACCCCATTAGATATCCAGAGAGGAGCTGAATGTCATTTGACTCTGCTGTAATAAGTAACACTTAAAATTCCACACTTTTTCTGTTTTTTTTAGACACTTTTCACATTTCTCAGAAGCGAAGCTTCATTGGTAAAATTCTATAGCGTTGAATGAGAGATAGGGATACTTATGCTAACCTTAAGATAACATTCCAGCAACGTTATGCTAACCTTAAGAATGTTCCAGCAACATTATGCTAACATTCCAACAACGTTTTGCTAACATTAAGATACCGTTCCAGCAATGTTATGCTAACCTAAAGATAATGTTCCAGCAGCATTATGTTAACGTTCCAGCAACGTTTTGCTAACCTTAACGTTCCAGCAACATTATGCTAACCTTAAGAATGTTCCAGCAACGTTATGCTAACGTTCCAGCAACGTTATGCTAATCTTAAGATAACGTTCCAGCAACATTATGGCAACATTCCAACAACGTTTTGCCAACATTAAGATACCGTTCCAGCAACGTTTTGCTAACCTTAAGATAACGTTCCAGCAACATTATGCTAACGTTCCAGAAACGTTTTGTTAACCTTAAGATAACGTTCCAGCAACATTATGCTAACGTTCCAGCAACGTTTTGCTAACCTTAAGATACCGTTCCAGCAACTTTATGCAAACTGGACATTTCCACATTTTTAGAACGTTTCAAAACAACGTTCCCACAACCAAAATGGAACGTTAGGAAAACATTCTCAAACCTAACTTTGTTAGCTGGGAAGGGATACTTCAGGATTTAGCATGTAGCTTTGTATAGGTGGAAAACCTGTAGTATTTTTGAATTACTGACCTGCGCTCTGTTACCGGTAGGCGTGGCCTCTTAGGGAAGCGAATCAAGTGCATTCTGGGAGTTGTTGTCTTTCATCCACATAAGCCTTCATACAAAACTACATTTTCTGGCTTTTCTCAGTCTAGAAAGCTCCAAATTAAAAAATAATTTCACATTTCTTCTATTTATTTTTATTTTACCTTTATTTGCAGGTAGGCCGATTGAGAACAAATTCTCATTTACAACGGCGACTTGGCCAAGATAAGGCGAAAATGTGCAAGACACAAGACAAGAGTTACATAATACATGCATACACAAAACACAGGAGTACAAATTACAGTGAAACAAGCTAGCAATCGCTTGTAGTTAGCGAATATATTACAATATTTTAAAAATATAAAAGTACAACAATTGAATATACAAGGATTAAAATGTGTCTAGCAGGTAGATCAATTAAGTGCGTTGATTATATGACCATGATTATGGGAAAGAACATTTAAGCAATGAGCAACAAAAGTAACTTAGGCTACTACAAAAAAAGTCAGCAGGTATAACAGTAGTAGCCTACAGAAGGAAGAGGTCCACTGTGCAATGCAAGCATGTTGCATAAGGGAAGAAAGTTAAAAACCGTTAGCAGGTCTACATAAATCGGACAGGTGTTCAGAAATAGTTTAAAGGCAATTGGTGATATAAGTGTTTCAAGTTTTAAAGTTTTTTGCAATTTGTTCCAGTCATTAGCGGCTGCAAACTGGACAGATAGGCAGCCAAAAGTTGTGCAGGCTTTCGGGGTGACTAAGGCGATATACCTAGACTGCGAGTGGGTAGAGCAATAGTAACTAAACAGCTTAAATACAGCGGAACTTTGCCAAGCAGAGATTTGTAAATAAGCTGGTACCAATGAGTTAAACGCCGATTGGTTAATGATGGCCAACCGACTAAAGCATAGCTTGGTGGGTGTTGTAAGGGGCATTTATAACAAAATGTATGACGCTATGGTAAATCACGTCCAGTTTTTTCAGCAGAAAGTTTGAGGCAGTTCTAATGACATCGCCAAAGTCGAACATTGGAATGTAGTCGTTTTTTTGCCACAGCAAGTTTGGCAGCATGAGTGAAAGAGGCCCTATTGCGAAAGAGGAAACCGATTCTGGATTTGATTTGAGATCTTAGTTAGTTAATGCTGCTGGAAGGAGAGCTGTCTAACAGGACACCTAGATATTTATAGGCTATCAACATTCTAGCTCATACCCATCCAGCGTAGTGATGCTAGGTAGACAAGCGGGTGTTGGCAGTGATCGATTAAAAAGCACACTTAGTTTGACCAGAGTTTAGTAATAAATGAAGGTTTCGAAAGGAATGATTTCTAAATGACCCAACACATTAATCTTTCCAGAGTTGAAGTATCCCTCTAAATATATTTGTATGTTCCAATTTTCTCAAATAGCAAAAGAAAAACTCTAAAAAGAGTTTTAAAAATGAGATATAACAGCAGAGAGAAAGATGTCAAATGAAAGTTAATGTTACCGTCACTCCCACATCCGCTGTAAATACACTCACAGCAGCGTTAACTAACCTTTTGTGATTTGATGCAAAGGTATACTACGTTTAGTGTTATAAATGTAGTTACATGTGTACATTTAACTGCAGGATTTAGGATGCTGACCGTTAAAACGCGTCATGAACATAAGACTGTATACGAAGAGTTCAGTTAAGCCTCTAAGTGCCATTTGAAATTTTCTTTTAAAATGATAATTTTTATCAAGCTTGTATATTTAAGTTCAGTAATTTCACTTAAATGACAATTAATAGGTAATCGTCATTGCCATTTAAGTGAAATTATTTAACTTAAATATACAAGCTTGATCAAAATTATCATTCTAGAAGAAAATTTCAAATGGCACTTAGAGGCTTTTGCATCTGAACTCTTCATACAGTCATGAATCATGATGAATCACAGTCTGTGAAAAAGGTCTGCAGACATTGAAGTGGATTATACTTTGTCTTGTTGCGCTTTTCACTTATTATTCACATTATTTATGGATGTTAATAACCATAGGATAGTTTGTTCCTGCTTCTGTTTTTACTTTCTGAATTATATATATAAAAAATAATTTTATTTATAAATGAATTTCACTGTATATAGTCTAAAGTATGAAAGAAATGAATGTACATTTTTAGAATAACTAATTTCTACATTAAACACAATACGCCAACCCATTCGCGACTGTGATTAAAGGCGACACTTCCGGTTTTCTTCCCACCGGAGCCTCGCTTTCGATTTCAAAATAACGGCTGAGTGAAATCAGCGTATTACAGTGTGGAAAATTGTGCAAATGGTGAGAAATTAGCAAACATTCACATACCTAATTTGTTTGATAATATTTTGGTAAAACCAACATCAAGAAATAAGATCATTGAACAGCAGCGCCACCGTCCGTCCAAATTCTATATACATAGAAGAGTTGCAAGTCCGACTAGTGGAATGAATTTGTGCTGAGCTGTAGATACGCCAGTCTCTGAAAGGCTGCGTGGGATTCACTACTTGAGAGACTAACTCTGTCAAGAGTTAGTTATCCGAACGATTGCTTTGGAAATAGGAGCATTTTTCTCAAGTAAATCTACTTTCAACATTTATATTCATACTTCCATCTGGCATCCAATGCAATGATCACATTTATTACTCTTTTTGTTGAATTGTGCATAATTTATCGGACTCTGGGTGACATCACTGAAGGTGAGATATCTTTATTTTCTCTTCCTATAGGAAACAACAATCGACACTGGACTGAGTTGTTTTTGTACATAACTTGAGCTTTCTCAATCTGTATTTCGTTCGTTAAGCAACAATAGGGTTTAACGTTAAATGAAGAACAGCTGTGATTTTGTTTACCTTTGCATTTGACTTGGACTATCAGGTCTTACTGGAGAAATGGGGATTTTATTTTAGTTTTTGGAACGAATTAATTGGATAGTATATGTAGGCTAAATTGTCAAACTAAATAACGTTTAAAAGTTATTTATGTGTTGTAGTGCTCGGTTTCCCACTAGCTATTGATTATCAAAGCTAAAATGCCATTCAATTGCGCATTAGATTTCTTGGATGATTCAGAATCATAAATGATTCAGACTACAGAGTGAAATAAATGTTGACGTACTTGGTGAAATGAGCTGTTGGAACAAAACACAGACATTAAACATAGTAGCCTACTTTGTTTCATCCATTTAGCGTTTAATGTAGCCAGAAACATATGATTAATATGTTCACTATTTGATGTATGATGTCCATACTGTCTAAGCAGTTGTAATTATAACCCAGCAGTGACCCAGTAAATGACTGAGTGTGAGCTCACCATCTGTGACAGGGCCCTAATTTGGCCTATTAAAGGAAGAACTTTAACTGTCACCTATGGGTTGATTGTCCCACGGTGGGGACAAAAACATACCAAAACATAAATAAATTAAAGTCTTGCCATGTATATCCTATGCATGTGAACTGATTAACTGAAACAAATGGCATGCTCATAAAAATGTATTGTCGTTTTGCATATTTACATAATTTATGTGATAAAGTGGTTAATGTGAGTAAAGTGGTTTGGCTCTCTGCACAGTCCCAAATAGTTTGTGAAAATGAGAACAACATTTTCCTCACAAATTAGGATTTTTTTTATTTTTTGAGTCACAGTCTTGGTATGACACAACTTTTTAGACTGTAGACAGCTGCAGTCAGTCTTCTTCATGAGTATTAATTCTACATTTATATATTTAAAGTAATGTATTTAAAGTCTGGCCATCTGTCCAGGACTCCAGGGTGTTTTCTCTATGGCCCAAGACTCTGGGATAAGCTCCAGCATCCTGGCGTCCCTACATAGGACAAGCAGTTTGGAAATTGGATGGATGGATATTTGAAATGTGATCCCTCTAGGCCTGGCAACAACTTTGCATACTGTTATCCTCTTTCCATATACATCATTGGCTTAAATTCAGTTTTTCTTTTGCTCAGACATGTCTCAATTTTTACCACGAAGAAGAAAACAGTGATTTGTAGGGATCAGAGAGAGTACATTGAACTAGCCTACTTACTGAGTACTTATTATTGGTTGCAAGAATACATACCACAACTCAATAATTATCCATCTATTTTCTATATTTGCCTGTCCTAGGTATGGTCACTGTAGTCTTTACACCCTAGACAGGTGGCCAGCTCAATAATTGAATATTACACTTAAAAGGTAATAACTACCTACTTTTTTCATACATGGCAGGGCTCGACATTCAGCCTGTACATCAGTCATTTACTTGTCTGAATTAAAAAAGTTACTTTGCCAGGAAAACAAAAAGGATTTGTGTGTGTGGTGTAAATGTAATTTTTTTCTGAAGCAATATTCTTATCAGTGTTCTATCAGCTCTTACTTCCTTAAAGCAGTAGCCTATATTTGTGATATTTGCCCCCATAAATTGGTTTATAGGGCATTTTTTTACCTTTTATAAAGGGATTTTTCCCCCTAACCCTATGAATTGTCCCCTTTTATATCAAATTCTTACATTTTATTGATAAATTAAATTAATAAATCCAAATGAAATCAGAATAAAGAATATCCATCTTTCCTTGCAGAGGAAACACAAAAAAACTGGTTAGAAGCAGAAGCAAAATACAGCAGTATGTTTCTGTGAGTTTCTTTGCATATGTGCTTGCATTCATTTGTTTTGGTTTCTCCTCGAGAGTCTCATAAAGATACAGCTTGCGCAAGCTTCAACTGGTGCGAACTTTTTAGTGTCAATACATTATATATTACCAATCGCGTTTACACATTGAATGTACTAAAATTTGAATCATTATTGCCCAAAAAGTGTTGGTGGTTCCCTAGCAGACAAGCGTTAATGTCGAGCACTGCATAAAAAAAAAAAATATATATACACTCACCGGCCACTTTATTAGGTACACCTGTCCAACTGCTCCTTAACACTTAATTTCTAAGCAGCCAATCACATGGCGGCAACTCAGTTGATAATGGTCTACTCCACTCCAGTGATAATAATGGTCTAACGGTAATAAATATTCCCCACACCATGACACCACCACCACCAGCCTGAACCGTTGATACAAGGCAGGATGGATCCATGCTTTCATGTTGTAGACGCCAAATTCTGACCCTACCATCCGAATGTCGCAGCAGAAATCGAGACTCATCAGACCAGGCAACGTTTTTCCAATCTTCTATTGTCCAATTTCGATGAGCTTGTGCAAATTGTAGCCTCAGTTTCCTGTT
The DNA here is from genome assembly GCA_031834385.1 of Semotilus atromaculatus. Lineage (NCBI taxonomy): Eukaryota > Metazoa > Chordata > Actinopteri > Cypriniformes > Leuciscidae > Semotilus > Semotilus atromaculatus. The sequence goes on from JAULUF010000052.1 coordinate 13,849,936, forward strand.
CTTAGCTGAAAGGAGTGGCACCCGGTATGGTCTTCTGCTGCTGTAGCCCATCTGCCTCAAAGTTCGACGTACTGTGCGTTCAGAGATGCTCTTCTGCCCACCTTGGTTGTAACGGGTGGTTATTTGAGTCACTGTTGCCCTTCTATCAGCTCGAACCAGTCTGGCCATTCTCCTCTGACCTCTGGCATCAACAAGGCATTTCCGCCCACAGAACTGCCGCTCACTGGATGTTTTTTCTTTTTCGGACCATTCTCTGTAAACCCTAGAGATGGTTGTGCGTGAAAATCCCAGTAGATTAGCAGTTTCTGAAATACTCAGACCAGCCCTTCTGGCACCAACAATCATGCCACGTTCAAAGTCACTCAAATCACCTTTCTTCCCCATACTGATGCTCGGTTTGAACTGCAGGAGATTGTCTTGACCATGTCTACATGCCTAAATGCACTGAGTTGCCGCCATGTGATTGGCTGCTTAGAAATTAAGTGTTAAGGAGCAGTTGGACAGGTGTACCTAATAAAGTGGCCGGTGAGTGTATATACTGTGTATATATATATATATATATATATATATATATATATATATATATATATATATATGATACATAGATATATATATGATACATAGATATACATACTCAGACACTCCAGTGTTTACTAAAACTTTGGTATTTGGAATATAGCTGAAATAAAATAATACATTAAAGGTAAACAGGGATATTTTTAATAAAAATTAAATGACAAACAACAAAATTACTTAAAGTAAAATTAAGTTGAAAGTTGAAAATATAAAAACAAAAGCTAATTTGAAACATTAATAAATACTATAATAGTATACATGTAAATACTAAAGTACTAAAATAACTATTTTTTTGTCATAGAAACTCCTACCCGTAAGACAATCTCTATGACTTTCAAAGATCCTAATCCAGTAAACTGACTTGGAAACCCTGAAATGGCTGAATCTTCAGTTTTCTGTGCGCAGAGAGCAGCAACTTTTGGCAAACGTGTTTTTGGCATTGGTTGAAACAGTTATGTCGTACTTTCAGTTGATGCTGATACATACTGTTGAGTATTGAACTTTGGTTGCTTAGTATATTTTTTCCTGTAATAAGCTTATTTTTAGGGAATGCTCACAGTTATAGACTAAAAAAAAAAAGTTCCCCCAAAGAGTTTTAAAGGTTTATGTACGTGAAACCGGAAAAAAAGTGTGTGAGAGGAAAGAATGATGATGGTGGATGTGGTGCATGGAAACAAAAACAGGGATGGTCGGGGATCTTTTTCTGTAGCGCTGGGACTGCAGGATACTGATGATGCAGCTGATTTGCTGCTGTGATGTGCCGGCCAATATTTTGACTCAGTCTTTTGGAAGGTGACTTTTTGAAAATGTTTAGATATCTACCCAAAAACTAGTTTTACTTCAGGTTTTATCTTATGTTTGCTCTCAGGCTCAGTGTCTGCCTACCATGACACCAATGAAGTTGTGCATGAGGACGAGACTTACCACACTCCTCAGCTGGACTACAAACGTAAGTACTTTCACAAATGAAACAGCATGATTAATAGTGACACTGTAAAAAATATTCTTGGTTTAACTTAAAGAATTAAGTAACCTGGTTGCCTTCAAATTTTAAGTTCATTGAAATTGAAAAATTTAGTTAATACAATGATACAAATTGGTTTCATCATCAGAAACTCAAAATATTATGTTATCTGAACCACATAAGTTATCTAAGTTGATTTGACAAAAGAAAAAGTATTGTGATTACAAATCATGAAAATATTTTTTACAGTTACTTTAAAACCTTTTTTTTTGCCATCAGATCCGCAGTGGTGCCATACACTTAAGCTATCCAACGGGGAAGTGTCCTGTTCTTCCCCTCGAGGCGGGCGCTACCAGAGCTCGCTTGGAACTCGCTGTTTGTTCTCCTGTGATCGAGGATATAAGCGGCTGGGGCGATCATCTGTGCAGTGTATGCCCAGTCGCCGCTGGTCTGGAACCACTGTCTGTCGAAGTAAGTACTTAAAAGTTGTCAAAATAATTGCACCACAGAAACTAGTCCTTTGATTAAAAAAAAAAAAAAACATGTATTAGGCAGCTGCTGCTGAGTATTTGACTAAATCTGTCCTTACTTGCACCATGTGTTTATATTATGTCTGAATCTCTCAGAGGTGCGTTGTCATGTTCTGCCTCTGATTGACCACGGTATGTACAGTTGCACCCGTGGTTTTGTGGTAGACTCCAGGTGTGACTATACCTGCTATGAAGGCTACCAGATTGAGGGAGATCGCTACCGTATGTGCCAAGAAGAGGGGAAATGGAGCGGCACAGAACCGACGTGTGCAGGTACAGTAAAGTCATCTATTTGGAAATCTTGTCTGATGCATTTAGTTTCCAGATGCCAAATCAGAGAGAAAACATTGTAATATTTAATAAAAATTGCATTGTTTCAGATCATGACCCCCCCAAACTGAAATGCCCTTTGTCCAGAGTGAAGGTTGCAGAACCAGGAAAACTAACTGTCATGGTTTCCTGGGAGCGTCCTGTTGCTAAGGATACAGCTGACAGAACATTACAGTATGTGTATCACATTTTATGAAAGCCATCCAACTTCCTCTACTGTATGTTAAACAGGCTACCTAATAAATTACCTTTTTGTCATCCCTCATCAGGGTCTTGCGAAATGGACTGGAGTCTGGGTCCGACTTTCCAGAAGGAATACATGTGATTCGCTATAAAGCCTACGACCAGGCTCGCAACACAGCAACTTGCAAGTTTAATGTGCATGTTGAAGGTAAAGCCAGCATAGACCTTTGATTTGCTTCTGTTTCACAGTGTTAAAGGGACAGTTCACTTTAAAATTAAAATTGGGTCATCATTTAATCACCCTTATGGTGTTGGTTTTCTTCTGTGGAACAAAAATAATGGACCTCACTGACTTTCATTGTATGGACAAAAGGCACAGAGACATTTTTCTAAATTTTGTGTTCCACAGAGGAAAAAGTCATGAGAAATGAAGACAATTTAATTTTTTGGTGAACTATCCATTTAATTATAATCAATTCTTTATTAAAATTTGACTAGAAAAAGTAAAAACAGTGGTAAATTCCCTAAAGTTAAATATTCTTTCCCTCAGTGAGAAGGTGTCCAAAGCTAAAGCCGCCTATGCATGGCTACCTGACATGCTCTTCTGATGGCAATAATTATGGGGCTATATGTGAATACCATTGTGATCCTGGCTTTGAAAGGACAGGTTTTGCGACACGTGTTTGTCAGCTCAACCGCAACTGGTCCGATGAGGCTGCTCAGTGTGTATGTGAGTATGTGGTTTAGAAAAGCATATAAAAATTCAAATAGTAAAATAGAACATGCATACACGCACGCACACACACACATACATATACACATACATATATATATATACATATATACCAACCCCAAATATTTTAACGGTAGTGTAGAAATATAAAAAAAAATCATGAAGTTATATTTCTTTACGTAGTGATTGAAATGACATTAAATATTTGATTGAAAACATTTTTCTCCAAGTATGTGAAATGTTTGCTTTTTCTTGTAGTAATGGAGATAAAAACAGACGTCAGGTCTGCTGGTGCTCTGCTTGACCAGTTTTATGAAAAGAGAAAGCTGCTTGTTGTATCTACTCCAGATAATGCTAACCAGAACTACAGGCTTCAGAACATTATGCTACAGGTAATATCGATACTTCTTTCACTCTAACAAACAATCACAGGAAAGAAGAGTGTACAACTATATGATTGTGGGAATGTTCTGAGACAGAAGGCTGAGTGTGGTCTGGATCTGCGACAAGTGACCGTGATTGAGCTGTTAGGAACTCCACCTCGTGCAGTGGGGCGCATCAAAGAACAACGTCTAGAGCCTGAGGTCATCGAGGGTCTTAGGTAACGCACTATCTAAAGCAGTGTTTACATGTTAAATACCATTATATTTAACTATTGTATTTGCAACTGCAATATTACAACAAAAAAACAACAACATGGAATTTGGAATGCACCGATCATGATTTTACATGGCTGATTTTTTTTAAGCACATTTGTTTATTTTGAATATTTATTTTCTCTATTACAGACCAAACTAGCTTTATACAACAACACAAAATCTCTGTAGTCATTTGAAATTAGAGGCAACCACTGCATTTTAATCACTATCTAAACAAACATAATCAGTTGTTATATCATTTCAAGATTTAAAGCAAAAACAGAATGGTCTGACTTCAGATTTGTGAGATTATGCTACATAAAATATCTGCACCAAACAAAAACAGCAGTCAGACTGAATAAAAATGCAAATTCTCTTTGTCGGTAGGTGGCGCTTATGGAACAGCAGAGATATTGCGTTTCCTTGGTTACCGCTGTACACAAAGCAGTGCTGCACTTATACACACTACTTAGTTTAATAAGAGTATATGGAGATTGAGGAGAAGATAATGCCATCAACTTCTCTGAAGATAATTTCATATGAACCCCCACCCCAAATTCAATATTTATATTTTTCTTCCAAATATTTCGAGCATCACAAACAGTGAGCTTGCTGTGCCTGGTACTCTTTGCGTCCGTCTTTAGCAAGTCCCGTCTCTGGCCTGAGTAATATTTCCACACAAATTACATTTTGGCAAATGATTGCAATGCAATTTACACTATCCAGTCAATTCCCATGTTTCAAATCAAATGAGGTGCAAACTGGATTTCATGCTAAATTTATGTTCTTCCAGAGACATATTGGCCAGTCTTCTATTTAAGACCTGGTGTTTATACAAGCCACATGACAGTCTTGGACAAGACACTTTCACATCCACAGTGACTCTATACTGAAGGAAATCATTTTGGTGATGCTCTGTACTATGAATGTATTCTTCCAATCTAAAAGAGGTAAATGTTTGGTTTTTGTATGTAACAGACAGGCACTGCATATCTCGACAGCCTATTTCACCATGGTGTTGCTGGATGAATACGGCGTGGACAGGGAGCGCTTTGTTAACCCCACCACCTCTGATGAGCTCTACTCGTATGTAGAGGAGTACCTCCTCACTGAGGAGGAGCGAGAGAGACTGGAGATCAACAGGGACTTCTGTGACTGACCTCGGTCTGATCAACTCCAGATCTACGTGGGGGGGCATGGTGATGTTGTGGGTGGGAGTTTTCCTTAGTGTGGTTGGTCATCAGGATGCATGCACCCCCTGAGCCTGTTTCTTAGACAAATAGTCATTTGAATCCACATATTGTAGCCATTATTAAAAGAGAATCACAGCTGGAAATGTGATTTAATATGGAAAAGGTTTTAATCTGCAAGTGGGAAAACTGCCAGTCAGGGTTGCAAAAGATACATATATTTTGAGAAAAAATAATTTTAACCATCTATAATCGAGTGCACAGCACACAATGCGGATTCTTAAAAATATTTAATATTTATTAAATGCAAGTATTTCTATGTAGCTCCTAAAAATAGTGTGCTCACGGAGTAAATCAGCATTATGTCATTAAAATACATTGTGTTAAAATATGCGAAACTTTTTGGGCCATACATCAAGTGCACATTTAAAACCAAAGTGTTATTCAAATAAAACATTTACTGTGTTCAAAGGTTCGTTTTTAAGAACAGCATTCAAATGATGTTGTATGTGAAAACATCCATTCAGCTGCAATATTTATAGGAAATAAATACAATTAACATTTACACACACTGCATATTTCCACATCATTATTTTTGAACTGCCTTGAATGTTTAAAATATAAAAGATGCATTACCCTAAAAAGTCTTTAAAATATTACAGGGATGCACAGCTGTAACAGAACCACACAAGCGTTGTGGAATGTGTAAGCCTCAGTACTGATAATGGCTTGGGAGGGATTGCACAATGTCCTTACTTGGCTTTTCCCATGGATGAGCGCAGTAGAAGAGTGCCCTCTGCCCAAGAGTCGGGGTACTGCATCATCTTTCTCCACAGCAAGATCTCCTCCCCTGTGGAGTTTGCCACCCACTCTTCATTTCCTTCCTTGACAGTCGCTGTGCAAACATCAGTTTCAGATGACTTGAATATTTGTATTCAGCAAAGATGCATTCAATTGATTACAATTTGTAATTTATAATGTTACAAAAGACTTCAATTTTAAATAAATGCTGTTCTTTTGAACTTTCTATTTATCAAAAGATTCCACAAAAATATTAAGCAGCACAACCGGTTTCAACATTGATAGGGATAAGAAAAGTTTCTTCAGCACCAAATCAACATAGAATGATTTCTGAAAGATATTGTGAAACTGAAAACTGGAGTAAGGATGCTGAAAATTCAGCTTTGCAATTACAGGAAAAAATATAGCATTTTAAAATACATTTAAACCAGAAAAGTTGGTTTGATCAAAGAAATGAAGCTTTAGTGAAAATTAGAGCCTTCTTTCAAAAACATTAACTTCTTATGGCAGACGTTTTTATGGCAATCAACATTAAAGGCTTCTGTATTGATTCTCCTCTACCTGCTCCCAAGCTGAGGCGAACTCCTCCCAGAAAGTCGTTGCTGGACAGGGTCTCTCTGTCCCAGACAGTGAGCTCCAGACACATGTCCTTCAGCTGCTCCAGACTCAGATCTTTGTACACAAATGTGTGGTTGTAGTTTGGGTTCTTTGTCTTCTTCATAACTGGAGTCTTCTTCTTTGAGGAAGACTTGCTCTTTGATGGCAGCAGATACCTGAGGGGCAGAATTATTGGTAAAAATAAACAAAAACAAAAAAGTCCTTTTAAATTGGGTAGAGGGAATGAAACCCCTTCACAATGCAATACAAACCCTTTCACAAAGGAATCACATGTGCCTCCAGCTTTCATGGCTGTCAGATTTTTAGCCTCTTTGATCAACACATGCAGCTCAGCACCATCAGCGGGTTTGGTCTTTTTCCCTTTGTTGGAGGAAAGAGGCATAATTTACTATGTAACACTAACTAAAGATTTTAATATATACAGGTGAAACTCGAAAAATTAGAATATCCTGCAAAAGTCATGTATTTCAGTAATTCAAATAAAAAGGTGAAACTAATATATTTAGTATATATAACTATATACATATGCATGATTATACTTTTCAGAGGGCCGGCATTTCTGTATTAAAATTTTTTTAAAAAATTTATTTCAAGTAATATTCTAATTTTCTGAGATTTTTAATTTTGGGGTTTTCATAAACTGTAAGCCATAATCATCAAAAATATAACTTTTATTAGATATTCTAATTTTCCGAGTTTCACCTGTATGAACTAGGGCTGTCAAATGATTAATCGTGATTAATCACATCCAAAATAAAAGTTTTTTTTACATAATATATGTGGGTGCACTGTGTATAATTATTTTATATATATAAATACACACACATGCTTGTATATATTTCAGAAATATTTTCATGTATATACTGTATATAGATTTATATATAATTTATATTATATATAAATATAAATTTTATATATAAATAATATTTTTTTCTTAAATATACATGCATGTGTGTGTATTTATATATATACAAAATAATTATACACAGTGCACCCACATATATTATGTAAAAAAAACTTTTATTTTGGATGTGATTAATCGTGATTAATCATTTGACAGCCCTAGTATGAACACTAACTGTTTCCTCACCTTTTCCATTAGAGTCCTCTGTATGTGTCTTATTTGCGGTGACATATTTAAGGGAAATCACCAGCTCTCCTTTGTATTGATCGAATGGAGATGATGGTAAATGGCCAGCTGCCTATGAAGACACGCATGAAAAAATGTAAAGGGAATATGAAACAAAACAATTGAGAACAGTGACATTTCTGTGGCATCAAAACAACCATAAAAGTGTATTACCTTTCCTCTAAGAGCCATACACTCTTCAACTGCCGAGTCAATGTCATGGCTATCCAGTGGTACCTCCACCTCACCCAGAAAGGCATTGTGGCCAAAACGGTCATAGTGCCAAACAGAGAGTTGTAGTGTGCGAGTCATCAGCTGGGTGCGGCTGATGGAATACTAACACAAACAAGCATGAGACAGCTTGTCAAGATTAAATGTTTTTTAAAAGTAAGAGGTTGCCATGATGGAGCCATAGCCAGTTTGTTTAATCTGTTTGTGTGAACTGCACATGTTGTTTACTCTAGATTAAAATGAGGCAAGCATAAGAACTAATATTTGTCTCGCTGTGACTCCCTGATAAGTGTACTTATCTTCTGTCAATATCAAGCCCATTCGAAACTAGATGTTAGTGTGCAGTGTTGTAATCACCTGCCATCAAAGCATTACACAGACTTAAGTGTAACTCAGTGGTATCAGTGTCTGATAGTATTTCTTGTTCCAAGCCATGAAAAATTGTTATTTTAAGGAGTTTAGTTTAGCTGGGAATCAGTCTATTTAAAATGATACTTAAAAAATTTTTTTTTTTTAATCTGACAGAAATTGAAACAATACCTTCAGTGTTTCCTTAAAACTGGGGTTGATGCCATGTTTGATGGAAGTTTTCTTCTTGCTCTTGTCTGGGAGGAGGTAAGCCTTGACGTATCTGTGGAAAGGAATCAACCAATTCGGGGGAGTTTAGCAAGCTTCTAAACTGAGTGATTTTCCCTCTGTAATGGGGAAACCCAATGGAATGATTCACTGGTGGAAAATTATTATTCTTGGAAGGCAGTAAAGAACTGAGACCCTCTTAAGAAATCACTTCATAGGCTGTGTGGAGGCCCACTTACGGGTTGCACTTCTTTTTTGCTGCATCAGCGTAAGCCAGCCCTTTACATTCATGGACCACAATAGACAGACTCTGGCTGGACTCATCGTAGCTGAGAGAGAAGACAATATCTCCACTCACTTCCACACGGTCATAGTCTCCTGCTTCACTGTACACACTCATCATACTGCCAAGAGTGGTCTGTGGAATAATTAAAAAAAGCTGCCCAGCACATTCAAGTTTCATATTTCATTTTATTTAGTTTGTACATAAGAAATTCAACTATAAATAAACTGCACCTTATATTGATTAATGCAAGTTTATTATTTTGATTATTATTAATAATTTATTTTAAAATGTAATAATATTCATGATTAAAATAATATTTAAATTAAGGTAGATTACCCTTGAGCCTCCCAGACTTCCCAAGCTTTTACCAAATGTCTGCCTGTGTATATTCACCAAGTTATCAATATCTTCCTCCTCCTCATCATCATCCTCCTGATGAAACAATTCAGGCATGGCAATCAGGTCACTTTAGATTGCAGATGTGAAGAATACAGTGCAAACATTTTAAATGGTTTGAACTTTATTCTTAATTAACTCACAGCATTAAGGCCAGGAACGGACTTGCTTCTATCTCTCATAGATGGCGCAGCGCTTTCTGTTCCATCTTCATGTAAATCAAGTGTGGAGGCTGGTTTAATATCTATGAGAAAAACGTGTTTGCGTATTTAAAAGCCAGAGTGGAAAAATAAATGTATGTATACTACCATTCTAAAGTTTGGGGTCAGTAAAATTTTGTAATGTTTTTTAAAGAAGTTTCTTATGCTCACCAAGGCTGAGTTTATTTCATCATAAATACAGCTAAAACTGTAATATTGTGAAATATTATCATTTAAAATAACCGTGATGTAATTTATTCCTGTGTTGGCCAAGCACAATTTCCAGCATCAGTATATTTTTTCAGGTTTGATGAAAGTAAGTTAAAAAACAACAGCATTTATTTGAAATAGAAATCTTTTGTAACATTATAACTGTCTTTGCTGTCACTTTCAATTCTTATTCAAATCTTTTTTTTTTTCTAAACCGACCCCAGACCTTTGAAAAGTATTTTATACTCAAAATATAACATTACCTGACAGTTTGTGCACTCTTCTGACACTTTTCTTAAAAAGCCCATCCACGTCACGCAAAGAGTCAGAACAGGAATTCATGTGATGAATTAATGAGGCCTTATTTTGGTGGGATGATGGTGGAAAATGCATGGGAATAGGTGACACATAAGCAGAATTAGGACAGAAAAGCACATGGCTAATCTAAAGTATGAATAAACACTTACTGTCTCAGTGGTAGAGGGGCTGTCACTATTACTGGGGACCATCAGGATGGACACAGCAGAGCCTGTGGGACTAGTCTTGGCTGTCAGTTCCTCTTTCCTAGAAGCAAATCAGAGGCTTGCATCACACTGCTACATCACAAGTCGTGGATCTCTGTGCCTCTGACTAAGATCTTACCTCTGCATTGAGGGGGTACTGTGGGAGGATTCAGTCTCAATGTGACTGGTGCTCAGGCTGGCTTTTTCTATTGATTCTGTGTCGCTACGTTGTTGCTCTCGCACATCAAGTCCCTCATAAGCCTCAAGAGGTGAGCTGAGAGAAAGAAACAGGGTCATGTACCGATGCTAGACAGAGCTGGCATCCTAATAAATCACATTCAACCACTGTGATACTGGCATCAAAAGGCTAGAGGAATAGAACACTCTCAAATAAAAATAGAATTTTTAATAACACCATTACAAACTGATATGCTTTTATGCTTTTCCTGTAGAACACAAAAAAAGATTTCTTCCTTTCAGTGTTTATGGTAACTGATGCTAAAAGCACCATTAAAGAGGTCCATGTGACTCACGCGATATTACCTGACAAGTTCTCAAATCAAACAGGTTGGACATAAATATTATCAGATGCATTTGTTTTTGTGCGTCATGTAACCAAATACCTCTGTGTTTCAAATTTTAGCAAAAAAATGCTGGTCAAATTGACCCCAAACTATTTTTTAAGTAAAACTGCACCTATTGGAGCTTGACAGCCTGCGGAGACTTGTACAGAAAAGATCTATGTGAAGTATCTCTACAATGTATTGTAAGTGTGTTGGGGGGAGACAAATATTATGTGGGACAATATGTCCCCAAAAAGATGCCAGTATCTATAAGGTCAGTCTTTGACCTTATAGGGACATGTTTTGATCCCAATGAGAAAAACAGCTTCTGAATCATACTAAGTGATGTTTTTTGAAAAATGTAAAAATGCAGAAAGTTTCCTGTGAGGGTTGTGATTAAGAGTAGGTTAGAGTTAGGGGACAGAATGTCCCCAAACCCAATGTGTGTGTTGCAGAAAAAATAACAACATTCAGGTTTGTAATTATATAAGAATGAATAATTAATACAGAAATAATCTGTTTGACCTTTAATGGACCAGTGATATCACTGAAGTACCAAAGAGAGAATTGGAAAATAGTAAATATTTTGTATGAAATTGTAAATATTTAAAAGAAAAGCATTACACTGTTTGATCAGTAGAAACATGAGACTGTATAAATAGTGCTGATGACGACACACCTCTTATTTGCTAGCGCGACGTCCTTTAGTCTTGGTTTGGGCACAGGTACAGCTTGGCTAGAATTCAAGTCAGCTCTGTTTAACAGCATTTCCCCAGCTGTCTCTTTCTTTTTAACTAGAACAGAGAGATGTAAATTTCAAAATGGTGAAGTAAAGGGGTGTATAATGATTAATCTCAAAACACTGCCAGTCATTATTCTCTAAAGTAAACCAGATAATTATCCCTCTCTCTTTTCCTCTTTGTGAACACAGGCAAAGAAAATCTACTTTCCACCCTTTATAAAAACAGAACACATTGCTCTATCCGAATGTCTGGCATCTGCTTCCTGTACTCACTCAGAGGCCTCTTCCTGAGGGAAACTCGGACTAAGTCATGTCCAGGAGCTGCAGAGAAGCGGTTAACCCTCTCGTCATAGAACCAGTCTCCGGTGCTCATCTTCAGATCTCTGAGAGAGAGAGAAAAAAAAAACCTGAAGTTGAGTTTCTGTTGAACATTAACGATTTCCATTAAGCAAGGACCTCATTTTCCAGTCTAATGTGCCTCTTAATGACAGGGTTTTATAAATGGACTGAGGCCAAAGAGAAGGATTCTGGGAGGCATGGGGTACACACTCACATCTCTTTGGCACACACTGTGCACACCCAAGATCCATTGGGTCGAACTGATTGGCATTTTCTGCAAACCTGATGTTTGCATACTCTGCATTGGCTACCGTTGCTGGTCAGAAGGCCCATGGGCTCTTGGCAGCGGCCACAGCTGCGTTCACTGTATTTCCCACTGCCACGCTTCGCACCCTTTCTTCTGGTTTCCAGCAACTCGGATTTCAGCTTCCTAAGAGTACACAAATTAAGAATTATTTGCCAGACCAACATCCTTTTCATGAATAGGGTACAAAATAGGCTCCAATTTCTGATGTATGTGATTTTATTTTTCTAGCAGTACACATTAAATAAACAGAATATTAAGCTATATTAATTCAGATATAAAAATTATGTTTTTACTAGTCTTTACTGTAGCTTTTGATCAATGTAATGTCCCTGCTGAATAAAAGTATTCATACTGACAAACTTATGAAATGTAAAAATAAAAACATTTATAAAAACACAAAACAAAAAATATTTTTTAAAACCCGAAAATTATGTATAGCTATTTTTAAAAAACGGATTACAGTCTATTTTAAATAAATAGTTTTTATTTCAGTCTGCATTCTAGAACAGGACTGATTATTGATGAAGCAACAGTGACACTCACTTCACACGAAGCTCCTCCAAGCGCCTGAGCTCCTCATCCCGCCGAAGGACCTCTAGTATGAACTCTTGCTCCGAGTCGGTCAGGAAGGACACGTTGATCTCCATGTTCTGTACCATCCTCAAGAGTCAAGCCCTGCTTCTAAGGAATAGTAAAAAAAAAAAAAGACTCAGGATGCATTAAGTCAACAGAATATATTATGTCAACACAAATGCAAATTACAGAAACTCGTAGAACCACCTCCAACAATTTACTAAGGAACATACCAATGTTGCAAATAGATAGAAGCTCACCCAACCAAGAATAGGACATTTGCTTTTCAGAGATGAAGAGCAGAGACTAATATATATAATGAGAGTGTTACACAAATAAAGGAAGCCCTGCTGTTTGTAAAAAGGGAAGAGACCTGGACACAGGGCAGAACTGACAAATAAAGGGAGTGGCCTTTCTCAGTGCCTTCACACAGTGTCTGTCAGTGTCAGTGGCTCTTCAACACCTCTCTGCAGGAGCTGAGGAATTAAACAAGCACAAGGACGCACTGTGACATGCAGCTCAACATGCAAATGAGTTGGTTACCAATGAGCCAATATCACAATAGGGAAGCAGAGATATTCCTATCCCTGTATACCACATAAATCAAGTATAAGCATATTAATATTATTAAATCATTTTTCTTAAAGCCAAGCAAATGTATATATTTTGCAAAAAAAATTGGTACTTCTCACCATGTTATTATTGAAAGGACGTAAATAATTATCTGTTGGAAAGACGTAGCCAGAGAGCATGAGAACCTTGTTTAGATTTGTCACTGGTAAAATTATGGACCGCAAATCAATAAATTTTATGTTGTTTGAGATTAAATAGCTAAAGGCCAACCGAGTGTGGGAAAAGGGGCCCAAGCAGTGGAATGTCATCAGGAAAAGAGGAAAACAACATGCAGTCAGCTTATCACAAGAGTTACCACCCTTTAAGGACACAACCATGGGTGGGGATCTTTAGCAAACTTTTTTTAAATGAGGCACTTATGATGATTATTACTCGAAAGCACCCAGTAAGAGCCTTGTAAATGCCCTTTGAGCATTTTGAGCACTGGTGGAAAAAGTGTGAGAAAAAAAAATTCAATAACCTTCAATTAATGTACAACTGGGTTGGTCTGTATCCAAAACAAAACATATGTGGCAAACTTTTTCCTCATTCTTTAAATGTTTGAGGAAAATAGAGAGGATTAAAGTGAGCATCGCTATTAATGGAAACTTCCTCCAGCTAACGTTATACTGATAAGATCAGGGCTGTGTTTCCCAAAAACATTGTAAGCCTAAGTTGATCGTAGAACCAAAATGACAACCCTGAAGGATTTGTGCTGTTCTAACAGATGGACCATACACAATACAATAACATTAAATCACTTAACGTTAACTAAATAATCCAACACTACATGTAAAAAGAGTCCGATATTAAACAGAAATTTGTTAAAACTAAAATACAAATGTTTACTGCACTTTAAGATCTTAGGGGGAAAGGATCAAATAATAAAACATCGCTCGTGACAATATGTTGTATCTTATAGGGAAGTGTTATTCTAAGGTAGAATATAAACAAAACGTGTAACTGTTAAGTTAATACAGTTTGTCGCATATTAAATAGATCTATAACATCTCTAGCCAAATCCTCTCAAACGTGCTTTCAAATTTTTACTTACCAATGGCGCAGGATTTTCCCACACTCTTTCTCTCGTTTCCTTCTCCGTGCGAGCTCACTGACTTCCAGCTTTGCCAAAAAATAATGTCGCGTCCCGGAACAAAAGTTTTCAGTCACTGCAGCTCTACGCGTCAGAGAAACTGGAAGACCATGCAACAGGTGCGCGTCCACGATGCGCGCAGACGTCAGTCAGCGTGTAGTCCATGGACAAAAATCATTATTCTTGAGCTTGGTTATTGGTCTTCAGTGTTTTATTTTAAAACCCTTCACACCTGAAATTTTTTTCCACTAAGCAAAAATAAAATAAAAATGAAAATAAAAAATCACTTTATATTTAATTTTATTTGATAAAATGATTGTGTGCATTGTCGTATCAATGCATCAGTGTGTGTTGCTGCTGTGTATTCCCTCATTTCACATTCACTTTCTGTCACTCACTAAAACCAATGGAAAAGTGAACTACATTTTATAGTCACTTAGAGGAAAAATAAAATCATATTTATTACACACACACAATCACAATGTATTACATACATTATTATTACATATATTAAATACCCTATATTTCAATTGGATTTGGGATAGAAAAAGAAAAAGCATTCACTACCATCCGAAAGTTTGGGGTCAGTGTGATTTTTTTAAGATACTTAATCAGCGAGGATTCATTAAATTAAACAAAAGTGACAGTAAAGACTTTTATAATGTTACAAAACATTCCCATGTTATAAAAATACTATTTCCTTTTAACTTTTCATTCGTCAAAGAATCCATAAGAGAATTGCAGTTTCCAGAACAAAATCAAGCAGCAAAACCTTTCTCCACATTGATAATAAGAAATTATTTCCAAAGGATCAAGTGACACTGAACACTGCAGTAATGGCTGTTGAAAATTCAGCTTTGGATCACGCAAATAAATTACATTTTTAAATATATTAAAAAAGAAAACTATTATTTCAAAATGCAGTAAAAACAAAAAAGAAACAAAAAAAATGTATTTTGATCAAATCAGTGCAGCCTTGGTGAGCATAAAGACTTTCTTTCTAACATTTAAAAAAAAATCTTGCCAACCCCAAACCTTTGAATGGTAGTGTATATTATACAATTATTTAGATTGTATTATACAATAGTATTGTAGAAATCCCATATAAATACAACAAATATTGAAGGTTTCTTGTAAAATAATAATCGATGTTGCTCTTAGGCATTATGAATTTCTGTCACCAGATTTTAAAACTTTTTTTTATTTATTTATTTTTTATTACAAAAAAACTTAAAACATTTTGCTTTTCAAACACACAAAAAAAGAGATTTTGAAAAATCAGCAATCAAAGGGTTAAATTGACTAGAGCTGATTACAGACAGAGGGTCTAAACAAAAACAACTTTATATATGAGTGAATGCGTTTATCAGAAAGGTTTACACTCTAAGTCCAGAACCACATGACTGATATGTGGTGCGTATGTTTTGACATGCTCTATGTGCTTAATATTTGTCTTCCATTCACTTCCAGTGATGTCTAACAAGAGTGTACAGATGCGTCTGGCTGCGTCTGAAGCCCAAGCAGTCCATACTTGCATATCTCTTGAAGAGTCTTTATTAACATCTATAGCAGATGAATGTTCAGGTGGTTTATGGTGCAAAGGTGTTGTGACATTGTGGTGAATATGCAGTATTCCTCCAGTGCCTCTCTTTAACAGACGACACGCCACTGGCCAACCCTCCTCTGAACTTGGTATGAGGCCCAAATTCACTCGATCAGCAAGATCACTTAAAGGAAGCTAAAAAGGATGTGCAAATGTTTATTTATTCAATTGTCCAGGGGCCTCATTTATAAAACTGTGCGTAGAATCCTTACTAAAAGTGTACGTGCGACGGAAAGCCAAAAATGGCGTACGCAAAAAAATATTCAGACTTATAAAACCGTGCGTACGCCAGAACCTGCGCAGAATTCACTTTATAAATCCCAGTCAGCGGAAGATTGTGCGCACATGCGTCTCCACCCCGAAATAACCATGTATGGAGATTACAACGCCTATAGTTTTACTATACATATCCTCATCTGCATATCATTTACATATGATTATTCATCCACGTGATATGTTTAACGGTACAAGACATTAGGAAAATATAAAATATGGATGTGCCGTCACAATACATTAATAAAAAAACATTTAGTAGCCTAGCCTTGTTTTTGAATACATAAATCAAATAGTGTAAAATACATTTCAGAGAAAGTTTTTCTCAATCTTTTCCACTGGCCAAATATTATTTATAATTGATTTATATTTTGAACGGAAACAGATAGACCTTGTTGTGCATTATTTGCACGAAACTATTTTCTCAGACAATCTGCTATTATCATGATAAGCAATTATCTCTGTAGTTAAAACATTAAAACACAGCATCCCAAAGGAAACGTGTTCCACAACAAATATGTCTATTTATTAAATAAAAAAAATGTTGTGAGTTCATGAAATCATTACTTCTCAGTAATGATTTCATGTAGTTTAAGTGTTTAACTCCTTTAATGAGAATTTGGCATATTTAATCTAAATGTTTATATCAGAAGTAAAACATAGTTTAAATAATTATTTCATTTATTTAAACCGTTATTGTGAACATGCAGTGTTTTTATGATTAGGTGATTAGCACTCATAATGAAGATCTGCCGTTAGATAGGCTTTATGCGTTAGTTTCACTAACGGCCCAGCGCGCTCGCTGGCGCGGACATTTAAGAAGGGATGGAGATTTGCTTCAAGTGACAGGCTTGGTGAGTGAAATCATATTTGTATTATCTTTCTGTATATGTATAATCTTTAGAATTTCTGTCTAAAAGTGACCAAAAGACATAACTCTAGCTCACCATCGGTGTCGCCAATTCCCTTTGTCTCCAGAATGTGCGTACGCACGGCTCAAAGTTTGCTTAAAGGTGCGCACATTCTTGCGTCAAGTTTGTTTTTTATAGATCACAACCTTTGCGTGGAAACTGGCGTACGTACGTTTCCAGCCCCGTTTTGTGCGTACGCACGCTTTATAAATGAGACCCCAGATATGTGGACCTGAAAATATTCACATAATGAGAAAATACTGTCTATTGCCCAATCCACTGATTCTCTTCCACAACAACAACAACAACAACAAAAAATCTGAAATATTAGAAGGTAAATTAAGATAATGACAATCAGCACTTTTGTATCTCAGTGTACAAGCTGTTCTCCTCACCTGCCCGTTGTCTCCTTGATGGATAGTGCAGCGGTCGGACACACCATTGATCTGTAGGTTTCTTTGAAGAGCCTTCACTGCATCTGGGTTCCATTCACAGGCATGCACATGAGCAGCCTTAGCATGTACCAGATATGGAAGAGTGAAGTAGCCAATCCCTGGACAGTGGAGTAAAATATGGTCACACATCTCAGGAGATAAAAACCATTCCAACTCTGAAATGGTAAACACACAGAATTGCTTTTACCTGCATATAAGTCAACCACAGTCTCTCCAATGCAGTTAAAGGAGGCTATTCTGAGCTTCTCTGTAATATTCCCGGAAGAGAACATGCACTTGGTGACATCAAACTCGTACCTGAAATTTCAGACAGATTAATTGATTTTAATATTCATTTAATAAATTTAGATGTATTTCTTCAAATAACGTGGCAACTTATGGGTTACCTAATATGGTTATCGATGTGTGTCACATAGCTGCTGTCTCCTAAAAGCATTGTCACCATAGGTGTGCGGTAACCATCATGGGAAATTTTTTTTATTTGTGCTAAACGTTTGACTCCCAGCGTCAGGGCAACAGCAATCCAGAATTCAGATCCTAAAACAAATAAAAAGTACGAATATATTTGAAAATATTTTGCATGTAATCAGACATTTTAGTTATAAAATATTATTCTGGGATAAATTAAATGTTAATAGAGGATATACAATCTAATAATTTTATATAAAAAACTGGACCTACAGAGGGTCTAAAATTCATTATCACCTACCAATTTCTTTCCATATTGCATTAGAGAAGCAGCATTCACTAAACAGGACAAGATCCCCGTGGCATTGCCATCGGCTAGGAATGTCTCTCTCCAGATCCTCACTCCATGTTTTCCCTTTAGAAACCAGCAAGGACTGTGCAGTCTCTGCAAGCCTCTTATGGAAAGATTTTACTTTCTCCTTCTTTGATAATGGAGGAGTCTAAAAAAAAGCAGATATACGGAATACCGAGGTTCAGATGTTCATGTTGAGTGACTTGGGTGCAAACATCTCTTAAATTGTCAGTGGTTATGTACCTGGATATCAAGAATTTCACAAAAGCTGTCCTGTGCTACATGTTCCTTTAATGCCACCAGATCAAGCTGTGCCAGAACAGATGCTACGACTGGAAGGGTTACAGTCCCATCTGAGTGTTTCTGTGCACAGTACATGCGGTCCAGAACACCTTGTGACAGTAGGTATTTTCTGAAAAATACATTAATACACCAGCAAGCTATCAAAATAGACACAGAAATGTATAACTGCTAAACTAACCATAATATAACAATGGTATTGTAGTAAAACTGTGGTTAAACAAATGTTAATCAATCCGCCAAAAGAAAAACATGGTTACTACACTTTTACTATAATAAAACCATGGTCAATTTTCGTAAGGGGAAAATATGTCGCAGTCTCGCAGAGAGCAACTGTTTGTTCGCAGCCTAACTTACCTGTACAGTTGTGCATGACGTTGCGGCACTTTTAAACACGGAATTACAAACATTTTCCACAGGATGCGTTAGAAAAACTATCACAATATATGATCTAATAATTATCTACCAAACTCATATGAGTATTTTAACCTAAGGACACACATTCTAGGAAAGAAATGTCGTTCCTAGTCGGTTGTGAGTTCCTAGTAGGAACATTATGAGTGTTGCACTTGTAGAGCGCTTGGAAATGGCAGACAGTAAAATAAATGGTGCTTATGATGATGTGATTTATGATGTGAGGTTATTAAAAGTTTTGTTGTGTATCTGTTTCTCTCGGATTGTTTTATATGCATAGTAATTGTAAAAGTTATAAAATAATGCTGTCTTTCAAGTCAACATCCGACTAACGTTACACCATCGAAACGGTAGATGGCACAACACAATAGATTTTACCGCGAAAAACATCCGTCTGGTGACGAAGAAATGCATCCCGTCCAATCACAGTAAACGCATCTTTCACACGTGACACTTTATAAACATTGTGGGGAGCGAGCACGGTAAGATATCTGTAATCAGAAGTTATAGATTTAGGAAATTATATATCCGTTTTGCCATATCCTTTTTATAGGTTTACAGATGGTCAGTTCGGGCAACATTGATATAAACTGCTTTTAATAATAATAGATCGCTATAAATTATTCATAATTATAATCTTTCATTTCGAAAAAATAAACTCAAAATAGGAATGTTAAAGGTATAACGTAAAAATAGGAATGTTAAAGGTATAACGTAAAATTGTTATAATGTAACCTGGCTTGTCATTGAACAGCTGTATGAAGTATGAAACACAAAACAGTTAATGAAACGGCTGTCCTAATGTAAAATGTTAGGTAACGTTAACGTACAACAATAACAAACTATTGTTATGGCCAACATTTTTTAATAACACATTATATAAATTTAAAACTTGTCTGACAACTTGGCCTCCCAAAAATGAAAGAAAATACCGTTGTCCTAACAACATAGTTGCACCTGCCCTGGTCTCTCTTATATAAAACAGTTCAATCCTAGTCACCTGTGCCTAACACACTTTGTTTTACTAGATGTCAGTGAACAGTTGTGTTACGTCTATACGGCTTGATTCCCTCAAGCAAGCTGACAAACCACAGATCCACCTGTTACCTTGTGAAATAGAGCATGATGGACCAGCTGAAGTCTTCAAGTTCTTTAATCCCACTGTGAAGGAACACAAACACGGTTAGTCAGATACCAGTGCACGGCTCCGGAATGAAACGCATTAAAGCTCTTCACCCAATAAAAATTACATCGTGTTTTGCAGAAACAACAGTGTCCTTCAGAGGTCGAGGGCTGAAGGGTCAGGAATTGCATTGTCCACAAGGATACACAGGACTAGTGCTGAAAGAGATCCAAAAGCCTGCGTCCGATCAAGAGGTGACCTGACCTGCACTTTTCTTTGAAGTTCACAAATATCAACTACTAAATAACAGATTATTAACAGAAATTGTTTTGGCATTTGCTTTTAGGACAGAATAGTTAAAGTTTCTTCAGTTTTCCATAATTTCACATACTGGAACTTGGAGACACCTCCCACATCTGATGATGGAGTTGTGATGGCTATGGCGTGGCCTCAGCTCGCAGAAGCGGTGAGTAACTCTTTCTTGATAACCACTTAATTACATAATTAGAATCTGATGGACTAAAAACTATTTTCTCTCAATTGAATTCAAATCTCTAAAATATTAACTTATAAATCAATACTTCTTTCTGCAGATGCACAGACCAGTAGATGAATGATAATGGACTTTTTTTTTATTGTGGATACCTGCTTCTTCTCAAGTACATTGTTACAGTTAAACAAATGTGAAAATTATTCTTTGCTGGAAGTCAGATCAACTAATTCGCTGGGCTGTGGTATTGACCACCATTTTACCAAACTGATATTGAAGTATGAATGTCACAATGTAATATGACTAACTATTAAAATTTAGTTTTATTGTTTACCTTGTGCAAACTTTTATTTTCGACATATATTTGTCCATTATTTATCAGTAACTGATACATTTTGATCTGATATACCGTACCGTTTAAAAGTCTCTTATGCTCACCCACTTTTTTTAATCAAAAATACATTAAACTGGAACTCCCAAAGCATGAAGGCAGTCATTCTGACTGCTTTAAAATGTTGCAATGTTATAACTTAGTTGAAATAAAACCCATGTAACTAACTATAGGACCCTGACTTTTCCTAAATGTGCCTATATTTTATTCTATCATTGTTATTTTATTAAAATTACAAGACACAAAATAGTTTTTGAGGATTTCTACCTTGAATGGCCATAAGTCATGTGCATGCATATATGCATTACAGACTGTGTATCATTTGCTCCTTTTCCACGCTCTTGAAGATGCATCACCGTTGCCTAGCAAAGATTTATTCTAGTTGTTTAGTCTATTTCAAAGCTGAAATCTAGCTTTAGCTTCAAGCTAAATAATATAACATTTATATATTTCGACTTTGTATCTGTGATTACAATAGCTGTTCTGTGGTTGTCGAATAATACATTTTCACATACATTAAAATTAAAAATGTAGTGTTCTGATGTTCTTTATTACCTATCCTAACATTACAGATCCATTTATTCTTAGATTTGATATAGCTTATTGAAATTATATGCAAATAATGTATGAGCAGTCAGAATGACTGCCATGGCCATTCTAGTAGTTATAGAATTCCAGTAGTTCTAGTGTTAAAAAACATTGTGAAATATTATTACAATTTTAAAGAACTGTTTTATTTTAAAATGTAATTTATTCCTGTTATGGCAAAGCTAAATATTCAGTATCCTTACTCTAGTCTTCAGTCACATGATCCTTTATTCCTATTAGAAATCATTCTGATACGCTGATTTGGTGCTTAAGAAACAATACTATCAATGTTGTAAACATTTGTTCTGCTTAATGTTTCAGGATTCTTTAATGAACAAAGTTCAAAAGAAAACAATTTATTTGAAATAGAAATTATTGCAAATTGTTACATTATAAATGTCTTTACTGTCACTTTTGAACAATTGAAAGTGCACTTCATGACTAAAAGAATTGAATTAAAAGATTTTTTTTACTGACACCAAACTTTTGAATGGTGAATAATTACTTTTGAATTACTTGAATGGTAATGTAGTTCTCTACATTTTTTACAACAAATAAATGGACCGATCACAAAAGCACTGAAAGCTGGTTTTAATTTATAGTACCTGTAAAAAATCTTTCCCTCTCACACAAAAATGCACATAACACATACAAAGAAAAACTCTTCCTTGTAGTGTCATTGTGTCTGCTCTAATGGATCTCAAAGTGACCCTATTGTGCTATTTTAAAGGAACACGCCGACTTTTTGGGACTTTAGCTTATTCACCATATCTCCCCACATCCACATTGTATGAACTTATCTAACTCTGGGGGATACGGTGAATAAGCTAAAGTCCCAAAAAGTTGGCGTGTTCCTTTAAAGGTTCCTAATTTGTTTTGGAGGTCTCCTACAATAGATGTACATGCATCCAAGGTAAAAAAAAAAAACACTTTTAATTTTCTCATAATATGCGTTGCACATCACCTCATTTCTCAAAGAGTCTGAAAATGGTCCGATCGAACATTCAGTCTCTCTAAACCCCTCCTTTCCACAAGCCGACTCTGCTCTGATTGGCCAGACGGCCCAGTCTGTTGTGATTGGTCTACCACTTACAGTGCATATCAGAAACAAAATACCTATTGCCATATCCTAATTTCAGCTCTGGAGGCTTCCTCAGGGCTTGATGATACACTGTGATACGAACAATGGCATAGGTTTTTCTGTATCAGTTCCAGCGTTAGTCCTGATCCTTTTGAAGTGCATGTAAAGTGGATTTGCAGAGCTGAAAACAGCGTCTTCTCCACATGATGACAACACGAACAAAACTTTTCCAGGCCTCAGCTACAACTAGTGTTGGAGGGCAGGACAAAGTAGATGTTGTTCACAGGCAGCCAATGAAAACCATAGGCTGGCATTATGCAAAATATGTTACATTGTTACGTAGGTATATAACAGGAAGTGAAACTGGAATTAATAAGTAATATTCGAAAAGCATAATAGGGGGACTTTAATGCTTATTTCTTGATATACCAGCTACTGTACGCCATAAGAGACAAAAACATAACATTTTAAAATGCAAAACACCATCATGAATGGCAATTAACTATTAAAAGGTTTCAATATACTAGGACTGTGTGCTGGAACCAATCTTGGTCAAGTCGAATTTACTTTTCATAAAAACAATTTACCAATGAAGATTAAAACCAGGTTGTGCAACAATACAAACATCAAGGACATGTATAACTAGTGAAATTTTTGTTACATTGGTTCCGTTTGTATATGGCAAGGAAACAGTCAGGTGGATTCCTTTCCAAAGCGTTTACTGTTTTGAGGGATGAGCCACAAATGTGGCAATTTATGTTTTTATGACATTTGCAAAAGCCTTTTTGCAAAAGGATTTTGTGTATTTTCTAAATGCCCAGTCAAGAAGATTGGACCACAATCAATGGCTACGTCTGGGGAAGAGGAGGGGGAGGAGGAGGAGGCGGAGGAGGAGGAGGAGGAGGAGGAGGAGGCGGTGGCGGTGATGTTGGAGGGTCTGACTCAACTCTGCTGCGTTTGACTGGCAGGTCGTGATCATGTGCCTTTCTGATGTGCCTGTACAAGTCTCCAGACTGTGTGTAACTGCGGTAACAGTAGCTGCACTCATACGGTCGTTCCCTGGTGTGCACAATGGCGTGTCTCCTCAGGGTGTAAGCACAGGAAAAGGTCTTTCCGCAAGTGATACAAGTAGGCACATCCTCCATGTAACTCCCCAGGGAGTCGTGAAAATCCTCAAGGTACATGGTCTGTTGCTCCAGGTGGGAATTGGCAGAAAAAAGGGATGACGGCAAGCCAGCGGTTTCGGCTGCAGAAGAATTTGGACCTTGCGGTGAAGGAGGGAAAGAAAGGGGTTCTTGATGGGGAAGATGAATTAATGGGTGTGCTGTCATAAATTGAGTATCAGTGAGCTCCTCGACATCATGGTTGCTGTCATAATCGTCCCCATCGTCTAAATCTTCATTTATCCTTGGGCCATTATCCATGACCACCGTCTCATCTGTGTCATCAGACTCTTCATCGGAAATCACAATGGCCTCTACTTTCACTTCAAAGCTCTCTTCATTTTCCTCCCCTGAAGTTTGTGAAAGACTTTCTCCCCTAAAGTTTTGCGAAAGTTTAAGCTTATTTTGCATGCTACTTGTATTGAACGAAGTGTTCTCATGTCTCCTTTCATTTTGGCTCTGAATGTGCTGTGATGACTCTGGATTCCCAGAACTTTTATTCTGGACTTCGAGTTTTAGTATTTGAGTCGGCATGAAAACACTAGGTTCATGTTCTTGGGCAGCACTGGTGTTGTCCACACTGCTCAGAGCCAAGGCAGTGGCTACAACAGGTTGAGTCTCTGTCTGAATTAGTTCTGTTGTACTACACGGACTTGAAAGTGCAGACTCAAGGCTAGCAGACCGTGCTGATATTCTTGTTTTGTCAGGTCTAGACGATGAACGATATGTGGATGGTCCTGAACAAGAATTACTAACAGCTGGTAGCGAGTCCATTCCTGGTTGGGTGGTGTCTGCCATCTCTGACCTCTCCACGCTGTGTGTGAGGAGGTTAGCCATCCCTGCTTGTGTTTCAGTCTTGGTATTGATATAAAGTGACATTTGTTGGCTCAA
Organism: Semotilus atromaculatus; assembly: GCA_031834385.1. Classification (NCBI taxonomy): domain Eukaryota; kingdom Metazoa; phylum Chordata; class Actinopteri; order Cypriniformes; family Leuciscidae; genus Semotilus; species Semotilus atromaculatus. The sequence continues at coordinate 13,874,702 of JAULUF010000052.1, forward strand.
CTGATTACAACGTTCTAGTCCTCCATCTCTTCCTGTTTCTGCACCAGGTACATCTTTTCTAGGCGAGCCGTCAAGCCTTCTAGGTTTAGCAGACTCATTTGCTCCAACCTCTACTCTTGTGCTATCCGCCTCAGCCAATCCTCGACCCTGAAGTCTTCTCTTACAAACTCGCACCACATCATTCATATGTAAGAAGCTGGCTGCGGCGAGCACGTCCTCAGGAGGGGGGTGGGTTGCTAATTGCAGTACTCCTTCATACATGAAATCAAGAAGGAGTCCAAAGGCTTGAGGGGTCACGATATCTCCATTAATAGTAACTGTGTCTCTCTGTGGCCCTCCGTTGACTGTGGTGGTATTTCCCATTGACTGATCTGAGTAAAACATATGAAAGAAAGGGGAGAAAGAGGCCAACACGGCACGGTGGGCTCCGAAACGAGTCGGTCCGACCTGCACGGTGCAGTCACATAGGAAACCTTGCAGACGCTGAGAGCGCAAGCTGGCTAAGAGCTGCTGACCATGTCCTGGGAACTCCATTTCTACTGACAACCTAGTAAAAAATAGTATTCATTAATGTTATTCTCCAGAAGATGTATTATATTGTTAATAAGCAGTTTATGCAGTGTACATATCGATAAAATATCTTAAAATATTCATTAAAATATGACAAAATTAATAATATTAGCATCTACTTCTTGTTAAGATGAAATGTTTCTTACAGAAATGTCCAGAGTGCTGAAAAAGTCCCCACGTCCGCTTTAACATCTGCTGCTTTGACGCACCACCGTCTGCTTTATTGATCCACTGACATTCTCTTGATATCAAAAGTTGTTCACTAATCCATGCTAATAAATGTATATACTTCAATCCTCAAGGAATACAAACTAATTCATAATCTTCGTGTATTCTTCACACATTTTTCTATGATGGGTTAGTACACCAAACCTTCTCCGGAGCACTGTAATATAGCATCGAAAGCGTGACACATATCCTTAAAATATCTTCTAGCCAAGAGGACAACCAGTGGTTTATTGATTCTCTGTAAGTAAAGACCATTGTGTGAATTTTTAAAACGTAAACGCGATACGGGAGTGTTTTCCTTTAGGACAATACATGACGAACACACACTTCTACATGTAGTATGTTCAGCATGTATGTACAAGTGTGCTCTGCCACCTACTGACGAGGAGGAATACGAAAGGGGAAAAAAACATACCAAACATAAAAAAAAATTCTAGGCAGTTAAATTAAACATGATATTTAACATGACCTTATTATTATTATTATCATTATTATTATTGTTATTATTTATTTGTATAGGAGAGAAAAAAATCACATATCACAAATCAGTCTAATTTAGTTTACTAATTTACTAATTTAGTTACTATTATAGCTTTGACCAATATTTTGAATTAGCTTTTATTTTCCGTTTTTATTTTAGTTTTAGTAGTGTTGTGTTTTAGTCATTTTATTAGTTATTGTTTTTATTTTATTTATCTATATAGTTTTTTATTCATTTTATTTCCGTTTTAGTTATTTATTAGTACATCGTTAAACTAAATAAAAATGAGAATGTTGCCTTGGCATTACTATATCTTAAATAAAACAAGTTAAAAAAATCATTTCAGTAAACGTTTATTTTATTTTAAGTTACGAAATTATTTAGTTTTAACTGTTAACCCTTTCACCAGCAAAAGTCTTTTACTAATATATTAGAATAACTATAACTATTATACTATTAATAACAGTATTTAACGTACTATTACAGGAAACCTTTACGTCAAGGATGGTTTTCGTCGGTAGCTTCACACTGATAAGTTACCCATGATTCTCCGCACAGTCTACCGCTAATTCAAAAATGGAGGAGAGTGAGAGAGAGTCGGAAAGTGAGCGCTGTTCAGCAACTTCCCAAACAACTGAACAGCAAACCGCTACCGAGACCTCCGGCCAAAAGCTAGAGACTTGCGAAGATGATGTCGAAACTAAGTTGGATATCAGTTCGGATAAGTTTGACCCATTACTCGCTCTGTATTCCCCGAAAGTGCCATTGCCTTACCCGAATATCAAGTGCTTTAATAATATAGCAGAATATGAGAGCTTTATGAAAGGTGGTCGAGGCCGAGCAAAACCCGAAAATGTGGAGAAAAGACTTCGAAAAGCTCAGAAAGGTAAAGCAGACCCGGAGAGGATAGAGAGGCTAAAGAAACTCATGGTGAACAACCCGGTTGAGGAGGAGGGAGAAGGAAGCGGAGTCAAGCGACCGCCTCGACAGCGAAAAGCGGCCAAAAATGTTCTTACCAGAATGCCACGTACGTTTCTCTCTTTACTGTATTAGAAGACAATAGTAAACCCTACACTGTTGATTCTCAACCAAATGTGCTTGGTGAGTTCTTCTCAGTGTTGTCTGGGTTGGTAACTCACTAGGTTGTGTCTATCTTTGCAGTGCATACAGGCAGTCCATTAGGAGAGCTCAATAGGTGCGTCCAGGAGAAAATCCGAGTCAAAGTTCACATCCGGACCTTTAAAGGGCTCCGGGGAGTGTGTTCTGGCTTTGTGGTGGCATTTGATAAGTTCTGGAACCTGGTAAGTATTAAAACAACTTTACTTATTATTATCATTACTAATAAATGTATTAGTTCCCTTTTTTTTTTTTAATCGTCCGGATTCTTTTGGTGCCAGGCGATGGTGGATGTGGATGAAACGTACAGGGAGCCCCTTTTGGGACAAGCTCTTTATCATGAGAAAGCACTTACTGTCACAAGGGTAATTCATTTGAATGTTTTAATATACACACCTGATTATTATGAATAACCAAGTCAAATCTTGATTTTAAGTGATAATAGAAAAATAAACTTTTTTTTTTGTACAGTGGTTTATATTGTATGTTTACACTCTTTAATATAATTATATTGTTTATTAATCAAATTCTCTATTACAGCTATTTGAAAAACTGAAAGTTCAAGAGACTGTGGCCCTCAGTGGGGTTGAGAGGAAAGGAGGAGATAACCTCTTAAAGCCAGGCACACATAGTTCATCTCAACTCAGAGACCAAACCAGGAGAACCGACCCCAAACACACCCAGGAAAGGTCCGAACTCTCTGAGAAAGACAGGAGCACATCAAAAGTGACACAACAATCTGAAAGCAAGCCTAAAGTGAAATATGGGAGAGTGCACACACGTCATGTCAATCAGCTTTTTATACGAGGAGAAAACATTCTTCTTGTAAACGTCCAACAGGACTAAATACTGTCCTTATGAAATATTAGTTTCCTCTTTTCTTTTCTTTTTTTGGAAGTCTCCATGAAAGGTTTCATAATGTGAGTGTATCATATTGATATGTATATCAACAGGTGAAAATAATGTTAAATGTAGAGTAAACAACTCTTTTATTTTGGTTTGTTTATGAGCTTCACCTACTCAACACACTATTGGTTTTTGCTTTGAATGACCACTAGGGGGAAGTAAGACACTGATTCGTTGTAAGCGTTGCCATTGCACATTTAGCCCTATTTTTGTTACACATTTTATAAATGATCAAGGGGGAAATGGAAATATATTTAACAAATCATTACTGATATTCATTTCCCTGCTCGGTTAAAATGAAAGTAATTTATCAATCTCACTAAAACTCTTGGCCCATCAATACACTCTTATTTTAATGTCAAACTGAAAGACTGTTCTATTTGACATTTATCTCTTAGTGTAAAAAAATGTGGTTGGATTTCTCCATGGATTTCATAAAATAGTATAAATGGGTTAATTGAGCTTTTTGAGGCTGGAAATTGCATGTGGCACTCAAGGCTTTTGTCTTGACATGTTTGAATGCTGTTTTTCCCTTTCTGCATATTTTAGCCTTACATTACTCACATCATGAAAATATAAAAACACTTTCTCTTTACTTTATTTAAATCTTAGAGTTCCTTGTGATTTTACTTAGTTACATGTACATATACAATGCTTTATATCACACTTGATGTTCCATATTTCTTAATACACCTAATCAAGCCATTCAAATCTCAGTATCTTTAACCACTCTATATTTCTAAAGTAAATATTCATAAAAACACCATTGACACTGGCTAGGGGAACATGTTTTCAGATGGAAAGTAGATATAATGACTCTGAGGTAGGATACAGGATCACCCTGCACTGAGCATTTAAAAATATATACATAGACACTGGAACTGTAGCCAGTTTCCTAGTCCTAATACATTAAGATCAAGTTCCTTATTAGTTAAATGTGACTTGTTCATTTAATGTCAATTAAAAAATTCACTGGATAAGGATCCAGTGGAAATGGGACATGTGGCTGTACTGCTTTCATCCTATTAATGCATGCAACTTTTAACATTTGAAGTCAGGTCCTAGGAGGACCCCAAGAACAGATTATTTTTAAGACGAGATTCATTAGAGGATGAAAACAAGCATAACAATGAAAATGGAAATCAACTCTTTATTGTCATTCATAAAAGATCATAAGTACAATCAAGTCATTGTATGAAATTGAAAACATTAAACATTCTCAGTGGAAGGAAGATTTTGTTTTTTGTTGCTTGCTGTAGATTTGCATAAACATATAGTGTTTCCAGTAACACTCCCCAACCAAACAGACCCGACTACAAAAAAACTAAACCACTAAACCGTCGGGGGACAAAAGAAACAAGAAAGGAAGAATTTGGTCATTCTGCTTGTGAAACGCCTCAGAATGGAAGAGAGGGGCTCGGTTAGCGTCAGCAGACACTGGACAGAAACATGATATTGACAATACAGTGATGGTCCTCTGGATACAGCATCCAACTCAGTGCTACCAGGGTTTACAAACACACAGCCTCACCCTACACTCAGCATGAGCAGACCTGCATAAAAATACGAACCCATATCAGGTTCAGATATATATCCTTTAGTTACCCAAACTCTTCCTTATAAGTTAACCATGCAAAAACATAAAATAAAAAAAGTGTGTGCATATATGTACACCACTGTATATGTATCTTCTTTAACAGTACCTTTAATAAATACTGTACTTTTCATATTGTCTAAAGAATTCTTTTAGGAAGGCTGACAGGCACCATGTGTTCTAACGACAGATTATGCATTTTCATAAAGATGCAAAGTAGATCAGGTTACACATTTACTATAAGGCCACAAAGGTTTTGATTTGGAGTTGTAATTATATCATCTTGATGTTAGAGTACTTCATTTCTCTTCAGAAAATGGTTAAAATCAAATACAAAATGGCAAAGTGATCACAAGCTTTACTCCATACAAAAATCCTCACCGTCATAATTCGTTAATCATGGAACTCAATAACTTATTGTCTGCGCGCAAAAATATTTACAGGTTATCATCTTAAGGCAGAGTAGAGGAAAGGCCAGAATTGATTATTAGGATTTTTCTACAGCATTAGAAACCCAAATTTTTCCTGGGTTAAATTAAGAAGCTATATAAGAGGATAAGATCAATCAGAGTCATTCACTATCATCACATTCCTTAAAGCGATATCCCAACGCCATGGAAACGTGGGATGTGCGTGAGTGTGTGTGTGCAATGACTGAAATGATTCTCAGAACAAACCAGCCACCCTCAACAGGGCTCCTTGGTACAGCTGATCAGAAGAACATTGAAAATAATATAATCATCCAGTTGAACATCAGCATCATTTGAACAAACATTTCCTGTGAGGCTTTATTTGACATCTTTCAAGTAGTCTTTGTCTTCTAGCTCTTCATAGCTTCTTCATGATCACATCTCCTGAAAGATTGTTCACTTAATACTTTGCAAATCATTTCCCAAAGTTGGCAAAATCTGCAAAGGCATCTTGTTTAGGCTGTCCCATGGCAGGGTTCATCCCCATAACTGGCATTCCCATACCCATGCTTCCTGGCATCCCCATGGCAGCTGTAGACATACCCATGTTCATATTCATTCCCATCATGCCCTGATTGACCGGCATTCCTCCCATGGGTGGCATGGACATGGCATTACCTGTCATGCCAGGCTGCATGCCCATGTTCATTCCTCCCATCAAAGTGTTGGTGGGCGGTCTGACCATTGTAGTGGCAGCCTGCATGCCCAGGTTCATTCCAGCAAAGCCCTGAGTCATCACATTGACAGGAGTCGGAACTCCTATTGCAGGATACAGAAAAATAAAAAATAAAATAAGAATAATTAAAATAATCAGAAACCTTTATTTTAGGTCCTCAATTGTTTTTGGTGTATACAATGTCAAACTCATTAAATGTGTTATGCGTTTGTTTTTTAATACACTACCGTTCAAATGTTTTGGAACGGTAAGATTTTTAAAAATGTTTTTTATAGTCTCTTATGCTGACAAAGGTTGCATTTATTTGATCAAAAATGTTATTATTATTATTATCAATGTCGAACAGTTGTACTGCTTAATATTTTTGTAGCAAAAAAATGATTTTTGTCAGGATTCTTTCTTGAATACAAAGTAAAACAAAACAGCATTTAAAATAGAACATTTTTGTAACATTATAAAATGCATTAACTGTCATTGCTACTATGTATGATTTTATTTGTAATCTTATTTTGAAAAAACATATTAATTGAAAATGCCATAAGGTTTCAAACTAACAGCAATGTTCTTGATTTTGATAAAATATCCTAAATTAATTTTTTACAGCATAAAGCTTTATTTATATAGCACCTTTTAAAACCTTTTAAAAACTAAAGAGGAAAAATAGACCAAAAAGAATGAGAAAATAAGCATGGCAGATTACTCTCTTCATCTCATTCTAGTTACTTACATTTTTAAATTAATCTATTTGTTTTATATCATTGCTTTCTCATTTTAACTTTTCCTCATCCCATAGACCCCTTTTCAGTTAGTAAACATGGTGACTTTTTTTGGTGGGCGGAGCTTAGGTGGTGGAGGCAGTACGATCCCTCTGGCCGCTTCCCTAACATCAGTTTGCAAGTTTTGTTAGCTTGTTTTTTAACAATGACTGGAGAAAATCTGATTTTATCTTAATGTGCAAGGTCACTCGCTGTCCAGGACCGCGATTGTTAATTGCAAAAGTTCATTTTAATGGACGGAACCAGATTGCCTGACCCGTTACACGCTGTCAATGGATGGACGATCTGACAGGATTAACGTTAACGCTACTTCCGGTTGAGTGGCCTGACTTCTACACCTATCCAATAGAGAAACCGAGCGTAAAGAGAAACTGAGGGCATATAAATCTTTAGATGCTAATAACTATGTGATGAATGGTCACGTACAAGACTTGTGTGGTACGATCCTATAGCCAGCGCCAAGAAGACGACAATGTAAAGAGTGACATTACGGTGCAATTTTAATGATGTGAATATTTTCTAGAAATAAAAATTCCAGATACAGCATATATTTATTTTTCATTGATTCTTGCACCCAACAACACAACAAGATGACATTTAATAACAATAATAATAACAATTTAAGCTCCTTATGTAGCCGATTCTTTGCTGGTTTGTATTTGCCGCCTCCAGTTTTCCGTTTGTTTTGCCTCCAGCTAGCGCTGTGATGTAATTGTGACGTCGGTGCAAAAGGGGTCTATACAGACTTTTTTGAGCTCATTTAATTTACTGAACTCTAGATTCAATCCTTTCCGAGACACTCAACATCAGTCAATCCTGCATAGTTTAGCTCCAACTTGTATCAACAAACATGCCTGGACGTTTCTAGTATGCCTAGTAATATTATGCCATGAGAAGCTGGGTCAGGTGTGTTTAATTCAGAGCATATGAGCGGAGTGGAGCGGTGAGAATATCCGCTCCTCGCTCACGGAACTGTTCACCCCTCCGCTCCCCCGCTCAAAGCCACATCAGGCCGCTCCGCTCATTATCGCTCAGCGCTCAACGCAGTTTGCTTCGCGCTCCACTCAAATCTCCCCCCGCTCGCTTCAAAAAAGGTAAAAAATCTGCATGTATTTCACTTTTAGCTTAGACCACAGCCTTACCTCCCAAAGAACTAAAGAGCACCAACAACATTTTCCAAATATAAATGTTTTATTTCAAATTAAAAATTAGGCCTAGCCTAAAGAAGGAATAAATAGCCTACAAAAAAGTCCTGTAAACTTAAAACGAATAAATAATCTCCTAATAATATAATAAAAATTATATAAACAAAGATATAGATAGAAGTTTTAAAAGTAAATCAACTATTAGGCCAAAATTTTGATAACTGAACTTTCGCGCAACGGGCACAATTTATATTGGCTTATATCCATTGTAGCTACACAGATCCTGAGGTAAAATTAAACTAATAAATGGGCCTAATAATATAAATAAAAATTATATAAAAAAAATATATAGAAAACGTTTTAAAGTATAACCTAAATTAACTATTAGGCCAACATTTTGATAACTGAAATGTTGCAGCGCGCATTAAAATTTAAATAGGCTTATATCAATTGTACAAAACAACTGCTGTAAAATTAAACGAATCAATGCCTAATTATATAAATAAAAATATACAGGCTATAGACCTAAAACAAAGTTTTAAAAGTAAATTAACTATTAGGCCAAAATTCTTATAATTGAACTTTTGCGCAGTGCGCACGTGGATTACAATTTAAATTGGCTTATGTTGTCAAACTAAAAAACTAAATAAAAAAAATGAATTGCTTTCCTTATCTACAGTTCTTTTGAGTTCACCTTAAAGAACACAAGTTTGGACAATGTCAGTCTGAGGCTTCAGGTGGTTTCTTTACAGCAGGCCAGCAGCGGAGAAAACCCTCTCTGCGCTCGCAGACCCACTTGGGCGCTGAACACAATGCAAGCTACTTTACCCAGGCGGGGGAAAAGACTTAGTTTTATATTAATAGTTTTGACTGAAAATAATCTACTGTGTATGATGGATTCTGGGTCAGGTTTGACTGAGCATGCTTCAGACACGAGGTGTGAGCGCTGAGCGAAATTGGAGCGGGAAATAGAGCGAAGCTCCATCCTTTTAAAAATGCCGCTCTGCGCTCTGTCCAAGATACGCCCGCTCGCGCTCCCCGCTCGCTCCCGCTCCACTCCGCTCACATGCTCTGGTTTAATTTGGGTTTGAGTTGAACTCTGCTGGACAGTGGGCCTTCAGGAGCAGGATTGGCCCAGGTATATATGCTTACCATGCTGCATCATGTTGAGTGTGGGTTGAGAAGGCTTGGGTGGCTGCATGCCAGGGCCAAGGAAGTCCAAGCTTATGTCTACATTAGAGTTGGACCAGGTGGAAGGCACAGACACTTTGGGATTGGGCTTCTGACCAGTCGGTTGCTGGGGCATCAGTGGGCCTCCCATGGTCTGCATTGGCTGCAAAGACCAAAAGAAAAATAAGTCAGTTTTAGGACAAACCATTTATGACAGCACCCATATGATCAAAACCAATGTTTCTTCTGATTTTGTTGAGATGATACTGTTCTGCTGCAATTCAAGCATGGTAATTAAAATTCTCAGATGGCCATGAATGTTTGCCAATGGCAGAATGACAAGTCAGAGAAGATGAAAGGCAGTATTAATACTCCAGAACATTGCACTGTGGTCTTTCAGGGTTATCAAGACTCTTGAGCAATACAAGACAGAGATGCTGGCTGAGAGGCATTGTCTTCCCCTAAAATTATTTCAGCATGTTAAAATGCATCTCAAGTCCCTCTAATTATAGGGGGGGCTTTTATCTTTAGCCAAACAAAACTTGCCATTTTAAAGTAGGTCAGGCTTTTAGCATGCAAATATTATCTTTGTGCAAGGCTTTTGTTTCAATTTAATGGTTTTCTGACTTAAACTTGTTCCTCCTCATTCTGCCATACTCTGTGATGGGCGTCCCAAGGGGACCGGGGTTGATGGGTAATGAGGAGGGGGTGGGTGGAAAATTGTGCCGATGCTGCGCGTTAACCCTCGCTCGTTTCGCTTTCATGTTGCCTGCTCTCTAAACCGCTGGCTCTGAACCTCGGCCAGAATTGTCTTTTCTTGCGTAAATAGTGTTTAGTGTGCAGTTCCACTTAGATGAGCTGCATTAAGTACTCCACAGATGGGGGATCTGAATAAAAACCACATCTATGAGCAATACAGGCTCTACATCACTAGGTTTCATCTTGATTCTTTGTGCTTTAAACATTTGTGCTTTAAACACATTCTTATAACATTGAGGGATGCCAGTACACCAAAGTCCATTAAATTGGGTGTGATACCTAATAAAATGCATAGGTACTGATTTGTAAGTTAGGCTAATACTTTATACAATGACTCTGCCTAATCAAATGTTTTATGGCTTATAGGTATTATTTTTGTGGGGTTTTATTAGTACTGAGGCAATTTTTGTACTCCTAAAATTTGACTAAATAAACTTCCAGTCAATATACACATTCAAAATGTAAACTACCATTCAAAAGTTTGGGGTCTGTAAGATTTTTTTATGTTTTGGAAAGAGGTCTCTTCTGCTCACTCAGGCTGCATTTATTTGACCAAAAACAGTTAAAAGAACAGTTTAAAATAACTGTTTTCTATTTGAATACATTTTTAAATGTTATTTATTCCTGAGATGGCAAATCTGGATTTTCAGCATCATTACTCCAGTCCTCAGTGTCACATGATCCTTCAGAAATCATTCTAATATGCTGATTTGCTACTCAAGAAACTTTTTATTTTTTATTTTTATCAATGTTGAAAACAGCTTAATATTTTTGTGGAAACCATGATACATTTTTCCTGGTCACTTTTGACCAATTTAATGCAAAATGATTTATATATATTATATACAGGTGAAACTCGAAAAATTAGAATATCCTGCAAAAGTTATACTTTTGATGATTATGGCTTACAGCTTATGAAAACCCCAAATTCAATATCTCAGAAATTTTGAATATTACATGGAATCAATAAAAAAAGAATTTAAATACAGAAATGTCAGCCCTCTGAAAAGTATAATCATGCCTATGTATATAGTTATATATATACTAAATACATTAGTTTCACCTTTTAATTTGAATTACTGAAATACATGAACTTTTACACGATATTAAAATTTTTCGAGTTTCACCTGTATGTATGTATGTATATATATGTATACATGTATGTGTAATATATATATATATATATTACTAACCCTAAACATTTGTTCGGTAATATATAGCTAATCTTTTTCACCAAAAATACTGATGACTCATCTTCAATGCAAGGGGGTGATGTCATTTGTCATCCAATAAAATAAAATTGTAAGTACCACCTGCAACCCAATAGCAAGTAGCAAATCATAGCAAATTGTTTGTTGATGTAAACTAAAAGCTACAAGCTCAGCTGGAGCTTCAATAAAAAATAAAAGTGGGAAAGAAAACTGTGCTCTTTAAAGCATTTCATGGAGTCCTGAACTAAAAGATCACGATTATATGATGTATTAAGTACTCTTTCTTCATATTATATAGATAGATACATTGAGGGAAATCTCAAAGCCAGCAGGCACCTGTGATTTGGACGTTGGCATGCCAATGGTCTGAGAGGTGGTCATGGAGAAGTTCATGCTTTGGGAGGTGCTGAAGTTAGTGGTCTGGGAGGAGCCCATTAGGTCAAAAAGGTCAGATGAGGGTGCCATGGATGCAGGGACAGGAGCAGGGGCAACCTGCAGACCTGAGAATAGGTCTATTCCTACAGAGTTGACAGGCTGGGCTGCCGGGACGGCTGGTTGGGCTGCAGGAAAAGCGCTCCAATCCCCAAAGTCTCCATTTCCACTAGACGCTGGGGCTGAGGAAACACAAAAGTCTCTGATGAAATGGTGCGCAGATGAGCACAAATACTATAGAGAACGCAAGTATCACAGAAGGAAGCTGTAATAGTTCTGCTTTTTTATCAAAAGGCATATTTGTGCCTTAACTGCACAAAATCCAAAATATTGCTTCACATCAGGCTTTATCATCTAGCAAATAAAATGTTGCATGCAAATGAGCAACACAAAAATAGAGAAATGTAAAAGAACCAGTAATAAAATGATCAGTGCACTGAAGATGCATGAATATCAAATAAATCTCAGACTCTCAGTCACTTCAGCTCTGTCCCAGAAAAGCAGTGGGTAATGTGTCACACCCAACAAGAGCTGAAATGTGTCTTTGCTCATTAGCTTTTAGCATAGCAGCCCACCATATGGCTGCCTCCTCCTTTCACTATTTAAGAGCTTTCTGCTTGGAGTATTTCATAAACAGGCAGCTGAGGATGGCAAACTCTGGTCCAGCAGAAAAAAGAAAAAGAAAAACAGCCTTCTGTTATATTCCCAGAACTATATTTAAATAATCAAATAAAAAACACACACATATCACCACTTTGTGTCTTTCAAGTTGTACTCCCTTAAGGCTTTCATTTTAACATGCGATTTTAAGTAGAAAAATATAGCTAGAGAGAGAGACTTACTTTGGCCCCCAAAAAAAACCCTGTTTCTGTTTGTGTATCTTTTAAAGAGCATTGTGGTTACAGTCATGATGGTCGACTAATCAATAACTAAGTTCAACAAATGTATCCAGATTTTCTGGTTACTAGGTCTGATATCATTAGTAAGGGTGGTTTAAATATTGTCCTAGACTGTTAGACAGTTTGCACATTAAAATCTTCTCAGAGTAGTTATGCATTTAAATTCATCCCCTTCAAAACACTACTGTTAAAGCGATGCACATTCAGACGGATGTCTTTGGACATAGCATATTTTTAAGTTGGAATATCTTAAGTTTAAGATAGTCTAACTTTCAAAAGTTTGCCACAAGACCTCAGTGCTCAGTTCCATTCAGTTTTGTGAAACATGTTTGATTGGGGTCATGTGAACCCCAAACCTGCCAAATT